>CP092886.1:41601025-41626022 GCA_030710605.1 Cordylochernes scorpioides
TAATGCCTTGGACTTCTTGACTTCCTTTAGTGGATGTAGACAGCTTTGCAGAGAGAGATTCAGTCGGCTTTGATTTATTTTAATCCCTGGGCCTATTTTCAGAGTTATCGCCGAGTTTGCTTAGAAGAGAGGTCTAAGATACTTTCAGACTTCTTCCCCGAGTGTGAGGATTTTTTTCCTTTTTCAAATCTTTGGAGAAGTTCCACATCTTGTGCGATCTTCTCACTTTCTTCACGGGGTATATATATATCTTCTTTTTTTAACTTGGAAAGCTACTTGAATTTTCCTTTGTCGAGCCTTTGTTTTTGTTGTTGTTTTCGAAAAGAGAGATTAGGGTTAGTATTAAATATAATTATAATATATAATTTTAGTTAAAATGAGAATTTAAATAATATTTATTATTTTTTTAAATATATCAATTTTTTTTATCTAGATAATAAATTATTATATAATAGCTTTCAACCCTATTTTAAATATCCAAAAGCATTCTTTTGACCTCACAGAAAGAATTATCTTTTTTGCTCAACTGAGAATTCTATTAACTCTCTAACAAGAATATCTTACCTAAGGTTTAAAAGATGGTGACCCCTAATGTGCGCTCTGTAACAAATAAAGACCAAGTACGAATTATCTCCCCGTACGAATGCAAATAGCACATTGCAAAAAGAAAGATATTATTTATTTTTAAAATAGATCAGAACCCATTCTTCTTCAATATTCACTCTTATAATCAGATTAGCCGAGCGAAACCATTCTCTATAATATATCTTTATATATATAATTTCTAGAAATCTTCAAATACAAAGAGAAAGAATTACAGAACGCTACAAGATTTCATAAAATCCTCATATAGAAATATCTCATTTTTTTATCATGAGTATTCTGTGTAGGTCAACGAAAAATAAGGGAGGCTTTGTTTTTTAAAGTTTCCAAACTACGATAAGAGTGCTCACAAAAATGAATCGACCGCTTTAGAAACTGATTGTAACAAAACGCTCGCTCCATCAACTAAATGTTTTGCACGCGAGATATGGAAGATGGCTAAGTGCTACAAAATATGATTTCTCGCTAAAGGTTTCGCTGAGATAAGATATGTAAATGAGTTGGCACCTTATTTATCAGCCAGACGCTTAGTTGAGGAGATTGCAGAATGGCACCGAAGGTGGAGAGAGCCCCAATTAAATTCACCAAGGTAATTATTTAAAATCTGTTAACATAGCTTTCTCTTTCTCTATCTCTCTTTTGGGAAATTAAATAGATATATTAAAATAAGAGCATTAAGCCTCCAGGGAAAAGTTTATTTTTAAAATATTTTTTATTTAAAAATCTCTCAAGCTTTCGGGCAAGAAAGCCCTTCTACAGGAGAAAATATCTTACATCATTAAAACGCCAAAAAAAAAAGATTTAAAATTAAAATAAAGTGTTTTTGTTGTTTACATTTGTTTCAATGCAGAATCAACACGGGCTTCTGTTGCGCGTGCTTTCGAGTTTGCTATCCCGAGGCGATATCTTCACGTAGAAGGGCTTTCTTGCCCAAAAGCTCGAGAGATTTTTAAATAAAAAGTATTTTTGAAAGAAACTTTTCCCTGGAGGCTCAATGTTCTTGTTTTAATATTGATTCAAGGGATTATTTTATCGAAATATATATATATATAGTTGATAGGTCTTAGTTATAAATAGACCATTAAATAAGATTTCAATAAGAGCATGGGGGTGATTAATACAACAAAAAGAAAGAAATAGGATTTTGGAAGCTTAATGATAGACCAATTTCTTTAAATATGTTCCAGATTTTTAAACTAACAACTTTTCGTATTATAAGGACTTATTATTTTTCAGCGTTGCAGTGTTGTTAGACGTTTACCCGCTATAGAAAGTCTGAAAAACAATAATTGTATATGTACTTTATTTATGTTACCTAGGACTTCATACAAGGGCAATAGATAAATAATTAAACGACCAAACATATTCCAATATCAGCAATATTGCATATGGACCTATTCTAAAGTTGATATCTCTTGAGTGGTCAGTAAATGTATTTTTATTTTCTCTCATTCTGCTATCTCAAAATTCTCATTTGAACAGTCAGAAAATTTCCTTTTCATAATTCTGCCATATTTTCAAATGCTCATTTGAGTGGTCGAAATATGCTTTTTCGTCATTTTAAATGTCTGGATCTCTCTTTCTCTTCAATTTTTCTCCTCTTCTTTTTTGCAAATGTTAATGCCTTTTCTCTTAGTAGAGATCTTTCTGGCTATTAAAATTATAAATGAGCCTTATATAGCTTCCCTCAAAATGAACATTATAATAGCTTTATACACACACATAACTTCAACTTAGTGAAGGGGATTCATAAATTCAATCCATGAACAATTAATAAAGAGTGCGGAATTTAAATTAGAGTTTCATTCTTGGTTAAAGAGCTGTAAAGTTTGCAAACAATTGCTTTTACATTAACCTCTAATTATGGGAAGTTCCCTTAATTCTCATTTTCATGCAGAGTGTACTTTTGTTAAAAATGCCCGGATTTTGGAAAATAAATACAAGATCAAAATAATATTTTATTTAGTAATCTTCGAAATAATCCCCATCTAACCGCCTATGTCATCACCCTTCCTAATTTTCTTAGCATTTTGATGATCTTCTTCTTTCAAGTCTCTGAACAACTTCCGCATTTTTTCTATTATGACTTCTCGTTGCTCGAATCGCTGCGCCTTAAGATACGTTTTAATTTTACTGTATAGGATTTTCCAGATGTTCAGCAGAGCTCCTCGTAGTCCCCCAGGAAGGAGAGGCAGCAGGTGGTCTTCAGGACCTCCACCAGGAGGCTGTGGGTGTAGTTCTGATAGGTGGGGACCCAGTTTGGATGGTGGCTTCGGACTACTTCTAGAATGGCTTCCATCACGCTATCCTTTGAGAAACTGGAGTTGTAGCGGGACTTGATGTGGAGCCTGAAACGGAGGGCAGGTTCTGAGGGGAACTTGGCGACAAGCTCCCCCACAGCCCGAACGATGTTTTCCTGGAAGGCCTTGCAGCTCACGGCAATGGGGAGCAGCCGGATCATGGCCTGTGGAGGCTTCAGTGTTGGGTCGAGATTAGGTGAATATGGAGCCTGAGAAAATGAATGAACTTTGTTCTTTGCCAAAAAATTCAAAGCTGCAACAGAGCCGTGTCAGGTCTGGCGTTGTCGTGTTGGAGAACGCAATCCTGAAAACCCCCATATTCCTGTCGTTTCCTCTTTGTGTCTTCTCATAGCCTCAGCAAATCATCAAAATAGATATTCTGGGTTATGGGTTGTCCGTCTGAAAAAAATTGTGATCGACCAGTTCCTTATGGTTAAAATGTAATTCTAACATATATATAAACTTGGGCTTTTAGATTTTGAGAAGCGAGCTTCATTGATTTTGGTTCTTCTTTATCGTACCATTTTTTGAAAGATATCTAGTTTCCGGGTAATAAGTATAAACAACATCTCATTCCCCGTTATCACTCTTGAACCATTCATTATCATCTGCTACCATTTAAAGCATGTTCTCACATGTTTCTCTGCGTCTCTGTTTATGTTCGAGTATGAGATGTCTAAGCACAAGCTCGGAGAACTTATTGTTTACCATTTTTACAGATTATCGTGAATAATTGAATGGTTAATTCCATCTAAAGGCCCGTTATCTCTGAAAGCTCCTGTATTCAATTTTTGTATTTTAGACAATTATTTTCTCTACATAATTTGGTTGTTTTTTTTTCTTTTCTATAAAGATCTCAGACTCTTGGATCAACTTGGATTGAGCTTCGTCCACTTTTAAAACAGCTATACAATTCATAAACTGCTGCAGCTTTTTAGGCATGTCTCGCCGAACGCCTTTCGAAGCATTAAGGACGTTTCTGTAATTAAAATTTCACTTTTTACACATAGATGAATGCATATTCATTGTTCAGAAATTTTATAAATCATAAATCGTTGATAAACACAACACATACACTTATATTACGATGCACTAACGAGCCATCTGTTATCAAATTACGAAACCTTTAGTTTTTCCATTGCAATAAGGGCAGTATAAATTGTTTTATTTAAAAAAGAATATTACTCTTCTAAAAGGGTTTTGTAATTTGACAACACATACACGTTGCGTGCTATAAAATAAATATTAATATATTATAAGAACGTAAGGATATTTATAGAAAGGAATGCTTATGGTTTTTAAGGGTGAATGCTCACGAATTATAAACACGTGCTTCTTTTTCTTTTGTCTCGCGGTCAGATTTTTTAAAAAATAATCATTTTGGAAATTTAATGAAAGTATCTAGATGAATTAGAATCTTAGCTTTTTCTCTCCATTTTAGCGCATTTTAATGAGAGAAAAACCAGGTTCTTCTTTTGGAAGATCGAAGTCACATATATAAAGCACTCTATAATTTTAATTATGTAAAATATAACCGATGTAATTAATGGCAAAGGCTTTATAAATAATGTTCTAAAGATCATTTGTATTGATGTATATGTAAATATGAAGTTATCACATTGTTATTGAAACTAATAGCTCCGTGATCGTGTGGATCTGTTTACATAATATATATTTTGACGGTAATAATTGACATATATTATATTTATATATTATATGAATACAATAAAAGAGAGAGATGGATGTGTAACTTATGTAATTTAGGCAGGCGCGTAACCCTCTACAGTTTGAAAATTTACAAATTTTAGTCAAATATAACAATTGAGGAAATATTTTCCAACTATAGTTATGCGTGCGCTAACGACAATTACATTAGTTGTATATTTAAAGACTTTGAAAGTAAAGAAACCTTGTAATGAATCATTAATAAATAAAAAGAAACGTTTCTGATTAATTTTCTCGTTTCAGCGTTACTTGTCATTGCGGATTATCGTTTAATCAATCTATTTGTTCTAGGAATTAGAGATACTCCGGCTAGAGAGGGCAAATATTTTTTATTATCTCGACGTTTCGACAAAAATCTTTTGCCCTCTTCAGGAACAAATAAAGATTAAAACATTTGACAAAGGCGTTCAAAATGTTTTAATTTTCATTTGTTCCTGATGAGGGCAAAATATTTTTGTCGAAACGTCGAGATAATAAAAAAATACTTACTGACCGAAGTATCCCTAATTCTTAGAAATATGAATGCCGGCCAGGAAAATTCTTATCTTCATGATAATCCTTTGGTGTTGTTTAATTTCCCGGTGCACTTCAATGTCTCTACAATCATATATCATAGATATCTTGAGATAATAAAAAGCCATAAATTGGATCGAATAAAAAGATGTATTTGCCAATATTTCTTGGCTTAGCGCCAACCTTTGTCAATACATTACATTTTAATATGGATTTCTATATTTTCAGAATATATATATAAAGATAGTCAACTTCCATTAAGAGGCACTCCCATGGAAAGGGAAAAAATGGTGCCACTTATCAGCAGTTCCACTTAATGAAATACTTTATGCGTGCACTTTTTTTGCATAAAATTAAACCCTTTATTTAACAAATGTTTTTAGCATAAAAAATACTGAATATTATAAATATTAAGAACTTAGCATTTTATTGTACATTAGCTATAAAGGTGGTTTATGGAGATAAAGTAATTACCTTTATAAATTTACTTAATTATTATTTAAAATATATATATATATATATATGGTAATTTAAGCCAACAACCCCATGTATATAACTTATAACAAGATTTTAATGTTGTATAATAGAAACACAGCTGTTAATGATTATACGTATTATTGACATGTGTCTTTACATCATCATATGTAATGTAATTTGTACAAAGTGGATAAATAAATAATATCTGTAATAGATTTAAGAGTTGAGCTAAGCAAGAGATGGAAGTCATAACGTCAAAATCAGATAGATTTACAATTCCCACGACAAGACCACCCACACTGTCACATGTGGTGGAATGCAGAGACCCCTCTCACACCTGGACATGCAAAGCCCCCTTTCTCAGAAACGGCCCCCTGTCACATAAGGCCCCCCGTCTTTAACCTATAAATACAATCACTTTACAGTCACTTGACAGTTTAGTTCACCCTTAGTGCAAGCCTGCGTCGGTCGTATGTCATGTCGATCTCATCCATCATGTAGACGAGTAAGAAACTTCTATCTCCATCTTGCGCTCCTAGCTCAACTTTTATCTGTTAACGGAACTTTCTTAGTGCAATTGTGTCTTCGTTTTTTGTGTGGACATTCCCAAACTTTCCACTCTGCCTCGACCACGACTGCCTGTATTTTGTGAGAACTTTTAAAGGTCTTCCAAGGTGCAGAGAGGTACTGGAAAACTCTACATCCTGACTGTTCCTCTTAGTCGACAACATTTTTACAAGAGTCAACAATAACTCAACTTATTTCAGTAGTCGACATCAAACTCAACAAATTATTACAGCTAGTCGACAGGATTCTACAAGAGTCAACAGTAACTTCATCTCATTACATATATGTATTTTGAAAATAGAGCAATCCATATTTAATTCATTAGATAATAAAAAGGCATATATTGGATTTAATAAAATATTTATTTTGCCAATATTTCGGCTGGCTGAACGCCAACCTTTATCGAGGCATTACATCTTTGTATACACAAACTCAGCGCCACATAGTGTTACAATATCACAGTTGAAATCATTTAAAATATAAAGTAGGTGGGGGAATTTTGTGCATGAAAAAATAATCAAAAATTACAATCAGAATAAATTAAATATCTTTAAAATATTAAAGGAAAAATAATGAGGCCTATCTTATATTTTAAAATATTTGTAAAAAGTACATAAAATATAATTCATTAATAATTCATTAAGAGATAAATGTAAAAATATATGTATCTATTAAAACATTTGAAATTATTTAAAATGATTTAAACAAAAACTAAGAATATATTTTTTTTCAAAGTTTGATCAATGTAAAAAGAGATGAAATCCTCTGAATAATGTAAGTATAAGAGTTCAAGGCATGCGAGGATGCGTTTCTTAAAGATTTTAATATGGGCGAGCTTTCGGGTTATCAACCCGAGTTTAACAATAAAATGTGTGTATTTAAAAATTCATTTCAAAATTTTTTCGAGATCGATTCATCTATAAGTAAAAGTTTTTATAAAAATGCATTAAAATGGAAGTTAAAATAATTTAGGATAAATAAATGAGGAAAATAAATTAAATTTTTTTTTTTTTTTTTAAACTGATATTGTAACACTATGTGGCGCTGAGTTTGTGTATACAAAGATGTAATGCCTCGACAAAGGTTGGCGTTCAGCCAGCCGAAATATTGGCAAAATAAATATTTTATTAAATCCAATATATGCGTTTTTATTATCTAATATATATATATATATATATATATATATATATATATATATATTATAAAAATAAATAGTTGTATAGTTTTATAGTTAAGTATTCTATTAAAATTATCTTCATTATTTTGATTATTTAAATTCAAATTATAAAATTTGTTAATTGTTATTATTTAGTATAGATAGAGAAAAAAAAATCCTTTACTTCTAAAACATCCTCTAGTTAATTATATATTTATAATTAAATCTAACCAAATCTACTTGATATGATTTATCATTCTGATCAGATTGCTCCTTAAGTTTTAAATGTAGTATCACTGTTATATTTTTATTATATAGTTTTTACACTATATATATATATATATATATATAATGTATATATATGTTTGAAAATAGAGAAATCCATATATTAAATTAATTGAAAATGCTCATTTTGAATCATATATTAAATTATTCAAAAATGCTTATTTTGGATCATATATAATACGAAATATTGGAAAATAAAACTATATGATCCAAAATAAGCATTTTCAAATAATATATATATACCACTACTCAAACTTTGTAATTATTCAATTGTTTATGTAATATAGTATCTAGGTTTAGTGTTGTTTTTTGACGTAAGCATCCCTTGTGGGGATATCGCGTCTGATTTGATAATAAATAAATATATCTGTAATTATATGTATAAAGACTGATGCATATTTTTAATATAGATTATTTTTTCTTCAATCAAATTATTTTCAATTTTAGCGAGACTCTCAGATACATTTTTTTAAAATTTATTTATTTATTGTTACAAAAAGCACGAAGTCCAAAGGACTATTGTGCTGTGCTAGTATTATTTACATATATATGATTAATTATTTACACGAAGGATTAGTAGTGTTTTGTAAATTATTGTACAAATAGTTCTAAACTTAACAAAGTTCTCATAAGATAGAGTATATACACAAAGAGAATTTGGTATTGTTTCAAAGTATCTACATACAATTTGATTAGTCAGAGGGCAAGTTAAAAGAAGATGCTCTGGTGATTCAACATCTAAGCGGCATTCACATGTTGGATCATTGATAACATTCAGTTTGAATAGGAAACTTAAGAAGGGTTCTTTGCCTGTTAAATTTGAATGCTCACTTTGGTTCAAACAAAAGTTTTGCAAAATATCAAAGCATTGTATGCTTCATTCAAAAAGCTTCTTCAGTTTTGGAGCTTTTCCAGTTCTTGGGCGTTTTCATCCATACTTTTTTCTTAAATTGTGCCAAGATTTCAGCTTCGTTTTTTTTTCCAAAAACGGTAAAATATATTTTTGGGGATGTTAGGATATTTTCACCTGACTTCTGGAACGGACGACGGGAATAAAGGTAGATAAATTAAGGAAAAAAAGGTATCTCTTGGTCGTGCATCTTAATGTTCCTGATGTTTTGTTCGTTGTAGGTACAGCATGCACCACGCTCATGAGGTCAACAGCCCGAAACGCGTTCATGGTTAACTTTTCTTGATTAATCAAGAAATGGTATTTTACCAATTGTGTAATATAAAATAAAAATCACCGATAACTTGTTATTTATTCCGACAGATGGCGTAAGTCATCAGTAACTTTTAGTTACACGATACACGATGCCCTTTTTTTTTTCTTAATAAGCAAATTTGTTTTGTCAAAAACTATAATAATAATAATAGTGTAGCATGGGCCGACTTGATGGAACAGTAAGCTCGTGCCAGCGCCGGGTTGTTCGACGCGAACCCTCGCGCGAACGCACGCGCCGCGCTAGTGATTCTTTTCCTCGCTCGCGCTAGTGCTTCTTTTCTTTGCTCTCATATAAACAACCTGTATAAACTTCATATAAATTTCTCTCGCTTATTAAATTGTTCTTAATTGCCATACGACTTGCTAATTATTTCATCACTACAATATATAAATCGTTTATCTATTAAAAATAAGTATTCCAATGCAACATATAAAATATTTATTTTTTAATTACACTTTTAAGCATTTTAATTCGAATATTTTTGCGACAATAGACTTGCGCGAGTTTTAGTACCATTTAACAGGAATAAAATTTTATAAGTACCGCATAACGAGCTATTTTTCAATGGGAAAATTCCGTGATTTAGGAACTGGTACCAGTAAAATGATTGTACGACTAAACCGATGCCCATTTATCGGAAGTTGAGTGTATATATAAATATGAGATCCACACAGGATCTAATGGAATCTTCACAATCGCCAAAGAGATGTTTAGCTGGCATAGTGGCTGGGCCAAATCTTTAGGCAAAACATAGATTGAAATTTCTCCGGGAGGAAAGTGGTATATAAATAGATCTAGTGGCATATATGTCGCCTGATTTTGGACGTTTAATTTGACGGGAGAGGCGCCCATTTCTTTTATAGATCAATTTA
Source organism: Cordylochernes scorpioides (assembly GCA_030710605.1). Lineage (NCBI taxonomy): Eukaryota > Metazoa > Arthropoda > Arachnida > Pseudoscorpiones > Chernetidae > Cordylochernes > Cordylochernes scorpioides. Next base: position 41,610,750 of record CP092886.1, read on the forward strand.
CTCCCGGCAAGATTTCCATCTATGTTTTGGCCGTAGATTTGGCCCAGCCACTTTGCCAGCTAAGCACCTCTTTGGCGGATTGTGAAGATTCCATTAGATTCCGTACGGATCTCATGGGACAATGTCTGCCCTAGATTGACGAGGGTCATTAGCCCGAAACTATGGTCTCTAGGTGGACGCTTCTCAGTTTTCCAAAGCTGGTGTTGTGGCTTTGTCACCGACCCTAGGCCGCTAGTTTGCGGCGACGGTCAATAGATGGCGTCTAGTTTCGACGTTTATTTTGACGGGATTGCTTTTATATATATCTTTAATTAAAAAGGCATATATTGGGTAAAAAAATAATTCATTTACCATTATTTCAGTATTTACCAGTATTTTAGGTAAATAAATTATTTTCAATCCAGTATATGCCTTTTCAATTAAAGATCCATTTATGGATTGCTCTATTTTCAAAATAATATGTTAGCTACTATTTAATCTTTATATTTTATCAACATATTTAGATGTGTTGTATAAAGATGTTCAATATAAATTGGCTTTTTCAAATGTGTGTGATGAATGAAATATCTTCTAAAACAAATAATTCAGTTGAATATATCTGTGGAATATGCTAGAGAAAATATGTATTGATAGCCGTTTCCTGACCCTTCAAATATGCATTTTAGATGGAAGAGCGCCAACTATCATTTGGGCAGGTCAATAATATGGAAATCTTCGTTTGACTGATATCAATTCCGATAGATGGCGCTCTGCCGTCTAAAAATGCTCAACAGAGCAGCAAATACACGCCTTCATTTTACTGCCTGACCTTCTTCTCCTTTAACTTTCCCTTTTTTTTTCGCATAGGTATAACTTCATATATAGATGGAAATTTTGCCGAAAGAACTACGATCTATAAACTTGAAGGTCGCCTCTCCTGTCAAAATAGACGCTAGAACAAAGCGCCATATTTTGAAGGTGTCTGCGCACAAGCGTACTCGGGTCGGTGACAAAGCCACAGCATCAGGTTTGGAAAATTGAGAAGCGCCCACCTGGGGACCATGGTTACGAGCAAATGCCCTCGTCACTCCAAGTCAGTCTTTGGTTTCATGAGATCCACAAAGGATCAAATCTTCTAAATTTTCCAAAGAGGTGTTTATCTAGTAAGGTCACTAGGCATTTTCTACGACTAAAATATAGATATAAATATTTCCAGGAAAATATTGATCTATAAAAATAAGCGTCACTTATCCCGTAAAAATGATAAAGCTTAGTGTCAACGTCTATTTTGACGGGAGAGGCGACCATTATTTTATAGATGTATATATAATAACCTACGTGTGTATAAAATATAAATCATTTGGGATTTCAGATCTTCATTGGCAACCAATGGCGGGCCTCGCGGAGCGGTAAAACCTTCGCGGACATCGATCCGACCACTGGGTCCAGCATCGCGGAGATCCAAGAAGGCGACAAGGTACATATATAGTAGTTCTCATGATTACAGGGCGGAAAGACTAATCCTACAAGGCTGGTAATTATAAAACATAGAAATTACTTGAATAAGAAGTTAGACATCCCAACACAGTATAAGGCCATAATGCAGAAAATTTACGAGTGAAGGAGCGAGGTAGAATAACCGTTCAGGTATATTTTATGAATATTTTTAACCTTCAATCCGAATTTTATGTTTTTAAGGGTTTTATTGGTCGATATTTCATATTTTTAGGGTTTTAGTTTTCGGTGCTTTATACTTTGAGGTTTTAATTTCCGATTTCATAGCTCTGCTTTTAATACGTCGATTGTGTACTTTTTTTTGGCGATTTTTTCCCAGGATGTATGGCCCTACATATGTAAATACGAACATTAAAAAAAAAGGATATGAATATAATTTCATATTTTTAATATTTTAATTTGCAAAGGGTTTTTTTAAACTTCTATAAATTCTTTATACACACCCATACTTCGCTTTGCGTCGGGGTTACGTTCCAAAAAAACACGACGCAAATTGAGAATATGTGATGGCGCAATCAAAATCAAAGGTGTTGCCATATATTAGGAGGAAAAAATTTTAAAAAAATTAAAGACTCGAATCCAAAACAACGCAACTTCGAAAATCTAACGACGCACAGTGAAAATCAGTAAAAATTAAGCAGCGACGCAACTTCGAAAAAAACGCAAAGCGAGGTATTGGTGTCTGTGCAGATGCGTGACGCTTTGCATGTATTTCAGAAATTCGTGCATGTGTATAAATAGAACTAGGATTCAAAGTAATCATTCCCCTGAAGAGAGTGACAGGAAGTGACTGAAACGTCGGGAGTTAACTATTGGTTGATGTGAATCAACTTCCAACCAACAAATGATCTTCACATCTTATTGAGTCCCAATATATATTGTTGAATTGGCACTTGCCTCACACCTTTTCATAATTTTATCGAGATAATATAAAAATAAATCCATATCCAGTTTTTTTTTTTAAAGATTCCCTCTACGAATAGCATTTAAATCCGTTACATATTGTGATTAATGATTAAAATCGCCACTATGATTTCACCAGATAGAATAATATATTTGGCGATAATTCAATACTTCTCTCCTAGAGAACGTAAATTAGCCGACTTTCTCCTGGTTCACAAAGAAGTCGTCGATTTTGGTTCGCTACATACAATCTGTATCAAAATCGTGATTTAAGTAATTGCAGATTTGATTATAAATAAGTGTTAATCATAGTTTCACTTCTGTCTGAGTGCTCAGGCTGACATCGACGAAGCCGTCGCCACCGCTCGTGAGGCCTACCAGCTCGACTCCACTTGGCGGACGCTGGATGCCTCGGGCCGCGGCCGGCTGCTGGGGACGTTGGTTCGCTTGGTGCGGCGGGACGCCGAGACCCTCGCCGTAAGCTACCCGCTCTCTTTTCTAACAGCTCCTTCAAGGACATTCTTTAATTACGTAGAATTTTATACTTGACTTTATATTGCACATCCCTTCCATTTATAAGATAAATAGACATGAGTTGAATAAATTATTTAATATCGAAAATCTGCAGTGTGTTTATGTCAATCGTATTTCAATATTGCGCATATTACTTTAACTTTAATATTTAGGAACAAATTTTATTGTAAATCATCGAATTGTATATCAGAATTTTTTTTGTTTTCCTTTATTATTTGATTTAGTATTAGCAATTGTCAAATTTTGCGTGTCTTTCATAATTTTAATAATTTAGTAAACGAGTATTTTTTTCAGAAAGTCTTAAACGTAACCTTTTACAAAATCGCTTATAGTTTTAGGCATTTCGAACATTTAAAAATCGTTTTTTCTTTCGTGAAATATAAATCAATGCTTTTTATTTCGAATAAATAAAACAGCACTAAAATTCGCTCTTTTTTCGCGAGCTAGAGCGTTTCAAAATCGTTATTTTAATAATAGAGCCCCTCTATATTTTAATCTCTTGTATAAAGATTGCGCGATATTTCGAGGCTCTTTAGAAATTTGCTGAAATAAAATAGAACGAAGAGAGAGAGCTACGAGGGCAGATAATGATTGTACATTGGCATTATTTTTCACAGATAGATTACACTATTCGATGTGTGTGTTCTTAGATAATTATCCCAATGATCATGGCACTAGGTCATGGAGAAAGTTTTCATGCACAGATTTATAAAATGAGTCATTGATCATTGTATCAATCACTACTGGTGTCTTTTTTTTTGTGAAATAGAAATAATGAAATAAGGATTTTCCTCTTTATCAATCCAGATAGTATAATTTGGGGAATTCATATTATTCGCACTTCTGTTTCTCGTTATATTATACTCTAGTATTAAGTTATGTTGTTGCTTCGGTATTCCGACGCCGTCTAATCAGGATGGTATAAAGACGACACGTGAGTTCGGTGAGAGATACAGCTAGAGCTTTATTAGAGCAGCACGAACTGGAAAGAATACGATATGTGGGACTTGCCTCTAACCTATGACGTCAGAAGGATCCTTGGCGCTGTGAATTCTTGCGAAGCTCCAGACACACAGTCTACGTCCGGCCTGGGCGAAACCTACTTGTAGGCTGCTCCGCTGACGCTGTAGACCGGCACACTCGTCCGGTGTCCACTTTGCACTGAGTAATCCGCTCCGTGCCGTTTAGTCTCCAAGCTTTAAGGCAACTCCGCGGTTAAACCAACAGCTGAATTCCCCTAGGATTTTCGCCCCCGGGACACTATGGCGCCTTCTTGCCGAGAGACTCCTCGCTGACGAACAGTTGTCACCAGACTGTAGTCTTCTTTTTTGAACTCCGCGGTCACTTTTCCGCGCTGTCGGTCTCTTTGTCAGTCTTTTTGTTTTTGCCGCCGACTTATTCCATCCTGCCGAAGTGATACCTCGGCTGGCGCCAGTAGCATTTCCTTATTTCTCTATTTCTTAGCAAGCCTATGTTCTCACCAAAACGATGGGGTAAACAAATCAACCGCAGTTGTATTATATAGACGCAATAAAATGGTTTGTAAATGTCCAATCTTAAAACTATATAAAGTGCTTGATTCTACGTGGCTCCAGTGAATTCAATTCTTTAATAATACTAATTAAATACGTATATAGACGGATATATTGTCAATCTTTGAAAGCTTTTGTGAAATGTTGTGTAGAGATTTATATATACTCTCTTTTTATTAGAGACATATATCAGAATTGAGAAACAGAATGAAAGAAACTTGATCGATCAAACACAATGTTCCAATCTAACTAGTTAGGAAATATTGGAGCGAAACTTTGTGTCCGACGGGAGAGGATGTGTCTTAGGTAAGCGAGCAATTCTCACTATTTGATCCCCGCATAACCTTTTTAAATATTATATTTATGTGAGTAATCATTAATAAAAGTGAAGAGGTGTCTCCAATCAAGTGGTGCTGAGGATAGAAGCTCGAGGCACTGGACGTCGGCAAACCGCTGGCGCAAGCCCGCGGGGAGATGGAGGTGGTGGCCTCGACGCTCGACTACTTCGCCGGCTTCGCGGACAAGATCCACGGCAAGACCATCCCCACAGGTAAATGCCTGTCTTCCTTGTTACACTCTCAAATGTATCCTTAAAGTATATAGAATCCTCCATAGCGCTCAATTATTTTATAATAGCTTTTAACTTTAAAAGAAAAGATCGTTCACCAGTTCTCTAAAATAAAAGAAAAAAATATATATTAAAAACATTACGTATGTTCTTGTCAAAGAGCGAGTTATAACATTTACAAATTCAGTTTCAGATTCTTGAATATGATATGGAAAAAAAAATAATTTTAAATGTATTCCTTTAATATTTATTTAAAATATTTTAATGTGTATGTAGTAACCCCGAATAAGCCAACGTGGAATGAACTGGGCAGTCGTGGTCGTGGGTGCGTGATGGGATTCCCGCACGGGGACAGCAAGAGACAGAGGCAGGTCAAGATGGTAGCTCCAAGAGGTAGAGGTAGACCACGGACGAAGGCAGTCGAACCACGGGCGCCGCGGATGACCTAAGCCTACTCACGGATAGAAGAGGGGGTGAGAGATCCGACCGACCGTATAACGGCGTCACTCTGAAAACAACTAACTTGTCTCTTTTCTGGGCCCTTTTATATTGGATCCCCGCATATGGCGGTGATTACTGATTGGCTCTTGTAATCATGCCACTTTCTTGGCGCCGGGTCATTGTCGCCGTCTGGTTTATGGCGTCGTCTGGTCTACCTTTACTTCTTTGTTTATTTTTCACTTCCATTGTTACAAGGTCGATACATATTTTTATATAGATATGGGGTTATAATAAATATCAGAGGAAGGTTGTGAACTATCTAACTCAAAATATACTACATGTATGTATGTGTGTTATAAAGGTGTGATAAGTTGAGAGATATAGCGGTCGCAGTATTGAGGAACCAGGATTTTTATCGAGGGAAACTCGCAATCGGAGAGGCAGAGAGACGATGTGTCCAGCTATATGGACGTTGACAACTTTCTCCCACGGCCGCGGGTGACATGAATGTTGCGTATGGTCAAACTGTCCCTGAGTGCTCGCGTCTCTGGATTTACCATCATGGACATAACTCAAGGAAGTGGAAAGTCTTTGATATTATTGTTCGACTATTTTTTTTTAAAGAGAGAGAGTCAATTTTTTCAAACTTGGTTATTTCTGTGTCTTCAATAGAGGTTACTTTTCATCAAATTTCTCTCAGAGTTATTGTCTAAACCCGATATACATACTAATAGGTACAAATTAAGTTTTCTTGAAAATAAAGATACTTCAGCCATAAATATTAAGGCTGCCTGGCCGGCATTCATATTTCTTGAAATTTTATGACCGAAGTATCTTTATTTTCAAGAAATATGAATGCCGGCCAGGCAGTCTCAATATTTACGATAAATTAAGTTTTGTCCATGAGTGTATATTTGAAAGGACATACATAGTGGCTTTAATGGGGGCCGAATACTGTCGGATAAATTACAGCAATGCCATTTCAATAGCCAACGAGCACTGAATGATTTTCCAACCCCATGTTACTTTTTTTCTGTCATAAAACCGTTGGCAGTATAATTTGAAACTTAGGAAAACATAAAATTGAATCGAAAGCGTGCGCGAATAAATAAACTTTAAATTTTAATATTATGCTCCTATTGACCATATTTTGCAATGTTGAAGATGAGAGCGGATGCTAGAATGTACTGGAATATTATTATCTATTGCCTTCTCTAAAAGATGATTAAGTGTTAAAGCGCCTTCATCATTTTCATTTTGCTCATTTAGAAATAATTTCGTATTATGCTGTTGGTAATGCACTGAATAATTGTTCAGCTTTCCTCACTTTTCCCAGATTCCATAGTGACCTCATAAGGAATAAAATCTTTCATCAATAAATACAATTTTTATCTCTATTTATTAAAATTAAGAATTTTTTTATAATAACAAAATATTTTCTCACGATGAGTTTCTTTTTATTAAAAAACTCTAGCTTTCAAGCTTTAAAAATTTCAGTTATAAATATCCCCGCTGCGCGCGTTTGTTTTTGTAAATATTTCTGGTAGGATATAGTCGATATTTTATTAAGCCCGTTGAAGAGCGATTATCGCTTGAAAGCTAGCGTTTTTTAATAAAATAAACTCATTGTGAGAAAATATTTTGTAATTATAGAATATTTTTTTACTATAAAATCCATTTTCGGAATTCTTTGCGACGCGCTTTCTCTGTAAGATTCTTAGGTATGAAATCCCTTTGCAGAGAATGATATGAATGCCATTTTCAATATTTCATGTTTTAATGCATTTTAAAAGGTGAGATGCCTCTTTGGTACATAAATAACATCTACCCACAACTCTAAGTATACACATCGAAAATATATATGTCAAACATCTCAGTATCAAATTAAAATATAACTGTAAATTCAAATTTTTAAGACTTTAATTAAATTTTTCATATATTTATGTGCGCTTGTAAACTATCACGCATGTAAAATGTGCTATTATCGTTTCTTTTTTATGGAATATACTCGTTAAGCTTATGCTCAATGTGCGCTGCAGATGGAGAGGTTTTCACCTACACTCGAATAGAGCCAGTTGGAGTATGTGGAGCAATCTTACCGGTAGGTTGCATAAGTCGTAATGATAAGAATATATATATATATATATATATATATATATATAATGCAATATTTGAAGCTAATGAAGTGACAGAATTATTTTGACACACACACACACATGTATATATATGAAAAAAATAATAAAAAGGTCAGGTGTTGGTATTAAAATAAAAAAGGCATATTCTGACCAGGAGAACATGAGCTTTTTAGATGGCAGAGCGCCATTTAGTGGAACAGAAATCAACTAAACGTTGATTTAGCCTGTTCCCTGATATATTTTTCCAAATGTTATATAACTTCTCATTTTAACAAATCAAATTCCATAATACAATTTACACAAATTAAATATCGACACTAATATAAACGATATGTATTAGATGTTGTTCTTCGACAGAGAAAAGGATTATTCATAGTTTCAACTAGTTATTAAACTATCCGTCGGGGTGTTCCAGTGGAATGTGCCTCTGATTATGCTGGCATGGAAGCTGGGCCCCGCCCTGGCCGCGGGCAACACCGTGGTGGTGAAGCCGGCCGAGCAGACCCCGCTTTCGGCGCTCTTCCTGGCCAGCCTGGTGAAGGAAGCAGGCTTCCCGCCGGGCGTCGTCAACGTTGTGCCGGGCTTCGGGCCCACGGCCGGCGCCGCTCTGGCCGGACACCTAGACGTGGACAAGATTGCCTTCACGGGCTCAACTGAGGTATAGCCACTACCGTCCGCATAGTTGAACAATATTATATTGAATATACTCTTCAATTATAAATCATTTCAAAATATTCGAAGAATACTCAAACATATATACATTACAATTTAAAATCTACTTTTGTCAATTACGAAGGTAAAAAAATCTAAATAATTGATGTCATTTAAATGAAAACAAAATGCTATTATATTGTAGCGAAGTATTCATTATTTTACACTAGTATTAACAGGGTATCATTTTTTATGTTTATATTTTACTACTCTGTAAACTTCCCTCATTTCTTATCTTTTGTTTATCCTTCATAAATTACTGTCCCATCCTGAAGTTTGAGTTCCATAATTTTCCACGTGGCAATATTATTGTAAACTATATTTAAAGAATGCAGAACCAAATATGTAGGCGAAACAATCAGACATTTAAATATAAGAATATCATAACACACACATAACGAAATATCGACAACCAAGATAGTAGATTTTTAAAATATCATCATATAAGAGAAACAGGCCATTTCTTCTCCTTACCAGAACCAATGACCCATTACTCCAACATACCCTATAGACGACAGAGATTTATCACGGAATCCATCATATCCAGAAAGCACAATAGCATTAACAGAAGAATAGACATTCCGTAAATTTATAATATACTATTCCCTGAGCTCACCCCATAACCTCCAAATGAAGATATCGCCTCTGAATAGCAAAGTCGATAAGCACGCGCAATGGAGGCCTGCGTTGATTCTGTATTCAAATAACTGTAAACATCCAAAGCATTTTATTTGATTTTAATTCTTATTCTATTGGTGATTTAATGTAAAATATGTTCTCCTGTAGAAGGGCTTTCATGCCCGAAAGTTCGAGAGATTTGTAAATAAACAATTTTTAAAAAAGAAACTTTTACCTGGAGGCCTTATGCTCTTATTTTAATATTGATTCAAGGGGTTATTTTATAAAAGGATTACTTGTCTCTCGGCCAAATTAGTATTTTTATATAGATATTTTACCCAAGTATTTCATAAAATAATACCTTTTCGTCTCTAGTATTGGGAATATATTAGTTTTCTTTTGTTAAATTGTAGAAATAGAAATGATGTATATGCTGAGTGACGTGATCCATAAACTTGATAACCATAGTTTTAAAGTGTATTTTGAATCTTATATATGAGTTTTATACGATGGTAAATAGGTTTGCTTTCTTTTCGAATATTACAAGGGCTAAGCTGTGATGAAATTACTTCAGTCTGATTCAATTCGAATCACGCATATATTCCACATAGCTATGTGTATACTTACATAATAAGTAATCATTCATAATTGGCATGGAACAAGTTGTTAGACGATTATAAAATGACATCGTACCACTGTTCACAGGACCTGCATACCCTAGTATGTCCAAACATTCTATTTCTATTCTCACTTCCCTTGTTTGATATATATTAGTAAAATGACATTGAATCGCTATTCGCAGGAACTGCATAATTTATTTTAGCATAATATCCTATTATATCTTCGTTTGTTATATATACAACAGTAAAACAAAATTGTACCACTGTTCACAGGACTTGCATAACATGCTATTTTCACTTCCCTTGTTTGATATACATCAGTGAAATGACATTGAATCGCTATTCGCAGGAACTGCATACTTTATTTCAGCCTAACATTCTATTCTATCTTCTTTTGTTAAATATACACACCAGTAAAATAAACTGTACCACTGTTCACAAGACCCGCATACCGTAGTATGTCCTATGTCCTAGTATGTCCATTTGACGAGAGATAGGTGACCTTTTCTTTTGGATGATATTAGGAGGAATGTGTGTAGGTTGGTAAAATCATTCAAGAAGCCGCGGCCAAGTCCAATCTCAAGCATGTCACTCTGGAACTTGGTGGCAAGAGTCCCCTGGTGATCTTCGACGATTGTTTCGACGGTACGTGCCGTAGTCGCCATTCTTCTTGCTGCACAATAAACAAGAGTACAAATCACACCTAATGATATAGAAATACACTCAAAATGACAAAACCAGATATTTGGCTCTTTTTCTAACTTTCATATGACTTAAGAACCTGATGCAAACGAGTTAAAAGATTTAAACTTAGTGGAAATCCAAAAAGAAGGTTTGGAACATCTGCAAAGAATGAAACAAGCACATAAATAACAAACAGCATTTACATAGAGCAAAGTGTCGAATGTGAAATCCTTGTATTATAGCAGCTTTCTAATTTAAGGACTCCGGGTGAAAACCCAAAATATTCAGACCTAGCTACAGCAGCCCAGGGAGAGATCCGGACATAATGCTGACACCCGAAATTCCGAAAAAAAAAAAAATCCAGTTAGTAAAAATTCTGACAACAATGATCTACAGGTAAGATGTCGAAAGACAAATACTAGACTGTCAAAATCCTCACAATCAAAATATTTATCGTGTCAATTCCAACAAAGAAAAACTCAAAAGTTTAGAATTTAAATAATTTTACGTATATATAGTTAGAGAGCATTTAAAAAGAAAAAAAAAATTTATCTCCGGATTACGCAACACACAAAAATATTTCATTTAATCAAATTACGGTGACTCGTTGCTGTTTTCAAAAGTTTTAATTTAACAAGGTCTGCACCAAAAGATTCGAGATGTTTTTTTAAGACAATGTATACAATTTTTTAAAAACAAAAAAAGGAAAGTAATAAAACGAAGCATTTTCAAACCGTTTCTAGTTTAGTTGTCATTTTAAATTAGGTGTATCAGTAAGTGATTGTGTCATCTCATGGTTATAAAACCGAATTGTGTGTATGTGTGTGTGGAGCAGAGAACGAATTTAGTTTAAAACTTAATAAATCCTCAACAAAACCTATTAAAATATTTTAAAGGCTTGTGCCAAGAGTGCTTTATTATAAAAGAAATAAAGCTTCCAGGGCTAAGTTTCTTTTGCAACTTTTTATTTTCAAGCTTTCGGACTTGTCAGTCCTTCAACAGGAGTATTACAATAGTGTTTTATGTTTTACAATGTGTTTAACTGTAATCCCGAACTTTAAAAGGGATTAAAACCTATCGAAGATGCCCAGCTGAACTTCGACGAGCATTGCTTCAGAAAAAGCCGATAAGATCAAGCTCTTGATAACCAAGGAAATATATTTGAGAGTATAATTGCTATCTGGAGAGAGCAATATATCCAGATTATTGTGTCACAATTCTCTCTCAAATTTTGAAAGAGAAATGTGTCCAAAGTTGGTACCAAAATCCAAACATGAAACAGAGAAGTGTGTCAATCAGCAACTACAAAACATGCTAAAATCTTTTCAAAACATCTAAAATTGATGTAAATGTTGTTCACAAAAAAGCATTTTTTTATCAATCTGATCCTCTAAAAAACGGAAAACCATGGTATTGTGAGGTAGAATTCTTATCCTAAATGAAGAAATTTTGGCGTGATTTTCTTACATGGACTCAATTAAGGAATATCCCTACTTACTGTCAGGCCATTTCTACCTGCTTTACAAATTTAAATTTATCTTTGAAAGACAATTTTTTTTTCTAACTGTGGCTGAAATTGAAGTTTCATTTGATAAGTAACGAATGTCGGTTGGAATTTCCCAGCGTATTCGTTCTCTCTCAAAACATGCTATTGATTTAGATAATCAAAAATTCATTATTTTAAAGAGGATATTTTGTCTGAATAAATATATTTGAGCTCTTTATATGTTCTATTTTTTTTTATTTGATAAGGAATGAGGAGAAACATTTTGGATAAACCTTGTGTAACTTAAAATTGTCTTAATTTTAATTGAATATCAGAAATACATTATATGACATGATGAATACAAGCTAATATATTCACCACAAGTATTAAAGCCATATTAGAATCCTCGTTAATTTCAAACTCCAGCGGAAATTAACCGTCAAAATTTAGGGAAGTTTCAACAATAGTTAGTAATTTCATTTTTCTGAAATCTGATAAGCTTTGTATGATAATCATAATTCATATATGATTATTCCCGCGAATAGTATAATAAAATATAATTATGACAGAAATGCTACTCACAATCAAATATTCATAAATATATTTTTTAAAAACACATTTAAAAATTTTCATTTATATCATTTGAGAGAGAAAGAGAAAATGCTTTGTTTATTTTTATTTCAACGCACAAAAAGCTAATTCCCTGCTAGGGATAATTGCGTTGATTTATATTTTTAAACAGAAACAGTTATAAACCTATTAAACAAGAAAAGAAATGTGATAATAATATATAATTTTAAATGAAAGATACACAATAAGATATATTAGGAATCAGACCCTTACAGATTAGAAAGATAGTCATAAATATATTTACAAGAATGGTTAAAAATGCGACAATTCTCTCTGGTGTAAACTTATTCATACAGATATACAAAATTATTAACTGTCTGTTATCTAGCGCTAAAGAGGGTGGGTATTAAACAGTAGGTGTCTCGAGTCTTTTACAATGCTTTGTGTTGAGTTGTGTAAGCTCTTAATCCTTAATTTTACCCTAAACTTCACAGAACCAACTCAAGCTTTCAGACACCGAAGACTAAAACATTCAAGCCTTCATCATTGGCCTCTATTGTGTCATTGTTGGGAGGAGATGAATATAGCAGTGTCACCGCACTATATTTGTGAACTTGTGCAACAACTCTGGCGGGCCAAACTTAGTGGTTTGAATAGGCTCCAATACTTGTAAACAAAATATTTCAAACAATTCAACATAATTAGAATGATATAAGAAACCTGCCCGCGCGAGATATGCTTTTTAAAAATATCCAAAAATCTTACGCAATAAGTATCTTTATTATAAAAATATTTTTATAATAAAGAAACTTACTGCGTAAGTTTTTTAGGTATTTTTATATAATAAAAATGATTTTTGTCGAACGCGCGCGGGCGCGCGCGTAAATATTGCCTTAATAAATATTATTTAATATATATTTTTAAACTATATTATTATTAGTAGTAATATTGATATATAAAGAATATATATAATTGAGATGATAAAATTAATGAATATATATTCTTATTGGCATCATTTTCTAACTTTTTAAAATGCAAATTAGCTTTCTATTGGACTCATTTGTATATGTTTTGAATACCCCCTCTCACTATTTGGTAAACTATATCTTCAGCTACTTTATATATATATATTGAAGGTAGAGCAATCCATAAATAAATATTCAATTAAAAAGGCATATATTGGATCAAAATATCATTTATTTTACTAATATTTCAGATGGCTAAACGCCAACATTTATCAAGGTGTTAATACATATTTAATGTGTGTCAACAACAAACTCAGCGCCACATAACGTCAACAGAATTAAGTTTTTAAAAATATTTTGTTATAAATATATATATATATATATGTAATAAGTTGAGGTCTGGTAAGCCTTGTGTAGAATCCTGTCGACTATCTGTAATAGGTTGAAGTTCTGTTGACTCTTGTAGAATCCTGTCGACTAACTTTGTGATGATGAAGTGTTGACTCTCGCTATACTGTGTTGACCGAGAGGAACAGTCAGGATGGGGAGTTTTCCAGTACCTCTCTGCACCTTGGAAAACCTTTTACAGTTCTCACAAAGTACAGGCAGTGGTGGTCGAGGCAGAGTGGAAAGCTTGGGAATGTCCACACAAAAAAACGAAGACACAGTTGCACAAAGAAAGTTCCGTGAACAGATAAAAGTTGAGCTAGGAGCGAAAGATGGGGAGATAGAAGTTTCTTACTGATCTACATGATGGATGAGATCGACCGTGGGGTACGACCGACGCGGGCTCGCACAGATGCTGAACTAACTGTCAAGTGACTGTAAAGTGACTGTATTTATAGGTTAAGACGGGGGGCCTTATGCGACAGGGGCCGTTTCTGAGAAAGGGGCTTTTCATGTCACCAGATGTGAGAGGGGGCTTTGCATTCCACCAGCTGTGAAGAGTGTGGGTGGTCTGGTCCATTTTTAGACCTTGTTGTGGGAATTCTAAATCTATCTCTATTTTGACGTTATGACTTCTATCTCTTGCTTAGCTCAACTCTTAATCTATTACAGATTTTTATTTATTTATCCTCAGTTTGTGCAAATTACATTACATATGATGATGTAAAGACACATGTCAATAATGCGTATAATCATTTACAGATGTGTTTCTATTATACAACATTAAAATCTTGTTATAAGTTATATACAATATGGGGTTGTTGGCTTAAATTACCATATATATATATGCGTAAAGCCGGCATCGTCACAAGGGTTCCTCATCCAACATGCAGTCACGGGCCAGAGGGGAAGCGCCACTGGCCTAAAGATAAATGAAGACCACACGCATAGGAACATGGTTACCTCAAATTATAGGGGGCAACACCCAGGGAGGTGAGGTGGACTATGTGAGTCCTGGGATCGCTGGTTAATCTAGCAGCATGGCGACCTGGCTGCTGTCTATACTGTGCTCCTTGCTGTGGGCTCAGAAGGAACCCAGCTTATATGCTAATGATGACGTCAAAGAGGGTGGACCCTTTTGGGTGTCCGTGTCCAATCAAGGACTGGCCTGCTCGATTTTTATGTTTTCTTAGCTTCTTGGACAATCCCAATGATCGTCATTCGACCTTACTGGGTGCCGCGCCTTTCTTTTACCGTGGTATCTTTATTGAACGCCATTTTGAAGACAACACCAGGTTTGGTATATCTATGGGGAACAATTTCTATGTACAACATTGTTTACACACAACAAATATAATACGACATATATACATATGTGTGTATAGGTAGCTGAAGATTTAGATTAGCAAATAGGCTATTCAATATACTGTAGATGAAAATTAGCCCAATACTAATTTGCATATTTTTAGTTTTTAAAATATGCGACAATAGGAATATGTGAAATATCTATATTATATTTACATTTATATAGCTTTATCTTATTATTATAGTAGTGATGATTGATTGTGATTAATATTTTATTATTATTCTTTTTCTGGATCAAAATCTTCAATTTATAACGTATT
>CP092886.1:41626122-41660556 GCA_030710605.1 Cordylochernes scorpioides
GAGGAGTATCATGTGCGAATTTTATTAGCAAGCTTTCGGACGCATACGTCTCATCATCATCATCATCAAACTCATCTCGTTTTTCGTTTAGTTATCGTAAAGCTTGTAGAAGGACACATGCGTCCGAAAGCTTGCTAATAAAATTCGCACAAGATACTCCTCTTCAATCTCCGTTTTATTTTGCTAACGTGATATAGCACGTTTAAAATATTTCATATATAAAATAAAAAATTGATTCCTAGTGAAAAATAAAAACCTTTCAAAATATATGTTTAACAAAGAATATTAAAAATATTATATTGGAATTAGAATATTAAATTGATAATTGAAGTTTTATTTTAAAAATATATTATAAAGTACGTATATTTCACACACACACATTTTTAAAGTTAAATATTAAGATCTTCAGAGATGTAAAAAAAACCGTCGTTTCGTTTTGCGTTTTTTTCGAAGTTGCGTCGCTGCTAAATTTTTACTGATTTTCACTGTGCGTCGTTAGATTTTCGAAGTTGCGTTGTTTTGGATTCGAGTCTTAAATTTTTTTTTTTTTTTTTAAATATTTTTCTTAAAATATGGCAACACCTTTGTTTCTGATTGCGCCTTCACATATTTTCACTTTGCATCGTTTCAATTTGCGTCGTGTTTTTTTGGAACGTAACCCCGACGCAAAGCGAGGTATATATATATATGGGTGTACTTTCTTTTTATAGAAGTGGCTATGTTTCTGTAAATTGTAACAAAACTGTTTGTAGTGTGTTGATGAATAGGAATCGGAATTAAGATAATCGATTAGGCATCATTGTTGCTCTATACGACAACAGAAGCCCCAGTTCATCGTGTCAAAAAGCAGTTTGATGATGCCGACAGTGACAAAGAAGAAAGCCTTCAAGGAATTAGCACTGGCGTCGATCAGAGAGGGTAAGAGGCGATAAATTGATCAGAAAAGCTAATATATTGAAATAATTCTTGAAAGAGCACGAGAACCATTGCCAAGGAGATGGACGTTGAACCTATGATAATAATCATATGCTCTTCGGAAAGATCAGTGATGACTAGGGATATGAAGGATAATAAAGAATGAAAAGCTGCTGTAATCCTCAGAACATGAAACATGACACTCATAGCACGATTAGGTTCTTCTTTGATGAAAATAATTGCAATCAGGACCAAAAGGCGAATCGCGGTTCTTGGATCTGTAAAGACCACTCAGAATCACTTATCGTTATGCAGGATGTTTTGTATATAACAGAAAACAACACTACCTCAAATTTTATAGATTTCTTAACTAAAATAATAGCCCGTTTTTTAATGGTTTGCACACATAAAAAATAAAATAATTTATTTTTAATTTAATAAATAAGAATCTACACAACATCCCAAGTCAACCCAAAAATGCGTTTATTCCAATTTTAACTCATGTTTGTCAATAAATCATAAAATATCTTAATGTAACAATTTGCAGGTTTTTATTATTTTATAAAGTATTATTTAAGAATCCATAGGAAATTTATTAAGAACATTGGAATATGGTCCTGATAAAGCTCCATTTACCTCCCGCATCGGTCATCAGAGCACTCTCAAAGTCAATATATTCACTAATAAAAATAGAAAAAAGGCAAAGAATGTGTTTCTTATGAAATTCTTTTTCTATATAATAAAATATAATATAATCATATATATATTTTAAATTTTTATAAAAAGCATGTGTCCATAATAGCTTCCTCAAGAAAAGCACCATTTAAATTCAATTTATCTTCCCCTTTTTGCGAAAATATTTCAAAATAAGCTCTTCGGAAGGAGTTAAGTTTTGACCGTTGTCTTCCCCCTTATTAAAGTAAAATTTATTCATTCCGAAAATTTACGAATAATTCTACCTTATATCCTTTCTGAAAGCCAATCAGAAATATAAATTGATATATAAAAAAACCTGTATTTTCCCTTTGTGCGTTATATTTTAGCGCCTTGTTTCACAAATTTTGATCAAATATATCCTAATGATGTTCCAGGAAATAGAGTGAGAATAGAATTCAGAATTTAATTTTGTCCCCCAGTGCATCATTCAAGTATAAAAAATCCACATATAAGAAAATTCCTTCATATATCTCTTTACTGAGGTGTGAGTCAATAAGCGAACAGAGAAATCCAACCTGATGTATAGAAGACCCTCTATCGGGTAAACTAAGGTAAGAGATTAAACCAACGTAAACCAAATCTTAGGGGGTCGGTGGATGGATGGTCTAAACCGTTGGTTTTCGAGCGCTACGACCCGGGATAGGTTCCCGCATTGGGCACTTTTTTCTGTTAAAAAAATGCTTCAATGGCCCCCGATCCTTGCAAAAATTCCAACCTTACCAGCGAGTGCAAGTAACCAAACGGGGCTCTGGCACATTTTAAAGCGCAAAGTCGAACAGCTTTTCACATGTTTAGACATGTGGTGTACTTACAGTAAAAGCAGTCGCCTACTTCTACCCACCATGATTATCATGGCCTGTACCACGTTTACTAGGGATTAGAAAAAACAACTCTCACAAATGATATACCACTATCTTTTCTAGACGACCGCGGATTCTTCAGGATAATATATCATGAATATTAAAATGTAAATACTGAAAGATATTAAAATACATAGGAATAATGTTCAAGAATGGTTCAGAAAGTTGTAAATCATTAAAAGACCGCAAAAACATAAATTAAAAATAAAATATCAAGAATTTATATACAGGGTGATCCAAAAGTCCCGCACAACTTTAAAAATTAATAACTCCGCGAATATTTGTGTAAGAGCAATGCGGTAAACACCATTGTGTTCAGGATGCAATGGGAATTTTTATGGCAAATAATGAAAAAATTCGAAATTGATTTTAAATACAACTTTATTCGCTAGATGGCGCTCTACCAGAATCAGAGATTCAGCGACCAAATTGTTTGATAAATTGAAAAATATAACTGAACGACATGTATTTTTCCTTTTTGAATACCAGGAAAGAACCCAAATAATATCAAATGATATATTAATAAAACACCATTTCGCAAAAAGTTAGAAGAAATGGTTAACGATTTTTAAATACAATCTGAGATATGTAAAATAGGTATATGTAAATTAAAACATGTAGCAAAAAATATTTATATTTTAGATGGAGTTTTGTGAAATAGATTGAATGTTTGAAAATAACTAATGATATCAATACACGATTTTTGAAATGTTAATATAGTACCAAAAATTATGATGGCACTACTAATAGGATTTCGTGCTATAAGGAATGTATAGTTTCTTGACTAATTGGCGACACTTTACTATTTAACTGGATATTTGTCATGATCCAAAGATGAAATATAGAGGGGAGTGACAAAATATATTTGTCGTACTTTATTCCAAATATCCTATGGGTTTGTCTAATGTTATCATTGCTTATTATACTGTACATAATTGTGAAAATGTATCCCCTAAAAAAAAAAAAAAAACATTTTTAAATCGACCTTTTGCGTTGAAAAACGTGGTAGCAAAATCAATTTGTATTATTTTTTGCGCAAAATATCTAAAGTTGGGGGGGGGGGGGGGATACATAGAATATTCCTTATGCTATTTCTTCTAATGAGCGAAAAGCGATAAACTAAACATAAGGGTTAAAATTGTGTATACCAGTGTTATTCGAGAAGTTATAACACTTTGGCCTGCACGACATAATATAAGATGTGGGAAAATAACAAACAAAAAATTACTGTTCACACACAAAAAAGAGTCAAGATGTGAGGACAGCATTTATTATTCCCATAACCCAAAACAAAGAGCTGAAAAATATAACACACGAGGTAACTGCCTTCTCTCTTGTATTAGGACACAATCCTTGCTCAATGTGGCGCCCTTCATTCTCAAACACCGGCTGCAGACGATAGATGATAGAATGGTCACAATTAAATAGTTGAAATTTATAAAACGTGCCATCTGATAGAAGCCTTCAACATGGCCAATGTGGTAGGCCCGCATCGATAAAAACGCGACTTAATGTATCCCCATAACCGAAATTGTAAGGCGTCAAGTCTGGTAATATTGGAGGCCACTGGTATATAAAGTGGCGACTTATCAACGAATTTCATCGAACGTATCCTGCAGCAATTGTTTGGCACCGCGGGAGATATGAAGAGGTCCTCCATCTTGCATGAATGTTATTTCGCTTAGTGCTTGTCTGTCCTGCAATATGGGAATAACCTTTTCTCTCAAAAGTTGAACATAACGTTCACCAGTTACAAAAACGGTTTTAAAAGTTCTTCCATTGATTTTTTTCAAAGAAAATTGGCCCAAAATAAAAGAAGAAGTGAACCCACACAAAACTGTAACTCTGTGCTGATGAAGTGGTATTTCTGTAAAAATCCTAGGGTTTTCTGTTGCCAAAATGAGGCAGTTTTGAATGTTAAATTCTCCCTTTAGATAAGAGTTAGCATCATCTGTTCTTAGAACATTTGACAGCCAGTTTTCATCAATATCAATTTGCCGGAAAACCCATGCAGCGAATTATTGACGCTTCTCAAAATCGCTGACTTTCAACTCGTGAAAACTTTTAATTTTGTTAGGGTATTTTCATAGAAAAATTCTAAATGTGTGTTCTCTCCAAACTGTTCCATACGAAATCCCCGTTTGTCGAGAAATTTGTCTAGCACTTACTTCTCCATACGTGGATAACGTTTCAATAGCTTCAGCATTCTGCAAAACCGTAACAGCCACTGACTTGCATGTCGATGGTCTTCCACTCCGAGGTTTTGTTTCCTGAGATCCAGTTTCCTCAAAACTTTTAATCAATCGCTTTAGAGAGTAGCAACTCATTGGTCCTTTATCGCTTCGAATAGCTTTAAAGGAATGAAACGCTCGTAAAGCTTCAGTGGCAGATTCTGAATCACAATTGAAAGAATTCACAAAGAGTGCTTTATCCTGTAGTGACGGCATTCCAGGGGGAAGGGGAGAGGTCCGACCACACCTTCTTGGACCCTTGGAATATTTGACCAAATTCTGGTTCGTTTCCAAGATGACTAATGCTGAAACGGCACCCATTTTCAAATAAAGAGCAAAACTGATATCTCCAGTAATGCTACCGCGTCCGGGGTAACCGCCGCGTCAGTAGCTGCAGCTCGAGCTCATGATGAGAAATCTACTACGAGGACACGATTCAATCTACTACAACTCAATATAAATGGTACCGAGAGGAAAATAAATAGCTGACTTGTCTTCTCTGTGACAACAATGTACATATTACTTGTCCTCAGGAGACAAAATTGAATCAGAATCTGAGATTCAATATCAAAGATTATACAACACTACGAAAGGACAGACGGGGAAAATTCGGAGGAGGACTTGCCGTTTTGATTAAAACTCTAGAAATCAAATTTAAGGAAATCGCCTATAATCAGAGTAAGCCTAGAGAAAGCACGACAGAAGCTCAGGCAATAGAAATCTATCTTACAGATAAAACAATTACAATCATAAATGTTTATCACCACGATAATACTAGCATCAATACAGGCCTGATAGAGACATTAAATGAAGCGTCTTCGGATATCGCAATCATACTTGGTGATTTTAACGCCGAAAGACCAACTTGGGGATCACCTTTCCAGGATAACAAAGGTCAGCAGGTTGAGGACATGCTAACCGACCTCGACCTTACACTGTTAAATAACGAAAATAACACCTATCTATCCAAGTCCACAGGCACAGAATCCGCAATAGACATCAAAGCGATAAATTACAATATCGCACCCACAACACAATGGAAAATTCTGAAAAGTGAAATCAGTGACCACAGACCAATTTTAACAACCATAAAATTCAAATTTGAGAATTTCCAACAGAATAAAAGAACACTGGAAAAAATCACAGAAAAGCTTGAAGAACTGTGCAACGAAGAATTAAATCACAAAACGATTGACAAAAAATTGGAAAAATTCTCTTCGAACAAATCCAAAGCTGCAAAAATATCGATACCTAGAGGTAGACGTAAAGACCTGTGAATACTTTACTGGAAGGACCACAATATCGAGGCAATGATTGCAGAGAGAGACAATATCAATCAACTTCTTAAAACAAATAAAACAGAAGAAATCATAAAGGAACTCATTGAAATTGGTCACAAAATTGAACAAGAAATTTGGATATTCCAACAAGAGAGAGAGAAAAATGGGCAGAATTCTGCGAAAAAAATGGATCCAAAAAAGGAAAGCCATCACTGGAATTTAATTAGTGTTATAAAAAAATCAAAACCAACACTAATCCTCCAATACTCTAACCGCTATGAATAGCGAGAACGAACAAACAGATGGCTGAAATAATTGCTGAATATCTTTCAAGCACTTCCAGACTCAGCTATATGAATGAAGGCAGGACTCTAAAAAATAATGTAAACAGGTTAGTTAAACAAGCAAGAAATTACCATCAACAAGATATTTACTCGAGAGACTTCACATTGAATGAGCTAAACTCATCAATAGGAAATTAAATCCAAGATGTCACCTGGAGATGCTCTAATCTTTGGTCAAATGATTAAACACTTTGGAGACAAAGCTAAAAATCAACTTCTACGAATACTGAACATTTCATGGCAAACTGGTAAACTACCAAAGAATTGGAAGATATCAATTATAGTGCCAATACTGAAACCAAACAAAGATGCCAAGGAATGCAAGAACTATCGGCCAATTGCTATTACCAGCATACTTTGTAAAATAACAGAATGAATTATCCACTCTAGGCTCATAGTCTGGCTCACTAACAATAATAAAATAAACTTCTACCAAACTGCCTAAAGATCCAGACACTGTACAACTGATAAATTGTTCTACTTCTGTCAATCAATAATAGATTTCTAGGAAAAACCGCCAAAGAAGACTACGGCCGTATTCCTGGATATGACCTCAGCTTTTGATCGAGTGTAGAAATTATTTGAAAGGCTGCACAACATCGGAATAAGAGGAAAAACCTTAATCTGGATTGCAGACTTCTTAAGGGGAAGAAAGATAAAGTTTCGGGTCAATGGAACATTTTCCAAGGACCGAAGAACATGGGCTGGTGTACCTCAGGGATCTGTGCTCAGTCCTCTACTCTTCTCGCTATATATTAACTGTTGTTTATTTAAATAGATGATTATTATTTGCATTATTTAAGGCCTCATTATGTAAAAATATATGTATATATAAATTGGACATTTGTTGTTGGCCATGATCAAGTTTGAGCTCTTGTACGTCTAATTACGACACAACAAAAGTGGCGACGAGGATGCGCGATCTACAGAGCCAGTAAAAAGCTGAGGAAAACGGCGTCTATGCAAGTATAACAACTACATATTTTAAACTATCTGGATCAAGAAAACAAAGAAGTAGAAAGATCAGCATGACAAGTTCAAAGTTAATAGTACCTTTTATATGCTATAGCCCAGTGGAGGACACTTTGATCTTTTTGTACAAAAATTTGAGGCTCTATTTTCGGCATCTGAAGGAGGAGACTAAAGTGCTGATTTTTACCTCGCTACCAGATTCTGAAACTTTAGAGCAGGGAAACGACATTTTCTTCCTGGTCTAATGAAAGATCAACCCTATGATACTATCATTCAAAGAATTAAGCTGCATTTGGATCCAAAGAAGAAAGTGATACCACAGTGATGCAGATTTTTAAAGATAATTCAACAGGAAGGAGAATCAATTTCGGAATATCTTAGAGAATTGAAACATTTAAGCAATAAATTGTAATTTCGGCGATATGCTGGGAACCATGATGCGAGACCGTTTTGTGGCTGGAATCAAGTTGGAAAGCCTGCAAAAGAAGCTACTACAAGAAAACGATGTCACCCTGGATAAAGTTTTGCAGTGGCGATCTCGTTCGAACTGGCGGAGATAAATATAAGAGAATTACAAGATAAATTAGTGGCCAAAATATCCCCTGTGAATGGAAAAGATAAAAGGGTGAGTACAATAATAGTATGGTGCAGCATAGGCCTTTCAGGCAAAGGGGAGAAATAGTGCGTTATAGATGTGGTGGAAGACATTCACACGTGGCCTCTGTTTGCCCTCATAGAACAAATACTTGTTTTAAAACGTTAAAAACTGGGTCATTTAAGCAGGGTCTGCAAAGCTAGTAAAAAATGTGTGAATGTAAATTTGTACAAAAGGACTCTATATATTCTGTACAGGGTGAAACTGATGTGTGCCACAATAAACTTAACAGCAGATGATTATTCTTTGTGCTTTACAATAGATACAGGAAGTCCAGTTACGTTAATACCTAAAGATATTTATAAGATTTATTGACAAGGTAAAAAATTATTTCCAACAAATTTAAGATTAAAATCCTTTCGTGGTAAATCAATAGAGATTATAGGTCAAAAATGTTTTTGTAAAAGAAGCCAACCAATATTTACGATTAATAGTTGAAAATGAAAATTCCAGGTGATTTTGTTAGAAAGAGAATGGCTTAAACAGTTAAAACTTGATTATTCTAGATTGTTTAGCATTAAAAATTTAAATAATGAATCTAATAGAAATAGTTTGATTGATAGATATGCAGATTTGTTTAACAAAGATTTGGGCTGTCTAAAGGATGTTAAAATAAATTTTAATTTAAAAAAGGATGTGACTCCTGTGTTTTGTAAGGCCAGAAGTTTACCTTTCTCTCTAAAAAACAAAGTAGAGAATAAAATTGATCGTTTAGTGAATTCTTGCATTTTATAACCTATAGTTCATGCATATTGGACCGCTCCAATAGTACCAGTATTAAAAAAGGATGTTAGTGTAAGGATATGTGGTGATTTTAGATGTACAGCTAATAAAGCAATAGAATAAGATAGGTATCCCCTTCCATCGAAAGATGAGATAGTTTCAAAATTATCTACAAGCACCGTACTTTCGACTATAGACCTATCACAGGCTTACTTACAAGTAATGTTAGCGGAAGAAGCCAAAGCTGTTATTGATATAAAAACAACAAAGAGGTTGTTTTCTTAGACTACCATATGACGTAGCGGTAGCACCAAATAAATTTCAGAGGATTATGGAAGGTCTATTTGCTGATTTGCCAGGTGTGGCCTGCTACATAGATGATATTTTGGTTGCAGAAAAAGACTTTGAAGATCATGAACAAAAGTTGGATCTAGTGTTTAGATGATTGCTAGAAAAAGGTTTAAAGTTAAACAGATATAAATGTAAATTTAAAAAGAAATCGGTGGAATATTTATGGTTTAAAATGGATAAATATGGACTGCATCCCTTAGAAAATAAAGTTAAAGCAGTGATAGAGACGCGTGAACCTAAAGAATGTTTCGCAATTAAGATCTTTCATAGGACTCTTAATTTATTTTTATAGATACATAAAGAATATAGCAAACATTTTAGCGCTATTCTATCAACTTTTGAATAAAAATTGTAGATGGAATTGGACGAAAGAATATCGATGGTTATTTAAAAAATGAAAATCATTATTAATGGACTATGGACTAGGCGTAATTCTGAGTCATAGAAATTATAGAAAGGAAGAATGCCCTATAGCTTTTGCTTCTGGAACATTAACTGAAGCGGAAAAACGTTTCTCTCAACTAGAAAAGAAAGCGTTGAGCATAACTTTTGACAATACTTACTGGGACGAAAATTTGAATTTGTCACAGACAACCGACCCTTAATTCATATATTTTCACCACATAAACCAATTCCCATATGTGCATCATCCAGAATTAAAAGATGATCCTTAAAATTAGCTGCATTTAATTATACTGTGGAATTTCGAAAAACTAGTGATAATTCCAATGTTGACGCATTGTCACGTCTTCCTTTAGAATCGAGTGTCAGGGAGTCTCTTGATGAAGACCAGGTACTTCTTCTCAGGAGGTTGAATGAGGTACCGTTCTCTTTTATGGAGGTGGCATATGAGACGCCCCAAGATAAAATACTGTCAAATAGTATTAAGGAATGTTAGAGAAGGCAACTGTGTGTGTGTGTGGAAATTCACAAGGGTACCGAGAGAAAACCCACTAACTCCTCATTATAAGATCAATGAGAAATTAAGTGTGGAGTTTGGTTGTCTTCAATGGCGTGAAAGAGTGGTAATTCCCCAAAAATTAAGATCTTTAATTTTAAATGACTTGCATGAAATACACATGGGGATTGTTAAAATGAAGATGATTGCCAGACGGTATTTTCTGGTGGCCAGGCATAGACAGTAACATCGAGGAGTTACCTAGAGAATGTAGAGTATGCCAAGAATCGGCAAGCATGCCCCCGGCTACCATCTCGGAATGGACTTGGCCCGAAAAACCGTGGCATCGACTTCATCTTGATCTAGCGGGTCCGTTCATAGGAAAAATGTTTTTGGTTCTCGTGGACGCATACTCAAAGTGGATAGAAATGTTTATCATTAAAGATATTACCAGCAAAACGATTATAAATAATCTTAGAGAAATTTTTGCCAGATTTGGATTGCCTTAATTTTTGGTTACAGATAACGGAAGACAGTTTGTCTCCGGTGATTTCGAGCAATTTACCAAAATGAATGGTTTACGGCACACTAAGACCAGTCCGTATAATCCTAGTACAAATGGTTTAGCTGAGAGATATGTAAGAGAGTTTGAAAACCTTTTGAGAAAGAATAATGGGAAGGATGATTTAGAGACGAATCTACCAAGATTCCTATTTGCTCATAGAGCATTCCCCCAAACTGTAATAAAGGAATTCCCCCGCGGAACTGCTAATGAAGAGAAGTTTAAGATCAAGATTCTCGAATTTAATACCAAGATGGGAAATCCGCGAGAGGTATTTCATGAGGCCGTAAGAAGGCAGGAGCAGTTTACTACAGTTTGCGAGGTTTATTTCCGCAACTATGCAACTGGACCTAAACGGTAAAAAGGTACCATTTTGAAATTCTTGAGCTACCGTCACTACCTTATAAATTGCGAGGGCGTCGTGTATAAGAGGCATATCAATCAATTGTGACCTGTGAGAAAGAAACAAGTGGAGACAAGAAATTTGATACTTCCTCGAACATCAGGAGAGAAGCCTGTAGGTGGAAGTCAGAAATAAAGTGAAGAGGAGGTTCCAGAGGTTACATCAGGAAACAAGGAGGAGACTGCTTCTGTGCACGTACCCTCTTGCACTCCTAGAACAGGGCCTGTTGCTGTGCACGTGCCCTCTTGCACTCCTAAACCGGAGCCTGCCGCTCTGCAAGTGCCCGTCCGCAGTCCTAGACCTCAGAGAGCCAGGAAACCCCCAGACCGACTAGAGTATTATTAAGGGGGGAGATGTGTTGTGTATGTAAATAGATGAAGATTATTTGCATTATTTAAAGTCTCATTATGTAAGAATATATGTGTATATAAATTGGGCATTTTTTGTTGGCCAAACGAAAAGAATAAGAGCTAAAAAAAGAGTCATGGTCAAGTTTGAGTTGTTGTACATCTAATTACGACAAAAACCTTAGCAACATCCATCCTTACCTCACTGAAGACACAAAAGTTGCCTGTTATGCAGATTATATAGTCATATGGCACACAAGTAGCAGTATAGAAATATCAGAAAAATACTGAACACATCAATGAGAAGTGGGCAATGAAACTCAAAATGACAAAAAACCCAATAAACACAAACCTATAGGACTCCTTCACTGACAGGAAAAAGGGCATGAATTTAACTCCAAAATAAGCATAAACAACCATATAATTGATAAAATATGTTCTCCAAATTACCTAGGTGTGATATACTTGATGAGGAATTGCGATTTATAGAACACATAATTAGCACCTCAAATAGAGCTACAAGAAACCTAAACATTCTGAGAAGGCTATGTGGAACAAATTGGGGAGCAAAACCCAAAATTCTCAGAACAACATATATCACCTTAATAAGGCCAATAATGGAATATGCAACACCCGTCTGGGCTCCCTCAAGTTCATCACTAAAAAGAAGACTAGACAGTGTTCAGGCAAAAGCGGCCAAATTAATCACTGGTTCTGTTTCAAATACCAACAATTAGAAAATTCAGAGAGAATGTACACTAGACCTACTTGAAAGCAGAAGACAATTAAAAACAATAAAATTCACCAATAGCTTAAAAACTAAAGAAACCGAACACATATCCCATAGAACCTATTTAAACTGGACACAAAAAGAAAGGCTCAAAAGATCTTCAACACTTCAGTACGACAACAATATTAGAAAGAGCATAAATATGAAACATAATGAATTTCAAATTCGAGAATAACCAATATTTCCTACATCATTGCCATCAAATGTAATAATCAATTTTAACCTGAATGAACCCTGCAATAAAAAAAAGAGAACAAAAACATTCTTAAAAAGAAAGGACTTGACACAATTGGTTTATGCGATCAGATAAATTATTTAACAGCATATACAGATGGATCATTAGACCTTACCATAAGCAATGAAGGGGCTGGAATTAACATTATACTGCAAGATGGAACATACATCAAAATCAAAGAAGGAGCAAGAAAGATTTCGTCAAACTTCACTTTTGAACTGACAGCTATCTGGAAAGCTCTTGATGTATGCCTTAACCAACCATCCCTGCATCAAGCAGAAGGAATTATAATATACCGTACAACGACTTCATATCCGATCTAGAAGCAATTCAGAAGGGCAATACTATAATCACACAGAAAATACATTCGTTACTTACTCAACTGATATCATTGGAGAATAACTGCATTCTACAATGGATTCCTGCCCGTGTTGGGATCGGGGGTAATGAAATGGCAGTTAAATTTGCAAAGGAAGCTAGAAAGTTGAGCCAAAGGAAAGAACAAATGTCATTATTTGACGCTAATGCTTCTGCAAAATACAAGATAATTAAACAAAAAATAAGAACAAAATGTGAAATAAACTCCGAGAGAAAAATGACAATACTATAACAAGATTTAGAACAAAACATTATAAAGGATGACAATACATCCAGATGGCACAAGAACCTATAGAACATGCAACAACTGTCCTGGTGTGGAACTAACACCTACCCACATATTCACATGCCCGCAGCCTTGCAGAAAATTGACATAGACCCAGAGCAGCTGCTTTACACAACCAAGATAGTGGACAATGCTGCTGTTGCTGTGATAGAGAGATGCATGGAGACATCCGAGGCTCTTTATTGGACACGACAAAAACAACAACGGCATTCCAGAGTAAAATAAATCATCAGAGATAGATAAATAATTTTCAAATGAATTAAAATAAATATATTCGATACTGAGAGAGAGTTGAATTTAAAAAAAATAGAAATTTATTATTTTCGAAATATAAATATCTGAGAGGATTCCAGCAAACCGCATCTAAAATATCATTTTTTTTGCTACATGTTTCAATTTGCATATACCTATTTTACATATCTCGGATTGTATTTAAAAATCGTTAACCATTTCTTCTAACTTTTGGCGAAATGGTGATTTATTAATTTATCATTTGATATTATTTGGGTTCTTTCCTGGTATTCAAAAAGGAAAAATACGTGTCGTTCAGTTATATTTTTCAATTTATCAAACAATTTGGCCGCTGAATAGCTGATTCTGGTATAGCGCCATCTAGCGAATAAAGTTGTAACTAAAATCAATTTCGAATTTTTCATTATTTGCCATAAAAATCCCATTGCATCCTGAACACAATGGTGTTTACCGCATTGCTCTAGCGCAAATATTCGCGGAGTTATTAATTTTTAAAGTTGTGCGGGACTTTTGGATCACCTTGTATATTGATATTTATCTTCAGTTCTTGTGGTCTCATAATATTTTCCTCGATCTTATATATTACTCAATTATTTTAATTACAAGAAGTAAACTCACTATGTGTATCCAAAATTAAGAGCCATTCATGCTTATATATTAAGAGAAAGAAATTATTTATTAAAAAGAAAAATATGCGCATAAATGGTTTTCAAATCAAAGATATATATATTTATTTTATTAAAATTATAAATATAATTTATACAGAGTAAATTCCTGAGAATAATTAGTATATAACAATTATGATTATACCTTAGTTATGCATTTCTAGCAAGATAATATACAAGCGGTTAAAATAAGATGGTTTGAACAAATTTTTGGATTCCAACAAAGATAAATATTGGCACTTATATTTCTTTTATAAAAATCACTAAAGTTACTCTACCGAATTTCTAGCCATCAAAGGAAATATTAGATGAGACACACATCTGTGTTGAACTTTATATAAAACTAGTCACTCAATTTGTCACATCACTCGGAAAATTCCAGAAATACTTACATGGAAGAGGTCTATCAGAAACACCAAATTGTTCCTGCGGAGAAACTGAACAACCTGTTCATCACCTTATCTATGACGGTCCAAACTTTGCAGAAGTGAGACATCGATTGTTTCCTATTCTGAATGATTTAACTCTTTTACATCTCTCACAACCACTTTGTTTATATAAATATTATGAACTCTGTCGATTAATACATGTAAATTTATAAATATTTAACTCTAAGTTCTAATTTGTTTTTGTTGTTTTGTTTGTTTCCTTTGTAATAGGCGCAAATACTTCATTATCGTGCCTGGTTGTGTTATTGATAAATAATAAATAAATAAATAAAATCTGTGGTGAACGCTTTTTCAGCGTTTAGACAAATTTATTCGATGGATTCTAAAATATATCCACACGCCGATCGTGTTAGTTTGAAATTTGGCATTTTATGGTATATATTATAGTGCCAAATACGTTTATACGCATTTAAAAACGATATAAATACAATTTTTAGTATACCTTTCACAATTTCACAATTATATTTTATACGATTAAAATTTGAATTTTCGATTTTATAAATTTCTCTATATAACCTCTTATAGGTTTGGAAAAGTGATTTTTTATGAGAAAGAGAAACGCTTTATTTATATAAAACTAGTCACATTTTATATTCTATTATAATTAATACCTCTCATGATGTGTGGGTAGATTTATAAACTCAAATTGGTTTACACACGTGTATTTAAATGCATAAAGGATTACTAAGTGATAGTACACATAAAAACCTGTTCTTTTCTTCTTCTTTAGCTTTGAGAGATTGACATAGAATATAGAACTTGAGATCCACATTTCACATATCAGGTTGGATCATCATCACTTGAGTTCAGTTTACTTGCTTGACGTAACATAATTCTAGACCAAATGCTCATTTCTGAATTAATCGGAAAAAAATAGATATCAGACCTAGATTCCTCAACAAATGAACAAAAGGGTGCTTCATTTCTTTAAAATTTTAAATTTCCCTCTTCTTATTAATACAATTCTTACTTTTACCATTAAAAATATAATCTTATAAAATAAATGAAGCTTCCAGGGTTAAGTTTCTTGTGCAACTTTTTATTTTCAGGCTTTCGAACTTGTCAGTCCTTCATAATCTCTTGTGTATTCATAACACAACACAGAGTATTGTTTCAGAAATAAATTGAATAAATAAAGACAGGAACTTGAGTTGAAAATATGTTTATTGTCATTATTTACAAATAACATTCATATATATACCGATATTTAATAATATTTCATTAAAAATCCCATCTAGTAAAATGCATCATATATCAACAAACATTTGTTCATTAAATGTTAAGAATTTCCATTAAAACATCTTTAAATCATGCAGCATATAAAACATGGTTGGAGGCAGGGTGCGGCGGGGGAGCCCTACGTGGCTGCACGACTCCATAGGAGAAAAATAAATGAATCACAAGTGATCATGGATGTGACACGTCCTTCATGGAGCAAGAGTTAAAATTGAGGAGAGATGTTGCTAGCACTAGGATGCTATTTCCACTTCTTTGGACTGCTGGCAGTTGTGAGGTGATCTGGAAGTGTTTGGTCACAGGAATGGTGGAGAGCACGGGGAGGGAGGTCGCTAGATGGGATCACGTAGAAGTGGTTGAAGGCACCTCGGCCTGAAACATCGTCTGGTTAGCTCATCAAATAAACGATACAGATGGCAATTATAACGATATACACTAATATGCAAATAAAACACAAGAATATAATTTTTATAACTTGTAAACTATATAACTGAAAATATATATTTAAGAACGAAGTGTAAAGAAAAGAGAAAGGGCAGAAAAAAAAAAGAATTACCCGAAATTATCGAAAGAGTCTTGCTTATCATATTGTAGCGAGTTATTAGTTTTATCATTTTCATGTAAATATTTTAATTTATTTGTTTAATTTTGATTGTATCGATTTACATAGTTTTGAATTATGGCATGGCTATATAAATGCGCGTAAATACAATTTTAGAGAGGACAGTTAGAGAGAATAAAGTTCGGTTGGGTTTACCTCTCCGTGGCGTCTACCTTTCTGCTACGCTACAAGTGGTGGAGATGCTGGGTACCGATGCCCTCACGGATGAATTGATGGGAGGAGGCCTTCGCTTACAAGACTTGAGGCAACTTTCTGGTCTCTCTCTCTTTCTGCGAAGGTGAGACCGTCTTCTGCGGGGGTGGGACCATCTTTTGCGGAGTTGATGCCGTCGTCTGCAGAGATTGCCGTCTGCAGAAATTGCCGCCTGCAGAGATTGCCGTCTGCAGAAATTGCCGCCTGCAGAAATTGCCGCCTGCAGAGATTGCCGTCTGCAGAAATTGCCGCCTGCAGAGATTGCCGTCTGCAGAATTTGCCGTCTGCAGAAATTGCCGCCTGCAGAAATTGCCGCCTGCAGAAATTGCCGCCTGCAGAGATTGCCGCCTGCAGAGAATCGCCGTCTGCGGAGATGGGAGCGTCGTCTGCGGAGATGGAAACGCCGTCGGCGGAGATGGGGACGTCTTCTTCGGGGATGTAATCGCAGTCTGCAGAGATGAGAACGCCGTCTGATGAGATGACATCTAAGCCTTCAGACGATACCTCTAAGCCTTCAGAAAATACCTTTAGATCCAGAGAAGCGGGAGGACCACCTGGAGGAGGACATGGAAGACAACTTAACAAGTCCTCAAAAGGAAGAAGTTCCAGCGGAAGGGAGGCAACCACCCTTGGCCCAGGAGGAGGTCCCCAGACCAGGAGACCTGGATATCCCTGGCCCTATTACGCGGACGCGAGCTCGTAGACTGGAGGTGCAGGTCTCCTGCTGAGCATCGGGTCGATGTCCTTTGAGAGGGGGGCTATGTAGCGAGTTATTAGTTTTATCATTTTCATGTAAATATTTTAATTTATTTGTTTAATTTTGATTGTATCGATTTACATAGTTTTGAATTATGGCATGGCTATATAAATGCGCGTAAATACAATTTTAGAGAGGACAGTTAGAGAGAATAAAGTTCGGTTGGGTTTACCTCTCCGTGGCGTCTACCTTTCTGCTACGCTACAATATTTTAGAATGTTTATAATGGGCTATATGCAAATAATTTCAATAAGATTGGCATATCATATATTTAAACATATTTCTATTTAACATTTTTAAAATTCAATGAAATCTTTCTGTTTTCATAACTTTACACATCAGAGCAATTTTCATTGAAAAATATCCGTTTCTTGAGAGTTTCAAGTATTAAAATGAATATTATTATAAGGGAACTTTTTCTTTATTATTATCTGAAGCTTTCTCTTTTGAAAAATAGAAAATTCAACAAGTTATTGTTATATGTAAAATATATATTCTTTTTAACCTAATTTCAATGAGCGAAACTTAAAATGGACAGAATTCAAATTAATTGATACGAAATATCACACTCTAATAAGGTTACAATTTATATTTCAGAGGATTCTATCTTCAGATCATGAGACACCAGAGTATCAAAAGACATATAGACATCCCAGAAGTTTACAATAGATTCATCTATAGCCCAAATACTTAGAATTTCTTTCAAAACAACCCTAGATAAACGCTATAAGGAGAGAGAATTTGAGTATATGTGAATAACCATATATTTTATCTAAATTCCACTCTCTATGGAATTTCTAGTACCAAATAATTCAAAGCATGTAGTGCAAGGATTATGTTAAATATTTATATATAAAATAATTTATTGAATATCAATATAGGTTAACTGCAGTTAAAAACTACGTTGAAACATCATATAAGAATAGTGAAAGATTCTGTCATATAAAAACATATAACACAATTCGAAATGTAAACATAGAAATTACAGACAAAATGTCCTTACTTTAGAAATTTGGTCTCCTCCTTGATCTGCTAAACACACAACAAAACCAAATTCATTCTCACGCAAAAATACAATGGAAGAATCACATTAGACATAACCCTGAAAGAATTAGTTAATAAAAATTAAGAGCAAACTTCAAAAAACCAATTGTTCCAATTCTAATTGACACCAAGCCAATCAGGCAGACAGAATCATCTACAAAAATTTAGAAATAAAAAAATAGATATAAGGCACAATTTGGATTAAAGATTATAAACACAAGGTAATAAGACTAAATCCAAATAAATAAACACACTATTTATTTATTTGGATTTGGTATTATTACCTTGTGTAAATAAAAAAATATATAATCATATTAAAATAAATTCCTGATTTTCAATAATATTTCTTGTGGCACTAGCCGCCATATTTATAACAACATTCAAACAAATAACGCAGATTCCTTCTTTAGATCTGGACATCCATCGAAAATAAAAACAGCATCGAAATACAAAATGTAGGAATACCGTATTCGTACGTAGATAAGATATTGTGATTAACATTTGAATCAAAACATATTTATACATATATGTATAAAAAAAAAAGAAAGAAAGATAAAAAGGTCGGGTGTTGAAATCAAAAATAAAAATGGCATATCCTGACCAGGAGCACATGTGCTTTACAGAAGGAAGAGCGCCATCTGTTTTTTTTTACATATATGTATAAAAAATAAAAAGGTCAGGTGTTGACATTAAAAATAAAGAAGGCATATCCTGACCAGGAGAACAGGATTTTACTAGATGGCGTTCTGCCATCTAAAAAGCACATGTGCTCCTGGTCAGGATATGCCTTCTTTATTTTTACATATATGTATATAAATAAAAACAAAAAAGGCATATCCTTACCATGAGCATTTCTAGATGGCAGAACGCCATCTAGTGGAACAAAAATAAACCAAACGTCATTTAACTTATTCCGTGATATTTGGCCAACCCAATTTCTTGATAAAAAAAAAAATCAAGAAAATCCAACTACAAATAATCATGGAACAATTTAAATAAATGTTTAGTTTATTTTTGTCCCACTAGATGGCGTTCTGCCATCTAGAAAGGTTCATGTGAGCGTGGTCAGGATATATTTTCTTTGTTTTTGATATCAACACGGGACCTTTTTCAATTTTTTTTTCTTTTTTAGTTCATAGCATTTTCTCTAAATTCCACCTTCTCTGAGGCCTATGATTCTGCCTCTTGTAAAGCAAGACATTTGATCGTTTGACGCCCTTTTTTATCTTTTTTGGAATTCTAGATTAAAACTATATCAAGATCTTTAAAAAACTGAATTAATGATACACCAGGAGAAAATTTAAGCACCCTTTATGTGAGTCAACAATTCAATATTCTACTCACATTTATTCTAGTTACAGCTTCAGAAATTTGATCATTTACCTGCCTTAATATTCTTATTAAGAATGCTATTTTCTTAATTCAGAGGTGAAATTTTGTTTTTGAATATTTTTTAATAAGGCATGACTTCCAGTCTATCAGTCAATGAAGAAAACGTCGCTCTAAACAGGAAAATGTTGCACAAACTATAAGCATGCAACCTATCGTCAGATAGAAGAGAGTTTGGACATTCCTGAAACTGCAATTCATTCCATTTGGACAACATCTACAGGTAAGTAATGTTTTTTTATGTGGGTGTTCTATGCCTTCAACGACGAACAGATGACACGACGTGTTTCATGGTGCCGAAAAAGCTCAAAGTTTTATAATTATTCATCTCCTCATGTCAATAGCATTATAAGAGATTATAAACATGGTTCTATTATTTAGATGCTTCAGCATAGCTCAGAACAAAGTGTCGTCTTTGAAGATGGATTCGTATTTGTCTGTTTGAAATTCTAGATATTTAATGCATTTTCTACTGTCCTAGATGTTGTGAAGCGAGTGGTGATAAAAACAAAATATATTCATTATTAATTTGCACACGGATAATTACTTAGGTTATTCAAGTTCTCAACAAGTCACTTCCACGTTCAAGACATGGCTCCTGACAATGTCCTTCTCGCCGTTCCAAGGTCAGCACCGACTGGGCCAATTGTGTTGGAGCATCCTCCCTACAGTCCGGACCTATTACCATGCATCTTCGCATTGTTCCCTAACGCAAGGAACATAATACAAAGTAGAGTTCACTGCGATAAAGACCTTGAGTCGTGTGAAGACGATATACTTCTTGAAGAAACGTGGAAGAATTGATTCGATAACTGATTTCGAACGATGAAGAGGTTTATAATCTGTAGCAGAGAGAAAGCATTTTGACAGATTGTGAAAAAAGTATATTGTAAAATTTTCCTAGCGTCATTTGTACATGTCCTGAATTTTTAATTATTATTTTAATAATAAGAAAAAGAGATCGTTTTGGCGAACACGAGGGAAACAATCTTATTATTGCCATCAACAATATCATTTGAGCGTTCACTATAAGCCTCTTTTAGTCATATAAACCTTTCTTTTATATCGGGGACATTTCTCTCATATAATCTCCACTTTATTATCTGCGTATATAATCTGCGTATTATCTTTATTGAGTAAAATTAATCAGGCCTCGAGGGAAAAATGCCTTTTCAAAACATATTTATTATTCACTAGCTTTCAGGCACGGACGCCCTTGAGAAAAGACACTTTTCCCTGAAGACCTGATTAATTTTACTCAATATTGATGCAAGGGATTATTTTTATAGAATTATCTTTATTGTTATTATAGAATTATGGTATTGATATACTTGCAAAACCATTTTAGAAAATATGAGTAAATAAATTTTAGGTTTTTAAATTATCTTGAATTATATTTAGAGAAAATAAGCTACACCATTCCTCTCTCTCTCCCGAGGGGATAAAGATCACAAGTGTGGCGAAGGCTACCATCTACAAGTACCATCTTGGTCTTGAGGTGGGCAACGCCAGCCAACACCTAGACCTGCCCACTCTGTGGGAAAGAACTCTCGCAGTCCACCGGTGGCGAAGTCGTTCCCGCGGTTGGCGACACCAATAAAGAACTTGTATATATTTTTGTATATATGTATATTTGTCAATTATTACATATATTTACATTTATTTATTCATATACATTTATCATTACATGATCTTATCTACTCATATTTATGTATTTAACCTTGTATAACCTTATATGAGCGATGTAATAAAGTAGTTTCAATCTCTCTCTCTTTCTTCTCTAAATATATAAAACATAATAAACAAAAGGTAAGATAAAATATATTGTACAAAAAGAGAATACAAATATGTAGAAGTCAAATAAAAAGTAAATAATCAACATTGTGTTATAAATGTTATATCTGTATAGTAAAGATGAGAAATTATTTCATGATACTTACCGAACCTGACACACCATTTACTCTGCGCACAATAAAATCATAATTAGTTTATCACATATATGTGTTATTAATGAATTATTTTTATGTAATTATTACAATTTTTTTTAAATATAAGATAGAACTCATTTTTTTCCTTTAATATTTTAAGATATTTTAAATATTTGATTACATTTTTATGATAATTTTTTCATGCACAATTTTCTCCCACCTACTCTGTATTTTAATTGATTTCAACTGTGATATTATGACACTATGCGGCGCTGAGTTTGTGTATACAAAAATGTAATGCCTTGATAAAGGTTGGCGTTCAGCCAGCCGAAATATTGGCAAAATAAATATTTTATTAAATCCAATATATGCCTTTTATTATCTAATATGTATATATATTGTGTCGCGGTCTCACGCAATTCTGGCCTTAACTACCCGTTTCATGATTTTTTCAGATGCCTGAAGGACCAGTTTTTTGGTCGTTGAGGTACAGCTTGCACCACGCTGATGAGGGCCAACAGCCCGAAACGCGTCCGTGGTTAGCTTTTCTTGATTAATCAAGAAAGGGTAATTGACCAATTCTGGAATAATTAGAAATCAACGAGAATAGCTGATATTTATTCCGATAGATGGCACAAGCCAACAGCAACTTTCATTTGCATGATAAGGAGATGCCTTTTTCATTAAATATAAATATATATGTTATATATATTTACATAAATACATTTTTATATCATAGACATTTATATTTTAAATATCAAATTAGAGTTATTGAACAAATAGAAATTTACAAATAAACAAATTATTATGTTTATCGTTATATAAAATTAGTAGAAAATAGAGCAACCCAAGTGCATTATAGATAATCAAAATGATAACTTTGATGTTTATTTATTTCAAACGTCAATATTTCAACGAGGCTGTTCGCCCTTATACTTTAAGGATAGACTCGTGTAGAGCCAATCATTAACGTCACTTTTAGTTCATCACGTGGTTAATATGTTAATAAGAGTTGAACCCTAGATGATGATTGGCGAACAGAATTATCGTAATATTGATTCTTGAGAAATGACTAGATAATTATACAAAAATATCTTATTATTATCATATATATATTAAAAATAAAAAAAGCATATCCTGACCAGGAGAACATGTGTTTTTCAGAAGGCAGAGCGCCATCTGGTGGAACAGAAATCAACTAAACATTGATTTAGCCTGTTACCTGATATTTGGCCAACCCAATTTCTTGATAAACAAACAGGCTAAATCAATGTTTAGTTGATTTCTGTTCCACCAGATGACGCTCTGACTACTGAAAAGCATATGTGCTCCTGGTCAGGATATGCCTTTTTTATTTTTAATATCAATACCTGACCTATTTTTTTTCTATTGTTTTTTCATATATATATGTATATATATTAAAAACAAAGAAGGCATATCCTGACCACGAACACATGTGCTTTTCAGAAAGCAGGGCGCCGTTTAAGTGGAACAGAAATCAACTAAACGTTGATTTAGTCTGTTCCCATGGCCAAAATGGCTTATTATACCTGAAAGCTTGAAAGATCGTGTAAATAAAGCGAGAAACCTATTCTCGGAAGCAGAGTTTTGTTACAATTTATATTCCAGAGGATTCTATCTTCCGAAAGAATATAAATTATCCAAGTTGTATCAGTCCAGTAATCTCGCGAAAGTGCTGGTGAAGTTAGGAACCGGGGAACCAGATAGTGGCAAGAGGACTGAACGATCGGACAGGAAAAGATGGCCGACAGAGAAGACCGAAAAGTAATGAATACTTCGATGAAAATAGAACAATGTATGTCTAATTTACTCTCTATGTATGGGGGTCGGTGGAAGACTAGTTAAACCGTTTGGTTTTGACCACTATGACCCGGGTTCGATTCCCGCATTGGACACTTTTTTCTGTTAAAAGAAATATGCTCCAATGGGCCCCGATTCCTGCAAAATTCCAACTCCACCAGCAAATGCAAGTAACCAAACGGGGCTCTGGCACATTTGTAAGTGCAAAGTCGAACTGCTTTTCACATGTGTAGACATGTGGTGCGCTTACAGTAAAAAGCAGTCGCTAACTACCCACCATGATTATCATGGCCTGTACCACGTGAACTCGGGATGAGCAAAAAAACTCTCTATGTGTTTGTCAGGTTATATTGGTTCAACGGATTGTGGAGGTTCGCACATCGATATATGGATTTGTTGTCATCATTAATTGCTCCAGTCGGACGGACGGGGAGACATGTCAGGGCAATATGTAGTAATATATTTCAATACACACTAGATTTACATATGTACCATATTTATAATTAGTGTAAAAGACTAAATGTAGATACAATTCAACGCTCCAGCTTGGCCCACCATGTAATAACAAATAAGATATAAACCAAATAAATAAGCCCTTCCAATATTTCATCATTAAAGGGCAATAGAAGTTTGATTGTTGTGTGAAAGAAGCATTCGCGTCTTAATGTTTTCATTTTGTTTTATATAAAAGGCACGTTATTGCTTTGTAATAATATATGCCTAACTGGCCTTGCCTTTATTGTTTGCGGAAGAGCATTGCTCGATGCAAATATTTATATGTAATTCTACTCTTCTAAGAGCTTATGTCCATAGTCGGCTTAAATATAATTTTTGAGATTCCACCTTTTAGTGCAGCATATATAAGCAGAATTATCCAATACAGTATTAGAGTTCTAAGAACCGGTCTGGTAGATTAAATTAGCGAAACCGCTGGGAGGGTTCACCACTGATGAGCCAAGCCCTATCGATATTTTTTAAATCGCAGTAGGGATAGTAGAAGTTTGATTGATGTGTAAAAGAAACATCCGCGTCTTAATGTTTTCATTCTGCTGTATATAGATGGCGCGTATTGCTATGTAATAACAATAAAGTTTTATTGAAACAACTGCCCCCAAGGTAGGGTAGAGTGCGGGGAGTCGCGAATTTCATCAAAGATTATTCATTTCCTTCCAGAAGGTTTTACGCCCGCTACTGGACAACGACAAACGGGCGGACAACAACTGATCATCTCTCATGTAGATCACACCCCTCCAGGACCTTGTCACGTCTCCGGTTCTGGCCTCTCTCTGAGATGGCATCCAACCTGCTTCGTCCTTTGTGCTACCCATTGACGCCTGGCCGCGAGGCTAATGGCTGCTATTGATATAACTATCACATATATTAGATGTTTTATTTCAAACATCGAATGCTCTTAGTTAAGAAATACATCTGTAAGCCTCATTCAATCTTGAAACCTATGATATAAGTGTTTATGTTGAAAGCTCACTTCGAGCACAGGGTAGCTCTGGTAGTAGGGCTTCATCTCCGACAGCAGCACCTCGGGGGGCCCGGGGGCCGGGACCTGGTGGCGGGGACTGCTCTCCCGGCACGTGCGCAGCCGGATCATCAGCACCAGCAGGAGGTTCAGGAATAAGATGACGCAGCCAATGGGGAAGGCGGTGATGAGCCACCACTTCCAATTGTTGCCGGAGGACTCAGCCAATGGAGACTCTGGATACCAACCCCGGTATGGTCCAACGTGTTAGTAGACTTATTGGGATCTTCTAACGGTTCTGTTGTGCAAATGGTATAAAAATATAAACATATCATTTATATAGCCTTGTTCAACACATTGTCTAAAAAATAAATAAATAGAACATACGAATAAATATTACGCAGACAGCACTAATGCTACTAAAGTTTTCGAGACATTCTCAAATGCGGCTGTTCCACAAATTTATATAAACTCTTCAATATAAAGACCCAAAATTTTAATATCTCAGAAGCATGGACAAATTCCTGGATCAGCTCCGATATCCCAAACAAGAACCTCATCACAAGCCCAAGTGTCAAGATCCCAGGTTTTTCCCTCCCTCGACGAGAATGGGTGCTTCTAAACCGCTTTAGGACAGGTCAGGGAAGGTGTGCTGAGCTGATGAAGTTATGGGGCTACACCAAAGATCCAAATTGTGCCTGCAACGTCCCACAATCAATGTCCCATATACTAGATGACTGCCCGCTGTACAAATTCAATGGAGGAATCCCCAATCTCCATTCTGTCACCCCGGAAGCCCTGAACTGGCTGAAGGCTTTGCCTCTCAGACTTTAATGACCGATATGTCCTCACTTCTTTTTTCTAGATTTAATTCATTTTGTCTCCTCTCTAATTGTAAATACGCTGCTGTATCACCTCATAAGCATAAATAAATAAAATATAAAGACGTCCAGGATTATCCTAAAGGAAACGATAATAGAAATTTATTAATCGAGATATCCTTTCCCTCTTGAACTTCGCCCTAATTCACACAAGAGACATGGTATAGTGTAAATCTGCATAGTGTCAATTTTTTAAAATCTTTTATTGATTTAGGTGTCTACACGCATGCAAAGGTATTGCAGATCTATATAGATCCTCTATTGAATCATTTTGTAGTAGTATAATGGACGTTAATACCGGTATGCTAAAAATATGGGATTGCACCATAACAATTGAAAAAGAGTTACGTTAAAAAATATCTTGACCGTTAGTGAATATTCCTTGATTATATTTGCATATATTGCCATGTAAATTTAGGAATTTCAAGTGAAGAAATTTGTGCCGTACAAATTTATTAATTTAAAGACATCGTGAAAATAGGTCAAGGTTTGACCAGCTATGTTTGAAGATTTTTTTGTGGTAAAACTTTTAGATTTTATAAAATTTGTAATAAAGGTTGATTATTTGCATTCACCTTTTCGATTTTTTTATTAAAGGCCATTTTGGTAAATCGAACCTCACTCTACAATACCAATTTCTCAGAGAACTTTACTCCAAAATGGAAGAAAAAGAGCTTCGAAATCCATTAAAGGTAATCGAAGATCTTGTGTGTGAGATAATTTTAAAATAATAACTGCTATTGAAAATTTGGATCCTTAAAATAAAAAGAGGAACATAAATAAAAATGTTGCAAGAAGAAATTTTTGCTAAGACCCCGTAGTTAGGAAGGTTGTAATGGATTGCGCTTAATTTCTGGAAGAGAGCGATTATTTTCGGGGAGGAAAAAGTAATCAAAAGTTGGAGTTTAAAAACAAAACAAAATCCTTTGTCCTAATAATTGTGCCTATTTCGGAACTTTTAAAATTGCATTTTTTCTACCTGACGCAAAATTATATGGTGCTAGGAGGTTTTTTTTTTACTTCTAAAATAAATGAAATTTATATAAAATAATTATATCGAAAGGCTTATACATTCTAAAATAAATGAAGATGTGAATATTATATAGGGCATGTAAATGTGTGTGAGCTGTAATGTAAATGATATACCTTATGTTCATAACTTTATATTTTTATACATATATTTTAAACAAATATATATGAGCGAGAGGAAGGCGTTAAAATAATTGTCCTTCTCTATGTAATTCACATGATATCAATGGGGGTGCAATGAA
This sequence comes from Cordylochernes scorpioides, assembly GCA_030710605.1. Taxonomy (NCBI): domain Eukaryota; kingdom Metazoa; phylum Arthropoda; class Arachnida; order Pseudoscorpiones; family Chernetidae; genus Cordylochernes; species Cordylochernes scorpioides. The sequence goes on from CP092886.1 coordinate 41,653,051, forward strand.
CATGACAAATGAGAAGTAACATATATTTTAATATAAGTAGTGTCTTATTTATGATGGGGGTATATTCAAAGAAAACTTGATGAATAATATAAATCAGTTGGCAAAAATATAAACGTTTTAAAAGTCCTAGGTTGATGATGGCTATATATTGAGGACAAGTTGCGTGTGGAAAATAAACAATTATAAGTTGAGGTTTGGCCTGGTTGGTTGGAAATGACAGGCGCGTGTAATCACTTCTAGCACATCCGTACCTGGGGTGGTCAGCAGGATGGGCGAACTGTAGTTGCCGCTCCCCAGTGTGTTGAACGCCAACACTGACACCAGGTAGCGCGAGGCCGGTCGCAGCCTCTCGACGCGGGTCCAATTTCTACCTTCGCCCACGTCGATAAAGTGAGCCGCCCTGTCTCCATGCTCCGGCGCCACCCGCACGCGGTACGTCGCCGGGTGGCCTCCATCCATGGAGACGACCACCTCAAAACTGCGCTATCATGAGTGACGTTCATCGTCGTCAAGTTAGCAGGTACCTCGGGTACTCCTGAACACATATGTTAGAATGTTGCGAGCTCTCAACTACACCACCTCACCTTCTAAACGTAGCTGGACGACACGGCCATCTGGTTGCCCATCAATGAGGCAGGTGTAAGTTCCAAGATCTTCGGAACGGACTGTTCCGATCTGCAGAACGCTCTCTAAGATCGAGCCCATCCTGGTGACACGAATGTTGGCAGTGCGGTTTGCTGGGCCAAGCCAAGAGAGAACCGGCTCTGCTGCTGCAAAATCAACGGCGCAAACTAGCTCTGCTGAGCCTCCCATTCGTGCCGTCACCGTGGTCGGGGTCTCGCGGAACATGGGCCGGTCTGAGAACCACAAGCACGGGACTGAACTTTACGTCACTAGGGACTAACTACATCGAAATATATATAAATATTCAAGTATAAAGAAAAATTGTATAAAAAAAAGGAATACCCGATAGTGCAACTAAAAGTTGCTGATGACTTGCGCCATCTGTCGGAATAGATATCACGATCAGGAGATCACTTCTACTTAATTTATCAACCTGATCCCAGTAAAATTACGTTTGTACTATTTTCCATATAGTCTTGCGTTCTAAAGAATTTACGGTCTTAAATACCCATTTCACGATTTTTCATTAAGTCTCAAAAAAACAGTTTTTTTTATCGTTCAGGTACAGCTTGCACCACCAGATGAGATTCAATAGCCTGAAACCCGTACGTAGTTAGCTTTTCTTTATTAATCAAGAAAGACTATTTGGCTAATTATTAGATAATAAAAATAAACGATTATTTGATTTTATTACAACAGATGGCGCAATTCATCAGCAAATTTTAGTTGCACGATCAGGAAATGCCATTTTCTTAATTTATCAACCTGATCCCTCTACAATTTTTCACTTCTGTATTATTTAAAAAAATATATATATATAGATTATATGAATATATACATAGATTATATATAATATACGTGTATATTCTAAATGGAGGGTATGGAAGTTATATTTGAAGGAATATATTTGTTTTTCTTTATTATTAATAGAAATGTATTAGTGCAATTCTTATTAACTCTCTTAATAGAAAATTACTAAAAGAGCTTGAAGAGACCTAACGGTATAAAAGTTTAAAATTTACAATGAATATTTAGATGCAAATTTAAATATATTTGTTTTTACTTTTGATAGAATAAAGGCTTTTCTTTATATAAATAAATTAAAAGCACTATTTTAAAGTTTAAAATTTATAGGACAATAAAAAGCTCTAGTAAAGTTATCAACTGATTGATTGATTGATATTTTGTGATGGTAACTAGAATGGAATTTGAAAATAAGTAATATTTAGAAACCTTTCAGCTGTTAACCCAAGCACCATGGCAGAAATCTTGAGCACAACCAATAACCCACGACCCTTTCCCCAGTTTCTTTACTTGGGAGCAAAAGACACCTTTATGCTTTTTGAATCAATGTAATTTATTCATGCTGGTTCGAAGCAATTTTCTTCTCTTATGGCTCTTTGTTTCTAATTTTAGTCAGTCTTAAGAACAAGTAGGTTTATATTCCCTTATAAATGACGTCTGAAGAGGTCTTCTGTTGGACACAAACAAGTGATATCCTCTCTCTACCTAACTATTGAGTGGTGTCAAAGAGTCTATAAGTATAGCAACCTATGCCTTGTCTCCTGTGACATAAGCTTTTAAGTCCGACATTAACCTTGGTATATCTCAAAGTACAGATGTACCAAGTCTTAAGTACACGTAGGGCCTAGCGCTTGATGCTAATATTTTAAAGAGACTTACGAAGCGATTTGGGAACGATCCACGAGAAGAGAAAGCGCAGACAAAGACGGCGAGAATATATGGACGATCTGAAACAACGGACTGGACGACGCATATACGAGAAGATAAATCAGATAGTGGGAGATATGGAAAGACCATGTGGCCCAACCTCAGTAGAGGAAGGTACTGAAGGAGAAGGAAGAAGCGATTGGTACTTCAAGAGACTGACTTCCCTTCGGCCCCAGGCTTTCCAGAATAACCAATGACATACTTTGGACAAAAAAAAAAAACATTTACTCCAAATGTTTCATCATAAAGAGAACTTTAATATTTAATCAGTTCAATCATTCTCTTCATTGTTGTTAATGTGCAGAAACTTCGCCAAAAGATGAAATTAATTTTTAGTCTAACACCCAGAAGATGATTGAAAAATTTGTAATTAAAATAAATATCAAGAGATACGACTGATAAGTGCGAATTTTGAACTCAGAAAATGTACTTAAATGATGTCAACCAATCATTTTTAAATGTCTAATCGTCAAGAGACGATTAGTTTTTCGACGACCAACTAGCATAATGAAATCTAGAAACAGCGCCTTTTTCTGGTTAGTTTGTATAAACCTTCTATGCCCAAACCCTACATTTGGTAAAAAATTGCTAATAATAATATCGATTTATATGCTCAATAATATATATTAAATAAGGAATTAGTTGAGATTAGGAACTAAGTGATCTTCAGAGCAAGCGCGCGTGGCCTGAAATCACAACCACTGCTTGAATCCAGGGGGAAATGAAGAGAAAATTTTAGAGAAGATCAAACGCCACTGTTCAGCTAGATCCACTATTGAAAGAATAAAATTTCGTGTAGCGAAAGAAAAACAATTACCAAATCATTCTAAATTTTTCTACCGGAAAAGTGAAACCAAAAACCAAGCATAGAAAAAAACAATGATCAATTACAAGTTTAATTTATGTATGTGGTGGGAAGGGATCAATCTCAAGTCAGGGATGGTCATAATGTCGTCCCTTAGGTACGACTCGATGTCAACCACGGGTCTATTCTATAGACCGTAGGAACCAATGATAGGTATGGCAGAACTTATTGTATAGACTTTAGTAACGGGAATGTTAAAACAATTAAATAATGATATATTTTACCAACCAAGTCCTTCTAAATAAAACAGCCAATAAATATAACTAACGTTCGTATAGTAGATCATCTTTTCATAATCAATCTCAGAATGTATATTATATTTTAAATAATATATATATATTTATTTAAAATTACAAAATATTTCCTACAGTGAGTTTCTTTTTATTTTAAATTGCTAGCTTTCAAGCGATAATCGCTCTTCAACGGTCTTAAAAGCTTGAATTATCGCTTGAAAGCTAGCAATTTAAAATAAAAAGAAACTCATTGTGAGGAAATATTTTGTAATTTTAAAAGTTTTTCACAATTTTATCATGAATATATGTAATAACACCTTCAATATAAATATTGATATTGATATATATTATATATTCATTATAAATGTTTTATTTGTACAAATTAACAACTATGTAAATAAATAAAATTAAAGTTAAAAGACAAACATGTGTTGAAAATTTTGAAAGGTAGAAGATCGCTATTTTACGCAGAGTATTTGGATAAAGAAACACCTTGCCTTTTATTTACCTTTCTCATGTCATTCTATTCACATTACTCTCCTGTTTACCCAAAGGTTTCCCGTCACTTTTATCCTTCTTTGTTTTTATTAAATTTATTGTTCAATTGTTTGGATTTATATATATATTATATTATATTATATTCTATATATTTTATATCCTCGCGTTGTGTGTGTATGCCTATGTGATTAATTTATAGTTTTACCCCGAAAAACATATGGCTTTGCTACCACCCCCATATTTTGTATATATGCTATATCTTCATTAATATAACCTATACACCCTTATTTGTATTTAAACTCAAAAGGATGACGTCAATATAAAAACCGCAAGAGTGGTCAGTTGGGGAAAGCTGCGGGCAGAGGGGGAGGAAATAGCCGACGCCCAGATGGGGCCCCCCTTCAGGGCTTTTTATTGGCGACCCCTGTCAACAGGACAGTTTTAAGAAGAGGGTCAGCGCAGTGTATTCTACCGTGTGGTCATCGGCAGGCCGCAACTGTCTCTCTCGGTCTCTCTATCCATGTCTCGGTGATAGGCATCCAGGTTTGTGTCATGGCCTCTACCTCTGTCCTGTGGGCTGTCTCCGATCACTCTCAGTGCTAGCATCTAGCCCTGTCTCTGCTTCCTGTTGTCCACGTGTTGGAATAAAATCAACACTCGCCTCACGTACACGACTGCCAGTTTATCAATACGTCGAAAGATCATTTGCAACAATATTACACATATAACTTTAAATTATATATGGTTGTCCTAGAAATAATAATCGTCTGGGAAAGAGACCGATGGCATTTATATTTAAGCGAAAATCATTCAGATCCAAAAGGCGGGTTCATATGCCCAGCACTTCTTCCAACATGACCTCACCTAGCATAGAGAAATATGTTATTCTTCTTTGGACCAAGGCCTTTATACATTTTCATATGCATCGTTTCAAAATCTTGACAAAGGAGAGAACTGATATCGTTTGCACGCCATAATCTATGATATCATAATCAAGGATTTAGTCATGAAACAATGAGCTCAATATTTTTAGGGTGCAGGTTCATTTATCTCCTAAAATTGTCTTATTACTAAATTTATCTTAATTATACGATCTTACTTTTCATCAAACACAAAAATTGAATCTAAAGGAGGTATCATTTGTTTGGAATCTAACCAAAGCCATGCAGATTTTAGTCCAAGTTGGAATTTGCATCAGTAAAAATATACTAACTCACTTGCTCAAATATATTGATTCTCTCACTAAATTCGGTGAAAATATCTATTTATTTATAAAAGTTTGCTTCTCTATATGATGGGTATTACGTACTGATTGGCTGTTATTGATTCCAAGGTGGGCCTTCACACTTTGAAGGTCGAACTACAGCCCCGACCATTTTGATCTTCAGGTTTGAAAACACCAGCATTGTATTTCTTTGTCTATTTCTTGAAGTAATTTTAAACAAAGACCGGCGACTCCATAGTTTCACTATGGTTTGGTTGCCTGAATGACGGTACGTCCGAGTTTCCTTGCCACAATAGCAGCTCGAGTCCTCAACAGCTCTTTTTGTTGTCAAATATCACATAAAGTTTTCCCGTAGTTTGTTATAAACTGTGTATTCTAAAAGTTAGAACGGAAAAACGATGAAATACCAAACAGGATAAAGTTTTGATATGTTTCATTTGTTTTAAAAATAATTCATCCATTTTTACCTAAAAAGAATCTGATTATACTTGGGGGGAGTATGTAGTCTAAAAGAATTTTGATCAACAATTTAAAGTTAACCAAAGCATATATATATTTGATTATTTTTAAAAAATTTATATTTATATTCAATATAGCCTGTGAGAAGGGGGATATTCGCTAAACAATGGACACAGTTGGATGAAGTAGTTTTGTATATTATAAAATCGGCCAAAGGCGAATTTGATATTGAATAGAATTAATTAATTGAAATGCTGTGTGTACTGAACAAAAAATGGAATGTTTTTATTTATCCTCCAAGATAACAATTAAATAATAAAACAGACCTTTTTAAAAATCGAAAGTAAAACGGAATTTTTATTTTAAAGTCAACGGATTTCAAAAAGTCATAAAGTCTTTATTTGAAAAAGCTGCCGTCCATTTAAGGAGTACCGAATTAAAGAAAATTGTTGCATCTAAAATTACCGAGATTTAGCTAGAAGACAAAACGGAGAAATGAGTGTAATTCAACGCTAACTCGGGGGCTATAAAACCATCCGGCTATGACAGATTTTCTCGAGAGGTGGTTTGTCTTGAAGGGAATTTTCTATTAGTTCTCATTTTGTATTCAAAATTCTCTAATCATTTCACAGGTGTCTTCTGAAATTGGAATAAAATATCAATATTCGTATTTGTGCTTATATGGTCATCCATAACTTATATGCTTTAATCGGTGTGTTTATATAAATATTAAAACAAAAAGCATATCTTGACCGCTCACATGAACAATTTTATATGGCAGAGCGCCATCTATTGGAACAAATATAAACAAAACGTTCATTCAAATTTTTTCGTGATATTTAGTGAACACAATTTCTTGATAAATTAAGAAAAAATAATTACGTATGCTCATGTGACCGGTCAAGATATAACTTTTTTTTTTGGCTTTTAATTAATATTGTAACATAGTATGTATTAATTTAATTTATGTAACATAGTATTTCTTAATTTTATTATTTTTTATTCAACAGAGTGGTCATTTTTATTTTTATATCTTGCGACTCTGTAAATTTCCCTCGTGGCTTATCTTTTGTTTACCTTTCTTAGTTTTGTCCTTCCCTGAAATAAATTTTGTTTCCTCCTGAAGTTTTTGTCTTCCCTAATTTTCCACGTGGCATTTTGGTGGAGATGCCGGGGAAGTTAGGGAAGACACACTGAAGATCGCCGAGAAGACCTTGAAGCCATGGGTGCTGTGATCTACATTTTCGGAGACTGACATCAGGATTCCACCGCCGTGCTAAAGCCAAGACTTCCCTCGAAGATGACGATGTCCCTATAGACGATACGACGACAAAGCCGCTCTTCACGCCGCAAGAAAATGGACGCAAAGGTACTAGGGACAAAGTTCCAAGACTTCGATGGAATCCTTCGCAGAAGCACGTCAAATCCACGTCAGTATCTACAATAATTGCTAGCTGTGGGTCACAGCTCCCATAGGGAAGAAGCTATGTAACATAGTATGTATTAATTTAATTTATGTAACATAGTATTTCTTAATTTTATTATTTTTTATTCAACAGAGTGGTCATTTTTATTTTTATATCTTGCGACTCTGTAAATTTCCCTCGTGGCTTATCTTTTGTTTACCTTTCTTAGTTTTGTCCTTCCCTGAAATAAATTTTGTTTCCTCCTGAAGTTTTTGTCTTCCCTAATTTTCCACGTGGCAATATCAACACCTACTTTTCTATTTTAAGATTATTTTTCATAAAGATATAGTAGTATATAAAAAGGTCAGGTGTTGATATTTTAAAAATAATAAATTCAATAATATAATAATTTTTTTAATATTTTGATGGAGGCATTTACAATCATCAAGCAGCTCCCTGACCTTG
>CP092886.1:41660656-41685828 GCA_030710605.1 Cordylochernes scorpioides
TTTCCGAGCTAGAACTTTTTTTATTGCAAATTTAACAGATAAATATTTCTAAAATACACAATATATGATATAACTATAACACACACACTATACGAATAATCCGGGCAACCTCAGGGTTTTTCACGAAATGATTTCTAACCGAATATAAATTAAAAACCTATTAATATTTTGACTGATTAAAATAGATTAGTTGCAGAATTTTGCTCATATGGAGTTTATATTAGTTGTATCTTGTTACCTCACTCGGATTGTACGTCTTTTTTATTCCATATAAGTCGTTTATATACTCTATGCGAGCAATAGTTACCCAGATATGATATGAATAAGAAAATTAGCTTTTGGCCAATATGTTTCTTTTTTATTTGATTGCAGCAAGCTTTCGAGCAGAATTTGCTCTTTAACAGGAAAATAATATTATATACGACAACAAAATGATATTTTTACAAAATAATTGAAATAAAATGCTTTTGGCGTGTGTCCGCGCAGGCGTACATCATACTATATTACAGTTAAATATATGAAATAGATATAAATAGGGGGTGAAATAATATATACAATATATATATATAGTAGTACAAGTAGTATAAGTAGATATACTTGTAGATACATTTGAAAACAAAATATATGCTATTATATTTGAAATATCCTTATTAAACTTAAGAATAAACGGCATATTCTATGAGAGCCATGATGAAAATAAATGTTATTGGGAATGATGGTAGAGTGTAAAGGGAAATAGTCATATTGGGTTGGTGGGTCTATTTTTCTATTGTTGCTATTTAGTTTTGATGATATTAGTGCTTACAGGAATTATTGCTTATCCTTGATCTTTACGAGGTGTGTTCAAAAAATATCGCGACTTTTGTGTTTTTTCAAAAATTATTTATTTATTCATGAATACCTTCTTTGTCCCCTTCAAAGTAATCCCCATGAGATATATACACTTGTGCCAACGGTTTTTCCAATCTTCGAAGCACTTCAAAAAATCATTTAAAAAAAAATATTTTTCAGCTCCTCCTTCGATGCCGTCTTTATCTCGTCAAGCGTAGCGTAACGTCGTCCTTTCATGGGCCTCTACAGTTTAGGGAACAAGAAAAAGTTACAGGGGGCCAGATCTGGAAAATACGGTGGCTGCGGCATCATTAGTGTGTTGTTTTTGCCCAAAAAGTCGCGCACAAGCAACGATGTGTGAGCAGGGGCGTTATCGTGGTGCAAAAGCCAATTTTTGTTCTTCCACAAATCCGGGCGTTTCTGGCGGATTGCTTCGCGCAAATTGCGCGTAACTTGCAGGTAATATTCCTTATTGACCGTTCTACCCTGTGGCAAGAACTCATGATGCACCACGCCCCTGCAATCGAAGAAAACTGTCAGCAAAACTTTCACATTCGACCGAACTTGGCGCGCTTTTTTCGGTCTTGGTTCGTGCGGCAGCTTCCATTGAGATGATTGAGCTTTGGTTTCCACGTCATAACCATAAACCCACGCTTCGTCACCAGTTATGACCCTCTGGAGCAAATTTGGGTCGTCACGGACAGAGTCCAACATCTCATTAGCAATGTTCATGCGATGCTGTTTTTGGTCGCAATTGAGCAATTTTGGTACGAATTTCGCGGCGACCCGTCTCATGCCCAAATCATTGATAAAAATCGAATGGCACGAGCCAATCGATATGTTTAGGTCCTCATCAACTTCTCTAACGGTGATTCGACGATTGGCCAATATAATTTTCTCCACTTCATTAATTTTTTCGTCTGTTGTTGAAGTGCTCGGGCGTCCGGCACGCTCTTCGTCGTTCACATCTTCTCGGCCTTCTGAGAACATTTTGTACCACCGATAAACGTTGCTTCGGTCCGAGGTAGCTTCTCCGTATGCCACAGTCAACAATCGGAATGCATCCGCGCACTCAATTTCGTTTTTCACACAAAATTTGATACAGGTTCTTAGATCCATTTTTTTTAAATAGGTAAAAATCGAAGACGATCCAAAACACCTGCAAGCAAAGCAGCTGTCAACAATTAAGTGAACATTCAAAATGGCCGAGCTTGTCGGCATAAGTGAGAGAGATGAGTACCAACATAAAGCCACGAAAAGATCGAAATTCGAATATACGTAACCCGCGAAAATTCAAAAGTCGCGATACCTTTTGAACACATCTCGTATATCGTGATAATAGGATATTGCGTGTTTGAGATTGAATGTGCGTCCAGTGGTGCAGGTATGTTGATAAATTAAAGGTATTTTGTCTTTGAATCTTATTTTCTCTCATGTTCTGCTAGCATGGTCTCTATTTTATATTGGTTTCTCCTTCCAATGTGGCATTGCATTTGTTACATTTAACAGAATATATTGCATTTGATTTAGATATGGGGATCGGAAGATATTTTTTGGTAATGGGTTTCTAATTAAAGTACAGAGATTGACATGGTTGTTAAAGTAAGTGGATATACCATATTTATGTAACTTATGAGATATTGCAGTATTGGCTATAGAATAAGGGATGGCGCAATGGGTTCGGTATGTCAGGGTCTTGCGGAATGTCTATGGATGAATGATATCGGGTAACCTAACGCTGTTGAATAGTTGGTTTGATATTGGTTCATTCTATTGTTTTAAAGCCTGGTAAAGAGCAATGAGTGAAAATACGCTTAGTGAGGATTTTTACTACAGTGATTTTATGGCTCACAGGGAAATTTGAGGTGTAGTGGAAATAGGAGAAGGTCACATGCTTTTTGTAAAAGACTATGATATAGTACTTGGTTGAGGTTTTGATAATTAGAATATTTAGGAAGGTTAAAACATCATTGTTTTCACTTTCGAGTGTGAAAGCCATTTCAGGATTGTAGATATTGAGTATGTTAAGAATGCTTGTAAGATTATCTTTCGAGTAAATCAAAATATATCATCAATATGTATCTCTTCCAATTTTCTTGGAAGATAAGGGTAGGTTAATTTTAAATCTAATTAATCTTTTTGGTATACCTCTCTATATAAACTAAACATTCGCAATATTATAAACAACACGTATGTGCAATGAAATATACATTTTGAACACAAATTTCGATTAGAAAATCTTCCAGTTCAAAGAGTTGCGTGTTTTATTTTCGATAAGAAAGTAGAAGAAGAATGAGTTAAATAAAGAAAAATTTTAAAATTTGAGTTAGAAATTATTTTGATTATTTTTTTTTTTTCAAGCCATTTGATTGTGAATTTTGAGCATTATGATTGGTGAATATATCAGCTGTTTGAAAAGTGCGACCAAAAATACAATCAAAGAACTCATTAAGAAGAAGCCCCACTTGTTCAATAATAACTTGGCTAAATAAGGCGATTTTCTCTGAAGTACTACACAAGCTCCAGTTCTAATTTTTATAACATTCCCTTTTGGAAAATCTTTGAAGTTTTCAAGTGAAGAATTTCTTCAAATTGTTTACATTCCTGAATAGTTCTTGTTAAACATTCTAGTTGCAAAGTTAAAGCATATAATTTTTATTTTGTTCTACATACTATCATTTACCTTTTTTTTTTTAAATTTAAATTTCATATATATAAATGTATATTTATACATATAGTATATACAATAATATATATATTTAAAATAAAAAAGGCATATCCTGACCGTGCTCACATGATAAATTTCTAGATGGCAGAGCGCCATCTAGTGGAACAAAAATAAAATAAAGGTTTATTTAACTTGTTCCATGATATTTGGCCAACCAATTTCTTGATAGATCAAGAAAGGTCAACCACGAACGTGTTTCGGGCTGTTGGCCCTCGTCAGCGTGGTGGTGCAGACTGTATCTCGACGACCAAATATTTGGTCTCAGAGGCTTCCTAATAAATCAAGAAATGGATATTTAAGAACAGATTTGCGTAAATACGCTTTTAATTTGAAAATATATATATATAAAAAAGGTCAGGTGTTGATATTAGAAATAAAAAAGGTATATCCTGACCGTGATCACATGAGTATTTCTAGATGGCAGAGTGTTTAGTTTATTTTTGTTCCACTAGATGGCGCTCGGCCATCTAAAAATGCTCATGTGAGCACGGTCAGGATGTACATTTTTATTTTTAATATCAACACCTGACCTTTTTTACATTTTTATTTTTTATTATTTTTCACATATATATGGCGTCTAGTTTTGACGGGATAGGGAATTTTATATATATATATATATATTTTTTTTTTTTTGAAGATTGAGCAATCCATAATTAAAATTATTGGAACAATGATTTCATTATAAATCCAATATATGCATCTTTTTTAAAATATATATATATATATATATATATATGTTATAATAAATATTATTTTGAGATAGAAATTAATTGCTGGTTCTTTTGAGTACATGAGTACTTAATGGTATCGTTTGCAGTCGTGTCATTTTGAAAGAAAAGCAGAAAAATAACTATTTACTATCAAGTAGTTTTTATTTTAAATTACTTGAAGAAAATTACAATAAGACATTTTTCACAGTTATAGAATTTATGAAATGAATTCTATATTAGTGAATTTCAAAAATAGGTTAGATAACTACATATTTACAACAAGTATATTAAAAGTTGGCGTATTCTAAAACTATGGTCAAAAAACAAGTAGAACTATCAATGAATGAAATTAAAATATATTTTTTAAATTATAGAATATTTTTATATTTAGATTATATAATATATATATTGTATATAAATAGATATTTCAATTTACATAAACATTCGAACAGATTCTAACTCCATGTAAAATTTATGTTATTCCGTCTATTATATCAATGTATAGTAAGATCTAGGTATTTATCGTTAGCAATTATTTCGTATTGTTCAGAAATAATGATAAATGCAGGATCTAATGAACACACACCAGAGAGTCAAGCGAATATATAATAGTGATAAGTGACAAAATACCAGTGGACAGACCTTGATCTAATGAACAAATACTGAGGCAAGCTTATACATAATAGTAATTAGTGACAAATTTCCGTTTACAGACCTAGATCTAATGAACACACACCAGAAGCAGGCGGATAAATAAAAGTAATGAGTCACAAATTTCCAGTTTACAGACCTGGATCTAATGAACCAGAGTCAAACGGATACATAATAGTGATAAGTAAAAAATTCTAACGTACAAATCTTGTTATAATTAACACACACCATAATCAATCGGATACATAGCAGTGATGAGTGACAAATTTTCATTGGACAGACTTTGATCTAATGAACATACACCAGAATTAAGTAGATGCATAATAGTGATGAGTGACAAATTTCAAGTGGACTGATCTGGATACAATGAACATACACCAGAGAATCAAGCGGAAACATAACAGTGATAAGTGACAAAATTCCAGTTTATAGACCTTAATCTAATGAACACACCAGAGGCAAGCGGATACATAAATGTAATGAATGAAAAAAATTCCAGTTTACAGACCTGGATCTAATGAACACACCAGAGAGTCAAACAGATACATAATAGTGATAAGTGACAAAATTCCAGTTTACAGACCTTGATCTAATGAACACACCAGAGGCAAGCGGATACATAATAATGATAAGTGACAAAATTCCAGTTTACAGTCCTGGATCTAATGAAAACACCAGAGTCAAACAGATACATAATAGTGATAAGTAAAAATTTCTAGCGTACACATCTTGATATAATTAACACACACTATAATCAAGCGGATACATAGCAGTGATGAGTGACAAATTTCCAGTGGACAGAACCTGATCTAATGAACACACAGCAGAATCAAGTAGATGCATAATTTTTTTTTTATAGATTAACTCTAATCTTGATCAAATTAGTATGAAAATAAAGTAAGTAGAGGAGCTTCTTTATACACGTTTATTCTCGCTAGCTTTCGAACCTACAAGGTTCTTCATCTGGCATGGATAGCTTTTACACTAACGGTGATAGTGATGAGTGACAAAATACCAAAAATACCAGTGGACAGATTGGAGTCCAATGAACACGCACCTAAGGGTCAAGCTGATACATTATATTGATGAGTGACAAAATTCCAGTTTACAGATCTTGATCTAATGAACACACACCAGAAGCAAAAGCGGATTCATAAATGTAATGAGTGGAAAATTCTAGTTTACAGATCTAGATCTAATGAACACACCAGAGACAAATGGATACATAATAGTGATAAGTCAAAATTTCCAGCGCATAGACCATGATATAATGAACAAACACCACAATCAAGCGGATGCATAGCAGTGATGAGTGGCAAATTTCCAGTGGACAGACCTTGATCTAATGAACACACAGCAGAATCAAGTAAATGCATAATAGTGATGAGTGACAGAATACCAATGGACAGTTTGGAGTCCAATGAAAATACCAGAGTGCACACACTTGAATCAAGTAGATACATAATAATGTTAAAAGAAAATTTTCCAACGGACAGACCGGAGTCTAGCAGATAGACTAGACTCAGGTTTGATTGACCAAATCCCAGCGAACAGATTAGAGTCCATTAAACGTATCAGATTCCAGCAAGAAGAACATAGTCCAGAAGCCATAGCGAAGTCCAGCTGATAGACCAGAGTCCAGTGGGCCGTTAAGACACCAAGGCCGGAGTCACGTTCTTAATTTAGCGCCGGCGTCTCCCGGGAGCTCTCCTCCAGACGTCTGTCAATCGATTAGCCGCCGTCACGGCATGTTGTCCGCCAGCGACCGTGTCGCAGCCAAACATACTTCTCTCATTCATCTTTAATACAGATCTCCACACTTTATAAAGTTTATCTATTTGTTTATCTCGTTAAATATAAATGTGACCTCAACCCAATTAAGAACCCATTGTCACCTTTGGCGACGTTAAGAAATCGTAGCACGACACTTGAAAGAATAATAATGAAGCGTGCCGAGCTAAAAGTTTCAAATTGATCTCTAATTCTAAATGTTATAAATATTAGTTGAATTCTAAAGTAAATGGGGCGCAGCTTCATCAATAGCTAAAATGAAATTTGCAATTAAAAGGAAGAATGTGTTTCTATATTTAAAAATTGAATGAAATAAAGGTTAATAAATTAAAAGGTTATACTCGATTTCTGGTAATAACCAATGCAAGGTCGATTGTTCGACCATTTCACCTTGTCAGGTCTTTTTATTTCTATAAGTACACTGGGATATCAACTTAATATATCATTGAATGGTGCAACAGAAGCTTCTTGACAGATATTGACCGTTCTACATTATAATAAGGACACACCATCTCAATTATTTTTATAGATGTTTTTGTCATCTTTCCTTTGCTTACCTTCACATCGGTAGCCATCGTGTATTTGAACCTGGTACCGTTTAATAAATAACATGCATGCATCGTAAACCAACCCAGTGTCGAAATAGAGTAAAGGTTTGATATGGGTACTAATTGACACCTTCCTCTCCGTTCAAGGATTAAATAGTTTGATTCATTTTTGCATCATGGTGGTTAGAGAAAGGAGTTAATCAGTCATTAGTCATATGGAAGCAAATAGCTGAAAATAGCTGGAAAATCCTTTTCAAAAACTAGAAAATGGAAGTAAATGACCTTGACTGCACCACAATATATAAAATGTGTGAATACCATTCTTCTGCACTTGTATAGTGTATTCACCGGCTAAAATTCCTATGATGTAAATTTGAACGATAACACATCTCCTCCAGAAGAATGTTAAGAACCTGAAGTCGCCAATGTGCAGTTAAGGTCAATAGCCCAAAACTAATATGCACCGTGCTCACTATTAGATATAATTATGGAATGAATGCTCGAAAGATTGCGGTTTTATAATAAACAAATATATTGCGAAAGGTTTTTAAATCATTTTATGAAGGTTTATCGCAATTTTCTTATATTTCAAATTACATATAATAAATAGATTGGCTTTTGGTCTAGTTTGCCATGTTTCGTTTTCTGGATAATTTATTGAGAGACAATTGACACTAAAATTATTCTATTAACAACGTGTCGATGCAATGACAAAGTGCACAGTCTTCCCTAATTAAGGAATAACAATGAATAATTTACAATGATGATGTAGAGATCTGAAATTCTGCGCGTTATATGGTGAAAATTTTAAATATATGCGTTGTTTTTTCTCTGATATAGAGTTGCATAATATATATATCCCCATGGGATAATGTACCAAATTTCATTGCTTAGACGGATTTTTAACGGAAGAGAGGCCTGAATACCATGAATACCATTCACCTGCAACTTTATGTTATATATAAAAATAGTGCAAATGCGATAATGTACTGGGATAAGGTGCATAAATTTAAAAAAGGCATCTCCATATCGTGCAAATGAAAGTTGCTGATGGCATCTATCGGAATAAATATCAACTGTGTTCAGCGTGGTTAGCTTTTCTTGTTTAATCAAGAATGGGTATTTGGACAATTCTGGAAAGGGTTAAATCAACGAATACTTTATATTTATTCCGATTGATGGCGCAATCCAGCAGCAACTTTCAGTTGCACGATAAGGAGATGCCTGTTTTTAAAATTTGTTATATATTTTAGTATTGATTCAAGGGATTATTTTATCGAAAAGGTCTATCTAATAGAATATGCAGACTAAATGTGTGGTGTGTGCAGATCCCCCGACTGAGATTGTAATGACAAGAAACCCTGACGGAGAAGTGGAGGAAGGCGAAGAGGTAGGCTGAGCAAGAGCACGGAAACTTACACTCATAACTTCTTATTGCTGCCATGGTTCGGAGAAGATTAAATATTCTCTTAAGATCTCTCTTTATATATAATACTGAGACACTGACCGTTATATCAAAATTTTAATTTAAAGAAAAAGAAATGCCACATTTGTCTCGCTAGTGCAAGAAGATAGCTTCATATACCATTCGAAATTGCTTCTGTTGACAAATTGATTCTACCCGCTAAAAAGGTTTATATCTGAGAAATTATAAGATCTCCCTTTAATCACTAATTGACAGTAAACTTATTTCTCAAAATATGATATATATATGTGAAAAATTGAAAGAAAAAAGAAATAAAATCAGATATTTATTATTAAAAACAAAATTGACATTTCCTGACCGCTCATGTGAGCATTTTAGATGGCAGAGAGTCATCTAGTAGAACAAAAATTAACTAAACGTTGATTCAGCTTATTCCAAAGATGCCTATGACTATAATGGAAAGCTTGCTTCAAAAAGGTAGATTTCAATATTAGCACCAATTCATTCGTATAACAAATTCAACTCTCTCTCTCTCTTTTGATTTTAACTACTTATTTTCTATACAGCCTTGAACTATATGCGTCGCGTTTTACTCTATTTATACGTCTGCTTTTCTGAGACTCTGGATGCGGTGCAATGTATCTTCAAGACCACCGAAAATCTTCCACGACAGAATCTGAAAGCTTGTGGCACAAAAATGTTGTTTCACTTGAATAAAGTATATAATCAACGTTTTTATAAAGCAAAATATATGCGGTTACCGGAACCTCTGGGTGCAGATCGTGCTGCAATGCCGTGTCACCCCCTCGGTGCCCCCGGCTAGCATCACCTGGCTCAGCCCCACCGTGCACCTGCCGTCCGCAGTGCAGGCCGGCAAGCTGGTGTCCAGGCTCAGTCTGCGAGCTTCACCCGCGCTCAACTCGGCCCAGGTGGAATGCCGCGCCAACCATTCTCAGCTGCAGCGGGATGACGACCTAAGTGCCTCCACCACACTCCATGTTCGATGTAAGTGCTACCACGTATCATTTGAACGGAACAATCCTAGCGGCATTGGTACGCAGTCAGGCCAAGATTCCCGCTGCCACACATACGCCTGACCGTGGTGGAAGGCGCTACTCCGACAATAGACTTCACGGCTTCCGGCAACCCCTCATCCCTCACCTACAGCTGGCCCAACGAACGTATGTTGGGCAAGGCTCCCGTAAGCCGTCACGACACTGGCCGCTACATCTACCGGGCTGAGAACAGCTTGGGCTTCGGATCTCTTGACATCGACCTCGACGTTCTCTGTGAGTTATCACTTCTTGATTCTCCCTTTTATTTACATTTCTATACGCAGAATAGGCCGTATAGGGTTTTAAAAATATCTAAAGATATTGGATTAAAGGTTTTATATTATATACATTTGCATGGATACCTACTCCCACTAGTAAAAATATTAACGCTTGGATAGATCATTGATATTTAGTGCACTTCCTAAAGCAGAGGTTTTCAGCCAAGGATTTGCACAGTCTGGTGAAATGTCTGTGAAGCTATGCTGAAGCTACTCTATGTAATCAGTAGGTTTGTAGTTTTCTTTTCAGTTGAAGTAGCCGTGGAACTATATTTAGGCTGGTACTAGAGAGAAAGAGAGAGAGTAGGTACTCGGTAATGTTGGCAGTTTTACCTTCTGTTGAAATAACCATGGAACTACATTGAGACTGGTGTTACACTGAGTCTCCAGTAAGATTAAAGCTTACTTTCTAAAGTGAAGTGGCTGCATAAATTTACATTGGAGATGGCAAAACACGGGGTATCCAGTAAGGTTGGTAGATTTCTTTCTAGTTGAAGTCGCTGCATCTCTATTATGAAGGGCAAAGACTTTTTCATGCTGATCTCATGCCTTTGGAAACCTCTGTTTCAATCTAGAAATTCACCTACTGAGGACGTAGTAGGGGCCGATATTGTACCGGCAGTTAGTGGGCCTATTGTTCAGGCGGATAGTTAATTAAATCATTATCATCATCATCCATCATGTTCAGAAGTCGCCGGGTATCCGGGTTAGTCTCCAGGCTGGTATCTGAGCCAGGATGGTATCTTGTCGCCCCTTTATTATTTTTTTCATCTTTAGAAGGTTCCCTAATGTTTCTGCATTAAACGTAGTGACGCCGAGGAAGGTTCAAGTCTGGGGACGGTAAAGTGGGCATCTAAAAAGAAGAAAATCGGGAGTTTGGTTATCTTCCTAACAGTGCGGTCGATGTTAGAAATTAATTAGAATACAGTTGAGAACCTCTCTTTTTTATATACCTTGTTATAATGATTGATGGAATTATTATCCGGGTTTTATAAGGCCACCTATATTATAAATTTGTCTCATCACAAAGAGAGAAATATGTTCATTTAAAAATATTATAGATAAAATATTAGTTAATAAATTAAAAATATATAACTTTCGTTCTAATTATGTAAAATACAGGGTGATCCAAAAGTCCCGCACAACTTTAAAAATTAATAACTCCGCGAATATTTGCGCTAGAGCAATGCGGTAAACACCATTGTGTTCAGGATGCAATGGGATTTTTTATGGCAAATAATGAAAAATTCGAAATTGATTTTAGTTACAACTTTATTCGCTAGATGGCGCCCTATTAGAATCAGCGATTCAGCGGCCAAATTGTTTGATAAATTGAAAAATATAACTAAACGACACGTATTTTTACTTTTTGAATACCAGGAAAGAACCCTAATAATATCAAATGATAAATTAATAAAACACCATTTCGCCAAAAGTTAGAAGAAATGGTTAACGATTTTTAAATACAATCTGAGATATGTAAAATAGGTATATGCAAATTAAAACATGTAGCAAAAAAAAAAACCTGATATTTTAGATGCGGTTTGCTGGAATCCTCTCAGCTATTTATATTTCGAAAATAATAATTTTCTATTTTTTTTTAAATTTTACTCTCTCTCAGTATCGATTATATTTATTTTAATTCATTTGAAAAATATTTATCTATCTCTGATGATTTATTTTACTCTGGAATGCCGTTGTTGTTTTTGTCGTGTCCAATAAAGAGCCTCAGATTCTTTTCGTTTGGCCAACAAAAATGTCCAATTTATATACACATATATTCTTACATAATGAGACTTTAAAGAATGCAAATAATCTTCATCTATTTACATACACAACACATCTCCCCCCTTAATAATACTCCATTCGGTCTAGGGGTTTCCTGGCTCTCTGAGGTCTAGGACTGCGGACGGGCACTTGCACAGCGGCAGCCTCCGGTTTAGAAGTGCAAGAGGGCACGTGCACAGCAACAGGCCCTGGTATAGGAGTGCAAGAGAGTACGTGCACAGAAGCAGTCTCCTCCTTGTTTCCTGATGTAACCTCTGGAACCTTCTCTTCACTTTATTTCTGACTTCCACCTACAGGCTTCTCTCCTGATGTTCGAGGAAGTATCAAATTTCTTGTCTCCACTTGTTTCTTTCTCACAGGTCGCAATTGATTGATATACCTCTTATACACGACGCCCTCGCAACTTATAAGGTAGTGACGGTAGTTCAATAATTCCAAAATGGTACCTTTTTACCGTTTAGGTCCAGTTGCATAGTTGCGGAAATAAACCTCGCAACCTGTAGTAAACTGCTCCTGCCTTCTTACGGCCTCATGAAATACCTCTCGCGGATTTCTCATCTTGGTATTAAATTCGAGAATCTTGATCTTAAACTTCTCTTCATTAGCAGTTCCGCCGGGGAATTCCTTTATTACAGTTTGGGGGGATGCTCTATGAGCAAATAGGAAACTTTGTAGATTCGTCTCTAAATCATCCTTCCCATTATTCTTTCTCAAACGGGTTTTAAACTCTCTTACATATCTTTCAGCTAAACCATTTGTACTAGGATTATACGGACTGGTCTTAGTGTGCCGTATACCATTCATTTTGGTAAATTGCTCGAATTCACCGGAGATAAACTGTCTTCCGTTATCTGTAACAAAATATTAGGGCAATCCAATTCTGGCGAGAATTTCTCTAAGATGACTTATAATCGTTTTTCTGGTAATATCTTTGATGATAAAAATTTCTATCCACTTTGAGTATGCGTCCACGAGAACCAAAAACATTCTTCCCATGAACGGACCCGCTAGATCAAGATGAAGTCGATGCCACGGTTTTTCGGGCCAAGTCCATTCCGAGATGGTAGCCGGGGGCATGCTTGCCGATTCTTGGCATACTCTACATTCTCTAGTTAACTCTTTGATGTTAATGTCTATGCCTGGCCACCAGAAAATACCGTCTGGCAATCATCTTCATTTTAACAATCCCCATGTGTATTTCATGCAAGTCATTTAAAATTAAAGATCTTAATTTTTGGGGAATCACCACTCTTTCACGCCATTGAAAACAATCAAACTCCAAACTTAATTCCTCATTGATCTTATAATAAGGAGCTAGTGGGTTTTCCCTCAGTACCCTTGTGAATTTCCACACACACACACACAGTTGCCTTCTCTAACATTCCTTAATACTATAGACAGTATTTTATCTCGGGACGTCTCATATGCCACCTCCCTAAAAGAGAACGGTACCTCATTCAACTTCCTGAGAAGAAGTACCTGGTCTTCATCAAGAAACTCCCTGACACTCGATTCTAAAGGAAGACGTGACAATGCGTCAACATTGGAATTATCACTACCTTTTCGAAAATCCTCAGTATAATTAAATGCAGCTAATTTTAAGGACCATCTTTTAATTCTGGATGCTGCACATATGGGAATTGGTTTCTGAGGTGAAAATATATGAATTAAGGGTCGGTTGTCTGTGACTAATACGAATTTTCGTCCCAGCAAGTATTGTCTTGATTTCTCATCGCCATAAGTTATGCTCAACGCTTCCTTTTCTAGTTGAGAGTACCGTTTTTTCCGCTTCAGTTAATGTTCTAGAAGCAAAAGCTATAGGGCATTCTTTCTTTCTATCATTTCTATGACTCAGAATTACGCCTAGTCCATAGTCCATTAATAATGATTTACATTTTTAAAATAACATTCGATATTTTTCGTCCAGTTCCATCTACAATTTTTATTCAAAAGTTGATAGAATAGCGCTAAAATGTTTGCTATATTCTTTATGAATCTATAATAATAAATTAAGAGTCCTATGAAAGATCTCAATAGCGAAACATTATTTAGGTTCAGGCGCCTCTATCACTGCTTTAATTTTATTTTCTAAGGGATGCAGTCCATATTTATCCATTTTAAACCCTAAAAATTCCACCGATTTCTTTTTAAATTTACATTTATATCTGTTTAACTTTAAACCTTTTTCTAGCAATCATCTAAACACTAGATCCAACTTTTGATCATAATCTTCAAAGTATTTTCCTGCAACCAAAATATCATCTATGTAGCAGGCCACACCTGGCAAATCAGAAAATAGGCCTTCCATAATCCTCTGAAATTTATTTGGTGCTACCGCTACGTCATATGGTAGTCTTTTATAAGAAAACAACCTCTTTGTTGTGTTTATATCAACAACAGCTTTGGCTTCTTCCGCTAACATTACTTGTAAGTAAGCCTGTGATAGGTCTAGAGTCGAAAGTACGGTGCTTGTAGATAATTTTGAAAATATCTCATCGATCGATGGAATGGGATACCTATCTAATTCTATTGCTTTATTAGCTGTACATCTAAAATCATCACATATCCTTACACTACCATCCTTTTTTGATGCCGGTACTATTGGAGCGGTCCAATATGCATGAACTATAGGTTATAAAATGCAAGAATTCACTAAACGATCAATTTCATTTTCTACTTTGTTTTTTGGAGAGAAAGGTAAACTTCTGGCCTTACAAAACACAGGAGTCACATCCTTTTTTAAATTAAAATTTACTCTAACGTCCTTTAGACAGCCCAAATCTTTCTTAAAATAATCTGCATACCTATCTATCAAATTTTTATATATTTAAATATATTTCTATTATATTCATTATTTAAAATTTTAATGCTAAACAATATAGAACAATCAAGTTTCAACTGTTTAAGCCATTCTCTTCCTAATAAAATTACCTGGATTTTTTCATTTACAACTATTTATCGTAAATATTGGTTGGCTTCTTTCACATACACATTTCTTTGATCTATAATCTCTATTGATTTACCACAAAAGGATTTTAATCTTAAATTTGTTGGAAATAATCTTTTTACCTTGCCAATAATTCTTATAAATATCTTTAGGTATTAACGTAACTGGACTTCCTGTATCTATTGTAAAGCACAAAGAATAATCATCTACTGTTAAATTTATTGTGGCATCAGTTTCGCCCTGTACAGAATATATAGAGTCCTCTTGTACAAATTTACATCCCCACATTCTTTTACTAGCTTTGCAGACCCTACTTAAATGACCCAGTTTATTACATTTTAAAACAAGTCTTTGTTCTATGAGGTAAAACAGATGCCACGTGTGAATGTCTTTCACCACATCTATAACACACTATTTTGCCTTTGCCACTTTGCCTGAAAGGCCTATACTGCGCCGTACTATTATTGTACTCGCCCTTTTTATCCTTTCAATTCACAGGGGATATCTTGGCCACTAATTTATCTTGTAATTCTCTTGTATTTATCTCCGCCAATTCGAACGAGATCGCCACTGCAAAAACTTTATCCAGGGTGACATCGTCTTCCTCTTGTAGTAGCTTCTTTTGCAGGATTTCCGACTTGATTCCAGCCACAAAACGGTCTCGCATCATGGTTCCCAGCATATCGCCGAATTTACAATTTATTGCCAAATGTTTCAATTCTCTAAGATATTCCGAAATTGATTCTCCTTCCTGTTGAATTCTCTTTAAAAATCTGCATCGCTGTGGTATCACTTTCTTCTTTGGATCCAAATGCAGCTTAATTCTTTGAATGATAGTATCATAGGGTTGATCTTTCATTAGACCAGGAAGAAAATGTCGTTTCCCTGCTTCAAAGTTTCAGAATCTGGCAGCGAGGTAAAAATCAGCACTTTAATCTCCTTCTTCAGATGCCAAAAAGAAAGCCTCAAATTTTTGTACAAAAAAATCGAAGTGTCCTCCACTGGGATATAGCATCTAAAAGGTATTATTAACTTTGAACTTGTCATGCTGATCTTTTCTACTCCTTTGTTTTCTTGATTCAGATAGTTTAAAAGATGTAATCTTAACCCATTTTCTTATTTTTCCTCTCCATAATCCGAGAGTCAGATTTGTTTAAAAGATGTAGTTGTTATACTTACATAGACGCCGTTTTCCTTAGCTTTTTACTGGCTCTGTAGATCGCGCATCCTCGTTGCCACTTTTGTTGTGTCGTAATTAGACGTACAAGAGCTCAAACTTGACCATGGCCAACAACAAATGCCTAATTTATATATACATATATTTTTACATAATGAGGCTTTAAATAATACAAATAATATTCATCTATTTACATAAACAACAGTTAATATATAGCGAGAAGAGTAGAGGACTAAGCACAGATCCCTGAGGTACACCAGCCCATGTTCTTCGGTCCTTGGAAAATGTTCCATTGACCCGAACCTTTATCCTTCTTTATTCTTCCCCTTAAGAAGTCTGCAATCCAGATTAAGGTTTTCCTCTTACTCCGATGTTGTGCAGCCTTTCAAATAATTTCTACACTCGAACAAAATCTGAGGTCATATCCAGGAATACTGCCGTTGTCTTCTTTGGCGGTTTTTCCTAGAAATCTATTATTGATTGACAGAAGTAGAACAGTTTATCAGTTGTACAGTGTCTGGATCTTTAGGCAGTTTGGCAGAAGTTTATTTTATTATTGTTAGTGAGCCAGACTATGAGCCAAGAGTGAATAATTCATTCTGTTATTTTACAAAGTATGCTGGTAAGAGCAATTGGCCGATAGTTCTTGCATTCCTTAGCATCTTTGTTTGGTTTCAGTATTGGCACTATAATTGATATCTTCCAATTATTTGGTAGTTTACCAGTTTGCCATGAAATGTTCAGTATTCGTAGGAGTTTATTTTTAGCTTCGTCTCCAAAGTGTTTAATCATTTGACCAAAGATTAGAGCATCTCCAGGTGACATCTTGGATTTAACTTTCCTATTGATGAATTTAGCTCATTCAGTGTGAAGTATCTCGAGTAAATATCTTGTTGATGGTAATTTCTTGCTTATTTAACTAACTTGTTTATATTATTTTTTAGAGTCCTGCCTTCATTCGTATAGCTGAGTCTGGAAGTGCTTTAAAGATATTCAGAAATTATGTCAGCCATCTTTTTGTTCGTTCTCGCTGTTCATATCGGTTAGAGTATTGGAGGATTAGTGTTGGTTTTGAGTTTTATAACAATAATTATATTCCAGTGATGGCTTTCCTTTTTTGGATCCATTTTCTTCGCAGAATTCTGCGCATTTTTCTTGTTTGAATATCCAAATTTCTTGTTCTATTTTGTGACTAACTTCAATGAGTTCCTTTATGATTTCTTCTGTTTTATTTGTTTTAAGAAGTTCATTTTTATTGTCTCTCTCTGCAATCATTGCCTCGATATTGTGGTCCTTCCAGTAAAGTATTCACAGGTCTTTACGTCTACCTCTAGGTATCGATACTTTTGCAGCTTTGGATATGTTCAAAGAGAATTTTTCCAAGTTTTTGTCAATCGTTCTGTGATTTAATTCTTCGTTGCACAGTTCTTCAAGTTTTTCTGTAATTTTTTTTCCAGTGTTCTTTTATTCTGTTGAAAATTCTCAATTTTGAATTTTAGGGTTGTTAAAATTGGTTTGTGGTCACTGATTGCACTTTTCAGAATTTTCCATTGGTTGTGGGTGCGATGTTGTAATTTATCGCTGTGATGTCTATTGCGGATTCTGTGCCTGTGGACTTGGATATATAGGTGTTCTTTTCGTTATTTAACGGCGTAAGGTCGAAGTCGGTTAGCATGTCCTCAACCTGCTGACCTTTGTTATCCTGGACAGGTGATCCCCAAATTGGTCTTTCGGCGTTAAAATCACCAAGTATGATTGCGATATCCGAAGACGCTTCACTCAATGTCTCTATCAGGCCTGAATTGATGCTAGTATTATCGTGGTGATAAACATTTAGGATTGGAATTGTTTTATCTGTAAGATAGATTTCTATTGCCTGAGCTTCTGTCGTGCTTTCTCTAGGCTTACTCTGATTATAGGCGATTTCCTTAAATTTGATTTCTAGAGTTTTAATCAAAACGGCAAGTCCTCCTCCGAATTTTTCCGGTCTGTCCATTCGTAGTTTTGTATAATCTTTGATATTGAATCTCAGATTCTGATTCAATTTTGTCTCCCTGAGGACAATTAATATGTACATTGTTGTCACAGAGAAGACAAGTCAGCTCTTTATTTTCCTCTGGGTACCATTTATATTGAGTTGTAGTAGATTGAATTGTGTCCTCGTAGTAGATTTCTCATAATGAGCTCGAGCTGCAGCTCTTGATGCGGCGGTTACCCCGGACGCGGTAGCATTACTGGAGATATCAGCTTTGCTCTTCATTTGAAAATGGGTGCCGTTGCAACGTTAGTCATCTTGGAAACGAACCAGAATTTGGTTAAATATTCCAAGGGTCCAGGGGGACCGCAAGGAGGTGTGGTCGAACTTCTCCCCTTCCCCCTGGAATGCCGTTGTTTTAATGTCCATCCATACAGAGTTCAAAACAACAACTGACTCACCCGTGCAGGCAAGGTCACGCTCCGCTGCGTCACGTGGGAAAACATACGTACATGTTTTCTTACATGTTCTCAGCACAGCCGTCACTACAGGATAAAGCACTCTTGGTGAATTGTTTTAATTGTGATTCAGAATCTGCCACTGAATCTTTACGAGCGTTTCGTTCCTTTAAAGATATTCGAAGCGGTAAAGGACCAATGAGTTGCTACTCTCTAAAGCGATTGATTAAAAGTTTTGAGGAAACTGGATCTCTGGAAGCAAAACCTCGGAGTGGAAGACCATCGACATGCAAGTCAGTGGCTGTTACGGTTTTGCAGAATGCTGAAGCTATTGAAACGTTATTCACGTATGGAGAAGTAAGTGCTAGACAAGTTTCTCGACAAACGGGGATTTCGTATGGAACAGTTTGGAGAGAACACGCATTTAGAATTTTTCTATAAAAATACCCTAACAAAATTCAAAGTTTTCACGAGTTGAAAGTCAGCGATTTTGAGAAGCGTCAAGAATTCGCTGCATGGGTTTTCCGGCAAATTGATATTGATGAAAACTGGCTGTCAAATGTTCTAAGAACAGATGATGCTCACTTTTATCTAAAGGGAGAATTTAACATTCAAAACTGCTTTGGCCTCGTTTTGGCAACAGAAAACCCTAGGATTCTTACAGAAATACCACTCCATCAGCACAGAGTTACAGTTTTGTGTGGGTTCACTTCTTCATTTATTATTGGGCCATTTTTCTTTGAAAAAATCAATGGAAGAATTTTTAAAACCGTTTTTGTAACTGGTGAACGTTATGTTCAACTTTTGAGAGAAAAGGTTATTCCCATATTGCAGGACAGACAAGTACTAAGCGAAATAACATTCTTGCAAGATGGAGGACCTCCTCATATCTCCCGCGGTGCCAAACAATTGCTGAAGGAAACGTTCGGTGAAATTCGTTGATAAGTCGCCACTTTATATACCAGTGGCCCCCAATATCACCAGACTTGACGCCTTACAATTTCGGTTATGGGGGTACATTAAGTCGCGTTTTTATCGATGCCGGCCTACCACATTGGCCATGTTGAAGGCTTCTATCAGATGGCACGTTTTATAAATTTCAACTATTTAATTGTGACCATTCTGTCATCTATCGTCTGCAGGCGGTGTTTGAGAATGAAGGGCGCCACATTGAGCAAGGATTGTGACCTAATACAAGAGAGAAGGCAGTTACCTCATGTGTTATATTTTGCAGCTCTTTGTTTTGGGTTATGGGAATAATAAATGCTGTCCTCACATCTTGACTCTTTTTTTTTTTCCTGTAAACGGTAATTTTTTTGTTTGTCATTTGCCCACATTTTATATTATGTCGTGCAGGCCAAAGTGTTATAACTTCTCGAATAACACTGGTATACACAATTTTACCCCTTATGTTTAGTTTATCGCTTTTCGCTCATTAGAAGAAATAGCATAAGGAATAATCTCTGTATCCCTCCCAACTTTAGATGTTTTGCGCAAAAAATAATACAAAATGATTTTACTACCACGTTTTTCAACTCAAAAGGTCGATTTAAAAATGATTTTTTTTTCTGGGGATACATTTTCAAAATTGTGTACAGTATAATAAACAATGGTGACATTTGACAAACCCATAGGATATTTGGAATAAAGTACGACAAATATATTTTGTCACTCCCCTCCATATTTCATTTTTGGATCATGACAAATATCCAGTTAAATAGTTAAGTGTCGACAATTAGTCAAGAAACTATACATTCCTTATAGCACGAAATCCTATTAGTAGTGCCATTATAATTTCTGGTACTATATTAACATTTCAAAAATCGTGTATTGATATCAGTAGTTATTTTCAAACATTCAATTTATTTCACAAAACTCGATCTAAAATATAAATATTTTTTGCTACATGTTTTAATTTGCATATACCTATTTTACATATCTCAGATTGTATTTAAAAATCGTCAACCATTTCTTCTAACTTTTGGCGAAATGGTGTTTTATTAATTTATCATTTGATATTATTAGGGTTCTTTCCTGGTATTCAAAAAGGAAAAATACGTGTCGTTCAGTTATATTTTTCAATTTATCAAACAATTTGGCCGCTGAATCTCTGATTCTGGTAGAGCGCCATCTAGCGAATAAAGTTGTAACTAAAATCAATTTCGAATTTTTAATTATTTGCCATAAAAAATCCCATTGCATCCTGAACACAATGGTGTTTACCGCATTTCTCTAGCACAAATATTCGCGGAGTTATTAATTTTTAAAGTTGTGCGGGACTTTTGGATCACCCTGTATATATTAAAAACAAAAGCCAAAATCCGAAATAAATTCAAATATGACACTCAAGTTTATATCTACAGATATAATATGGTTAATGTGTGGAGATAAAGGTATAATAATTACACAATACTTTATATATGTAAATTATATTAAAATGTCAATTGGGGGTCGGTGGAAAGATGGTCCAAACTGTTGGCCTACGACCGCTACGACCTGGGTTCGATTCCCGCATTGGGCACTTTTTTTCAGATTTAAAAAAATGCTCCAATGGCCCCCGATTCTTGCAAAAGTCCAACTCCACCAGCGAGTGCAAGTAACTAAACGGGGCTCTGGCATTTTTGTAAGTGCAAAGTCGAACAGCTATTCACATGTGTAGACATGTGGTGCACTTACAGTAAAAGCAGACGCCTACTTCTACCCAAAATGATTATCATGGCCTGTACCACGTGTACTAGGGATAAGCAAAAGAAAATGTCAATTTTTATCTTATATAATAGTATAATAAAGGTTTTTTTAAAGCGTTTAAGTCATTAATTAATATATTTTATTTATAATTTAATAGGAGAAATGTTATCATTGAGAGTCATTGATGTATCACACAAAGACAGGAAAACATTAGATTTATATTAAATCTCAAATAGAATGTGAGATAAATATTGAAATGTTTTTTTTTTGGCTTATCCCTAGTACACGTGGTACAGGCCATGATAATCATGGTGGGTAGTTAGCGACTGATTTCACTGTAAGCGCACCACATGTCTACACATGTCAAAAGCAGTTCGAATTTGCACTTACAAATGTGCCAGAGCCCCGTTTGGTTACCTGCACTCGCTGGAGGGGTTGGACTTTAGCAAGAATCGACGGGGGCCATTGGAGCATTCTTTTAACAGAAAATAGTGTCCAATGCGGGAATCGAACCCGGGTCCTAGTGGTCGAAAACCAAACGGTTTAACCAGCCTTCCACCGACCAGCCATATTGAAATGTGAAATATATCAGCATATGGAAATCTATAGATCATTTCTTCTTCTTCTTCTTGAAAAAAAACTATTTATTTAAAAAAATAAAGAAATATTTAAAATTAGTATACCTATCTATATAATAATACTCTAATTAATTATTTAATTAAATATTAATTTCACAATCAATGATTTAATAAACTAGTTTTTCACATGATTGATTGCAGCCATTAAAAACGGTAGAAAAAAATGATTGGATAAAACCATCACCCTATATGTAAAATAATCATATGCTGATTTTTTAAAATGCTCTTTTACTCCGAATGTAAAATTCATTTCTTTCTAAAATTCAATAACTTCCCAACTCATTATAACATCCATTATTTCTACATTTCATCGAATAATTCCTTGGACTTAATTAAAATATAGATTGCTTATTTTCTCTCAACACTCGTAATGCAAAAAATTAATTAAATAGGGAGATAATAAGAAGGATGAAATAAAAAATTAGAGGAAATTAAAAAGGAAAATAGAAGAAATGTAATCACTGTTTGTCAAATTATTCAAATTGTTACTTTTTTTATGATTAATTAATAAATTGTTAATCCCTTTCATTGGTTACAATTCTCTTTGCGTTAAGAATCTCTTCAATAATCTATTGTTTAACACTTATGAAGATATTCTCAGATTAGGATGAACGTGCGATTCTGATCAATCCTAATCATTAATTTGATTCCATGATCGAACGAACGAACGTGCGCTTCTGATCAATCTTCATCAATAATATAATTCCGTGATTGGATGAACGTGCGGTTCTGATCCATTCTAATAATTAATTTGATATCAATATCGGACGGACGAAGGTGCGCCTTAGATCTATCGTTATCAATATTATAAATCCGTAATTGGATGAACGTGTGGTTCTGAGATCAATCCTAATCATTAATTTGATTCATGATCGGACGGACAAACGTGCGCTTCTGATCTATCTTCATCAATAAATTGATTGAATCACTTTACAACACTTTTCAATTACACTAAACCTCTGTGAAAATAATGTTTTGACCAGAAAAGATATTTTTAATTTAAATATCTGGAAAAATGTGAAGGTTAAACCAAACTAGAAGCCCACATTTCGAAGAAAGAAATCTACATAAGGATATAATATAAACATTTTCTCAACTAAAATACTATTTAGTATTACAACCACGCTATTGAAGGCCAATTGTCTGAACCTACCCTGATATGATACTGATAATATTTAGAAATAAAAATATCATTTAACTCTTAAATTCTTTTTATTTTCCCAAAGTTCGGTAATTTACTTGAAAAACCTAATTATCCTTTATGATAATAGAATTTTACAAAGTTGGACAATGGAGACATCCTCTAGAATTTTAGAGATGATTTGTATTTGGTAGAGCAGTTTGATGCCCCAGCCTTGGTGTCCAGATTCGGCTGAGATCCTCAACATCACCGGCCCCGTCCAGGTGGCCGAGGGCGAGGCCGTGGTGCTGGAATGTGTCACCGATGGCAACCCGACCCCCAATGTCTCGTGGTGCGGTCCCCAGCGGAGCTTCCGCTACGACGGAGCGCGGCTCACTCTTGCCAACGCCACCCGGGCCATGCACTCGGGCCAGTACACCTGTGAGGCTTCCAATGGCGTGGGCACGTCAGTGAAGATGCTCTATTCACTTCAAGTCCTTGGTTAGTTTTTTTTCCTTGGACAATATATATATATATATTTTTTTTGTGAAAGAAAAATAAAACACTATATATTGATATGTAACGTATTAAATATCCCATTATATTTTTCCCAATATTTTCCATCGCAGTAAGGACAGTAGAAGTTTGATTTATTTGTGAAAAGAAATATTCGCGTCTTAATGTCTTCAATTCTTATTAAATTAGTTTTAACTGATTTTTATATTTTATATTTTTATACACATAATAGCGGAAATTCAAAGTATTTCACCCAGAAAGAACTGATGTAATATCATGAAACTTGGCATAAATGTACATAGGTTATTACATAAACCAAATAATGAAAACATAAGAAGACTCTGAAATCAATTATTTTTATAGGTTTTACATCCACAAAATTCAATGATCCATTACGCGCAACAAGAGGATGATTTTAGCCTAATTCAGTTTTTCTTCAACTAGATCTCAGTGCAACACTTCCTATTTCCATTATTGAGTATCTATTTATGTGCGAAATGGACACGTTCCCTCCAGGGTCGATCCTCCAGGGACTCTTGCTGAAATAGGTCTGTCTGTCTGTCTGGTCGAGGAAAGTGTTACTTTCCTTCTGACCTTCTGAACTTCCTTCTTTCAAGGTAGACCTCGATCAGCGGTTTTAAATCCTTTGGAAGTCTATTGTTGAGTTTTATGAGATATATTATTCTGTTTATTTAATATTTAATTATTCTGTGATTGTATATATTGACTAATGACCAAATTTGTATAAGTGAGTTTTTAAAATAAAAGTGTGAGTGCGTAGTAATTAGTTGTGGTTTATCTTTCTTTGGTTGAGTCATTATCGGCACTATTGGGGTGTCGCCTGTGTAGAGGAATCACCATTGGGGTGTCGCCTGGGTAGTTGAAGAGGTGATGATTGCAGAAGGCCTTGATGGCAAGAAACCGATACAGTCCTCTAAAGGTAAACGCCATACGGCTTATAATCCGTTAAGGAAAGGGAACCTTAGCACTATGTTTGATCATTTTGTGAATGGTTTCTTTATGTCAGACTTTTTCAAAAGTCTAACTCAGCAATTCCTACGTCTTTAACTAATTTTCTAATAAAATCTGCATTTCTTAAGGAATACAGGATAATAGTTTTTAAGGAAATTATAGACATAAGCGTTTAGGACTATAGAACTTAAAATCTTAATTAACGATTATCCCACTGTATATATATATATTTACTACTACATTTGCTTTTGAAACTTGCCAAGTTAAATACAAAATGTGACTATTATAAATTAAAATGAATAATTAAAAATTTGAACGTTATGAATAATTGCACAAAATGGTGTCGTTATTATAAGATCTATCTAGTTTTATGCCTCTAAAATAAGCCATTACAGCACAAATAGATCAAACATCAGAAAATATAAGAAAATTTATATCAATATGTTTCATAAATATAACACTTTCAGAAGCACAAATAACATGTCTAATATATTTCATTCTTATGTTCAACAACATAAAAGAATAATTTATGGTTTTAATAAATTTTAAAAATATAATAAATACATCGATATTCTATTTAATCTCTTAATTACGAAATTTATGCGAGATGAATGCTTTAAATCAACGCTGATTGGCTGATTAATGTCAGATGACAGTAAAGAACTAATTATCTGGTGAATAAAATAGAAACCATCATTTGGTGATTAAATATTTACAGTTGTTCTCAGGGAGGGAGGCTCCTCCGTCTTGAGAGAGTCCAGACAAGGACAGGATATGCCGTTGTCAGTTGAATTTTGAGATAAAACTTATATAGGCAACCATTGGCAGACGCCAGGATGGCCAGGGCTTCGTCACCCAATCCTCGCCCGAAGATC
>CP092886.1:41685928-41749359 GCA_030710605.1 Cordylochernes scorpioides
AAAAGCCATATAAAAGAAAATTCCTTCTCATATCTCTTTACTAAGGTGCGAGTCAATAAGCGAACAGAGAAACACAACCTGATGTATAGAAGACCTTCCATCGGAAAGCTGAGGTAAGAGATTGAACCAACATAAAACTACTCTTAGGGGGTAGGTGGAATGATGGTCTGAACCGTTAGTTTTCGAGCGCTACAACCCGGGTTAGGTTTCCGCTTTGGGCACTTTTTTCTGTTAAAAGAATGCTCCAATTGCTCCCCATCTTTGCAAAAAGTCCAACCTTACCAGCGAGTGCAAGTAACCAAACGGGGCTCTGGCACATTTTTAAGCGCAAAGTCGAACTGTTTTTCAAATGTTTAGACATGTGGTGTACTTACAGTAAAAACAGTCGCCTACTTCTACCCACCATGATTATCATGGCCTGTACCACGTGTACTAAGGGATGCGCAAAAAAGAACTCTTACAAATGATATCCCACTATCCTTTCCAGACGACGGCGGATTCATGAGGATAATATATCATGAATATTAAAAAATAAATACTGAATATATATTAAAATACATAGGAATAATGTTCAAGAATGTTTCAGAAAGTTGGAAATCATTAAAAGACCGCAAAAACATAAATTAAAAATAAAATATCAAGAATTTATATATTGATATTTATCTTCAGTTCATGTGGCCTTATAAATATTTTCTTCGATTTTATATATTACTCATTTATTTTAATTACAAGAAATAAACTCGCCATGTGTATCCAAAATTAAGAGCCATTCATGCTTATATAATAAGAGAAAGAAATTATTTATTAAAAAGAAAAATATGCGCATAAATGGTTTTCAAATCAAAGATATATATATTTATTTTACTAAAATTATAAATATAATTTATACAGAGTAAATTCCTGAGAATAATTAGTATATAAAAATTATGATTATACCTTAGTTATGCATTTCTAGCAAGATAATATACAAGCGGTTAAAATAAGATGGTTTGAACAAATTTTTGGATTCCAACAAAGATAAATATTGGCACTTATATTTCTTTTATAAAAATCACTAAAGTTACTCTACCGAATTTCTAGCCATCAAAGGAAATATTAGATGAGACACACATCTGTGGTGAACTTTATATAAAACTAGTCACTCAATTTGTCACATCACTCGGAAAATTACAGAAATACTTACATGGAAGAGGTCTATCAGAAACACCAAATTGTTCCTGCAGAGAAACTGAACAACCTGTTCATCACCTTATCTATGACTGTCCAAACTTTGCAGAAGTGAGACATCGATTGTTTCCTATTCTGAATGATTTAACTCTTTTACATCTCTCACAACCACTTTGTCTATATAAATTTTATGAACTCTGTTGATTAATATACATGTAAATTTGTAAATAATTAACTATAAGTTCTAATTTGTTTTTGTTGTTTTGTTTGTTTCCTTTGTAATAGGCGCAAATACTTCATTATCGCGCCTGGTTGTGTTATTGATAAATAATAAATAAATAAATAAAATCTGTGGTGAACGCTTTCAGCGTTTAGACAAATTTATTCGATGGATTCTAAAATATATCCACACGCCGATCGTGTCAGTTTGAAATTTGGCATCTTATGGTATATATTATAGTGCCATATAAGATTTTAAGCATTTTAAAACGATATAAATACAATATTTAGTACACATTTCACAAGTTCACAATTATATTTTATACTATTAAAAAATAAATTTTCGATTTTATATATATTAGTCTATATAACGCACCTCTTATAGTTTTGGAAAAGAGATTTTTAATGAAACGCTCAATTTACATGAAACTAGTCAAGTCGATTTTTTTTCTATTTATATTAATAAAATACCTCTTATGTGTGGGCAGATTTATAAACTCTAATTGGTTTACACACGTGCATTCAGAAGAATAGAGTATTCCTAAGGGGTAGTACACATAAAAACCTGTTCTTTTCTTCTTCTTTGCCTTTGAGAGATTGACATAGAATATAGAACTTGAGATCCACATTTCACATACCAGGCTGGATCATCATCGCTTAGGTTCAGTTCACTTGCTTGACGTAACAATTTTATAGAACAATGCTCATTTCTGAATTAATCGGAAAAAAAAATATCAGACCTAGATTCCTCAACAAATGAACAAAGGAGTACTTCATTTCTTTAAAATTTCAAATTCCCTTCCTCTTATTAATACAATCTTTACTTTTGCCATTAAAAGAAAAAAACAGGTAATAATATATTGTTTATTCATAACAGTATTGTTGTAGAAATGAATTTAATAAATGAAGACAAGAACTTGAGTTGAAAATATGTTTATTGTCATTATTTACAAATAACATTCATATATATACCGATATTTAATAATATTTCATTAAAAATCCCATCTAGTAAAATGCATCATATATCAACAAACATTTGTTCATTAAATGTTAAGAATTTCCATTAAAACATCTTTAAATCATGCAGCATATAAAACATGGTTGGAGGCAGGGTGCGGCGGGGGAGCCCTACGTGGCTGCACGACTCCATAGGAGAAAAATAAATGAATCACAAGTGATCATGGATGTGACACGTCCTTCATGGAGCAAGAGTTAAAATTGAGGAGAGATGTTGCTAGCACTAGGATGCTATTTCCGCTTCTTTGGACTGCTGGCAGTTGTGAGGTGATCTGGAAGTGTTTGGTCACAGGAATGGTGGAGAGCACGGGGAGGGAGGTCGCTAGATGGGATCACGTAGAAGTGGTTGAAGGCACCTCGGCCTGAAACATCGTCTGGTTAGCTCATCAAATAAACGATACAGATGGCAATTATAACGATATACACTAATATGAAAATAAAACACAAGAATATAATTATTATAACTTGTAAACTATATAACTGAAAATATATATTTAAGAACGAAGTGTAAAGAAAAGAGAAAGGGCAGAAAAAAAAACCGAATTACCCGAAATTATCGAATGAGTCTTGCTTATCATATTTTAGGAATGTTTATAATGGGCTATATGCAAATAATTTCAGTAAGATTGGCATATCATATATTTAAACATATTTTTATTTAACATTTTTTAAATTCAATTAAATCTTTCTGTTTTCATAACTTTACACATCAGAGCAATTTTCATTGAAAAATATCCGTTGCTTGAGAGTTTCAAGTATTAAAATGAATATTATTATAAGGGAACTTTTTCTTTATTATTATCTGAAGCTTTCTCTTTTGAAAAATAGAAAATTCAACAAGTTATTGTTATATGTAAAATATATATTCTTTTTAACCTAATTTCAATGAGCGAAACTTAAAATGGACAGAATTCGAATCAATTGATACGAAATATCACACTCTAATAAGGTTACAATTTATATTTCAGAGGATTCTATCTTCAGATCATGAGACACCAGAGTATCAAAAGACATATAGACATCCCAGAAGTTTACAATAGATTCATCTATACCCCAAATACTTAGAATTTCTTTCAAAACAACCCTAGATAAACGCTATAAGGAGAGAAAATTTGAGTATATGTGAATAATTACATATTTTATCTAAATTCCACTCTCTATGGAATTTCTAGTACCAAATAATTCAAAGCATGTAGTGCAAGGATTATGTTAAGATTATGTTAAATATTTATATATAACAATAATTTATTGAATATCAATATAGGTGAACTGCAGTTAAAAACTACGTTGAAACATCATATAAGAATAGTGAAAGTTTCTGTCATATAAAAAATATATAACACAATTCGGAATGTAAACATAGAGATTACAGACAAAATGTCCTTACTTTAGAAATTTGGTCTCCTCCTTGATCTGCTAAACACACAACACAACCAAATTCATTCTCACGCAAAAATACAATGGAAGAATCACATTAGACATAACCCTGAAAGAATTAGTTAATAAAAATTGAGAGCAAACTTCAAAAAACCAATTGTTCCAATTCTAATTGACACCAAGCCAATCAGGCAGACAGAATCATCTACAAAAATTTAGAAATAAAAAAATAGATATAAGGCACAATTTGGATTAAAGATTATAAACACAAGGTAATAAGACCAAATCCAAATAAATAAACACACTATTTATTTATTTGGATTTGGTCTTATTACCTTGTGTAAATAAAAAAAATATATAATCATATTAAAATAAATTCCTGATTTTCAATAATATTTCTTGTGGCACTAGCCGCCATATTTATAACAACATTCAAACAAATAACGCAGATTCCTTCTTGAGATCTGGACATCCATCAAAAATAAAAACAGCATCGAAATACAAAATGTAGGTATACCGTATTCGTTCGTAGATAAGACATTGTGATTAACATTTGAATCAAAACATATTTATACATATATGTATAAAAAAAAAGAAAAAAAAAAGAAAGAAAGATAAAAAGGTCGGGTGTTGAAATCAAAAATAAAAATGGCATATCCTGACCAGGAGCACATGTGCTTTACAGAAGGAAGAGCGCCATCTGTTTTTTTACATATATGTATAAAAAATAAAAAGGTCAGGTGTTGACATTAAAAATAAAGAAGGCATATCCTGACCAGGAGCACAGGATTTTACTAGATGGCGTTCTGCCATCTAAAAAGCACATGTGCTCCTGGTCAGGATATGCCTTCTTTATTTTTACATATATGTATATAAATAAAAACAAAAAAGGCATATCCTAACCATGAGCATTTCTAGATTGCAGAACGCTATCTAGTGGAAATTAAATAAACCAAACGTCATTTAACTTATTCCGTGATATTTGGCCAACCCAATTTCTTGATTAAAAAAAATGAAGAAAATCCAACTACAAATAATCACGGAACACACAAGTTAAATAAATGTTTAGTTTATTTTTGTTCCACTAGATGGCGGTCTGCCATCTAGAAAGGTTCATGTGAGCGTGGTCAGGATATATTTATTTGTTTTTAATATCAACACGGGACCTTTTTCAATTTTTTTTCTTTTTTAGTTCATAGCATTTTCTCTAAATTCCACCTTCTCTGAGGCCTATGATTCTGCCACTTGTAAAGCAATATATTTGATCGTTTGACGCCCTTTTCATCTTTTTTTGGTATTCTAGATTAAAACTATATCAAGATCTTTAAAAAACTGAATTAATGATACACCAGGAGAACATTTAAGCACCCTTTATGTGAGTCAACAAGTCAATATTCTACTCACATTTATTCTAGTTACAGTTCAGAAATTTGATCATTTACCTGCCTTAATATTCTTATTAAGAATGCTATTTTCTTAATTCAGAGGTGAAATTTTGTTTTTGAATATTTTTTAATAAGGCATGACTTCCAGTCTATCAGTCAATGAAGAAAACGTCGCTCTAAACAGGAAAATGTTGCAGAAACTATAAGGATGCAACCTATCGTCAGATAGAAGAGAGTTTGGACATTCCTGCAACTGCAATTCATTCCATTTGGACAACCATCTACAGGTAAGTAATGTTTTTTTTTTATGTGGGTGTTCTATGCCTTCAACGACGAACAGATGACACGACGTGTTTCATGGTGCCGAAAAAGCTCAAAGTTTTATAATTATTCATCTCCTCATGTCAATAGCATTATAAGAGATTATAAACATAGTTCTATTATTTAGATGCTTCAGCATAGCTCAGAACAAAGTGTCGTCTTTGAAGATGGATTCGTATTTGTCTGTTTGAAATTCTAGATATTTAATGCATTTTCTACTGTCCTAGATGTTGTGAAGCGAGTGGTGATAAAAACAAAATACATTCATTATTAATTTGCACACGGATAATTGCTTAGGTTATTCAAGTTCTCAACAAGTCACTTCCACGTTCAAGACATGGCTCCTGACAATGTCCTTCTCGCCGTTCCAAGGTCAGCACCGACTGGGCTAATTGTGTTGGAGCATCCTCCCTACAGTCCGGACCTCTCACCATGCATCTTCGCATTGTTCCCTAACGCAAGGAACATAATACAAAGTAGAGTTCACTGCGATAAAGACCTTGAGTCGTGTGAAGACGATATACTCCTTGAAGAAACGTGGAAGAATTGATTCGATAACTGATTTCGAACGATGAAGAGGTTTATAATCTGTAGCAGAGAGAAAGCATTTTGACCGATTATGAAAAAAGTATATTGTAAAATTTTCCTAGCGTCATTTGTACATGTCCTGAAATGGCACTCGCTATATACGTATTTTAATAATAAGAAAAAGAGATCGTTTTGGCGAACACGAGGGAAACAATCTTATTATTGCCATCAACAATTACATTTGAGCGTTCAATATAAGCCTCTTTTAGTCATATAAACCTTTCTTTTATATCGGGGACATTTCTCTCATATAATCTCCACTTTATTATCTGCGTATATAATCTGCGTATTATCTTTATTGAGTAAAATTAATCAGGCCTCCAGGGAAAAATGTCTTTTCAAAATATATTTATTATTCTCTAGCTTTCTGGCACGGACGCCCTTGAGAAAAGACACTTTTCCCTGAAGACCTGATTAATTTTACTCAATATTGATGCAAGGGATTATTTTATAGAATTGTATTTATTGTTATTATAGAATTATGGTATTAAAATACTCGCAAAACCATTTTAGAAAATATGAGTAAATAAATTTTAGGTTTTTAAATTATCTTGAATTATATTTAGAGAAAATAAGTTACACCATTTCTCTCTCTCTCCCGAGGGGATAAAGATCACAAGTGTGGCGAAGGCCACCATCTACAAGTACCATCTTGGTCTTGAGGTGGGCGACGCCAGCCAACCACTAGACCTGCCCACTCTGTGGGAAAGAACTCTCGCAGTCCACCGGTGGCGGAGTCGTTCCCGCGGTTGGCGACACCAATAAAGAACTTGTATATATTTTTGTATATATGTATATTTGTCAATTATTATATGTATTTACATTTATTTATTCATATACATTTATCATTACATGACCTTATTTACTCATATTTATGTATTTAACCTTATATAACCATATATGAGCGATGTAATAAAGAAGTTCCAATCAATCTCTCTCTCTTCTCTCTTCTAAATATATAAAACATAATAAACAAAAGGTAAGATAAAATATATTATACAAAAAGAGAATACAAATATGTAACACTTAAATAAAAAGTGAATAATTAACTTTGCGTTATAAATGTTATATCTGTATAGTAAAGATGAGAAATTATTTCATAATACTTACCGAACCTGACACACCATTTACTCTGCGCACAATAAAATCATAATTAGTTTATCACATATGTATATATGTGTATACAATATCACATTTATACTATCTTTTCACATTGTGTCGCGGGCTCACGCAATTCTGGCCTAAACTACCCGTTTCATGATTTTTCAAGATGCCTGAAGGACCAGTTTTTTGGTAGTTGAGGTAGAGCTTGCACCACGCTGATGAGGGCCAATAGCCCGAAACGCGTACGTGGTTAGCTTTTCTTGATTAATCAAGAATGGGTAATTGACCAATTCTGGAATAATTAGAAATCAACGAGAATAGCTGATATTTATTCCGATAGATGGCACAAGCCAACAGCAACTTTCAGTTGCACGATAAGGAGATGCCTTTTTCATAAAATATATATATGTTATATATATTTACATAAATACATTTTTATATCATAGACATTTATATTTTAAATATCAAATTAGAGTTATTGAACCAATAGAAATTTACAAATAAACAAATTATTATGTTTATCGTTATATAAAATTTGTAGAAAATAGAGCAACCCAAGTGCATTATAGATAATCAAAATGGTAACTTTGATGTTTATTTATTTCAAACGTCAATATTTCAACGAGGCTGTTCGCCCATATACTTTATGGATCGACTCGTGTAGAGCCAATCATTAACGTCACTTTTAGTTCATCACGTGGTTAATATGTTAATAAGAGTTGAACCCTAGATGATGATTGGCGAACAGAATTATCGTAATATTGATTCTTGAGAAATGACTAGATAATTATACAAAAATATCTTATTATTATCATATATATATATATTAAAAATAAAAAAGACATATCCTGACCAGGAGAACATGTGTTTTTCAGAAGGCAGAGCGCCATCTGGTGGAACAGAAATCAACTAAACATTGATTTAGCCTGTTACCTGATATTTGGCCAACCCAATTTCTCGATAAACAAACAGGCTAAATCAATGTTTAGTTGATTTCTGTTCCACCAGATGGCGCTCTGCCTACTGAAAAGCATATGTGCTCCTGGTCAGGATATGCCTTTTTTATTTTTAATATCAATACCTGACCTATTTTTTTCTATTGTTTTTTTTTCATATATATATATATGTATATATATTAAAAACAAGGTAGGCATATCCTGACCACGAACACATGTGCTTTTTAGAAGGCAGGGCGCCGTTTAAGTGGAACAGAAATCAACTAAACGTCGATTTAGTCTGTTCCCATGGCCAAAATGGTTTATTATACCCGAAAGCTTGAAAGATCGTGTAAATAAAGCGAGAAACCTATTCTCGGAAGCAGAATGTTGTTATAATTTATATTCCAGAGGATTCTATCTTCAGAAATAATATGAATTATCCAAGTTGTATCAGTCCAGTAATCTCGCGAAAGTGCTGGTGAAGTTAGGAACCGGGGAACTAGATAGTGGCAAGATGACTGAACGATCGGACAGGAAAAGATGACCGACAGAGAAGACCGAAAATGAATGAATACTTCGATGAAAATAGAACAATGTATGTCTAATTTACTCTCTATGTATGGGGGTCGGTGGAAGGCTGGTTAAACCGTTTGGTTTTGACCACTATGACCCGGGTTCGATTCCCGCATTGGACACTTTTTTCTGTTAAAAGAAATATGCTCCAATGGGCCCCGATTCTTGCAAAATTCCAACTCCACTAGCGAATGCAAGTAACCAAACGGGGCTCTGGCACATTTGTAAGTGCAAAGTCGAACTGCTTTTCACATGTGGTGCGCTTACAGTAAAAAGCAGTCGCTAACTACCCACCATGATTATCATGGCCTGTACCACGTGTACTAGGGATAAGCAAAAAAACTCTCTATGTGTTTGTCAGGTTATATTGATTCAACGGATTGTGGAGGTTCGCACATCGATATATGGATTTGTTGTCATCATTAATTGCTTCAGTCGGACGGACGGGGGAAACATGTCAGGGCAATATATATATATATATATATATATATATGTAGTAATATATTTCAATACATACTAGATTTCCATATGTACCATAATTATAATTAGTGTAAAAGACTAAATGTAGATACAATTCAAAGCTCCAGCTTGGCCCACCATGTAATAACAAATAAGATATAAACCAAATCGTCTTAATGTTTTCATTTTGTTTTATATAGAAGGAACGTTATTGCTTTGTAATAATTTATGACTAACTGGCCTTGCCTTTGTTGTTTGCGGAAGAGCATTGCTCAATGTAAATATTTATATGTAATTCTACTGTCCTAAAAGCTTATGTCCATAATCGGCTTAAATATAATTTTTGAGATTCCACCTTTTAGTGCAGCATATATAAGCAGAATGATCCAATACAGTATTAGAGTTCTAAGAACCGGTCTGGTAGATTAAATTAGCGCAACCGCTGGTAGGGTTCACCACTGATGAGCCAAGCTCTCCCAATATTTTTAAAATCGCAGTAGGGATAGTAGAAGTTTGATTGATGTGTGAAAGAAACATCCGCGTCTTAATGTTTCCATTCTGCTGTATATAGATGGCGTGTTATTGCTATGTAATAACAATAAAGTTTTATTGAGACAACTGCCCCCAAGGTCAGTCCGAGGAGTCGAATTTCGTCAAAGATTATTCATTTCCTTCCAGGAAACTTCCAGGTCTTACGACCGCTACTGGACAAACACAAACGGGCGGACAACAATAGGTCATCTCTCATGTAGATCACACCCCTCCTGGACCTTGTCACGTCTTCGGCTCTGGCCTCTCTCTGAGGTGACATCCAACTTGCTTCTTCCTTTGTGCTACCCATTGAGGCCTGGCCACGAGGTTAATGGCTGCTATTGATTCAACAATCACATATATTAGATGTTTTATTTCAAACATCGAATGCTCTTAGTTAAGAAATACATCTGTAAGCCTCATTCAACCTTGAAACCTATGATATAAGTATTTATGTTGAAATCTCACTTCGAGCACAGGGTAGCTCTGGTAGTAGGGCTTCATCTCCGACAGCAGCACCTCGGGGGGCCCGGGGGCCGGGACCTGGTGGCGGGGGCTGCTCTCCCGGCACGTGCGCAGCCGGATCATCAGCACCAGCAGGAGGTTCAGGAATAAGATGACGCAGCCAATGGGGAAGGCGGTGATGAGCCACCACTTCCAATTGTTGCCGGAGGACTCAGCTAATGGAGACTCTGGAACCAACCCGGGTAAGGTCCAACGTGTTGGTAGACTTATTGGGATCTTTTAACGGTTCTGTTGTGCAAATGGTATAAATATAGAAACATATTATTTATATAGCCTTGTTTAACACATTGTCTGAAACAACAAATAAATAGAACATACGAATAAAGCTTACGCAGACAACACTAATGCTACTAAAGTTTTAGAGACATTCTCAAATGCGGCTGTTCCACAAATTTATATAAACTGTTCAATATAAAGACGCCCAGGATTATCCTAAAAGAAACGGATAATAGAAATTTATTAATCGAGATAGCCTTCCCCTCTTGAACTTTGCCCTAATTTACAAGAGACAGGGTATAGTTTAATTCTGCATAATGGCAATTATTTATCTTTTATTGATTTATATTTCTACACGCATACAAATGCCTTACAGATCTATATAGATTATATTGAATCATTTTGTAGTAGCATAATGGACGTTAATACCGGTATGCTAAAAAATATGGGATTGCACCATAACAATTGAAAAAGAGTTACGTTAAAAAATATCTTGACCGTTAGTGATTATTACTTGATTATATTTGTATATATTGCCCTGTAAATTTAGGAATTTCAAGTGAAGAAATTTGTGCCGTACAGATTTATTAATTTAAAGACATCGTGAAAAAATAGGTCAAGGTTTGACCAGCTATGTTTGAAGATTTTTTTGTGGTAAAACTTTTAGATTTTATAAACTTTGTAATAAAGGTTGATTATTTGCATTCACCTTTTCGATTTTTTTATTAAAGGCCATTTTAGTAAATCGAACCTCACTCTACAATACCAATTTCTCAGAGAACTTTACTCCAAAATGGAAGAAAAAGAGCTTCGAAATCCATTAAAGGTAATCGAAGATCTTGTGTGTGAGATAATTTTAAAATAATAACTGCTATTGAAAATTTGGATCCTTAAAATAAAAAGAGGAACATAAATAAAAATGTTGCAAGAAGAAATTTTTGCTAAGACCCCGTAGTTAGGAAGGTTGTAATGGATTGCGCTTAATTTCTGGAAGAGAGCGATTATTTTCGGGGAGGAAAAAGTAATCAAAAGTTGGAGTTTAAAAACAAAACAAAATCCTTTGTCCTAATAATTGTGCCTATTTCGGAACTTTTAAAATTGCATTTTTTTCTACCTGACGCAAAATTATATGGTGCTAGGATGTTTTTTTTTTACTTCTAAAATAAATGAAATTTATATAAAATAATTATATAGAAAGGCTTATACATTCTAAAATAAATGAAGATGTGAATATTATATAGGGCATGTAAATGTGTGTGAGCTGTAATGTAAATGATATACTTTATGTTCATAACTTTATATTTTATACATATATTTTAAACAAATATATATGAGCGAGAGGAAGGCGTTAAAATAATTGTCCTTCTCTATGGAATTCACATGATACCAATGGGGGTGCAATGAACATGACAAATGAGAA
The DNA here is from genome assembly GCA_030710605.1 of Cordylochernes scorpioides. Classification (NCBI taxonomy): domain Eukaryota; kingdom Metazoa; phylum Arthropoda; class Arachnida; order Pseudoscorpiones; family Chernetidae; genus Cordylochernes; species Cordylochernes scorpioides. The sequence goes on from CP092886.1 coordinate 41,697,769, forward strand.
GTAACATATATTTTAATAGAAGTAGTGTCTTATTTATTATATATGATGGGGGTATATTTAAAGAAAACTTGATGAATAATAGAAATCAGTTGGCAAAAATATAAACGTTTTAAAAGTCCTAGGTTGATGATGGCTATATATTGAGGACAAGTTGCGTGTGGAAAATAAACAATTATAAGTTGAGGTTTGGCCTGGTTGGTTGGAAATGACAGGCGCGTGTAATCACTTCTAGCACATCCGTACCTGGGGTGGTCAGCAGGATGGGCGAACTGTAGTTGCCGCTCCCCAGTGTGTTGAACGCCAACACTGACACCAGGTAGCGCGAGGCCGGTCGCAGCCTCTCGACGCGGGTCCAATTTCTACCTTCGCCCACGTCGATAAAGTGAGCCGCCCTGTCTCCATGCTCCGGCGCCACCCGCACGCGGTACGTCGCCGGGTGGCCTCCATCCCATGGAGACGACCACCTCAAAACTGCGCTATCATGAGTGACGTTCATCGTCGTCAAGTTAGCAGGTACCTCGGGTACGCCTGAACACATATGTTAGAATGTTGCGCGCTCTCAACTACACCACCTTACCTTCTAAACGTAGCTGGACGACACGGCCATCTGGTTGCCCATCAATGAGGCAGGTGTAAGTTCCAAGATCTTCGGAACGGACTGTTCCGATCTGCAGAACGCTCTCTAAGATGGAGCCCATCCTGGTGACCCGAATATTGGCAGTGCGGTTTGCTGGGCCAAGCCAAGAGAGAACTGGCTCTGCTGCCGCAAAATCAACGGCGCAAACCAGCTCTGCCGAGCCTCCCATTCGTGCCGTCACCGTGGTCGGGGTCTCGCGGAACATGGGCCGGTCTGAGAACCACAAGCACGGGGCTGAACTTTACGTCACTAGGGACTAACTACATCGAAATATATATAAATATTCAAGTATAAAGAAAAATTGTATAAAGAAAAGGGAATACCCGATAGTGTAACTAAAAGTTGCTGATGACTTGCTCCATCTGTCGGAATAGATATCACGATCGATCAGGAGATCACTTCTACTTAATTTATCAACCTGATCCCAGTAAAATTACGTTTGTACTATTTTCTATATAGTCTTGAGTTCTCAAGCATTTACGGTCTTAAATACCTTTTTCACGATTTTTCATGAAGTCTTAAAAAACTTTTTTTTTTATCGTTCAGGTACAGCTTGCACCACCAGATGAGATTCAATAGTCTGAAACCTGTACGTAGTTAGCTTTTCTTTATTAATCAAGAAAGACTATTTGGCTAATTATTAGATAATAAAAATCAACGATTATTTGATTTTATTACAACAGATGGCGCAATTCATCAGCAAATTTTAGTTGCACGATCAGGAAATGCCATTTTTTAAAATTTATCAACCTGATTCTTCTACAATTTTTCACTTTTGCATTATTTTTAATATATATATATATTATGAATATATATAAATTGATTGTATATAATACTAGCGGATGTGCCCGGCTTCGCCCGGGTTTTACCCGAGTGAATGTTTGTCTAACGAACATTTGTTAAAACAATTCTCTTTAAACTTATAAAACGTACTCGGCTTCGCCCGGGTTTTACCCGAGTAAAGGTTTGTCTAGCGAACATTTGTTAAAACAATTCTCTAAAAACTTATTAAAAAATAAAAAAGATATATTTTGATAATTTGAAACTCGTAAATTTGAATCTCTCGATAAAGTGAACATTTTTTCCCGGTCCCTGTGTGCCTTGTCATCCTGAATTTTGTCTTTCCTAATTTTCTACATTAGAAAATCATAGTTTTATCTAGTGAACATTTTTTCCCGGTCCCTTGAGAAATACTCGATAAGTTGAATAAAATCAATATTAATTGGTTCCCTCGGTAATTGGAAGTTAAAGGAATAGTATCTTCGCCTTGGAATTGTATCATTATTCTTGTAACAAATAAATTGCCGTGTCATCCTGAGATTATCTTACTTTTGATAAATAATATTTAAGATAACAAATTTAGTGATAAGAAAACTTGTTATCATCGTCACAATGGGGGCGCTGCTTGCGAGTTAAATCTACAAATCTGTAAATAACTCTAAGGATATTCAAGATATTCATGAAATTATTTTTAAAAACCTTCCCGGTGATATACCCAATAATATCCCAAAATTTCACGGCGATTGGATGTATGGTTTTTGAATCTATAGAGTACAAACAAACAAACAAACAGACATTGAATTTTATATATATAGATATAAATGAGTTTTAAAAATTGTAAAAAAAAAAAAAATGCATCGGCCGGGAATCGAACCCGGGCCGCCCGCGTGGCAGGCGAGCATTCTACCACTGAACCACCGATGCTTAAAAAAATGGCCATATTTAGGTATTCATTCCATTCCGGATTAGTCCGCGTAAAAAAAAGTTCTTCAAATGAAAAAGAAAAATAGCCATAAATACTAATCAAAATGCAGCCGAAAATTTTCCTCAGGTTTATAAAAAGCGACATGCAAAATTTGGTACCAATTGGTTCAGTAGTTTTTGAGTTTATCGCGAAAAAGACAGACAGACAGAAATTGACTTTTATATATATATAGAGATTTATTCTTCATTGTTGGCTTTTTAACTTACATTCATTCTTCATTGTTGGCTTTTTATATTACATTCACTCTTCATTGTTGGCTTTTTATCTTACATTCACTCTGTTGGCTTTTTATATTACATTTACTCTTCATTGTTGGCTTTTTATCTTACATTCATTCTTCATTGTTGGCTTTTTATATTATATTTACTCTTCATTGTTGGCTTTTTATCTTACATTCATTCTTCATTGTTGGCTTTTTATATTACATTTACTCTTCATTGTTGGCTTTTTATCTTACATTCACTCTTCATTGTTGGCTTTTTATCTTACATTCATTCTTCATTGTTGGCTTTTTATCTTACATTCACTCTTCATTGTTGGCTTTTTATCTTACATTCATTCTTCATTGTTGGCTTTTTATATTACATTCACTCTTCATTGTTGGCTTTTTATATCATATTATAAAACGTACTCGGCTTCGCCCGGGGTTTTACCCGAGTAAAGGTTTGTCTAGCGAACATTTGATAAAACAATTCTCTAAAAACTTATTTAAAAAAAAAAAAGATATATTTTGATAATTTGAAACTCGTAAATTTGAATCTCTCGATAAAGTGAACATTTTTTCCCGGTCCCTGTGTGCCGTGTCATCCTGAATTTTGTCTTTCCTAATTTTCTACATTAGAAAATCATAGTTTTATCTAGTGAACATTTTTTCCCGTGTCACATTGCCTTTATTCTTCATTGTTGGCTTTTATATTATATTTACTCTCCATTGTTGGCTTTTTATCTTAAATTTATTCTTCATAGTTGGCTTTTTATATTACATTTACTCTTTATTGTTGGCTTTTTATCTTACATTCATTCTTCATTGTTGGCTTTTTATATCATATTTACTCTTCATTGTTGGCTTTTTATATTATATTCTGACCAAAATCTATCTGTGAACTTCACACAGTGAACTTCACACAGACAGAATAAGGCAATTATATAAGTAGATTTACTCTTCTTTGTTGGCTTTTTATCTTACATTCACTCTTCATTGTTGGCTTTTTATATTACATTCATTCTTCATTGTTGGCTTTTTATATTACATTTACTCTTCATTGTTGGCTTTTTATCTTACATTCACTCTTCATTGTTGGCTTTTTATATTATATTTTTAGATTGAGATTATTAGCTAGTATGTAAAAATATTAACTCTGTTGAAATTTAATTTTGTATTTATATATAAATAAAATTAACTCTGTTGATTTTTTTGTATTTAATCGATAACAGCGAAGTTACGCATGTTAATGTTAAGGAAAAATATTTTGACGTTAAGCAAAACCTACTCCATCTCGTTTTACATAAATGTTGAAAATTTGGTCGAAATTGATGCATTGTAACGAAAGTTTTTAGTGATGTCCTCTTATGAAATTTGCATTTTATTAATATAGATAGAAAATCATCTTAGTTCTTAGTGATAAGAAAACTTGTTATCATCGTCACAATGGGGGCGCTGCTTGCGAGTTAAATCTACAAATCTGCAAATAACTCTAAGGATATTTAAGATATTCATGAAATTATTTTTTCAAAAACCTTCCCGGTGATATACCTAATAATATCCCAAAATTTCACGGCGATTGGATGTATGGTTTTTGAATCTATAGAGTACAAACAAACAAACAAACAGACATTGAATTTATATATAAAGATATAGAGATTTACTCTTCATTGTTGGCTTTTTATCTTACATTCATTTTCATTGTTGGCTTTGTATATTACATTCACTCTTCATTGTTGGCTTTTTATCTTACATTCACTCTGTTGGCTTTTTATATTACATTTACTCTTCATTGTTGGCTTTTTATCTTACATTCACTCTTCATTGTTGGCTTTTTATATTATATTTACTCTTCATTGTTGGCTTTTTATCTTACATTCATTCTTCACTGTTGGCTTTTTATATTACATTTACTCTTCATTGTTGGCTTTTTATCTTACATTCACTCTTTATTGTTGGCTTTTTATCTTACATTCATTCTTCATTGTTGTCTTTTTATATTACATTCACTCTTCATTGTTGGCTTTTTATCTTACATTCATTCTTCATTGTTGGCTTTTTATATTACATTCACTCTTCATTGTTGGCTTTTTATCTTACATTCACTCTGTTGGCTTTTTATATTACATTTACTCTTCATTGTTGGCTTTTTATCTTACATTCACTCTTCATTGTAGGCTTTTTATCTTACATTCATTCTTCATTGTTGGCTTTTTATATTACAATTACTCTTCATTGTTGGCTTTTTATCTTACATTCACTCTTCATTGTTGGCTTTTTATCTTACATTCATTCTTCATTGTTGGCTTTTTATATTACATTCACTCTTCATTGTTGGCTTTTTATCATACATTCATTCTTCATTGTTGGCTTTTTATATTACATTCACTCTTCATTGTTGGCTTTTTATCATACATTCATTCTTCATTGTTGGCTTTTTATATTACATTCACTCTTCATTGTTGGCTTTTTATATTATATTTACTCTTCATTGTTGGCTTTTTATCTTACATTCATTCTTCATTGTTGGCTTTTTATATTATATTTACTCTTCATTGTTGGCTTTTTATCTTACATTCATTCTTCATTGTTGGCTTTTTATATTACATTTACTATTCATTGTTGGCTTTTTATCTTACATTCACTCTTCATTGTTGGTTTTTATATTATATTTACTCTTCATTGTTGGCTTTTTATCTTACATTCATTCTTCATTGTTGGCTTTTTATATTATATTTACTCTTTATTGTTGCCTTTTTATATTACATTTACTCTTCATTGTTGGCTGTTTATCTTACATTCACTCTTCATTGTTGGCTTTTTATATTATATTTACTCTTCATTGTTGGCTTTTTATCTTACATTCATTCTTCATTGTTGGCTTTTTATATTATATTTACTCTTCATTGTTGGCTTTTTATCTTACATTCATTCTTCATTGTTGGCTTTTTATATTACATTTACTATTCATTGTTGGCTTTTTATCTTACATTCATTCTTCATTGTTGGCTTTTTATCTTACATTCATTCTTCATTGTTGGCTTTTTATCTTACATTCACTCTTCATTGTTGGCTTTTTATCTTACATTCATTCTTCATTGTTGGCTTTTTATATTACATTCACTCTTCATTGTTGGCTTTTTATATCATATTATAAAACGTACTCGGCTTCGCCCGGGGTTTTACCCGAGTAAAGGTTTGTCTAGCGAACATTTGATAAAACAATTCTCTAAAAACTTATTTAAAAAAAAAAGATATATTTTGATAATTTGAAACTCGTAAATTTGAATCTCTCGATAAAGTGAACATTTTTTCCCGGTCCCTGTGTGCCGTGTCATCCTGAATTTTGTCTTTCCTAATTTTCTACATTAGAAAATCATAGTTTTATCTAGTGAACATTTTTTCCCGTGTCACATTGCCTTTATTCTTCATTGTTGGCTTTTATATTATATTTACTCTCCATTGTTGGCTTTTTATCTTAAATTTATTCTTCATTGTTGGCTTTTTATATTACATTTACTCTTTATTGTTGGCTTTTTATCTTACATTCATTCTTCATTGTTGGCTTTTTATATCATATTTACTCTTCATTGTTGGCTTTTTATATTATATTCTGACCAAAATCTATCTGTGAACTTCACACAGTGAACTTCACACAGACAGAATAAGGCAATTATATAAGTAGATTTACTCTTCTTTGTTGGCTTTTTATCTTACATTCATTCTTCATTGTTGGCTTTTTATATTACATTTACTATTCATTGTTGGCTTTTTATCTTACATTCACTCCTCATTGTTGGCTTTTTATCTTACATTCATTCTTCATTGTTGGCTTTTTATATCACATTCACTCTTCATTGTTGGCTTTTTATCTTACATTCATTCTTCATTGTTGGCTTTTTATATTACATTTACTCTTCATTGTTGGCTTTTTATCTTACATTCACTCTTCATTGTTGGCTTTTTATATTATATTTTTAGATTGAGATTATTAGCTAGTATGTAAAAATATTAACTCTGTTGAAATTTAATTTTGTATTTATATATAAATAAAATTAACTCTGTTGATTTTTTTGTATTTAATCGATAACAGCGAAGTTACGCATGTTAATGTTAGGGAAAAATATTTTGACGTTAAGCAAAACCTACTCCATCTCGTTTTACATAAATGTTGAAAATTTGGTCGAAATTGATGCATTGTAACGAAAGTTTTTAGTGATGTCCTCTTATGAAATTTGCATTTTATTAATATAGATAGAAAATCATCTTAGTTCTTAGTGATAAGAAAACTTGTTATCATCGTCACAATGGGGGCGCTGCTTGCGAGTTAAATCTACAAATCTGCAAATAACTCTAAGGATATTTAAGATATTCATGAAATTATTTTTTCAAAAACCTTCCCGGTGATATACCTAATAATATCCCAAAATTTCACGGCGATTGGATGTATGGTTTTTGAATCTATAGAGTACAAACAAACAAACAAACAGACATTAAATTTATATATAAAGATATAGAGATTTACTCTTCATTGTTGGCTTTTTATCTTACATTCATTTTCATTGTTGGCTTTGTATATTACATTCACTCTTCATTGTTGGCTTTTTATCTTACATTTACTCTGTTGGCTTTTTATATTACATTTACTCTTCATTGTTGGCTTTTTATCTTACATTCACTCTTCATTGTTGGCTTTTTATATTATATTTACTCTTCATTGTTGGCTTTTTATCTTACATTCATTCTTCACTGTTGGCTTTTTATATTACATTTACTCTTCATTGTTGGCTTTTTATCTTACATTCACTCTTTATTGTTGGCTTTTTATCTTACATTCATTCTTCATTGTTGTCTTTTTATATTACATTCACTCTTCATTGTTGGCTTTTTATCTTACATTCATTCTTCATTGTTGGCTTTTTATATTACATTCACTCTTCATTGTTGGCTTTTTATCTTACATTCACTCTGTTGGCTTTTTATATTACATTTACTCTTCATTGTTGGCTTTTTATCTTACATTCACTCTTCATTGTAGGCTTTTTATCTTACATTCTTTCTAATTGTTGGCTTTTTATATTACAATTACTCTTCATTGTTGGCTTTTTATCTTACATTCACTCTTCATTGTTGGCTTTTTATCTTACATTCATTCTTCATTGTTGGCTTTTTATATTACATTCACTCTTCATTGTTGGCTTTTTATCATACATTCATTCTTCATTGTTGGCTTTTTATATTACATTCACTCTTCATTGTTGGCTTTTTATCATACATTCATTCTTCATTGTTGGCTTTTTATATTACATTCACTCTTCATTGTTGGCTTTTTATATTATATTTACTCTTCATTGTTGGCTTTTTATCTTACATTCATTCTTCATTGTTGGCTTTTTATATTATATTTACTCTTCATTGTTGGCTTTTTATCTTACATTCATTCTTCATTGTTGGCTTTTTATATTACATTTACTATTCATTGTTGGCTTTTTATCTTACATTCACTCTTCATTGTTGGTTTTTATATTATATTTACTCTTCATTGTTGGCTTTTTATCTTACATTCATTCTTCATTGTTGGCTTTTTTATATTATATTTACTCTTTATTGTTGCCTTTTTATATTACATTTACTCTTCATTGTTGGCTGTTTATCTTACATTCACTCTTCATTGTTGGCTTTTTATATTATATTTACTCTTCATTGTTGGCTTTTTATCTTACATTCATTCTTCATTGTTGGCTTTTTATATTATATTTACTCTTCATTGTTGGCTTTTTATCTTACATTCATTCTTCATTGTTGGCTTTTTATATTACATTTACTATTCATTGTTGGCTTTTTATCTTACATTCATTCTTCATTGTTGGCTTTTTATCCTACATTCATTCTTCATTGTTGGCTTTTTATCTTACATTCACTCTTCATTGTTGGCTTTTTATCTTACATTCATTCTTCATTGTTGGCTTTTTATATTACATTCACTCTTCATTGTTGGCTTTTTATATCATATTATAAAACGTACTCGGCTTCGCCCGGGGTTTTACCCGAGTAAAGGTTTGTCTAGCGAACATTTGATAAAACAATTCTCTAAAAACTTATTTAAAAAAAAAGATATATTTTGATAATTTGAAACTCGTAAATTTGAATCTCTCGATAAAGTGAACATTTTTTCCCGGTCCCTGTGTGCCGTGTCATCCTGAATTTTGTCTTTCCTAATTTTCTACATTAGAAAATCATAGTTTTATCTAGTGAACATTTTTTCCCGTGTCACATTGCCTTTATTCTTCATTGTTGGCTTTTATATTATATTTACTCTCCATTGTTGGCTTTTTATCTTAAATTTATTCTTCATTGTTGGCTTTTTATATTACATTTACTCTTTATTGTTGGCTTTTTATCTTACATTCATTCTTCATTGTTGGCTTTTTATATCATATTTACTCTTCATTGTTGGCTTTTTATATTATATTCTGACCAAAATCTATCTGTGAACTTCACACAGTGAACTTCACACAGACAGAATAAGGCAATTATATAAGTAGATTTACTCTTCTTTGTTGGCTTTTTATCTTACATTCATTCTTCATTGTTGGCTTTTTATATTACATTTACTATTCATTGTTGGCTTTTTATCTTACATTCACTCCTCATTGTTGGCTTTTTATCTTACATTCATTCTTCATTGTTGGCTTTTTATATCACATTCACTCTTCATTGTTGGCTTTTTATCTTACATTCATTCTTCATTGTTGGCTTTTTATATTACATTTACTCTTCATTGTTGGCTTTTTATCTTACATTCACTCTTCATTGTTGGCTTTTTATATTATATTTTTAGATTGAGATTATTAGCTAGTATGTAAAAATATTAACTCTGTTGAAATTTAATTTTGTATTTATATATAAATAAAATTAACTCTGTTGATTTTTTTGTATTTAATCGATAACAGCGAAGTTACGCATGTTAATGTTAGGGAAAAATATTTTGACGTTAAGCAAAACCTACTCCATCTCGTTTTACATAAATGTTGAAAATTTGGTCGAAATTGATGCATTGTAACGAAAGTTTTTAGTGATGTCCTCTTATGAAATTTGCATTTTATTAATATAGATAGAAAATCATCTTAGTTCTTAGTGATAAGAAAACTTGTTATCATCGTCACAATGGGGGCGCTGCTTGCGAGTTAAATCTACAAATCTGCAAATAACTCTAAGGATATTTAAGATATTCATGAAATTATTTTTTCAAAAACCTTCCCGGTGATATACCTAATAATATCCCAAAATTTCACGGCGATTGGATGTATGGTTTTTGAATCTATAGAGTACAAACAAACAAACAAACAGACATTAAATTTATATATAAAGATATAGAGATTTACTCTTCATTGTTGGCTTTTTATCTTACATTCATTTTCATTGTTGGCTTTGTATATTACATTCACTCTTCATTGTTGGCTTTTTATCTTACATTTACTCTGTTGGCTTTTTATATTACATTTACTCTTCATTGTTGGCTTTTTATCTTACATTCACTCTTCATTGTTGGCTTTTTATATTATATTTACTCTTCATTGTTGGCTTTTTATCTTACATTCATTCTTCACTGTTGGCTTTTTATATTACATTTACTCTTCATTGTTGGCTTTTTATCTTACATTCACTCTTTATTGTTGGCTTTTTATCTTACATTCATTCTTCATTGTTGTCTTTTTATATTACATTCACTCTTCATTGTTGGCTTTTTATCTTACATTCATTCTTCATTGTTGGCTTTTTATATTACATTCACTCTTCATTGTTGGCTTTTTATCTTACATTCACTCTGTTGGCTTTTTATATTACATTTACTCTTCATTGTTGGCTTTTTATCTTACATTCACTCTTCATTGTAGGCTTTTTATCTTACATTCTTTCTAATTGTTGGCTTTTTATATTACAATTACTCTTCATTGTTGGCTTTTTATCTTACATTCACTCTTCATTGTTGGCTTTTTATCTTACATTCATTCTTCATTGTTGGCTTTTTATATTACATTCACTCTTCATTGTTGGCTTTTTATCATACATTCATTCTTCATTGTTGGCTTTTTATATTACATTCACTCTTCATTGTTGGCTTTTTATCATACATTCATTCTTCATTGTTGGCTTTTTATATTACATTCACTCTTCATTGTTGGCTTTTTATATTATATTTACTCTTCATTGTTGGCTTTTTATCTTACATTCATTCTTCATTGTTGGCTTTTTATATTATATTTACTCTTCATTGTTGGCTTTTTATCTTACATTCATTCTTCATTGTTGGCTTTTTTATATTATATTTACTCTTTATTGTTGCCTTTTTATATTACATTTACTCTTCATTGTTGGCTGTTTATCTTACATTCACTCTTCATTGTTGGCTTTTTATATTATATTTACTCTTCATTGTTGGCTTTTTATCTTACATTCATTCTTCATTGTTGGCTTTTTATATTATATTTACTCTTCATTGTTGGCTTTTTATCTTACATTCATTCTTCATTGTTGGCTTTTTATCCTACATTCATTCTTCATTGTTGGCTTTTTATCTTACATTCACTCTTCATTGTTGGCTTTTTATCTTACATTCATTCTTCATTGTTGGCTTTTTATATTACATTCACTCTTCATTGTTGGCTTTTTATATCATATTATAAAACGTACTCGGCTTCGCCCGGGGTTTTACCCGAGTAAAGGTTTGTCTAGCGAACATTTGATAAAACAATTCTCTAAAAACTTATTTAAAAAAAAAGATATATTTTGATAATTTGAAACTCGTAAATTTGAATCTCTCGATAAAGTGAACATTTTTTCCCGGTCCCTGTGTGCCGTGTCATCCTGAATTTTGTCTTTCCTAATTTTCTACATTAGAAAATCATAGTTTTATCTAGTGAACATTTTTTCCCGTGTCACATTGCCTTTATTCTTCATTGTTGGCTTTTTATATTATATTTACTCTCCATTGTTGGCTTTTTATCTTAAATTTATTCTTCATTGTTGGCTTTTTATATTACATTTACTCTTTATTGTTGGCTTTTTATCTTACATTCATTCTTCATTGTTGGCTTTTTATATCATATTTACTCTTCATTGTTGGCTTTTTATATTATATTCTGACCAAAATCTATCTGTGAACTTCACACAGTGAACTTCACACAGACAGAATTAGGCAATTATATAAGTAGATTTACTCTTCTTTGTTGGCTTTTTATCTTACATTCATTCTTCATTGTTGGCTTTTTATATTACATTTACTATTCATTGTTGGCTTTTTATCTTACATTCACTCCTCATTGTTGGCTTTTTATCTTACATTCATTCTTCATTGTTGGCTTTTTATATCACATTCACTCTTCATTGTTGGCTTTTTATCTTACATTCATTCTTCATTGTTGGCTTTTTATATTACATTTACTCTTCATTGTTGGCTTTTTATCTTACATTCACTCTTCATTGTTGGCTTTTTATATTATATTTTTAGATTGAGATTATTAGCTAGTATGTAAAAATATTAACTCTGTTGAAATTTAATTTTGTATTTATATATAAATAAAATTAACTCTGTTGATTTTTTTGTATTTAATCGATAACAGCGAAGTTACGCATGTTAATGTTAGGGAAAAATATTTTGACGTTAAGCAAAACCTGCTCCATCTCGTTTTACATAAATGTTGAAAATTTGGTTGAAATTGATGCATTGTAACGAAAGTTTTTAGTGATGTCCTCTTATGAAATTTGCATTTTATTAATATAGACACATGTATTTTCTAAATGGAGGGTATGGAAGTTATATTTGAGGGAATATATTTATTTTTCTTTATTATTAATAAAAATGTATTAGTGCAATTCTTATTAACTCTCTTAATAGAAAATTACTAAAAGAGCTTGAAGAGACTTTAACGATATAAAAGTTTGAAATTTACAATGTATATTTAGATGCAATTTTAAATATATTTGTTTTTACATTTGATAGAAAAGGCTTTTCTTTATATAAATAAATTAAAAGCACTATTTTAAAGTTTAAAATTTATAGGATAATAAAAAGCTCTAGTAAAGTTATCAACTGAATGATTGATTGATGTTTTGTGATCGTAACTAGTATGGAATATTTGAAAATAAGTCATTTTTAGAAACCTTTCAGCTGTTAACCCAAGCACCATGGCAGAAATCTTGAGCACAAACAATAACCCACGACCCTTTCCCCAGTTTCTGTACTTGGGAGCAAAAGAAACCTTTATGCTTTTTGAATCAATGTATTTTATATATTGTGGTTCGAAGCAATTTTCTTCTCTTATGGCTCTTTGTTTCTAATTTTAGTCAGTCTTAAGAACAAGTAGGTTTAATTTCCCTTATAAATGACGTCTGAAGAGGTCTTCTGTCGGACACAAACAAGTGATATCCTCTCTCTACCTAACTATTGAGTGGTGTCAAAGAGTCTATAAGTATAGCAACCTATGCCTTGTCTCCTGTGACATAAGCTCTTAAGTCCGACATTAACCTTGGTATATCTCAAAGTACAGATGTACCAAGTCTTAAGTACACGTAGGGCCTAGCGCTTGATGCTAATATTTTAAAGAGACTTACGAAGCGATTTGGGAACGATCCACGAGAAGAGAAAGCGCAGACAAAGACGGCGAAAATATATGGACGATCTGAAACAACGGACTGGACGACGCATATACGAGAAGATAAAGCAGATAGTGGGAGATATGGAGAGACCATGTGGCCCAACCTCAGTAGAGGAAGGTACTGAAGGAGAAGGAAGAAGCGATGGATATTTCAAGAGACTGACTTCCCTTCGGCCCCAGGCTTTCCAGAATAACTAATGACTTACTTTGGACAAAAAAAAACATTTACTCCAGATGTTTTATCATAAAGAGAACTTTAATATTTGATCAGTTCAATCATTCTCTTCATTGTTGTTGATGTGCAGAAACTTTGCCAAAAGATGAAATTAATTTTTAGTCTAAAACCCAGAAGATGATTGAAAATTTTGTAATTAAAATAAATATCAAGAGATACGACTGATAAGTGCGAATTTTGAACTCAGAAAATGTACTTAAATGATGTTAACAAATCATTTTTAAATGTCAAATCGTCAAGAGACGATTGATTAGTTTTGCGACGACCATCTAGCATAATGAAGTCTAGAAACAGCGCTTTTTTCTGGTTAGTTGGTATCAACCTTCTATGCCCAAACTTTACAGTTGGTAATAATTTGATGATAATAATATCAATTTTTATGCTTAATAATATATATTAAATAAGGAATTAGTTGAGGCTAGGAACTAAGTGATCTTCAGAGAAAGCGCGTGTGGCGTGAAATCACAACCACTGTTTGAATGAAGGGGGAAATGAAGAGAAAACTTTAGAGAAGATCGCCACTGTTCAGCTAGATCCACTATTGAAAGAATAAAATTTCGTGTAGCGAAAGAAAAACAATTACCAAATCATTCCAAATTTTTCTACCGGAAAAGTGAAAGCAAAACCAAGCAGAGATAAAAACAATGATCAATGAATTGCAAGTTTAATTTATGTAAGGTGTGGGAAGAGATCAATCTCAAGTCAGGGATGGTCATAATGTCGTCACTTAGGTACGACTCGATGTCAACAACGGGTCTATTCTATAGACCGTAGGAACCAATGAAGGGTATCGCAGAACTTATTGTATAGACTTTAGTAACGGGAATGTTAAAAACAATTAAGTAATGATATATTTTACCAACCAAGTTCTAAATAGAACAGCCAATAAATTTAACTAACGCTCGTATAGTAGATCATATTTTTATAATAAATCTCAGAATGTATATAATATTTTAAATATCTACTTATATATTTGCCTTATTCTGTCTGTTTGTCTGTTTGAAGCTCACGGATGGGATTTTTCATAACCATCGGTGGTTCAGTGGTAGAATGCTCGCCTGCCACGCGGGCGGCCCGGGTTCGATTCCCGGCCGATGCATTTTTTTTTTTTTTTTTACAATTTTTAAAACTCATTTATATATTATACAAGAATGACATCCACGGCGCCAATTTATAATTGTAACGAATAGTATTTGAATAAAAGCATTTAATCGGGTAAAACCCGGGCGTTGCCCGGGTCATTCGTATATAATAATTGTATAAACGAATGCAAGACAAAATCACCGCGAATGTTTCTTTTTTTAAGGCAATTTCTTTTTAAGGCAATTATCGTTATTTATCGTTAATTTTTGTTTCGATTTTATTGAAAAAAAAAACGATATGGTGCCTTTAAAAATTATCTTTATTACTATGCAGTTTTCTATTTAGTCAATATACCTAAGTTCATGTTGCAAATGTAATTATCTCTATCGATTTAGTAGGTGAAATGCAAAAAAAAAATCGACATGATGAAATCTTTATGAAAATTCACATTTTTATTTTTATATTTTCAAGACACACACAGTTTGGGGCGGGACGTTTCACAAGAGAGACATCCACGGCGCCAATTTATAATTGTAACGAATAGTATTTTAATTAAAACATTTTAAAAACACACAGTTTGGAACGGGACGTTTCACAAGAGTGACATCCATGGCGCCAATTTATAATTGTAACGAATAGTATTTGAATTAAAACGTTTTTAAAATATATACGCACTCGGGTAAAACCCGGGCGTTGCCCGGGCCATTCGTCTAGTAATATATATATATATTTAAAATTACAAAATATTTCCTTACAGTGAGTTTCTTTTTATTTTAAATTGCTAGCTTTCAAGCGATGATCGCTCTTCAACGGTCTTAAAAGCTTGAATTATCGCTTGAAAGCTAGCAATTTAAAATAAAAAGAAACTCATTGTGAGGAAATATTTTGTAATTTTAAAAGTTTTTCACAATTTAATCATGAATAGATGTAATAGCACCTTCAATATAAATATTGATATATATTATATATTCATTATAAATGTTTTATTTATACAAATTAACAACTATGTAAATAAATAAAATTAAAGTTAAAAGACAAACATGCGTTGAAAATTTTGAAAGGTAGAAGATCGCTATTTTACGCAGAGTATTTGGATAAAGAAACACCTTGCCTTTTATTTACCTTTCTCATGTCATTCTATTCACATTACTCTCCTGTTTACCCAAAGGTTTCACGTCACTTTTATCCTTCTTTGTTTTTATTAAATTTATTGTTCAATTGTTTGGATTTATATATATATATATGTGTATATTCATTTTATAATTTTAAAAACACTTCGGATATACATATATTATATTCTATATATTTTATATCCTCGCGTTGTGTGTGTATGCCTATGTGATTAATTTATAGTTTTACCCCGAAAAACATATGGCTTTGCTACCACCCCCATATTTTGTATATATGCTATATCTTCATTAATATAACCTATACACCCTTATTTGTATTTAAACTCAAAAGGATGACGTCAATATAAAAACCGCAAGAGTGGTCAGTTGGGGAAAGCTGCGGGCAGAGGGGGAGGAAATAGCCGACGCCCAGATGGGGCCCCCCTTCAGGGCTTTTTATTGGCGACCCCTGTCAACAGAACAGTTTTAAGAAGAGGGTCAGCTCAGCGTATTCTACCGTGTGGTCATCGGCAGGCCGCAACTGTCTCTCTCGGTCTCTCTATCCATGTCTCGGTGATAGGCATCCAGGTTTGTGTCATGGCCTCTACCTCTGTCCTGTGGGCTGTCTCCGATCACTCTCAGTGCTAACATCTAGCCCTGTCTCTGCTTCTTGTTATCCGCGTGTGGGAATAAAATCAACACTCGCCTCACGTACACGACTGCCAGTTTATCAATACGTCGAAAGATCATTTGCAACAATATTACACATATAACTTTAAATTATATATGGTTGTCCTAGAAATAATAATCGTCTGGGAAAGAGACCGATGGCATTTATATTTAAGCTAAAATCATTCAGACCCAATAGGCGGCTTCATATGCCCAGCACTTCTTCCAACATGACCTCACCTAGCATAGAGAAAGATGTCATTGCTTTTTAGACCAAGGCCTTTATACATTTTCATGTACATCGTTTCAAAATCTTTACAAAGGAGAAAAATGATATCGTTTGCACGCCATAATTTATGATATCATAATCAATTATTTAGTCATGAAACAATGAGCTCAATATTTTTAGGGTGCAAGTTCATTTATCTCCTAATATTGTCTTATTACTAAATTTATCTTAATCATACGATCATACTTTTCATCAAACACAAAAATTGAATCTAAAGGAGGTATCATTTGTTTGGAATCTAACCAAAGCCATGCAGATTTTAGTCCAAGTTGGAATTTGCATCAGTAAAAATATACTAACTCATTTGCTCAAATATTTTGATTCTCTCACTATATTCGGTGAAAATATCTATTTATTTAACAACAATTCGCTTCTCTATATGCTGGGTATTACGTACTGATTGGCTGTTATTGATTCCAAGGTGGGCCTTCACACTTTGAAGGTCGAACTACAGCCCCGACCATTTTGATCTTCAATTTTTAAAACACCAGCATTGTATTTCTTTGTCTATTTTCTTGTAGTAATTTTATACAAAGACCGGCGACTCCATAGTTTCACTATGATTTGGTTGCCTGAATGACGGTACGTCCGAGTTTCCTTGCAGCAGTAACAGCTCGAGTCCTCAACAGCTCTATTTGTTGTCAAATATCACATAACGTTTTCCCGTAGTTTGTTATCAACTGTGTATTCTAAAAGTTAGAACGGAAAAACAAGAGAATTCCAAACAGGATAAAGTTTTGATATGTTTCATTTGTTTTAAAAATAATTCATCCATTTTGGACTTGAAAAGGATCTGATTATACTTGGAGTATGTAGTCTAAAAGAATTTTGATCAACAATTTAAAGTTGTACCAAAGCATATATATATATATATTTGATTATTTAAAAAAAAATTATATTTATATTCAATATAGCCTGTGAGAAGAGGGTATTCGCTAAACAATGGACACAGTTGGATGAAGTAGTTTTGTATATTATAAAATCGGCCAAAGGCGAATTTGATATTGAATAGAATTAATTAATTGAAATGCTGTGCGTACTGAACAAAAAATGGAATGTTTTTATTTATCCTCCAAGATAACAATTAAATAATAAAACAGACCTTTTTAAAAATCGAAAGTAAAACGGAATTTTTATTTTAAAGTCAACGGATTTCAAAAAGTCATAAAGTCTTTATTTGAAAAAGTTGCCGTCCATTTAAGGAGTACCGAATTAAAGAAAATTGTTGCATCTAAAATTACCGAGATTTAGCTAGAAGACAAAAACGGAGAAATGAGTGAAATTCAACTCTAACTCGGGGGCTATAAAACCATCCGGCTATGACAGATTTTCTCGAGAGGTGGTTTGTCTTGAAGGGAATTTTCTATTAGTTCTCATTTTGTATTCAAAATTCTCTAATCATTTCACAGGTGTGTTCTGAAATTGGAATAAAATATCAATATTCGTATTTGTGCTTATATGGCCATCCATAACTTATATGCTTTAATCGGTGTGTTTATATAAATATTAAAAACAAACAACATATCTTGACCGCTCACATGAACATTTGTATATGGCAGAGCGCCATCTATTGGATCAAATATAAACAAAACGTTCATTCAAATTGTTTCGTGATATTTAGCGAACCCAATTTCTTGATAAATTAAGAAAAGCTAATTACGTATGCTCATGTGACCGGTCAAGATATGACTTTTTTTGCTTTTAATTAATATCAACATCTACTTTTTATATTTTAAATTTTTTTCCATATATACATAATAGAAATAAAAAAAAGTGAGATGTTGATATTTTAAAAATAATAAATTTAATAATATAATATTTTTTTAATATTTTGATGGAGGCATTTACCATCATCAAGCAGCTCCCTGACCTTGGATCTTTAGGCGAGGCCTTGGTGACGAAGCCCTGGCCAACCTGGCGTCTGCCAGTGGTTGTCTATATAAGTTTTATCTCAATATTCAACTGACAACGGCATATCCTGTCCTTGTCTGGACTCTCTCAAGACGGAGGAGCCTCCCTCCCTGAGAACAACTGTAAATATTTAATCATCAAATGATGGTTTCTATTTTATTCACCAGATAATTAGTTCTTTCCTGTCATCTGACATTAATCAGCCAATCAGCGTTAATTTAAAGCATTCATCTCGCATATATTTCGTAACTAAGAGATTAAATAGAATATAGAGGTATTTATTATATTTTTAAAATTTATTATAACCATATATTATTCTTTTCATGTTGTTGAACATAAGAATGAAAATATATTAGACATGTTATATGTGCTTCTGAAAGCGTTATATTTATGAAACATATTGATAAAAGGTTTTTAATTTTATGTTTTATATATAAAGGGATCTGATGTTTGATATCTAGATGCATCAAACTGGATCGATATTGTAACAATGATACTATTCTGTGCAATTACTTATAACGTTCAAATTTTTTATTATTCATTTTAAATTATAGTAGTCACATTTTGGATTTAACCTAGCATTGTTTCAAAGGCAATTGTATTCCCTAAGAAATGCATATTTTATTAGAAAATAAGTTAAAGACGTAGGAATTGATGAGTTAGACTTTTGACAAAGTCTGACATAAAGACATCATTCACAAAATGATCAAACATAGTGATAAGGTTCCCTTGTCTTTAACGGATTATAAGCCGTATGGCGTTTACCTTTAGAGGACTGTATCGGTTTCTTGCCACCAAGGCCTTCTGCAATCATCACCTCTGCAACTACCCAGGCGACACCCCAATAGTGCCGATAATGACTCAACCAAAGAAAGATAAACCACAACTAATTACTACGCACTCACACTTTTATTTAAAAAAAAAAAAACTCACTTATATACAAATTTGGTCATTAGTCAATATATACAATCACAGAATAATTAAATATTAAATAAACAAAAAAATATATCTCATAAAACTCAACAATAGACTTCCAAAGGATTTAAAACCGCTGATCGAGGTCTACCTTGAAAGAAGGAAGTTCAGAAGGTCAGAAGGAAAGTAACACTTTCCTCGACCAGACAGACATACAACAACAACAACAACAACAAAAAGCCTTTATTTAGGGCCACTCGCCCTATACAGGATTCGCCAGTTCACAAGGGATAGGGAGAACACTGTGAGGCCTTTTTCCGGGATATAGTCTTGTGGAATCCAAATATCGCCATCGCTATATACCTATTCTTTGATATTTCATTAATCAGTGCCGGAAATGAAGGACAAAGTTGCCCCGTTTTATCATTTAGTTTTCGTCTTTCCTCAGACAGAGCAGCACAGTCAAATAAGTAATGCAACATCTCCGTTGTTATTCCTGATCCACAGAAAGTGCATTTCAGGTCTTCACGCCTCAATAAAATCAAATGGTGTTCTCTGAAAAAAATTGAAAGGGTTCTAAATTGTGCAATTAATCTGATGATAGGAAAAGGGAGTTCAGTTAAGAAGTATTCTTCGGTGGTAAAGGTTGTATATATGTCTCTATAGTGGGAATATAACTTTGATTGGGTTATTCTTGTTAGGTCGTTTTGTATTGTTTGCTCTATCGCAGTTCTTAATATTCCAGGGATAGCATTCCTTAGTGAGTCAGGATCATTACAATAAGTAAGCCACGAGGATCCGTTATTATTAAGTAAATTGCTTAATTGTTTTATAAAACCGATGGGCGCACCTGTAGCACAGGATAATTGCCTCATTCTAGTTAAACAAATTCGAGGCAGTCTATTTGTATCCATACTCAGCACCCTCAGCCAATATTTCAAGGTCAATTTCAGAGCTGTTATTATTAATGAGACGCGGCCTGTTTCTGGTCTTATTATGTATCCTGGTGTATATCTAGGCAAATTCAAAAACCTACGAATAAATGTATCTTGTATATGGTCTAATAAATCTTTATACTCTGTTGCCCAAATTGGAGCAGCATACATCAAAACAGCCATCACAATTGAGTCAAACAGTTTCATTGCAGAGTTTAGTGAATTAATTTTTGATTTCGCCAATATTGGGGTTGTAGCATTTATTGCCGCAAGTGCTTTTCCTTTGAAAAAGTTTGCGGCTTGAGTGGTTTTAGTTGTACTGACCAGAGGGTATCCCAAGTAATTATATCTTCTTGTTACCGTCAGAGGTTTACCATTCCAGTACCATCTATCTTCTCTTGAGGGTTTACCACCATTGCGAAATACCATAACCTTCGATTTGGACTCGTTCAGTGTCATTTCGTTCACACCAAGATATTCCTTCAATAAATTAATCTTTTTTTGGAGGTTTACCCTCGACTCCCCTATAATAGCAATATCATCTGCATACATCAGCAGGTGAACATCACCAAATTCCGGAAGGTATACACTCGTCAGATCTGAGTTGTCATACATTTTAATCAGGTCCGTCATAAATAATATAAAAAGTAATGGCGATAGTGGCTCTCCTTGTAAAACACCCGAATGTATCTTAATAGTTTCTGTAATTGAACCCCTCCATCTGACTGCCACAGTCGCCTGTTCGTAATAATTTCTAATGGCATGTATAAATTGATAGCTCACGCCCAGATTGGTTAATTTCTTCCAGAGTAATGAGTGAGGAACTGTGTCAAATGCTTTTCTCAAATCAACAAAAAATACATATAATTTTCCTCTCTTTTTCCTCAGTGAAAGTTGTATTAGAGAGGTCAACGTGAATATCAGGTCCACACACGATCGGCCCCTTCGGAAACCCGCCTGATTTTCTGGAATGACGTTTCTTCTTTCTACCCATTCATTCAGTCTTGATCTTAGTATTGTTGTAAAAAGTTTCGAAAAATTACTTATCAGTGCTATACCACGATAATTTGAAGGGTTGTCTTTGTCGCCGCTTTTAAAGATTGGATGTATGATCGATTTAGTCCATATTGTAGGATAGTGTCCCATTATCAGAGCTCTATTGTAAAATTGTTCTAATAAACCCATGTATGAGTCTGGGAGTACTTTTATTATTTCATTGGGGATGTCATCAGGTCCACTTGCCTTGTTATTTTTCAAATATCTGATTGCCCTGCCTATCTCTTCAGAAGTTATCTCTGGATCAAGTATTGGGTCGCTCGGCGAGATCCTCACTTCTATATTACAGATCTTCTCTTTTTCCTCAATACTCATTAATTCGCAATAAAATTCGACAGACATACAGACAGACCTATTTCAGCAAGAGTCGTTGGAGGATCGACCCTGGAGGGAACGTGTTCATTTCGCACATAAATAGATACTCAATAGTGGAAATAGGAAGTGTTTCACCCAGATTTAGTTGAAGAAAAAAATAGATTTAGGCTAAAATCAACCTCTTGTTGCGCGTAATGGATGATTGAATTTTGAGAATGCAAAACCTCTAAAAATAATTGATTTCAAAGTCTTCTTATGTTTTCATTATTTGGTTTATGTAATAGCTTATGTACATTCATGCCAAGTTTCATGATATTACATCAGTTCTTTCTGGGTGAAATACTTTGAATTTCCGCTATTATGTGTATAAAAATATATAATATAAAAATCAGTTAAACTAATTTTAATAAGAATTGAAGACATTATGACGCGAATATTTCGTTTCACAAATAAATCAAACTTCTACTGTCCTTACTGCGATGGAAAAATATTGGGGGAAAATATAATGGAATATTTAATACGTTACATATCAATATAAAGTGTTTTATTTTTATTTCAAAAAAAATATATTGTCCAAGGAAAAAAACTAACCAAGGACTTGAAGTGAATAGAGCATCTTCACTGACGTGCCCACGCCATTGGAAGCCTCACAGGTGTACTGGCCCGAGTGCATGGCCCGGGTGGCGTTGGCAAGAGTGAGCCGCGCCCCGTCATAGCGGAAGCTCCGCTGGGGCCCGCACCACGAGACATTGGGGGTCGGGTTGCCATCGGTGACACATTCCAGCACCACGGCCTCGCCCTCGGCCACCTGGACGGGGCCGGTGATGTTGAGGATCTCAGCCGAATCTGGACACCAAGGCTGGGACATCAGACTTCTCGGACAAATACAAATCATCTCTAAATTTCTAGAGCATGTCTCCATTGTCCAACTTGAAAAATTCTAATATCATGAATGATAATTAGGTTTTTCAAGTGATGTACCGAACTTTGGCAAAAAAAAAAAAAAACATTTTAGAGTTGAATGATGTTTTTATTTCTAAATATTATCAGTAGCAGGTAGGTTCAGACAATTGGCCTTCAATAGCGTGATGTAATACTCGGCTAGCAGTCCTGCACTAAATAGTTCTAACTAAGTAGAACATATTTTTATATCATCCTGGTGTAGATTTCCTTGTTCAAAATGGGCTTCTAGTTTGGTTTAACTTTCAATTTTTTCCAGATATTTAATTTAAAAATCTATTTTCTGGTAAAAACATTATTTTCACAGAGGTTTAGTGTGATTGAAAAGTGTTGTAAAGTGATTCAATTAATTTATTGATGAAGATAGATCAGAAGCGCCCGTTCTTCCGTCCGATAATGAATTAAATTAATCATTAGGATTGATCAGAACCACACGTTCATCTAATTACGGAATTACATTATTGATGACGATTGATCAAAGGCGCATGTTCGTCCTTCCAATCATAGAATCAAATTAAACATTAGGATTGATCAGAACTTTACGTTCGTCCAATCACGGAATTAAATTATTGATGACGATAGATCTAAGGCGCACGTTCGTCTGTCCGATCATGAAACCAAATTAATGATTAGGATTTAGCAGAACTTTACGTTGGTCAAATTACGGAATTAAATTATTGATGAAGATTGATCAGAACCGCACGTTCATCCAATTACGGAATTAAATTATTGATGACGATTGATCAAAGGCGCACGTTCATCCGTCCGATCATGGAATCAAATTAATGATTAGGATTGATCATAACTTTACGTTCGTCCACTCACGGAATAAAATTATTGACGATAGATCTATGGCATATGTTCGTCCGTCCGATCATGGATTCAAATTAATGAATAGGATTGATCAGAACCGCACGTTCATACAATCACGGAAGCATATTATTGATGAAGATTGATCAGAAGCGCACATTCGTCCGTTCGATCTTGGAATCAAATTAATGATTAGGGTTGATCAGAACCGCACATTCATCTAATCACGGAATTAAATTATTGATGACGATAGATCTAAGGCGCACGTTCGTCTGTCCGATCATGGAATCAAATTAATGATTAGGATTTAGCAGAACTTTACGTTGGTCCAATTACGGAATTAAATTATTGATGAAGAATGATCAGAACCGCACGTTCATCCAATTACGGAATTAAATTATTGATGACGATTGATCAAAGGCTCACGTTCGTCCGTCCGATCATGGAATCAAATTAATGATTAGGATTGATCAGAACTTTACGTTCGTCCACTCACGGAATAAAATTATTGACGATAGATCTAAGGCATATGTTCGTCCCTCCGATCATTGAATCAAATTAATGATTAGGATTGATCAGAACCACACATTCATCCAATCACGGAATTATATTATTGATGAAGATTGATCAGAAGCGCACGTTCGTCCATTCGATCTTGATATCAAATTAATGATTAGGATTTATTAGAACCGCACGTTCATCAAATCACGGGATTATATTATTGATGAAGATTGATCGGAAACGCACGTTCGTACGTCCGATCTTGATATCAAATTAATGATCAGAATTGATCAGAACCGCAAGTTCATCCAATCACGGAATTATATTATTGATGACGATTGATCAAAGGCGCACGTTCGTTCGTCCGATCATTGAATAAAATTAATAATTAGAATCGATCATGGATTCAAATTAATGATTAAGATTGATCAGAACCGCACGTTCATCCAATCACGGAATTATATTATTGATGAAGATTGATCAGAAGCGCACGTTCATCCAATCACGGAATTATATTATTGATGACGATTGATCAAAAGGCGCACGTTCGTTCGTCCGATCATTGAATAAAAATAATAATTAGAATCGATCATGGATTCAAATTAATGATTAAGATTGATCAGAACCGCACGTTCATCCAATCACGGAATTATATTATTGATGAAGATTGATCAGAAGCGCACGTTCGTCCATCCGATCATGGAATCAAATTAATGATTTGGATTCAAATTGATGATTAGGATTGATCAGAACCGCACGTTCATCCAATTATGGAATTATATTATTGATGAAGAATGATCAGAATCGCACGTTCATCCTAATCTGAGAATATCTTCATAGGTGTTAAACAATAGATTATTGAAGAGATTCTTAACGCAAAGAGAATTGTAACCAATGAAAGGGATTAACAATTTATTAATTAATCTTAAAAAAAGTAACAATTTGAATAATTTGACAAACAGTGATTACATTTCTTCTATTTTCCTTTTTAATTTCCTGTAATTTTTTATTTCATCCTACTTATCATCTCCCTATTTAATTAATTTTTTGCATTACGAGTGTTGAGAGAAAATAAGCAATCTATATTTTAATTAAGTCCAAGGAATTATTCGATGAAATGTAGAAATAATGGATGTTATAATGAGTTGGGAAGTTATTGAATTTTAGAAAGAAATGAATTTTACATTTGGAGTAAAAGAGCATTTTAAAAAATCAGCATATGATTATTTTACATATAGGGTGATGGTTTTATCCAATCATTTTTTTTCTACCGTTTTTAATGGCTGCAATCAATCATGTGAAAAACTAGTTTATTAAATCATTGATTGTGAAATTAATATTTAATTAAATAATTAATTAGAGTATTATTATATAGATAGGTATACTATTTTTAAATATTTCTTTATTTTTTTAAATAAATAGTTTTTTTTTTTAAGAAGAAGAAATGATCTATAGATTTTCATTTGCTGATATATTTCACATTTCAATATGGCGGGTCGGTGGAAGGCTGGTTAAACCGTTTGGTTTTCGACCACTAGGACCCGGGTTCGATTCCCGCATTGGACACTATTTTCTGTTGAAAAAAATACTCCAATGACCCCCGATTCTTGAAAAAGTACAACCCCACCAGCGAGTGCAAGTAACCAAACGGGGCTCTGGCACATTTGTAAGTGCAAAGTCGAACTGTTTTTCACATGTGTAGACATGTGGTGCGCTTACAGTAAAATCAGTCGCTAACTACCCACTATGATTATCATGGCCTGTACCACGTGTACTAGGGATAAGCAAAAAAAAAAAACATTTCAATATTTATCTCACATTCTATTTGAGATTTAATATAAATTTAATGTTTTCCTGTCTTTGTGTGATACATCAATGACTCTCAATGATAGCATTTCTCCTATTAAATTATAAATCAAATCTATTAATTAATAACTTAAAAGCTTAAAAAAAAACCTTTATTATACTATTATATAAAATAAAAATTGACATTTTCTTTTGCTTATCCCTATTACACGTGGTAGAGGCCATAATAATCATTTTGGGTAGAAGTAGGCGTCTGCTTTTACTGTAAGTGCACCACATGTCTACATATGTGAATAGCTGTTCGACTTTTCATTTACAAATGTGCCAGAGCCCCGTTTAGGTACTTGCACTCGCTGGTGGGGTTGGACTTTTGCTAGAATCGGGGGCCATTGGAGCATTTTTTTAAATCTGAAAAAAGTGCCCAATGCGGGAATCGAACCCGGGTCGTAGCGGTCGAAAGCCAACAGTTTAGACCATCTTTCCACCGACCCAAATTGACATTTTAATATAATTTATATAAAGTATTGTAATTGTTAGACTTATCTCCATACACTAACCCCCCATATAATATATTTGATATAAATTCGAATGTCATATTTGAATTAATTTCTGATTTTGGCTTTTGTTTAGAATATATATTATATAATTAGAACGAAAGTTATATATTTCTAATTTATTAACTAATATTTTATCTATAATATTTTTGAATGAACATATTTCTTTGTGATGCACTAGCGCGCAATCTGTTATCAAAATTCAAAACTATTTTAAAGGCGTAAGATTCTTTTTTGATATTAAACAATTTCTACTGCCCTTACTGCAATGGAAAAATTAATGAGAGGGCCTGGCTCATCAGTGGTGAACCCTCTCAGCGGTTCCGCCAGTTTAATCTACCATACCGCTGTTATATTGCATTTTTGGAACTTCCTTTTATAGTGATACTGTTGGTAGACTCTTTGAATATTTCTTTGTGTTGAGACAAATTTATAATAGTTGGCCTTATAGAACCTGGATAATAATTCCATCAATCATTATAACAAGGTATATAGAAAAGTGAGGTTCTTAATTGTATTCTAATTAATTTCTAACATCGACCGCACTGTTAAGAAGATAACCAAATTCCCGATTTTCTTCTTTTTAGATGCCCACTTTACCGTCCCCAGACTTGAACCTTCCTCGGCGTCACTACGTTTAATGCAGAAACATTAGGGAACCTTCCTAAAGATGAAAAAAATAATAATAAAGGGGCGACAAGATACCATCCTAGCTGTCGACCTAAACAACAAGAGCATAGGTCTGGAGACTAACCCTGATACCCGGCGACTTCTGAACATGATGGATGATGATGATAATGATTTAATTAACTATCCGCCTGAACAATAGGCCCACTAACTGCCGGTACAATATCGGCCCCTACTACGTCCTCAGTAGGTGAATTTCTAGATTGAAACAAAGGTTTCCAAAGGCATGAGATCAACATTAAAAAGTCTTTGCCCTTCATAATAGAGATGCAACGACTTCAACTAGAAAGAAATCTACCAACCTTACTGGATACCCGGTGTTGTGCCATCTCCAATGTAAATTTATGCAGCCACTTCACTACAGAAAGTAAGCTTTAATCTTACTGGAGACTCAGTGTAACACCAGTCTCAATGTAGTTATACGGTTACTTCAACAGAAAGTAAAACTACCAACCTTACCGAGTACCCACTCTCTCTCCCTAGTACCAGCCTCAATCTAGTTCCACGACTACTTCAATTGAAAGGAAAACTTCAACCCTACTGATTACATAGAGTAGTTTCAGCATAGCTTCACAGATACTTCCCCATATTGTGCAAATCCTTGGCTGAAAAACTCTACTTTAGGAAGTGCACTAAATATCAATTATCTATCCAAGCGTTAATATTTATACTATAGGGGGTAGGTATCCATGCAAATACAATAATACAAAAATTTTAATCCAATATCTTTAGATACCTTTTTAAATCCTAGGCGATCCCTTCTGTCTATAGAAATGTAAAAAAGAGGGAGAATCAAGAAGTGATAACTCACAGAGAACGTCGAGGTCGATGTCAAGAGATCCGAAGCCCAAGCTGTTCTCAGCCCGGTAGATGTAGCGGCCAGTGTCGTGACGGCTTACGGGAGCCTTGCCCAACATACGTTCGTTGGGCCAGCTGTAGGTGAGGGATGAGGGGTTGCCGGAAGCCGTGAAGTCTATTGTCGGAGTAGCGCCTTCCACCACGGTCAGGCGTATGTGTGGCAGCGGGAATCTTGGCCTGACTGCGCACCAATGCCGCTAGGATTTCTCCGTTCAAATGATACGTGGTAGCACTTACATCGAACATGGAGTGTGGTGGAGGCACTTAGGTCGTCATCCCGCTGCAGCTGAGAATGGTTGGCGCGGCATTCCACCTGGGCCGAGTTGAGCGCGGGTGAAGCTCGCAAACTGAGCCTGGACACCAGCTTGCCGGCCTGCACTGCGGACGGCAGGTGCACGGTGGGGCTGAGCCAGGTGATGCTAGCCGGGGGCACCGAGGGGGTGACACGGCATTGCAGCACGATCTGCACCCAGAAGTTCCGGTAACCGCATATATTTTGCTTTATAAAAACGTTGATTATATACTTTATTCAAGTGAAACAGCATTTTTGTGCCACAAGCTTTCTGATTCTGTCGGTCTTGAAGATACTTTGCACCGCATCCAGAGTCTCAGGAAAGCAGACGTATAAATAGAGTAAAACGCGACGCATATAGTTCAAGGCTGTATAGAAAATAAGTAGTTAAAATCATCAGAGAGAGAGAGTTGAATTTGTTATACGAATGAATTGGTGCTAATATTGAAATCTACCTTTTGAAGCAAGCTTTCCATTATAGTCATAGGCATCTTTGGAATAAGCTGAATCAACGTTTAGTTGATTTTTGTTCTACTAGATGACTCTCTGCCATCTAAAATGCTCACATGAGCGGTCAGGAAATGTCAATTTTGTTTTTAATAATAAATATCTGATTTTCTTTCTTTTTTCTCTCAAATTTTCACATATATATCATATTTTGAGAAAATAAGTTTAATGTCAATTAGTGATTAAAGGGAGATCTTATAATTTCTCAGATATAAACCTTTTTAGCGGGTAGAAATCAATTTGTCAACAGAAGCAATTTCGAATGGTATATGAAGCTATCTTCTTGCACTAGCGAGACAAATGTGGCATTTATTTTTCTTTAAATTAAAATAATGATATAACGGTCAGTGTCTCAGTATTATATATAAAGAGAGATCTTAAGATAATATTTAATCTTCTCCGAACCATGGCAGCAAAAAGAAGATATGAATGTAAGTTTCCGTGCTCTTGCTCAGCCTACCTCTTCGCCTTCCTCCACTTCTCCGTCAGGGTTTCTTGTCATTACAATCTCAGTCGGGGGATCTGCACACACCACACATTTAGTCTGCATCGCCTATTAGATAGACTTTTTCATTCATATACATCTTTTCGATAAAATAATCCCTTGAATCAATACTAAAATATATCGCAAGGTGGAATCCTCTGGTGTATAATAAGCAGCAAATATAAAATTCCGAGGATAAGTTTCTTTTATTTCAAAAATAATAATACTTCGAGCTTTCGGGCGTAAACAGCCCTTCTTCAAGAATATAGGAAGTAATTTCAAATTCAAAATCATCATCTGGAGGAGGACTCTAGCAAGATGGTGGAGCCTTCCTCAATCATAATTTCATTGTATTATTCTCATTATTTTTCATCCATAATTGACTAGTAGTCAATAAAGTATGTTTAACCGTCTCTCTCTCAATTAATTATCCAAAAAACGAAACATGGAAAACTAGACCAAAAGCCAATCTATTTATTATATGTAGTTTGACTATTAGAAAATTGGAATAAACCTTTATAAAATGATTATAAAACCTTCCGCAATATATTCGTTTATTATAGAACCGCGATTTTTCGAGCATTAATTCTTCAATTATATCTGATAGTGAGCATGGTGTATATTAGTTTTGGGCTATTGACCATACCTACACATTGGCGACTTCAGTTTCTTAACATTCTTCTGGAGAAGATGTGTTATCGTTTGAATTTGCATAAATTGAATTTTAGCCGGTGAATGCATTGTACAAATGCAGAAGAATAGTATTCACACATGTTGTATATTGTGGTGTAGTCAAGGTCATTTACTTCCATTTTCTGGTTTTTCGAATAGTTTTTTTTCCAGATATTTGCTTCCATATGACTAATGACCGATTAATTCCTAGTTCTAACCACCATGATGCCGAAATAAATCAAACTATTTAATCCTTGAACTGAGAGAAAGGTGTTGATTAGTACAGATATCAGATATTAACTCTATTTAGACACCAGGTTGGTTTACGATTCATGTCCGTTATTTATTCAGCGGTATCCGGTTCAAATACACGATGGATACCGATGTGAAGGTAAGAAAAGGAAAGATGATTAAAACATCTATAATATATTTGAGATGGTGTGTCCTTATTATAATGTAGAACGGTCAATATCTGTCAAGAAGCTTCTGTTGCACCATTCAATGAGATATTAAGTTGAAATCCCAGTGTACTTATAGAAATAGAAAGACCTGACAAGGTGAAATGGTCGAACAATCGACCTTGCATTAGCTATTACCAGCAAACGAGTATAACCTTATAATATATTGACCTTTATTTCATTCAATATTTAAATATAGAAACACATTCTTCCTTTTAATTGCAAATTTCATTTTAGCTATTGATGAAGCTGCGCCCTATTTACTTCAGAATTCAACTAATATTTATAACATTGTGAATCAGAGATCAATTTGAAATTTTTCCTCGGCACGCTTCTTTATTATTCTTTCAAGTGTCGTGCTACGATTTTTAACGGCGCCAAAGTTGACAATGGGTTCTTAATTGGGTTGAGGTCACATCTATATTTAACGAGATAAACAAATAGATAAACTTTATAAAGTGTGGAGATGTGTATTAAAGATGAATGAGAGAAGTATGTTTGGCTGCGACACGGTCGCTGGCGGACAACATGCCGTGACGGCGGCTAATCGATTGACAGACGTCTGGAGGAGAGCTCCCGGGAGACGCCGGCGCTAAATTAAGAACGTGACTCCGGCCTTGGTGTCTTAACGGCCCACTGGACTCTGGTCTATCAGCTGGACTTCGCTATGGCTTCTGGACTATGTTCTTCTTGCTGGAATCTGATACGTTTAATGGACTCTAATCTGTTCGCTGGGATTTGGTCAATCAAACCTGAGTCTAGTCTATCTGCTAGACTCCGGTCTGTCCGTTGGAAAATTTTATTTTAACATTATTATGTATCTACTTGATTCAAGTGTGTGCACTCTGGTATTTTCATTGGACTCCAAACTGTCCATTGGTATTCTGTCACTCATCACTATTATGCATTTACTTGATTCTGCTGTGTGTTCATTAGATCAAGGTCTGTCTACTGGAAATTTGCCACTCATCACTGCTATGCATCCGCTTGATTGTGGTGTTTGTTCATTATATCATGGTCTGTGCGCTGGAAATTTTGACTTATCACTATTATGTATCCATTTGTCTCTGGTGTGTTCATTAGATCTAGATCTGTAAACTGGAATTTTCCACTCATTACATTTATGAATCCGCTTTTGCTTCTGGTGTGTGTTCATTAGATCAAGATCTGTAAACTGGAATTTTGTCACTCATCAATATAATGTATCAGCTTGACCCTTAGGT
Source organism: Cordylochernes scorpioides (assembly GCA_030710605.1). Taxonomy (NCBI): domain Eukaryota; kingdom Metazoa; phylum Arthropoda; class Arachnida; order Pseudoscorpiones; family Chernetidae; genus Cordylochernes; species Cordylochernes scorpioides. Next base: position 41,729,360 of record CP092886.1, read on the forward strand.
GCGTGTTCATTGGACTCCAATCTGTCCACTGGTAATTTTGGTATTTTGTCACTCATCACTATTATGCATCTACTTGAATCTGCTGTGTGTTCATTAGATCAGGTTCTGTCCACTGGAAATTTGTCACTCATCACTGCTATTTATCCGCTTGATTATAGTGTGTGTTAATTATATCAAGATGTGTACGCTAGAATTTTTTGCTTATCACTATTATGTATCTGTTTGACTCTGGTGTTTTCATTAGATCCAGGATTGTAAACTGGAATTTTGTCACTTATTATTATTATGTATCCGCTTGCCTCTGGTGTGTTCATTAGATCAAGGTCTGTAAACTGGAATTTTGCCACTTATCACTATTATGTATCTGTTTGACTCTCTGGTGTGTTCATTAGATCCAGGTCTGTAAACTGGAATCTTTTCATTCATTACATTTATGTATCCGCTTGCCTCTGGTGTGTTCATTAGATAAAGGTCTATAAACTGGAATTTTGTCACTTATCACTATTATGTATCCGCTTGATTCTCTGGTGTATGTTCATTGTATCCAGATCAGTCCACTTGAAATTTGTCACTCATCACTATTATGCATCTACTTAATTCTGGTGTATGTTCATTAGATCAAAGTCTGTCCAATGAAAATTTGTCACTCATCACTGCTATGTATCCGATTGATTATGGTGTGTGTTAATTATAACAAGATTTGCACGTTAGAATTTTTTACTTATCACTATTATGTATCCGTTTGACTCTGGTTCATTAGATCCAGGTCTGTAAACTGGAAATTTGTGACTCATTACTTTTATTTATCCGCTTGCTTCTGGTGTGTGTTCATTAGATCTAGGTCTGTAAACGGAAATTTGTCACTAATTACTATTATGTATAAGCTTGCCTCTGGTATTTGTTCATTAGATCAAGGTCTGTCCACTGGTATTTTGTCACTTATCACTATTATATATTCGCTTGACTCTCTGGTGTGTGTTCATTAGATCCTGCATTTATCATTATTTCTGAACAATACGAAATAATTGCTAACGATAAATACCTAGATCTTACTATACATTGATATAATAGACGGAATAACATAAATTTTACATGGAGTTAGAATCTGTTCGAATGTTTATGTAAATTGAAATATCTATTTATATACAATATATATATTATATAATCTAAATATAAAAATATTCTATAATTTAAAAAATATATTTTAATTTCATTCATTGATAGTTCTACTTGTTTTTTGACCATAGTTTTAGAATACGCCAACTTTTAATATACTTGTTGTAAATATGTAGTTATCTAACCTATTTTTGAAATTCACTAATATAGAATTCATTTCATAAATTCTATATAACTGTGAAAAATGTCTTATTGTAATTTTCTTCAAGTAATTTAAAATAAAAACTACTTGATAGTAAATAGTTATTTTTCTGCTTTTCTTTCAAAATGACACGACTGCAAACGATACCATTAAGTACTCATGTACTCAAAAGAACCAGCAATTAATTTCTATCTCAAAATAATATTTATTATAATATATATATATAGATAAAATTCCCTATCCCGTCAAAACTAGACGCCATATATATGTGAAAAATAATAAAAAATAAAAATGTAAAAAAGGTCAGGTGTTGATATTAAAAATAAAAATGTACATCCTGACCGTGCTCACATGAGCATTTTTAGATGGCCGAGCGCCATCTAGTGGAACAAAAATAAACTAAACACTCTGCCATCTAGAAATACTCATGTGATCACGGTCAGGATATGCCTTTTTCATATCTAATATCAACACCTGACCTTTTTTACATTATATTTTTTTTCACACGAAAAGCGTATTTACGCAAACTTGTTCTTAAATATCCATTTCTTGATTTATTAGGAAGCCTCTGAGACACAATATTTGTTCGTCGAGATACAGTCTGCACCACGCAGACGAGGGCCAACAGCCCGAAACGCGTTCGTAGTTGATTTTTCTTGATTTATCAAGAAATTCGTGGTTGAAATTTCTTGATTTATCAAGAAATTGGTTGGCCAAATATCATGGAACAAGTTAAATAAACGTTTATTTTATTTTTTTTGTTCCACTAGATGGCGCTTTGCCATCTAGAAATTTATCATGTGAGCACGGTCAGGATATGCCCTTTTTAATTTTAAATATATATATTATTGTATATACTATATGTATAAATATACATTTATATATATGAAATTTAAATTTAAAAAAAAGGTAAATGATAGTATGTAGGACGAAATAAAAATTATATGTTTTAACTTTGCAACTAGAATGTTTAACAAGAACTATTCAGGAATGTAAACAATTTGAAGAAATTTTTCACTCGAAAACTTCAAAGATTTTCCAAAAGAGAATGTTATAAAAATTAGAACTGGAGCCTGTGTAGCACTTCAGAGAAATTCGCCTTATTTAGCCAAGTTATTATTGAAAAAGTGGGGCATCTTCTTAATGAGTTCTTTGATTGTATTTTTGGTCGCACTTTTCAAACAGCTGAAATATTCACCAATCATAATGCTCAAAATTCACAATCAAATGGCTTGAAAAAAAAATCAAAATAATTTCTAACTCAAATTTTAAAATTTTTCTTTATTTAACTCATTCTTCTTCTACTTTCTTATCGAAAATAAAACACGCAACTCTTTGAACTGGAAGATTTTCTAATCGAAATTTGTGTTCAAAATGTATATTTCATTGCACATAAGTGTTGTTTATAATATTGCGAATGTTTAGTTTATATAGAGAGGTATACCAAAAATATTAATTAGATTTAAAATTAACCTACCCTTATCTTCCAAGAAAATTGGAAGAGATACATATTGATGATATATTTTGATTTACTCGAAAGATAATCTTACAAGCATTCTTAACATACTCAATATCTACAATCCTGAAATGACTTTCACCCTCGAAAGTGAAAACAATGATGTTTTAACCTTCCTAAATATTCTAATTATCAAAACCTCAACCAAGTACTATATCATAGTCTTTTACAAAAAGCATGTGACCTTCTCCTATATCCACTACACCTCAAATTTCCCTGTGAGCCATAAAATCACTGTAGTAAAAATCCTCACTAAGCGTATTTTCACTCATTGCTCTTTACCAGGCTTTAAAACAATAGAATGAACCAATATCAAACCAACTATTCAACAGCGTTAGGTTACCCGATATCATTCATCCATAGACATTCCGCAAGACCCTGACATACCGAACCCATTGCGCCATCCCTTATTCTATAGCCAATACTGCAATATATCATAAGTTACATAAATATGGTATATCCACTTACTTTAACAACCATGTCAATCTCTGTACTTTAATTAGAAACCCATTACCAAAAAATAACTTCCGATCCCCATATCTAAATCAAATGCAATATATTCTGTTAAATGTAACCAATGCAATGGCACATTGGAAGGAGAAACCAGTATAAAATAGAGACCATGCTAGCAGAACATGAGAGAAAATAAGATTCAAAGACAAAATATCATTAATTTATCAACATACCTGCACCACTGAGCGCACATTCAATCTCAAACACGCAATATCCTATTACCACGATATAAAAAGAGCAAAGAAAAACAATAATTCCTAGAAGCAATGATTATATCAAAATTAAATAGCAACAATTGAAAAATAGACCTTACAAACCAATATGACAATATCCCTAACCCTATACCATAATTCCCAATAACATTTATTTTCATCATGGCTTTCACAGAATATGCCGTTTATTCTTAAGTTTAATAAGGACATTTCAAATATAATAGCATATATTTTGTTTTCAAATGTATTTACAAGTATATATACTTACACTACTTGTACTACTATATATATATATATATTGTATGTGTTATTTCACCCCCTATTTTATATCTATTTCATATATTTAACTGTAATATAGTATGATGTATGCCTGCGGGGACACACGCCAAAAACATTTTATTTCAATTATTTTTGTAAAAATATCATTTTGTTGTCGTATATAATATTATTTGTCTGTTGAAATTCTGCTCGAAAGCTTGCAGCAATCAAATAAAAAAGAAACATATTGGCCAAAAGCTAATTTTCTTATTCAAATAATATCTGGGTAACTATTGCTCACATAGAGTATATATACATATAAACGACTTATATGGAATAAAAAAGACGTACAATCCGAGTGAGGTAACAAGATACAACTAATATAAACTCCATATGAGCAAAATTCTGCAACTAATATATTTTAATCAGTCAAAATATTAATAGGTTTTTAATTTATATTCGGTTAGAAATAATTTCGTGAAAAACCCTGGGGTTGCCCGGATTATTCGTATAGTGTGTGTGTTATAGTTATATCATATATTGTGTATTTTAAAAATATTTATCTGTTAAATTTGCAATAAAAAAGTTCTATCTCGAAAATATTCTCGCTCAACGTTATATATTTTAGAGGTATGAATTATCCATGGGGGATAGTACAAAGGAACATATCCAAGCCACTTACAATGGACCACGGGGTGGAAGAAGGTCTTGGCCGGTTCCTTGGATGCCTCGTTGTAGGCCTCGCAACGGTACGAGGCGCCGTTGTCCTCGGCCTCGGCGCGCACCACGAGCTCGCTGGAGACCCCGCTTGGTGTGGCGTGTACGGGCGCGTGGATCTGCCACCCGTTATAATGAACCTTAGGACTCTCCTGCGTGTTGTCTTATAAGGGATTATATAATCATTTATAATGTCTCTAAGCAGCACGTGAATCTGCCACCCGTTATAATGAACCTTAGAACTCTCCTGCGTGTTGTCTTATAAGGGATTATATAATCATTTATAATTTCACTAGGTAGCTCTTGAATCTGCCACCCGTTATAATGAACCTTAGGACTCTCCCGTGTGTTGTCTTATAAGGGATTATATAATAATTTATAATGTCTCTAAGCAGCACGTGAATCTTCCACCCGTTATAATGAACCTTAGAACTCTCCCGCGTGTTGTCTTTTAAGGGATTATATAATCATTTATAATTTCGCTAGGTAGCTCGTGAATCTGTCACCCGTTATAATGAACCTTAGGACTCTCCCGCGTGTTGTCTTATAAGGGATTATATAATAATTTATAATTTCACTAGGTAGCTCGTGAATCTGCCACCCGTTATAATGAACCTTAGAACTCTCCCGCGTGTTGTCTTATAAGGGATTATATAATAATTTATAATTTCACTAGGTAGCTCGTGAATCTGCCACCTTTATAATGAACCTTATAAACTCTGCTGTTGTCTTATAAGGTTATATAATTATAGTGTGTAGATCTGCCACCCGGTTATACCGAACCTTAGAACTCTCCCGAGTGTTGTCTTATAAGAGGGTATATTATCATTTATAATTTCACCAAGCAGCTGGTGAATCTGCCAACCATTATATTGAACCTTATAAACTCGTCTGTTGTCTTATATGCAGTTATATAATTATAGCGTTTAGATCTGCTCCTCTGGCGTTATGATGAACATTTGAATTCTCATTTTGTCTTATAATTATATATAATTACAGTAGGCAGCATGCACATCTGTCAGCTGTTCTTTGAAATGAAAATAATATTTTGAAAAATGGAATTTTGTTTATTACATATAGAGATCAGAAAATTATTAGGATCATCTCCAATATTCTTTTGGAACCTGAGAAATTTTCATAATAAAAAGTCCACAGTTTATTTTTAAATATACGATTCAATGAGAGTTAATACATTTGAAATCATAAAATTTGATTTCTTTGTCATATTACATATTTAGGCTTAGAATTAGGTTTAAGATATTTTTTTTATTAAATTGTCAATTTTTATATATTAAAAAACATATGTTTTTATATCCTCACAAAAAAATCACTTTAAAAAAATAAATAATATGAATTCTATTTAAAAATAGTTTTCCACCATCTTTATCAATAAAAATAAGCTGCTCAAACAATATGTTTGAGAGATAAATAAATAAATTTAATATAAAAAAAAATGGTAGATGAGAGTTTTTATTAGAACTGCTTAAAAAATGGCTAAATCTTCCACTTTTCTACATTTATCGATGGGAGGTGAAAAAAAAAAGGCGCACAATCGAGATCAATATTTATACAGTTTTAATAATCCAGTCATTACCCGCCTGGTCATTAGGCTGGGTGTCCCGTGCTGGAGATATTCTCCGGAAAGGAAAATAAAAAAAACTCTAAACTTAATTTACCCTAAAAAGCAGTTCCTAAAGAAAAAAGGATAAAGATCTGTAGTTTATTCTTTCTTTGGATAGCAAATTCTCCTTTACCCGGAATGGGGCGGTTTTTGTAATTCTATCTGAAATTTAAACAACGATTAGAATTAAATTCTTTGTATTCTATAGTTTCAATTGGTTATATATGTGTATGGTATTTTTATTAGTATTTATGCATTTAGATTGAGAAATTTCTATAACCATGCTTTATGCGAGTTATAAGTAAGTTATAAGTAAATTATTTTTATAACCCAATTATATATATTATATTATATAATCCGACCTAAAAATATATGTAGTTTTCTCTTCTTTATTTGTATTTATAAACTATAATTTTTCCATCATGTATAAAATACAATACGTGGATAAGAATTAATATCGAATATGCAATGTTAGTTTAGACGTTAATATGTGAAGGATTGAAAAAAATATATATATTTATCATAAACTCTCAAAATTTAATTTTTAATCAATTAGTTCAGAAGAGGGAAGTTCACACATCAAATAAAAATATATATGTATTGGGTTATTCCAAACAATTTAATGCAAAATTATCGATAGCATTTTACATATTTTTTATACGATTTTTCCACATAGTGCGAAAACTTTAATTACATATGGCACACACATAATATTTTTCAAATTCTAATTATATTGTGAGAAAGAGAAACTATATGAAATATATAATTATTTTTTTTTATAATTTAACATATAATGTATAATATATATACTTTCAACTATTGAATTAACCCAGACATAACTAGATCCTACAGAAACTGTAATAACTGTCACAACACCCAACTTACTCCGGGCCATATATACAGTTGCTCGGCCATCCTTGCAGTCCTCTATATGGAGGCTAAATCAAAGTTTAGTTGATTTATGTTCCACTCGATGGCGCTCTGCTATCTAAAAAGCTCATGTGCTCGTGGTCAGGATATGTCTTTTTTAATTTTAATACCAACACCTGACCTTTTTTATTATTTTATTTTGAAATTATTTTTTCATATTATTATATATTTTTATATATTAATATATATAGATTTGATTCCTGTTTATGTTTGTTTACCATTGGCAGAGGTTAAATAATTATTTGCAAATAAATCCATTGTGATATATTTATTGCCGTTGATAGTCTCCAACTTTACAATGTATTCTGCCAACAATATAGGCGGTTATGTGGGCCTACATTTAAAACTCAATATCAATCAAACACCTAGTTATAGTTTGAGAATAAACGCAAAAGAAACAGAAAAGTCTTAAATTGGTCCAAAAGATTAATAAATATATATTTATATAGTATTATATATTTTATAAAATACGCCATACCTATATCTGTGACACATTATATATAATTCTAAAGATGAAAAAATATAATTCCCATTTTAATTTTAAATATAAAGCTTATTTGCATACACAAATACTTTTTTTACAATATCATTTATCAATTTATTTAGTGTGTGCGTATTTACAATCATTATTATTTTTCATTAAATTATAACCAAATAAGGAGAAAAAACTCGTGAGAGAGAAGCAGGTTTCTTGTTACCAACCTATTGGTATAAAATTAGGAAATACCTGAGGATTTGAACATTGGCAAATTTAGCATAAGGTTATAAATTGCTCGAGGGAAGATATTTTATTGCATTAATCTTCTCTAAATCTTAGAAGATGGCAAGAAAGTAGCCAGCCAAGGTAGTCTTGATTAATGAACATTCTTGCAGGCAGGAATTTAGGACTCTGGCCATTATGATCTTTCCCTCCCATACTTCCCCCGGTATCAATATTTAAACCAAATCTGGGAGCGGCTGTCATTCCACCTCCCAGAATTCCTTCTTTCTTATTTCTTATTCAATATTCCCTCACAAGATTGTTTATCAATCTCTATTCTATTAAATTTATCAATTAAATTGCCATCTATCGATAAAATTTGTAACAAATAAATTTACTGGTAATGTGTTTCTTTTCAATAATATTGCCACGTGGAAAATTAGGGAAGACCAACTTCGAGATAAGACAGCAATTTATTTCAGGAAAGAACAAACTATGAATAGTAAACAAAAGAAAAGACACAAGGGAAATTTACAGAGTAGAAAAATATAAACATAAAAATGACCACTCTGTTAATAAAAATAATAAAATTAATAAATACTTTGTTACAATATCATCAAATGTTATCTCTACAGACCTTACTGCAATGATTTAAGTTATTGAATAGCTAAATCTTGTCTAAGTCATTCAATAACTTACATCATTGCAGTAAGATCTGTAGAGATAAAATTTGATGCTATTATTGAAAAGAAAAACATTGTTAGTAAATTTATTTGTTACTAATTTATTAATTGCTTCTATAATGGTCGACACATCAATCTCCAGCTATGTGTTGATCCTCTATGAAAACATTGTCTTTAACATATTCAACGCGATAAAAATCCATTGAACATATATTTTTGATTAACTAATATCGTTTTTTATATGTATATTAATGAAATATGAGAATAAAAAAATTGAAAGATTATTTTTTTGCACAAATATTTTTTAATTATGAAATTGCGGGAGAAAGCAGCATTAATGTACAAAAATGACGCCACTTCATTTTAATAAATGCATATAATAATTTATCATATAAATAGATTAAAATGCGTATTCTGTAGGACCATTAGCTTATGATGCTTTATCCAGGCTGGTTCTTTATTTTATGTTTTTTTCTATTTATCTCAGGAACAATTACCCATTTTAGTGACCGCTAGAACATGATTGGATATTCTCCAATATATATAATCAGTAATTTACGTTTAACGTTGAAGTATCTTTTTATTCGTGGAGGGCAAAAGCGCGCCATATGTATTTATAAATATAAAGTATTCAGCATGGTTGTGGGGGTCGGTGGAAGGGTGGTCTAACCCGTTGGGTTTCGACCGCTACGACCCGGGTTCGATTCTCGCATTGGGTACCTTTTCTGATTAAAAAAAAAGTGCTTCAATGGCCCCCGATTCTTGAAAAAGTCCAACCTCACCAGCGAGTGCAAATAATCAAACGGGGCTCTGGAACATTTATAAGTGCAAAGTCGAACTGCTTTTCACATGTGTAGACTAGACATGTGGTGCACTTACAGTAAGAGTAGTCACCTATTTCTACCCACCATGGTTATCATGGATTGTACCACGTGTAAAAGGAATAAGCAAAAAAAGCATGGTTGTTTATTTTAAATCAACTAATTCCTGAAAAATAGAGATAGGAGGGGAGAGAGATATTGACCAAGGAAAAAAATCGGTTATGATATATCCCAATAAACTTCGTTTATTTTCTTCATCCTTAAATAAAAATTATTGAGAGGGAGAGCTATAATATTTTATTGCTTGTATTATTTAAATAAATATTTTCCTATTGCTCTTAGTGCAATACGCAAATATTGGAAGAACTCCTGGCTAATCAGTGGTGAACCCTCCCATCAGTACCACCAGTTTATTTTCCAGACCGTTCTACTATTGATTTGGTCGGTTTTCCTTATATATGTATATGGAAAAATTGGAGGGTATTTTGGTAAGAGCTATTAGACAGCTGTAATATATTCAAATTTTGCATCGAACATTTCTCTTTGGCTTATAAATCTCTAAATTATTAGCCATTGTAAATCAGAATTTCCGGCTTTTTAGGCAAAACAGCCTAATATAATAGAGCAGTGTGAGAGATTAAAATGTCGAAACGGATGGGAAGATTCCCTACTAATGAGCCATGCCCTCCCAATGTTTATATTTTCATTTCAGAATGACCAATAGACTATTTTTTTTTTGGTTATTCCTAGTACACACATGGTACAGGCCATGATAATCATGGTGGGTAGAAGTTAGCGACCGCTTTTACTGTAAATGCACCACATGTCTAAACATGTGAAAAGCAGTTCGACTATTGCACTTACAAATGTGCCAGAGTCCCATTTGGTTACTTGCACTCGGTGGTGTGGTTGGAATTTTGCAAGAATCGAGGGCCTTGGAGCAATTATTTTTAAATTAGAAAAATGTGCACAATGCGAGATTCATTCCCGGGTCATAGCGGTCAAAACCAACAGTTTATACAACCCTTCTACCAATACCATTGCTTATCTGAAAATAAAATAATCGCACTAAATTTCGTTTTATTTTTCTAAAAAAAAGTCTCATTATTTGATGTCTTTAGTGTTTTATGTGGATATAACCAATTGCAATGATGGTATAGTAGCGTGACGTACCTCCCTCTCGCCCTTGAACCAGCGCAGCGATGGCGGTGGGTGGCCTCCTTGGGACACGCACTTGAGCCGCGCGAGCTGCCCCACCACCAGCGGCAGCGGCGGACCCAGGATGGTCGGTACTCCCGGAGGAACTGCGTCAGACATCGACGTTTTAACACCTTTAAGGATATATAAACATATGACATTAATGCTTCATACAAAATACGAATATATCTTTTTTTTTCAAAATAAGCAACCTCCTAATGTACTTACTGCGATGGAAAATATTGAAAGAGCCTAGATTATCAGAATAGTGTTAATATAGCACGGATTTCTCTTTTTTTTTCGAAATAAACAACTCCCTAATGTACTTAGTGCAATGCAAAATATTGAAAGAGCCTGGCTTATCAGTAGTGAATCCTTCCAGCAGTTTAGCCAGTTTAATCCATCATACTACTCTAATATTGTATTAGGCTGTTTTGTACATACATCAGGCACTTGAAAAGTTTTCTTGGTTAAGGTATTTATATATATAACGCCTATATAGAATATATGTTCATTTAAGATATATCGGGATATTATTGGATATATATGTGGGGATGTTGCGTGCGTGTTGGTGTGGCTTGTGGGAAGGCCGCTGATAAAATTATAATTATTTTTATAATTTGAATTAATTTATTTAAAACCAGAAATACATAAAGAGAAAATAAGTAACGGCCGTTGGGAGCTAGCCTTGTTGTTGACGACGCGCGTGGCCAGAAAAGTCCCGGATGACGCCCGCGCATGCGTAGTGACGTGTTCACCCAGCTTGCGCTTGCCGAGGCGTAGTGGGGCCGCCACACTACTACCCGTAGTATGTGTAAAGAATCTTTTTCCCAGTTCGCGCTCGCTAAAGCGAAGTGTGGTCGCCACATATATATATGTTCGTTTTATCCTTCAAATTCTATTAAGAATTTTATATATTTTATAATCGTATAATTTTGAAGATTGGTATGTGCAAAAAATATACCTGTCCATGTAAATGAATGCTTTTTATAAACAATATATATATTGATATAATATCATATCATAATTTGAGGGATATAGATGCATAAGTTTACATCTAATCGTTAATAACGTACTGAAAAACATATTCATATACCATTCTATCAGTTATTGCTCTCAGAAATAAAGGATTAAATGAACCTGCATGCCCAAATATATCAATAGGTTTCATGTGTAAGAGTACAATAACATATTCCACAAACAGTTCAACTCCAAATTGAGGATTTGTATTTTGGTTATTATAAAATAAATGAGAAGTCACCGGATATTGTTAACAATTCTATGACCTTTATCTAATCCGTGTTCGATCTAAGCATGAAAAAATAATATGTTAGTTCCATAAAAAATAGTGAAAGAATTTAAAATTTAAATAAATGCTACATCAACTTTTTTATTTCTCTCCGACATTATGGAGATCCATTCACTTTTTTTTCAGAACAGACATTGGATTGGTCAAAGGTCAGAGAGCAAAAAAGTAAAATTTGTTTAAGTATGGATGTTATATTTTAAATTTGAATTATCCTTCTACTGATGGAAAACAATTTAAAGCCAAAATCTACAGAGAATAGTATTGTTAATATGAGGATACCACACCAATTATTATTCCTTTATAGTAATTTAATAATATATTTTAGAAACCTTTGTACTGACGAATCAAATAGGCTTCAATCTAGCCTTCCAAATAAATGCCATTTGGAGAATCGAAGGTAAAATTTCACTGAGAAGACTAATAAAACACATTGCGTTCGTTACTTATAGAATATTTCATTTGGAAGGTCATTTTTTTACACTTTTATATTTCAAATCAATTATTTATTTTTATATTTAAACTGTAATTACTTTATAAAATTAAATTTTGATGAAAAAACTAAAAAGTATGAGTCAATTGTTTAGTAGAGTTAAGGGTGTATGTAGAATTTGGGATAAGGAAGAAAGCTTATTCGAACCATCTAGTAGCTGGTTCCTTCTGAAGTTTCCGTTAGGATAGATGGTACTAATTAAATGATACTCTAAATGCGTGAGAAGTAGGGGTTGTTTGATTGAAGCACCCAGGTCGAAATAGAGCACCATGTGAGTCATTTTGGTAAGGTGAACTTCTATCGAGAGATGAAACGAATGCTGTGGTTACGGAGCCCGATGTGAGACGTTCAGCTGAGGAAAGGAAAGGTATTTCTTGCTATAGACAGCTGAACGGTGGTCAAGAAGGTCGGGATCCGCTAAGGAGTGTGTCGCAACTAGCCCTGAACATTGAAGGTAATTCAGCATCAAGCCTAACAGTGGAAACCAGCATGTCCTTTGAGACCTAAGCACCAATTTGCTTTTGCTACTCCGTCAGCAACTTCGGCACGAATTTCGTCGACACTCTTCATCGCCAAACTTCGGTCAGAATGGAATGTGCCGGAAAGTGCTGAAGTCCATTTATTCCGCAATTTCTCGGATAGTCACACTATGGTCCCGCATCACAATAGCTTTTACTTTGGCGATAACCTGGTCATTTTGGATTGTTGAAGGCTGGCCGGAGCGTGGTTCGCTATCCACCGATGTACGGCCATCTTTAAACCGGTTATACCACTCCTTAATCTGTGTGAAGCCAATAGCATCGTCACCGAAATCCGTCTTAATATCTTGTATGGTTTCCACCTATCTATCGCTCTGTTTATAGCAAAATTTGATGCAATAGCGCTGCTCCAGTAGTCCCGTCATTTACATCGAAAGGAAAATGTAGCGAGAGCGCTAAACACTACCTCACTCAAATGCTGGTTGCCATCAACTGACACTATTAACCGGCGGGAATAAATTCAAGCATGCGTAAGGAATGTTTTTTTGTACAATACTATATTAATTATATCAGTATATTCATGTACAAAAAGGTGGCACCCCTCCCTCCATATATGCATTTAAACAATGCATTTGACATATAATATCAGTATAAAACGTAATGGCGGTAATAAAGAATGAGCCACAACATCAGAATTTGGCAAATGTAGACAAAAAGCTAAACTGTATACAATGGTTTTGGCCCTCATCAGTACAGGGACAGCTTCGATTTAATAACATCCTACGAGAGAGTTATGAAATCGTTCGAATTGGCGAAAATGTTGTTTAAGATGGTGATGTTCCCGAGGCTATAATACAACATAAAGTCGCGGGGAGGATAGTAGTCATTTACCTGAAGTGGCACCTCTCCTTTTAGATATGTAAAGCTTTCCCTACACTGATGAAAGCCAAAGCCCGTAACTATGGTATACCGGTTGGGGTATATATATATATATATATGTAGTTCGTAAGCTTTCGAGTTAATAATTTTTTCCACAGGGGTTTCTCCTAATTATAAACATTCCTAATTAACTTAAGAGAAACGCCCGTGGAAGAGTTGTTAACTCGAAAGCCCAAGAATATTAAATATATAAATTAATTAGTAAATAAACCTTTTTCATAGAAATTGATTAATTATATTAAAGAATTGTCTGCAATTTCCTAAGCGATGGAACATAACGTTCATTATTTTTTGATTAAAAAAGATTTATTATTAATATTATGAGCAGCCTAGATCTGCATATATCTCTAAAAATCTATTTAAAACACTAAGTATTCTTTCCAGTTTAAATTTCTATAATTTACTTGAATATAAAAGAAACACATACAAACATTGTATTATAATTATAGATTTTACATAAATTTCCTGTAATGTGTGCTCATTTTACATAAGGAAAAATCTAATTATCCCTATATATCACACGAATACAAGATCCTAAATACATTCCATCACCTTTACCTAAATGAAGAACAAAATTAAAGTCCAGGAGTATGTTAATTAAAGAAAATTGACCTCATTAATTCAAACATTTTTCCGTTAAGATATTTTCAATTAGATGGCCAGAGGCTGGAGATAAAATGGATACAAATAAAGCCTCCTAGGACACATTAATTTCTGACCAGGATCAATGCGGCTGGCTCTTTATTGCCGCCAATTTGTTGCGCTCCAGCATTTGCACCGGCATCTTTCATTCCTTCTCCCACTTTAGACTTTGTTAGGCACTCGGGATTTGGGCAGGCATCGATTGGGCTTGATGATGGATTCAATTGAAACTTAGCCATTTTCTTCTAATCTTGATCAATATTTCAACCTGAGTAAATTCCATGTTTATATTAAACTTGTTAGAATAATTTAATAATTTACTCTTTTGGATTAATAATTATATTTCATATATATACAAGGCGATCTATTATTTAAAATCGCAGAATATAAGAACATAAAAATTGTTTGTAAAAAAATAAATATATGCATTTGTGTGATAATTATATGAAATATACAATTTTTTTTCCGCAGCTACGTGTGTTTCTTGTAGTGAACTCAAGGTCCATGAATTACGCTCTGAAATACCCTAAGTATGTACCCTTTGCGATATATGATACGCATATGCAGTTATATATTTTTCCTTATGGTAAAAGTAAAGAAACGTTTGGACTTTTAGACTCCTTGAAGGATCTCAAACTTACAGCCTGCAGCACATTGACGAGAGCTAATATCCCGAGATGAGTACGTGGTTGGGTTCATATGATGAATCAAGATATTGTATCTGGCCAATACTTGGGAATAAAATCAAATCAGCGTTTAGTTGATATTTATCCCGAAAGATGTAGCTCTGCCATATATGAATACTGAGCAGTCAGGAAATGCCTTTTTCGTAAGTTATGAATATTTCATGAAGCCTTAGTAGATCTCATGGAACCAAAGCTTGCTCTGAACTAACGAAGTCCATAACCCTAGTCCTCAGTTGAGAGTTATGAATTTTGAAGCTGGTTTTGTGGCATTGTTACAAACCCGAGTCAGTTAGTTTGCAAATATTATCAATTAATGGCGATGTGTATTTTTCTCTAAAAGAGTGATCCTCTAAGTATAAAAGAGCGAGGTAACCTTTAGTTAGCACTTGCGTCTCACGACGAATTAGATTATAACCGTAATTGGTTTTATTTTCACTATATAATATTGTATTTTTGAGGGAAAAACAAAATATACATAAATACAATGTTGAAAAAGCTTTTTTGGTTAATACTCTTTTATCAAAATGAGGTATCTGATCATTTGAGCCTAGAAGTAGCATAAATCTAAACGTTATATAATAATACTTTGATTATGCATACATACCCTAACAGAATGAGATTTGTTTAACATGGAGCGGTTTAAGCGTTTTATTTTAAAGGTGTTAAATGCTTTTTTTATTTTATTTTTTTGCACAAATAAGAGAGAACCAAAAAGAGTTTTTCTCCATCGTTCGTTTTCCAACTTTTTTTCCCTTAGAATCTTCCAAATGTTGCGATTTTTTCCAAAGTGCTGTACAGGAATTTCAGGCCCTAAAACGATTCGGCAGATTTATGAAGTAGAAAGATAATCTGTTGGAATGAAACGGGGGACGGAAATGGTTTAGAAATGTGATGAAAGCGTTGGGGCTTGGTGACAAAGTGGCAAGCTGCGGGCGACACGATGCTCTTCAAGTGGGAGATTTATTGCGCCGGCTTCACAACCGCTGGGATTCACAGGAGATTTTGTAAACCAAACACTTTCTGGGAGTCAATATTTTAAAAACTGGTTTTTCTTTCTTCTTTCTAAAATGAAAAGAAAAATCGGCTTGGAATATCGATGGAGTTAGAAATATTAAAAAAATATGTGAACAAATACTAAATTGTTGGCAATATTTCAACAATATGAAATACCTATACCATTTGTAAACAAGCACTATTGCGTTTGACACAACCTCTTCTATATCTGAAAGCATAGTACAAATGTAAAATTGTATTGGGATAAGTTGGATAAATTAACAAAAGTCATTTCCTTATCGTGCAACTGAAAGTTGCTGATGGCTTGAATCATCTATCGGAATAAATATCAACTATCACACAAAAATCAACAAAAAGTTGATATTTATTCCGGTAGATGGCGCAAGCCATCGGTCACTTTAAGTTGCACAGCAAGAATATGCCTTTTTATTAACTCTTCTATATTGCCAAAGTCCATATTAACAGAACATTTGGTCGTTCTAAAGGACTTTGGTCTGTGTGATTAACATATACATATTCAAAATTCGAAACAATTATAGACGCGTATGATTCTTTTTTACAAATAAACAATTTCTACTGTTCTTCTTACTGCAATGGCCCTCCTATTAGCTTTTCCATTGCAGTAAGAAGAACAGTAGAAATTGTTTATTTTTAATAAAGAATCATACGCGTCTATAATAGTTTCGAATTTTGATAACAGATGGCGCGCTAATGCATCATAATATACATATTCACATTCGTTGTTGTGAAAAAAGCTGATAACTCGCATTCTGATTTCATACATAAACATCTCTTTCTTCTTCATTAATGGCCCATATATTCACACTTTTTACTTTATTAGAATAATTTTTCTTTCTATAATCAAGCATTTATAATAAAATTTCTCCTATTGTGAATACAAATATAATTTATATAAATTGTTTATTTATTATCAGTAATTTGTCACAACATAGAGTTCGGCCATTCCTAAATTAATTAAGCGCGTTATAAACATGGAAAATTTCCCTTGACTTTTCATATCGAGCTTATTTATTCTCAAATTATTTTCTCTTCCTTGCTGATCAATATTTCCTTTAAATTAAATTTATTTGAATTATTCATATTTTAGCAGTTAGAATATATATTAAAAAATAAAAAAATCAATATTTTTGTTATTAAACCAAAACGTAATTTATATATATATATGTACACCGTTTAAAATATTATAATATTTTTCACATAATATGAACACTTTTTTTCTTCTCAGTAAAACTATTCCGTAATTTGATATTTCAAATTTTGCTATAAAATATGCTTATATATATACCTAGAGAGTATTAAACTACGAATGTCTGAAAATAAAATGAATACATTAGTTTGAACAGAAATATGTAAAAGTATTGACAAAGACTTAGATTTTTTTTAATGTAAAAAATATATAGTAATATTTCATAACATCATATGTATATTTTTAAAATAAAAATATATAGAAACTTGTGAAAAATATTTTGAAATTTATTAGTGTCAGAGTGGGTGCGTGTGTATGTAAGCATGTCCTCTCTCTGTTTAAATAATTGAAACCTCCTTTGTTTCTTTTTTCTTTTGAGAAAATGTAGACCGTTCATTATATCTTATATATAATTATGAAGATATATGATAAAAATATCACATAATATATATATATTATGATACATTAGCGCGCCATCTGTTATGAGAATTCGAAACTATTATAGTTATAATAGTATAAATTGTTTAATTTTATAAAATAATCATACACGTCTCTCTAAAATAGTTTCGAATTCACAAAAATATATATAAATTTAAAATATAAAAAATGATATATATACATATGTAAAATATATACAATGTCTTCATTGGTGGTGCCCACCGCGGGAAAGATAAGCCACCGATGGACTTCGAGAATTATTTCCCATAGCGCGGGCAGGTCTATGACATGGTTGGCATTACCCAACTCAAGACCAAGCTGGTTCTTGTAGATGATAGCCTTCGCCACACTTTCAACTTCATTGCTCCGGAATAGAGGCCGACGCCGAACAGCCAGGCCTTAAAATATAGGGTCTCTTTGGATAAAGTGAACACTTTCCGGAGCAGGGGTCGAACGGCTGGGCAACTCTAGTATCTATGGGTCAGCAACCCGTCGCTGGACCTACAGGTGGCACGCCTCGAGGCAGGATGGTCAGGATGAGGTAGGCCAGCCTTTGGGGCGATGTTTGCGTCATGTCCAGAGAAGCAGTTGTGACAGCCTAGGAATGGAAAGGGGGAAGAGAGAGAGAGGGAGAGAGAAAATGACAACTAACATAATTTTATTGACATCTTGTCAATACATATCAAAGTCTTTCCATTGTATACATATCAAAGTCTATATCGTCTATGTCAATATCCTCCTATAGGAGATGTAGGAGGGAGTCAGTATCCAGATTGCCAAACATCTCCTCTACCTGAGAGAAAGCCTCTATCTGAGAGAGAGGAAAGTAGCGCCTTAATCTTTTTAGGACATATATTTATGTATAATACAAGATAAAGGGAGGATGAGGTATTGATATGGAAAAACAGGCACGTCTCTCTTTAAAACTGCATTTAAATAATACATTTCATTTATTACCTCTATACAGAACTTAGAGGTGGTGATAAAAATGGTCCTGAACACAATATTTAGCAAAATAGAATAAACAATCAACCTTTATGCTCGAAATTTCAAAAACTGATGTAATGGGACATTTTTTAGAACTACCTGTGCGTTCTGTAGAGGGGCGATAAATAACAGGAAATGATAATATGCATTCTTCACGAGGAGAGATACCCTTACAGTACATATAGAACTATATTTTCTACCGCGTGACAACTCGAGTAGATTGTTTACTTCGACCCCTCTAGATAAAAAATTGGCTCCGTCCCCCGAGTCTCAGGCTGAATATATAAAGATAAAACATGCCAGTCTGACCATTAGCCTAAACTTCTCAAAGCACTGTGCTTTTTTTACAAAAAACATTTTATCTAGTTAACTTTTAGATTATATTTTTATTTCACAAAAAGCTTTTTAATAGTTTAGAGTTTTCTTTTAAATTCGCCAATAATTGACTATTGTTGCCTTGTAAAACTTACAAAGAGCTTTTTGTTTAAGGAACAAAGTAATTTTTCTTCGAAGGGGTTTCACAGACATTTTTACTTTGAGGAAAACCATTGTTCCTATTAGAATTCTATACTTAGTATTTCTATTGAGGATAATTACTTGAGGAATGAAATAGGTGTTCATTTATCTCTTCGTTTCTTTCTCACTTCAAACTTATGAACAGATTTATAATTCCTTACAAATTTCTTTCTTTATCGACAGAGCTGTGGACAATAGGCCATTTATCGCCCTCGGTCAAACAAGGGGATGACATTGTAGTTTCACAATACTTCATGTTCACATTACCTCCATTGAAATTAGAAATGACTGCCTCTACTTTTAGTACTCTACATAGTTACACATGGAGAAATCGTTATAAATCTGGACTTATATAGTTGAAAAGTTACGATTTTGGTTACTTAAATTCACTTATTGTACCTTAATTGCCAAAAAAGATCCAAGGGGCAATTGATCAATTTATTATTTATAAAAGCTGAAAACTTCGAATATGAATCGGGGTTAGAGAATAAGATATTTAAATCTTCTCACATAAATATTTATTTTGAAAATAGAGCAATCCATACTTAATTCATTAGATAAAAAAGGCATATATTGGATTAAAATTGGATAAATATTTTATTAAATCCAATATATGCCTTTTTTATCTAATAAATATTTATATGCTGAAAATATACCCATGCATTTATACTGCCATATCTTATAATTTTGTAACAAAATATTCAATATTTTATTCATTCTGATTATCTGTTACTCAGCAAATCTTTTTTATATCTCTTTGATTTTATGTAAATAATGCTGCATTGTTTAAATCAGAATAATTTGCCT
>CP092886.1:41749459-41821303 GCA_030710605.1 Cordylochernes scorpioides
TATTCTCGCTCAACGTTATATATTTTAGAGGTATGAATTATCCATGGGGGATGGTACAAAGGAACATATCCAAGCCACTTACAATGGACCACGGGGTGGAAGAAGGTCTTGGCCGGTTCCTTGGATGCCTCGTTGTAGGCCTCGCAGCGGTACGAGGCGCCGTTGTCCTCGGCCTCGGCGCGCACCACGAGCTCGCTGGAGACCCCGCTTGGTGTGGCGTGTACGGGCGCGTGGATCTGCCACCCGTTATAATGAACTTTAGGACTCTCCTGCGTGTTGTCTTATAAGGGATAATATAATCATTTATAATGTCTCTAAGCAGCACGTGAATCTGCCACCCGTTATAATGAACCTTAGAACTCTCCTGCGTGTTGTCTTATAAGGGATTATATAATCATTTATAATGTCTCTAAGCAGCACGTGAATCTGCCACCCGTTATAATGAACCTTAGAACTCTCCCGCGTGTTGTCTTATAAGGGATTATATAATCATTTATAATTTCACTAGGTAGCTCGTGAATCTGCCACCCGTTATAATGAACCTTAGAACTCTCCAGCGTGTTGTCCTTTAAGGGATTATATAATCATTTATAATTTCACTAGGTAGCTCGTGAATCTGCCACCTTTATAATGAACCTTATAAACTCTTCTGTTGTCTTATAAGGTTATATAATTATAGCGTGTAGATCTGCCACCCGGTTATACCGAACCTTAGAACTCTCCCGAGTGTTGTCTTATAAGAGGGTATATTATCATTTAAAATTTCACCAAGCAGCTGGTGAATCTGCCAACCACTATACTGAACCTTATAAACTCTTCTGCTGTCTTATATGCAGTTATATAATTATAGCGTTTAGATCTGCTCCTCTGGCGTTATGATGAACATTTGAATTCTCATTTTGTCTTATAATTATATATAATTACAGTAGGCAGCGTGCACATCTGTCACCTGTTCTTTGAAATGAAAATAATATTTTGAAAGATGGAATTTTGTTTATTATATATAGAGATCAGAAAATTATTAGGATCATTTCCAATATTCTTTTGGAACCTGAGAAATTTTCATAATAAAAAGTCCACAGTTTATTTTTAAATATACGATTCAATGAGAGTTAATACATTTGAAATCATAAAATTTGATTTCTTTGTCATATTACATATTTAGGCTTAGAATTAGGTTTAAGATATTTTTTTTATTAAATTGTCAATTTTTATATATTAAAAAACATATGTTTTTATATCCTCACAAAAAAATCACTTTAAAAAAATAAATAATATGAATTCTATTTAAAAATAGTTTTCCACCATCTTTATCAATAAAAATAAGCTGCTCAAACAATATGTTTGAGAGATAAATAAATAAATTTAATATAAAAAAAATGGTAGATGAGAGTTTTTATTAGAACTGCTTAAAAAATGGCTAAATCTTCCACTTTTCTACATTTATCGATGGGAGGTGAAAAAAAAAAGGCGCACAATCGAGATCAATATTTATACAGTTTTAATAATCCAGTCATTACCCGCCTGGTCATTAGGCTGGGTGTCCCGTGCTGGAGATATTCTCCGGAAAGGAAAATAAAAAAAACTCTAAACTTAATTTACCCTAAAAAGCAGTTCCTAAAGAAAAAAGGATAAAGATCTGTAGTTTATTCTTTCTTTGGATAGCAAATTCTCCTTTACCCGGAATGGGGCGGTTTTTGTAATTCTATCTGAAATTTAAACAACGATTAGAATTAAATTCTTTGTATTCTATAGTTTCAATTGGTTATATATGTGTATGGTATTTTTATTAGTATTTATGCATTTAGATTGAGAAATTTCTATAACCATGCTTTATGCGAGTTATAAGTAAGTTATAAGTAAATTATTTTTATAACCCAATTATATATATTATATTATATAATCCAACCTAAAAATATATGTAGTTTTCTCTTCTTTATTTGTATTTATAAACTATAATTTTTCCATCATGTATAAAATACAATACGTGGATAAGAATTAATATCGAATATGCAATGCTAGTTTAGACGTTAATATGTGAAGGATTGAAAAAAATATATATATTTATCATAAACTCTCAAAATTTAATTTTTAATCAATTAGTTCAGAAGAGGGAAGTTCACACATCAAATAAAAAAATATATGTATTGGGTTATTCCAAACAATTTAATGCAAAATTATCGATAGCATTTTACATATTTTTTATACGATTTTTCCACATAGTGCGAAAACTTTAATTACATATGGCACACACATAATATTTTTCAAATTCTAATTATATTGTGAGAAAGAGAAACTATATGAAATATATAATTCTTTTTTTTTATAATTTAACATATAATGTATAATATATATACTTTCAACTATTGAATTAACCCAGACATAACTAGATCCTACAGAAACACAGCAATAACTGTCACAACACCCAACTTACTCCGGGCCATATATACAGTTGCCCGGCCATCCTTGCAGTCCTCTATATGGAGGCTAAATCAAAGTTTAGTTGATTTATGTTCCACTCGATGGCGCTCTGCTATCTAAAAAGCTCATGTGCTCGTGGTCAGGATATGTCTTTTTTAATTTTAATACCAACACCTGACCTTTTTTATTATTTTATTTTGATATTATTTTTTCATATTATTATATATTTTTATATATTAATATATATAGATTTGATTCCTGTTTATGTTTGTTTACCATTGGCAGAGGTTAAATAATTATTTGCAAATAAATCTATACTGATATATTTATTACCGCTGATAGTCTCCAACTTTATAATGTATTCTGCCAACAATATAGGCGGTTATGTGGGCCTACATTTAAAACTCAATATCAATCAAACACCTAGTTATAGTTTAAGAATAAACGCAAAAGAAACAGAAGAGTCTTAAATTGGTCCAAAAGATTAATAAATATATATTTATATAGTGTTATATATTTTATAAAATACGCCAAACCTATATCTGACACAATATATATAATTACAAACATGAAATTACAATATCATTTATCAATTTATTTAGTGTGTGCGTATTTACAATCATTATTATTTTTCATTGAATTATAACCAAAAAAGGGAAAAAACTCGTGAGAGAGAAGCAGGTTTCTTGTTACCAACCTATTGGTATAAAATTAGGAAATATCTGAGGATTTGAACATTGGTAAATTTAGCATAAGGTTATAAATTGCTCGAGGGAAGATATTTTATTGCATTAATCTTCTCTAAATCTTAGAAGATGGCAAGAAAGTAGCCAGCCAAGGTAGTCTTGATTAATGAACATTCTTGCAGGCAGGAATTTAGGACTCTGGCCATTATGATCTTTCCCTCCCATACTTCCCCCTGTATCAATATTTAAACCAAATCTGGGAGCGGCTGTCATTCCACCTCCCAGAATTCCTTCTTTCTTATTTCTTATTCAATATCCCCTCACAAGATTGTTTATCAATCCTTATTTTATTAAATTTATCAATTTAATTGCCATTTTATTTATTTATTTAACAGTTGGGAGAGACGCCATATCCACAATTAGGATAATTGCGTGTATATCTTATATTATATACAATTAACACAATTGAACATTAGGAATCATGAAAATTGAACGTTCGATGTCAAAATTTGCATATAGCAATTAGAAATAGTAGCTTGAAATATGTACAGTCAACACTTTCGCCTTGAAATATACATCCTGCAGAATCTATTAAACTTAATGTATTGCCATCTATTGATAGGATTTGTAACAAACAAATTTACTGGTAATGTGTTTCTTTTCAATAATATTGCCACGTGGAAAATTAGGGATGACCAACTTCGGGATAAGACAGCAATTTATTTCAGGCAAGAACAAACTATGAATGGTAAACAAAAGATATGACACGAGGGAAATTCACAGAGTAGAAAAATATAAACATAAAAATGACCACTCTGTTAATAAAAATAATAAAATTAATAAATACTTTGTTACAATATCATCAAATATTATCTCTACAGACCTTACTGCAATGATTTATGTTATTGAATAGCTAAATCTTATCTAAGTCATTCAATAACTTACATCATTGCAGTAAGGTCTTTAGAGATAAAATTTGATGCTATTATTGAAAAGAAAAACATTGTCAGTAAATTTATTTGTTACTAATTTATTAATTGCTTCTATATTGGTCAACATATTAATCTCCAGCTATGTGTTGATCCTCTATGAAAATATTGTCTTTAACATATTCAACGCGATAAAAATCCATTGAACATATATTTTTGATTAACTAATATCGTTTTTTATATGTATATTAATGAAATATGAGAATAAAAAAATTGAAAGATTATTTTTTTGCACAAATATTTTTTAATTATGAAATTGCGGGAGAAAGCAGCATTAATGTACAAAAATGACGCCACTTCATTTTAATAAATGCATATAATAATTTATCATATAAATAGATTAAAATGTGTATTCTGTAGGACCATTAGCTTATGATGCTTTATCCAGGCTGGTTATTTATTTTATGTTTTTTTTCTATTTATATCAGGAACAATTACCCATTTTAGTGACCGCTAGAACATGATTGGATATTCTCAAATATATATAATCAGTAATTTACGTTTAACGTTGAAGTATCTTTTTATTCGTGGAGGGCAAAAGTGCGCGCCATATCTATTTATAAATAGAAGGTATTCAGCATGGTTGTGGGGGGTCGGTGGAAGGGTGATCTAACCCGTTGGTTTCCGACCGCTACGCCCCGTGTTCGATTCCCGCATTGGGTACTTTTTCTGATTAAAAAAAAAAGTGCTTCAATGGCCCCCGATTCTTGAAAAAGTCCAACCCCACCAGCGAGTGCAAATAACCAAACGGGGCTCTGGCACATTTATAAGTGCTAAGTCGAACTGCTTTTGACATGTGTAGACTAGACATGTGGTGCACTTACAGTAAGAGCAGTCGCCTATTTCTACCCACCATGGTTATCATGGATTGTACCACGTGTACAAGGAATAGGCAAAAAAGCATGGTTGTTTATTTTATATCAACTAATTCCTGAAAAATAGAGATAGGAGGGGAGAGAGATATTGACCAAGAAAAAAAATCGGTTATGATATATCCCAATAATCTTCGTTTATTTTCTTCATCCTCAAATAAAAATTATTGAGAGGGAGAGCTATAATATTTTATTGCTTGTATTATTTAAATAAATATTTTCCTATTTCTCTTAGTGCAATACGCAAAAATTGGAAGAACCCCTGGCTAATCAGTGGTGAACCCTCCCATCAGTACCGCCAGTTTATTTTCCAGACCGTTCTACTATTGATTTGCTCGGTTTTCCTTATATATATGGAAAATTTTGAGGGTATTTTGGTAAGAGCTATTAGACAGTTGTAATATATTCAAATTTTGCATCGAAAATTTCTCTTTGGCTTATAAATCTCTAAATAATTAGCCATTGTGAATCAGAATTTCCGACTTTATAGGCAAAACAGCCTAATATAATAGAGAAGTGTGAGAGATTAAAATGTCGAAACGGATGGGAAGATTCCTTACTAATGAGCCATGCCCTCCCAATGTTTATATTTTCATTTCAGAATGACCAATAGACTATTTTTTTTTGGTTATTCCTAGTACACACATGGTACAGGCCATGATAATCATGGTGGGTAGAAGTTAGCGACCGCTTTTACTATAAATGCACCACATGTCTAAACATGTGAAAAGCAGTTCGACTATTGCACTTACAAATGTGCCAGAGTCCCATTTGGTTACTTGCACTCGGTGGTGTGGTTGGAATTTTGCAAGAATCGAGGGCCTTGGAGCATTTTATTTTTAATTAGAAAAATGTGCACAATGCGAGATTCAATCCCGGGTCATAGCGGTCGAAAACCAACAGTTTATACCACCCACCACCAATACCATTGCTTATCTGAAAAAGAAATAATCGCACTAAATTTCGTTTTATTTTTCTAAAAAAAGTCTCATTATTTGATGTCTTTAGTGTTTTATGTGGATATAACCAATTGCAATGATGGTATAGTAGCGTGACGTACCTCCCTCTCGCCCTTGAACCAGCGCAGCGATGGCGGTGGGTGGCCTCCTTGGGACACGCACTTGAGCCGCGCGAGCTGCCCCACCACCAGCGGCAGCGGCGGACCCAGGATGGTCGGTACTCCCGGAGGAACTGCGTCAGACATCGACGTTTTAACACCTTTAAGGATATATAAACATATGCCATTAATGCTTCATACAAAATACGAATATCTCTTTTTTTTTTTCAAAATAAGCAACCTCCTAATGTACTTACAGCGATGGAAAATATTGAAAGAGCCTGGATTATCAGAATAGTGTTAATATAGCACGGATTTCTCTTTTTTTCGAAATAAACAACCCCCTAATGTACTTAGTGCAATGCAAAATATTGAAAGAGCCTGACTTATCAGTAGTGAATCCTTCCAGCAGTTTAGCCAGTTTAATCCATCATACCACTCTAAAATTGTATTGAGCTGTTTTGTACATACATCAGGCACTTGAAAAGTTTTCTTGGTTAAGGTATTTATATATATAACGCCTATATAGAATATATGTTCATTTAAGATATATTGGGATATTATTGGATATATATGTGGGGATGTTGCGTGCGTGTTGCTGTGGCTTGTGGGAAGGCCGCTGATAAAATTATAATTATTTTTATAATTTAAATTAATTTATTTAAAGCCAGAAATACATAAAGAGAAAAGAAGTAACGGCCGTTGGGAGCTAGCCTTGTTGTTGGCGACGCGCGTGGCCAGAAAAGTCCCGGATGACGCCCGCGCATGCGTAGTGACGTGTTCTCCCAGCTTACGCTTGCCGAGGCGTAGTGGGGCCGCCCACACTACTGCCCATAGTATGTGTAAAGAATCTTTTTCCCAGTTCGCGCTCGCTAAAGCAAAGTGTGGTCGCCACATATATATGTTCGTTTTATCCTTCAAACTCTATTAAGAATTTTATATATTTTATAATCGATATAATTTTGAAGATTGGTATGTGCAAAAAATATACCTGTCCATGTAAATAAACGCGCTTTATAAACAGTATTAATATTCAAAATAATATCATATCATAATTTGAGGGATATAGATACATAAGTTTACATCTAGTCGTTAATAGCGTACTGAAAAACATATTCATATACCATTCTATCAGTTAATGCTCTCAGAAATAAAGGGGTAAATGAACCTGCATGCCCAAATATATCAATAGGCTTCATGTGTAAGAGTACAATAACATATTCCACAAACAGTTCAACTCCAAATTGAGGATTTTTATTTTGGTTATTATAAAATAAATGAGAAGTCACCGGATATTGTTAACAATTCTATGACCTTTATCTAATCCTTGTTCGATCTAAGCATGAAAAAAATAATATGTTAGTTCCATAAAAAATAGTGAAAGAATTTAAAATTTAAATAAATGCTACATCAACTTTTTTATTTCTCTCCGACATTATGGAGATCCATTCACTCTTTTTTTCAGAATAGACATTGGATTGGTCAAAGGTCAGAGAGCAAAAAAGTAAAATTTGTTTAAGTATGGATGTTATATTTTAAATTTGAATTATCCTTCTACTGATGAAAAACAATTTAATGCCAAATTCGACACAGAATAGTATTGTTAATATGAGAATACCACACCAATTATGATTGCTTAATAGTAATTTAATAATATATTTTAGAAACCTTTGTACTGACGAACCAAATAGGTTTCAATCTAGCCTTCCAAATAAATGCCATTTGGAGAATCGAAGGTGAAATTTCACTAAGAAAATTAATATGACACAATGCGTTCGTTACTTATATAATATTTCACATGGAGTGCCATTTTTGTACACTTTTATATCTAAAAATACAAAGGCATATCCTGACCAGGAGCACATGTACTTTACAGAATGCAGAGCGCCATCTGGTGGAACAGAAATCAACTAAATATTGATTTAGCCTGTCCCCTGATATTTGGCCAACCCAATTTCTTGATAAATCAAGAAAAGCCATCCACAAAGCGTTTCGCGCTGTTGGCGCTCGTCAGCGTTTGGTTGCAGAGGCTTCTTGAGAAACCAAGAAATGGGTATTTAAGACCTAACTTGAGTAAATACGCTTAAGACATGAAAAAAATGGTAAAAAAAAAACTTTTATATCTTTGTGAAAAAATAGTACAAATGTGACATTGTACTGGGATAAGGTGCATAAATTAAGAAAAAGGCATCTCCTTATCGTGCAACTGAAAGTTGCTGATGGCTTGCGCCATCTATTGGAATAAATATCAACTATTCTCGTTGATTTTTAATTATTCCAGAATTGGCCAAATACCCATTCTTGATTAATCAAGAAAATCTAACCACGGACGCGTTTCGGGCTGTTGGCCCTCATCAGCGTGGTGCAAGCTGTATCTCAACGACCAAAAAAATTGTGGAATAATTAAAAATCAACGAGAATAGTTGATATTTATTCCGATAGATGGCGCAAGCCATCAGCAACTTTCAGTTGCACGATAAGGAGATGCCTTTTTCTTATTTTATATCTTTATTCGATTATTTTTTCATTTTCATATTCAAATGTTTAAAATACAATATAACGCGGCTGATGACCGTAAAACGAAAATTAAAATTATACCGCGAATGTTTCTTTTAAAAATCGAAATTTATTTTCAAAGAGAAATAGCGACATTTCTAACTTTGAGGATGAGGTATGGAAAAGTGAAACATGAAGAGTAATGGAGAACGGAAAAATAAAAAGTGTCCAGGGGCGGGAATCGAACCCACACCCTTCTGCTTACCGGGCAGGTGCCTTGTCCACTCGGCTACCCTGGACGTATTTTTCCGTTCATAACTTATATTTAAAGTAACATTTAAAATACAATATAACGCGGCTGATGACCGTAAAACGAAAATTAAAATTATACCGCGAATGTTTCTTTTAAAAATCGAAATTTATTTTCAAAGAGAAATAGCGACATTTCTAACTTTGAGGATGAGGTATGGAAAGGTGAAACATGAAGAGTAATGGAGAACGGAAAAATAAGTTATAAGTTATGAACGGAAAAATACGTCCAGGGTAGCCGAGTGGACAAGGCACCTGCCCGGTAAGCAGAAGGGTGTGGGTTCGATTCCCGCCCCTGGACACTTTTTATTTTTCCGTTCTCCATTACTCTTCATGTTTCACCTTTCCATACCTCATCCTCAAAGTTAGAAATGTCGCTATTTCTCTTTGAAAATAAATTTCGATTTTTAAAAGAAACATTCGCGGTATAATTTTAATTTTCGTTTTACGGTCATCAGCCGCGTTTTATTGTATTTTAAATGTTACTTTAAATATAAGTTATGAACGGAAAAAATACGTCCAGGGTAGCCGAGTGGACAAGGCACCTGCCCGGTAAGCAGAAGGGTGTGGGTTCGATTCCCGCCCCTTGACACTTTTTATTTTTCCGTTCTCCATTACTCTTCATGTTTCACCTTTCCATACCTCATCCTCAAAGTTAGAAATGTCGCTATTTCTCTTTGAAAATAAATTTCGATTTTTAAAAGAAACATTCGCGGTATAATTTTAATTTTCGTTTTATATTCAAATGTAATTACTATATAAAATAAAATTTTGATGAAAAAATTAAAAAGTATGAGTTAATTGTTTAGTAGGGTTAAAGGTGTATGTAGACTTTGATATAAGGAAGAAAGATTATTCGAAACATCTAGTAGCTGGTTCCTTCTGTTCGTTAGGATAGATTGTGCTAATTAAATCGGTCTCATTCGGTAACGTTAATGATTAAATGTCTTTAGGATGAAAAGATTTAATATCTATTCTGATACTATCTAAATGGGTGGGAAGTAGGGATTGTTTGATTGAAGCGCCCATGTCGAACGTGATCACCATGTGAATCATTTTGGTAAGATAAGCTGCTAACGGGGGATGAGCCGAATGCTGTGGTTACGGAGCCCAATGTGAGACGTTCAGCAAAGCACAGGAAATCTATTTGTTGTTATAGACAGCAGAGCGGTGGTCATTAAGGTCGAGATCCGCTAAGGAGTGTGTCGCAACTAGGCCTGAACATTGTAGGTACTTCAGCTTCAAGCCCAGCAGTGGAGTCCGCATGTCCTGTGAGACCTCAGCACCAAGTTGCTTTTGCTTCACCGTCAGCAACTTCGGCACGAATTTCGTCGACACTCTTAATCGCCAAACTACGGTCAGAATGGAATGTGCCGGAAAGTGCTGAAGTCCATTTCTTTGCAATTTCTCGGATAGTTACACGACGGTCCCGTATCACAATAGCGTTGACTTTGGCAATGACCTGGTCATTTTGGATTGTTGAAGGCCGGCCGGAAGGTGGCTCGCTAACCACCGGTGTTCGGCCATCTTTAAACTGGTTATACCACTCCTTAATCTGTGTGAAGCCCATAGCATCGTCACCGAAATCCGTCTGGATATCTTGAATGGTTTCCACCTATCTATCGCTCTGTTTATAGCAAAATTTGATGCAATAGCGCTGCTCCAGTAGTCCCGTCATTTACATCGAAAGGAAAATGTAGCGAGAGCGCTAAACACTACCTTACTCAAATGCTGGTTTCCATCAACTGACACTATTAACCGGCGGGAATAAATTCAAGCATGCGTAAGGAATGTTTTTTTTTGTACAATACTATATTAATTATATCAGTATATTCATGTACAAAAAGGTGGCACCCCTCCCTTCATATATGCATTTAAACAATGCATTTGACATATCATATCAGTATAAAACGTAATGGCGGTAATAAAGAATGAGCCACAACATCAATATTTGGCAAATGTAGACAAAAAGCTAAACTGTATACAATGGTTTTGACCCTCATCAGTACAGGGACAGCTTCGATTTAATAACATCCTACGAGAGAGTTATGAAATCGTTCGAATTGGCGAAAATGTTGTTTAAGATGGTGATGTGCCCGAGGCTAAAATACAACATAAAGTCGCAGGGAGGATAGTAGTCATTTACCTGAAATGGCACCTCTCCTTTTAGATATGTAAAGCTTTTCCTACACTGATGAAAGCCAAAGCCCGTAACTATGGTATACCGGTTAGGGTATATATATATATATATATATATGTAGTTCGTAAGCTTTCGAGCTAAATATTTTTTCCACAGGGGTTTCTCCTAATTATAAACATTCCTAATTAACTTAAGAGAAACGCCTGTGGAAGAGTTGTTAACTCGAAAGCCCAAGAATATTAAATATATAAATTAATTAGTAAATAAACCTTTTTCATAGAAATTGATTAATTATATTAAAGAATTTTCTGCAATTTCCTAAGCGATGGAACATAACGTTCATTATTTTTTGATTAAAAAAGATTTATTATTAATATTATGAGCAGCCTAGATCTGCATATATCTCTCAAAAAATCTATTTAAAACACTAAGTATTCTTTCCAGTTTAAATTTCCATAATTTACTTGAATATAAAAGAAACACATACAAACATTGTATTATAATTATAAATTTTACATAAATTTCCTGTAATGTGTGCTCATTTTACATAAGGAAAAATCTAATTATCCCTATATATCACACGAATACAAGATCCTAAATACATTCCATCACCTTTACCTAAATGAAGAACAAAATTAAAGTCCAGGAGTATGTTAATTAAAGAAAATTGACCTCATTAATTCAAACATTTTTCGTTAAGATATTTTCAATTAGATGGCCAGAGGCTGGAGATAAAATGGATACAAATAAAGCCTCCTAGGACACATTAATTTCTGACCAGGATCAATGCGGCTGGCTCTTTATTGCCGCCAATTTGTTGCGCTCCAGCATTTGCACCGGCATCTTTCATTCCTTCTCCCACTTTGGACTTTGTTAGGCACTCGGGATTTGGGCAGGCATCGATTGGGCTTGATGATGGATTCAATTGAAACTTAGCCATTTTCTTCTAATCTTGATCAATATTTCAACCTGAGTAAAATCCATGTTTATATTAAATTTGTTAGAATAATTTAATAATTTACTCTTTTGGATTAATAATTATATTTCATATATATACAAGGCGATCTATTATTTAAAATCGTAGAATATAAGAATATAAAATTGTTTGTAAAAATATATAAATATATGCATTTGTGTGATAATTATATGAAATTTCCAATTTTTTTTTTCCGCAGCTACGTGTGTTTCTTGTAGTGAACTCAAGGTCCATGAATTACGCTCTGAAATACCCTAAGTATGTACCTTTTGCGATATATGATACGCATATGCGGTTATATATTTTTCCTTGTGGTAAAAGTAAAGAAACGTTTGAACTTTTAGACTCCTTGAAGGATCTCAAACTTACAGCCTGCACCACATTGCCGAGTGTTAATATCCCGAAATGAGTACGTGGTTGGGTTCAAATGATGAATCAAGATATTGTATCTGGCCAATACTTGGGAATAAAATCAAATCAGCGTTTAGTTGATATTTATCCCGAAAGATGGAGCTCTGCCATATATGAATACTGAGCAGTCAGGAAATGTCTTTTTTGTAAGTTATGAATATTTCATGAAGCCTTAGTGGATCACATGGAACCAAAGCTTGCTCTGAACTAACGAAGTCCATAACCCTAGTCCTCAGTTGAGAGTTATGAATTTTGAAGCTGGCTTTGTGGCATTGTTACAAACGCGGGTCAGTTAGTTTGCAAATATTATCAATTGACGGCGATGTGTAGTTTTTCTCTAAAAGAGTGATCCTCTAAGTATAAAAGAGCGAGGTAACCTTTAGTTAGCACTTCCATCACACGACGAATTAGATTATAACCGTTATTGGTTTTATTTTTTCACTATATAATATTGTATTTTTGAGGGAAAACATAAATATACATAAATACAATGTTAAAAAAGCTTTTTTGGTTAATACTCTTTTATCAAAATGAGGTATCTGATTATTTGAGCCTAGAAGTAGCATAAATCTAAACGTTATATAATAATACTTTGATTATGCATACATACCCTAACAGAATGAGATTTGTTTAACATGGAGCGGTTTAAGCGTTTAATTTTAAAGGTGTTGAATGCTTTTTTTATTTTCATTTTTTTTGCACAAATAAGAGAGAACCAAAAAGGGTTTTTCTCCATCGTTCGTTTTCCAACTTTTTTTCCCTTAGAATCTTCCAAATGTTGCGATTTTTTCCAAAGTGCTGTACAGGAATTTCAGGCCCTAAAACGATTCGGCAGATTTATGAAGTAGAAAGATAATCTGTTGGAATGAAACGGGGGACGGAAATGGTTAGAAATGTGATGAAAGCGTTGGGGCTTGGTGACAAAGTGGCAAGCTGCGGGCGACACGATGCTCTTCAAGTGGGAGATTTATTGCGCCGGCTTCACAACCGCTGGGATTCACAGGATATTTTGTAAACCAAACACTTTCTGGGAGTTAATATTTTAAAAACTGGTTTTTCTTTCTTCTTTCTAAAATGAAAAGAAAAATCGGCTTGGAATATCGATAAAGTTAGAAATATTAAAAAATATGTGAACAAATACCAAATTGTTGGCAATATTTCAACAATATAAAAAACCTATACCATTTATAAACAAGCACTATTGCGTTTGACACAACCTCTTCTATATATGAAAGAATAGTACAAATGTGAAATTGTATTGGGATAAGGTGGATAAATTAACAAAAGTCATCTCCTTATCGTGCAATTGTAAGTTGCTGATGGCTTGAATCATCTATCGGAATAAATATTAACTATCACACAAAAATCAACAAAAGGTTGATATTTATTCCGGTAGATGGCGCAAGCCATCGGTCACTTTAAGTTGCACGGCAAGAATATGCCTTTTTATTAACTCTTCTATATTGCCAAAGTCCATATTAACAGAACATTTGGTCGTTCTAAAGGACTTTGGCCTCTGCGATTAACATATACATATTCAAAATTCGAAACTATTATAGACGCGTATGATTCTTTTTTACAAATAAACAATTTCTACTGTCCTTACTGCAATGGAAAAACTAATTGGAGGGCTATTGCAGTAAGAAGGACAGTAGAAATTGTTTATTTTTAATAAAGAATCATACGCGTCTATAATAGTTTCGAATTTTGATAACAGATGGCGCGCTAATGCATCATAATATACATATTCACATTCGTTGTTGTGAAAAAAGCTGATAACTCGCATTCTGCTTTTATACATAAACTTCTCTTTCTTCTTCATTAATGGCCCATATATTCACACTTTTTACTTTATTAGAATAATTTTTCTTTCTATAATCAAGCATTTATAATACAATTTCTCCTATTGTGAATACAAATATAATTTATATAACTGGTTTATTTATTATCAGTAATTTGTCACAACATAGAGTTGAGCAATTCCTAAATTAATTAAGGGAGTTATAAACATGGAAAATTTCCCTTGACTTTTCATATAGAGCTTATTTATTCTCAAATTATTTTCTCTTCCTTGCTGATCAATATTTCCTTTAAATTAAATTTATTTGAATTATTCATATTTTAGCAGTTAGAATATATATTAAAAAATAAAAAAATCAATATTTTTGTTATTAAACCAAAACGTAATTTATATATATATATGTACACCGTTTAAAATATTATAATATTTTTCACATAATATTAACACTTTTTTTCTTCTCAGTAAAAGTATTCCGTAATTTGATATTCCAATTTTTGTTATAAAATATGCTTATATATATACCTAGAGAGTATTAAACTACGAATATCTGAAAATAAAATGAATACATTAGTTTGAACAGAAATATGTAAAAGTATTGACAAAGACTTAGATTTTTTTTAATGTAAAAAATATATAGTAATATTTCATAACATTATATGTATATTTTTAAAATAAAAATATCTAGAAACTTGTGAAAAATATTTTGAAATTTATTAGTATCAGAGTGGGTGCGTGTGTATGTAAGCATGTCCTCTCTCTGTTTACATAATTGAAACCTACTTTGTTTTTTTTTTCTTTTGAGAAAATGTAGACCGTTCATTATATCTTATATATAATTATGAAGATATATGATAAAAATATCACATAATATATATATATATATTATGATACATTAGCGCGCCATCTGTTATGAGAATTCGAAACTATTATAGTTATAATAGTATAAATTGTTTAATTTTATAAAATAATCATACACGTCTCTCTAAAATAGTTTCGAATTCACAAAAATATATATAAATTTAAAATATAAAAAATGATTAATATACATATGTAAAATATATACAATGTCTTCATTGGTGGTGCCCACCGCGGGAAAGATAAGCCACCGATGGACTTCGAAAATTATTTCCCATAGCGCGGGCAGGTCTATGTCACACATGGTTGGCATTATCCAACTCGAGACCAAGCTGGTTCTTGTAGATGATAGCCTTCGCCACACTTTCAACTTCATTGCTCCGGAATAGAGGCCGACGCCGAACAGCCAGGCCTTAAAATATAGGGGCTCTTTGGATAAAGTGAACACTTTCCGGAGCAGGGGTCGCACGGCTGGGCAACTCTAGTATCTATGGGTCAGCAAACCCGTCGCTGGACCTACAGGTGGCACGCCTCGAGGCAGGATGGTCAGGATGAGGTAGGCCAGCCTTTGGGGCGATGTTTGCGTCATGTCCAGAGAAGCAGTTGTGACAGCCTAGGGGATGGAAAGGGGGAACAGAGAGAGAGAGAGGAAGAGAGAAAATGACAACTAAAATAATTTTATTGACATCTTGTCAATACATATCAAAGTCTTTCCATTGTATACATATCAAAGTCTATATCGTCTATGTCAATATCCTCCTATAGGAGATGTAGGAGGGAGTCAGCATCCAGATTGCCAAACATCTCCTCTACCTGAAAGAGCCTATACCTGAGAGAAAGAAAGGAATCGCCTCAATCTTTTTAGGACATATATTTATGTATAATACAAGATAAAGGGAGGATGAGGTATTGATATTTCCAAACAGGCACGTCGCTCTTCAAAAATGCATTTAAATAATACATTTCATTTATTACCTCTACGTATACAGAATTTCTACGTATTCAGAACTTAGAGGTGGTGATAAAAATGCT
Organism: Cordylochernes scorpioides; assembly: GCA_030710605.1. Classification (NCBI taxonomy): domain Eukaryota; kingdom Metazoa; phylum Arthropoda; class Arachnida; order Pseudoscorpiones; family Chernetidae; genus Cordylochernes; species Cordylochernes scorpioides. The sequence goes on from CP092886.1 coordinate 41,765,505, forward strand.
CTTGAACACAATATTTAGCAAAATATAGAAAACGGTCAACCTTTATATAATTTAAATAATTTCAAAAACAGCTGTTATGGAACATTTTTTAAAACTACCTGTGCATTCTGTAGAAGGGCGATAAATAACAGAAAATGTTAATATGCATTCTTCAAGGGGAGATATACCCTTTCAATACATATAGATCTATATTCTATCACGTGACAACTCGAGTAGATTGTTTACTTCGACCCCTCTAGATAAAAAATTGGCTCCGTCCCCCGAGTCTCAGGCTGAATATATAAAGATAAAACATGCCAGTCTGACCATTAGCCTAAACTTCTCAAAGCACTGTGCTTTTTTTTTACAAAAAACATTTTATCTAGTTAACTTTTAGATTATATTTTTATTTCACAAAAAGCTTTTTAATAGTTTAAAGTTTTCTTTTAAATTCGCCAATAATTGACTATTGTTGCCTTGTAAAACTTACAAAGAGCTTTTTGTTTAAGGAACAAAGTAATTTTTCTTCGAAGGGGTTCCACAGACATTTTTACTTTGAGGAAAACCATTGTTCCTATTAGAATTCTATACTTAGTATTTCTATTGAGGATAATTACTTGAGGAATGAAATAGGTGTTCATTTATCTCTTCGTTTCTTTCTCACTTCAAACTTATGAACAGATTTATAATTCCTTACAAATTTCTTTCTTTATCGACAAAGCTGTGGACAATAGGCCATTTATCGCCCTCGGTCAAACAAGGGGATGACATTGTAGTCTCACAATACTTCATGTTCACATTACCTACATTGCAATTAGAAATAATTGCTCATAATTTCAGTACTCTACATAGTTACACATGGAGAAATCGTTTTAAATCTAAACTTATATAGTTTCAAAGTTACGATTGGTTACTTGAATGGCCTTATTTGCCAAAAAAGATTCCAGGGGGCAACTGATCAATATATTATTTATAAAACCTGCAAGCTTCGAATTCAAATCGGGGTTAGAGAATATAGTCGATAAATCTTATAACATAAATAATTTATATTCTGTAATATATACATATGCATTTATACTGCCATATCTTATAATTTTGTAACAAAATATTCAATATTTTATTCATTCTGATTATCTGTTACTCAGCAAATTTCCTTTTTTGGAAGTCTCTCTTTTATTTTATGTAAATAATGCTGCATTGTTTCAATCAAAATAATTTACCTTATCGTCTTTAGTCTCCCTTCAATTGCCTAATTGATAATATATATCTTCATATATAAAAGTGTCAAAGTATGTACATCTATTTATTCCTAATATACGTTCCCTCAATATTTAACCAATATTTTAACAGTATATAGAGTTATATCAAGAGAAGGAGTATTTGCTACATTTTTCTCTAAGAAAAATTCAAATAAAAAAAATTATTAGACAAATTTACTTATTTTTAAACTGTTTTATTGCAGTAACAATTTTATTGGTAGAAATAAGCATTCATTCGAGCAGGAAACGGGTGAAGCCAGATCATCACTTTCAATAAACAGAAACAAGGTTTTTTCGGTGAAACATTCACTCAAGCAGAACACGGTCGAAACCTGGCTATAAATATACATTGAAGAAAAGTATTAAAGAAGAGTTAAAAGTCACCTAACTCTTTTCCGTTGAAAATACAAATAGAAAAATATAAATTTATTAAGTAGGTGTATAGATGAGGATGTAGAGTGTGTTTAAAATATAGAAGCCATGAAGGGCCTATTAAAATTGAACGAATAGCTCATTTATATATTTTTGTGATTGGAAAATGATGGTTAAAAATGAAAAGAAATTCATTCCATAAATTAATTATTTTATATATATATTGATTATCATCATCATTGGGTGTTTCATTTTTTCGCATTTATATTTTTCAAATTATATCACTTTTAAAGTGACAATAAAAACAATAATATTAAATAATATCTGTTGATAGGAGAGAACTCGTGCGAAGTAGAATCATTATATATAATTTTTATATTTGATTGAAAAAAACAAACATCTCATATTTTAAATATATATATTCGGGTAAAAATACTTTCGAGTATATCTATGACATTGCCCGGGTCATTCGGCTATAATATTCTATAAATAACTGAATCATGTAACGTTATTTGTTAGCATGTGAATTAATAAAACGTCACATCTCGCAACAAGTCAATTCAATAAAAAGATAGAATAATAATAAATAATCTTTTAGTGTGTAAATTTGTAGAGCTATAAAGCCTCGCTTCACCCCTAGAAGCCAAGTCTATAAAAATGACCAAATAGTACTAAATTATCTGATAGTGTGTCAATTAGTAGAGCTAGAGGGTCGCCTCTAGCCAGAAAGAAGTAAGTAATTTCTATATATTACTATACACTAGTTTATGAATAAACTTATTGCTAAAGGTTTTTGATATTTTATAATAGTAAATCGCAATATATTCAATATCTGACTATACACTAGGTTGCTACGGTTTGGCAGCCCTAACATTCTCCTCAGTCGTGTTCTGGATATTTTACGAGCGAGTTATAACATCCCCTAAAAGGTTCTCTCAGACAATAATAAAGCAAGTATATTTTAAGACAGTCTAAAGTATATTTTTAATTCTCACGTCAATCTTCGAAGAGGTATGAAGCGACACAGTCTTGGGAAATATTATGAATGAAGTTAAGATACCTAATATGTTATAAATATATGGAAATAAAGAGATAAATATACATAATGTTTAGAATATATATAAAAAACAATATTAGAAATTAAATTTAAAAGTATGTGCATCAATCACACACAAAGGGTGTAAAAATATAAAGCCCTTAAAATAGGAATTCTATTAAATCTCACTAATGCTAAATGAGCCGTCAGTGTATAATTTAGTTGAGCTAAAGCGTCGTCTCGCCAAACACCAGCACAGATCAGGAGGACATAAGATCGACAATGTCGGGTCCTGGCTTTTTACTGAAAATACTACTTTAAGTCACCAAACTATAAACAACCCATCGCCTAAAAAATAAACTAAATATTTTATAAGATATTCACATATTTTTATATATAGACACACCTATACAAAATATATAAATTCTATATAAAATGGTAAACTAATGTTAAATGATATTCCAGAGTGTGTGGAATTCAGTAAAGCCAGAGCCACAATCCGGCCAGCTCAGACAAGCCAGGACATTAGCCCGGCGACAAATGGACGCGTCAGTCAATGAAGGAAAGAAAACTTAAGTATTCTCGCTATGGGAGTAAAACGTCCTCCTGGCAACTTGCCCCGGTTTCTCAGCTTTCTTGCCTCATTCACTTCGAACAAAGACTTTTTTCCACCAGAAACCCTCCACAAGATCCCTCAATGGAATTTACGCAACGGCTAAATAAATTTTGAAAATTATTTCTGTGTTCTGTTTGAGCTCTTTGTTGCTGAAGCTCGACTAGCTGGAAAAATGATTTACTAATATTTAGGTTTATGCCAAGGAGAACAAATAAATATTTTTGAAATAAAACTAAATAAATTTTAGATATATGAAATATTTGATATTATATATTGTCATTTGTTTGTTTGTGATTGTACTTGAAATATTAATCGATACATTTATTTACGTCATTGGAAATGTCTCATAATATTTAAAAAGTGATAATGACGAAAATTAATAAAATACAAAGTTATTGATTCGTTTTGGACGCATCTCAGCCCCTTTTTGAAATTATTTAAAGTTAAAAACTTTTACACTATTCTATGATGGGCGGTTTTTTGGTCAGGCATTTGTATTATAAAATCAGTCTTGAAAATATGATGTTGAATACGGATATTATTTTAAAGAATTGAATAGCATTATTTCATACTTTAGGTATAGCACGTGTCTGTATACGAGTATAGTTTATATATATACGTGTGTATTGTATATATGTTATATTAAAATATTATTGTATTTAAAAAATTATAATTTCATAGATACAAATACTCTGTTTAAATCGACCGCCAGAGGTCACGCTTACCCTATAAAAACTCATTTTTATTATTTCTCGTTGGCCGGCTCAAAACCTTTGTACATTATGTAAATAATCTTTTGTTTTTCCTTATTATACTCAGCTTAAACCAGGCATTATTTTTATTAAATTGTTTTTTATATATATTCCATAAGTTCAATTAAAGCAATATCTGATCAAAACCATTTTTTTTATTCCCACGACTGCACCACCATAGCTTAATCCTCTAGATAACCAAAATCAAAATGATCAAAAATCAACAGAAATCTTATCATTATTATTTATATAATATATATATATGAAAAAAACAATAGAAAAAATAAAAAATAGATGTCGATTTGCCATCTAAAAAGCACATGTGCTGGTGGCCAGGATATGCCTTCTTTGTTTTCAATATATATATATATATATATAATATTCATTGAAGCTCAATGCAATTACCAAACCTTGGTAATACTAAATATCAAATAAATTGTAATCATTATCAGGCTTTATATAATAACTAGCGGTTGTACCCGGCTTCGCCCGGGTTTTATCTGAGTTAAAGTTTGCCTAACGAATATTATTGAAAATAATTTTCCTGAAAATAGAATATTATGATAATAATGATAATAATATTCATTACATTATATATTTATATACTATATAAAATATATTTTTCGAGCAAACATATCCACTCTCTCTACTGAATAGATTTCTAAAAAGATATATATATATATAAATATCTAGAGATATACTACATGATCTTAGCCAAAAGGCCGAGAAATGATATTTTATATATAGAGATGACCTGGCTTCGTGTGTCTTCTGCTCGAGTGAATGTTTCGCAGGTAGAATTTTGTTCCTGACTACTGGATATTATTATCTGGCTTCGCCCGTGGTCTGTTTTAGTGAATATTCCCCTAAAGAATTTTGTTTATGTCAATCAAGCATGATACAGCAATATTGTCATCATCATTTCTGACTAAAAAAATATTGTTTCTCAGTACTTGGTTTATTATATTTTTTCTTGGTTAAAGCGCGACAAAAAGGTTTCCAGATTTAACTCTCTGTCCTGTTCAAATATCAGCGAGATTAGCTACATATTGAGGGCGTGCATAGCCGACCAACATATATATATATGTTCTCGGCTTCGACCGGTTTTTACCCGAGTTAAAGTTTGTCTAACGAACATTTGTTAAAACGATTCTAGCAAGCATTCAATTCCTACTAATTCCACACTTGTCAATTCTCTCGATAATGTAAAAATTTTCCCGGTCTCTTTAAAAATACTCGATAAGTTGAATAAAATCAATATTAATTGGTCCACTCGGTAATTTGAAGTTGAAGGAATAGTATCTTGCCACAAACGAACATTTGTAAATAACTGTATTTAGAGAATGTATCCGGCTTCGCCCGGTTTTTACCCGAGTAAAGGTTTGACTAACGAAAATTTGTTAAAACCATTCTAGAAAACATTCAATCCACCTATATATAGATTTATAAACGTATATAAATATAAATATTGTTATATGCGTTTAAATATATTTCTGAAACATAATTTTTTTTAAAACCTTTATTAAATTTAAAATAAGATATTGTCACGTTTGTGAATTTTATAATTATTTTTTTTTCTCAGTGAATTATATATATTAATTTAAAAAATCATTTTTGTTATAATCATCACATACAATGAATTTTTTATATAAACAAACAATAATGAACAACAACAACAATTGGCTCAAAAATCATTCATTCTGGTTAGCAGCTTCGTAAATAAAGATATTTCCACAACAACAACAATGTTATTTGCATCTTCATCATTATAAAATAATGACATATTAAATTAACAATGTAAAAATATATTTTAACATTACAACATTTTAACATTTAACACAAAACGTTACAATATTTTATTTAAATATATATTAATATTGAAATGCCAAGAGTTTATAGCCATTATAAAGCACTAATATTTGAATTAGTTTTACTTAATATATTAGCCCTGAAAGACCCAAGGTCATCAGGCGTGGAGCAGACTTCCTGCCAAAACCTAAGCCTATCTCCGTCGCAATGGCGGCGCTGCTTGCGAGTTAAATATACAAATCTGCAAATAACTCTAAGGATATTCAAGATACTCAAGAAATTATTTTTCAAATACATTTTCGGGGATATACCTAATAATATCCCAAAATTTCACGGCGATTGGATGTATGGTTTTTGAATCTATAGAGTACAAACATACAGACAGACATTCAATTATATATATATATAGATGAGTTTTTATTTTTCAGGATACTGAAACAATAAAAGGATTCAAATATTCAAATTAAATATATTTTTATCGATAAAATATCTACCAATAACCAGGTATTCCGTAGAATACTTCTCTCCTTAGCACCACCCATCATTTCAAATCTAGGATAATCACCCAGAGTATTTCTTAAAATAGAGCCAATTGATCGTTGGATGATGCATCTTTGGTCCGGTTTGAAAAATTGCTAACTCTCAAGCATGGCGTTCTCCTACTGCCGTTAGAGATAGAGAATGTTGCTTGAAGATTTGCAAATTTGTCAATGATGGAAGATAAGCTTCATCCAACCTCCGATTGTTTTCATCTTACTACTCAGCACCAAATACTAAATTTGAATAGCTCTCTGAATATTTATTCATTATAGGAGTTCAAGCCATATGTATTTATGAATCGAAGAAGAAAACTTACCTCTTTACTTTTATTCGGAATTTATCGTAATTCGTTCTTGCTCATTTGAAGAAAAATAAGAGAATAGTGTCTCTAATTTATGTTGGTTTTTATGAATTTTAGACAAGAATGTAGGAATTTATATATATATATATATATGCATCAAAATCTATAAATATTTATTTATTAAACATATCAACTAGGTTCACGTTTTCTATGTTTAAATCAAAATTTAAAAATCTTATCACTGAAATATTTAATGATCTAAATGTGTTTGCGACACAAAACTTCACACACTATACTACATTATTCAACAAACTAATCTATTCAAAGGAAAGAGACAAAAATAGAAGTAATTATAAAATGGAAAATAAGACTCACATTAGAAACTACGACATCTACTGTGATTATAATTTGCATATTGCAATTAATGATTAAATAATGTTTTATTTTACAACTGGATGTGGATTATACTTACTATATTATTATAAATTGACAACCTTTTAATACATCTAAACTTTACTAGAATATTAAGCTAAAGGTTCTCACATTTTACTATGTCAAAATTCGATAATATTTTAAACGCGTAAGATACTTTTTGAAATTAAACATTTTAAAGAATCTTACGCGTTTAAAATAGTATCGAATTTTGATAACAGATGGCGCGCTAGTGCATCATATTTTACTATGTGTTCGAGTGTTCAAATAGAAGAAATTTCACCTATTGCCTCGAAAAAGATTTTCATTGGCGCCTTACGTTCTGATTTAGTTCTAGATACCGGGCAATATCTCATTGCAGTCTTAATCGTTATAAATATGAACAATAACTTCATACATCATTTACCTTTTGGTAATAAAATAAAAATGCATATTGGTAGGTATTAATAAACAATAACTCAATTAGACCCCACGAAAGAATAGTTCTTAAAATTAAATTTACGATGAAAAGAATAATGATTTTATAAAATGAAAAAGATAATACGCGATATAATTCTACGTCACTTTTTTTTCTATGATTAAATGGAGATATAAGTTGGTGCTGACAATAGACAATGTCAGATGTTATAAAAGAAAAGAGAAAATATCTTTTCATTGTACGTAATACTATATATTTTGTAATTAAATCTACATATATAGATTATAAATAGACAATATCTCACATTTAAACCTAATAAAAAGATGAATGATATATATATAAAAGAGCTAATACCATAGAAATAGATCGCATCCTTTTAATTCCTTTGCGTGATTTATTGAGAAGGAGCAGAGCGCCCTTACATACCATTAGGCTTCTGATGGAAACACTTAGCATTGGGGCAATATTTAGTGAAATTATGATAGAAGTCCCTAACATAGAGGCAAATTTCAAAAAGAGTTACGTTACTTCTGAAAGAACGTTTAAAAGATATTTATTAAAGAACCTAGAGAGCAGGGTTTATTTTCCCTTTTGATTTATGTTGTCGTATTCTGTCAATTTGTCCTTTCAAGTGTTAAAGAAAAATTGAAATTTGTATTTGACATTAACGTTACAAACTTTATTTCTTTTCCATTATATTCTCTGGATAATTTAAACAGAATGTTTTACACAGGCAGCCTGCTTAACGTTCCTTTCTGCAGATCTGTTCGTCTTTAAAGATAATTAGTTTTCCAAGAAAATAATTTATTTAGCCCATAAATTTATGATCGCTTCTGTAATATTGTTAGGCAATTTACTTTCGCGTGTCAGAGAAGGGACTGGTAATTTTCCTGTGCCGACATTTCAGGAAATTATTATTTATCTGTGGGTTATACCACCCATCCTCTACCTCTACACAACTCCGTTATTTATCAGCCAATAAAATATTCCCTCGGAAACGTAAATATAGAATACCATATGAATATATAAGAGAATGATATTTTCTTCTCCATTTTAAATTTAATAAATATTGAAACATGATATCAATTTATATTGATGCGATATGTTTCACTCAGATAATGTGAAATATGCTGAAAATTGAAAGATTGACATGTATATTCAACTATTCTAGATGGGTTTTATTGATTATGATGAGTTATATATATATATTTAAGGGAAATAAAAAATATATGTGTGTGTATACCTCGTGGCTAACATTGTATCACAACAAAATAGAACGTAAACGTAGAATATTTACACGTAAGATAGATATATATGTGCGTATTAGTTCGACTATCAAACGAAACATGCTGAATATACATATCAGTGGCTCGAACGTTTGAGATCCTGTGTCAAAAATAAGGGAGGACATTTTGAATGATTGTATATATTTAAAATCTATGTACTATTGGCTAATAAAATATGTTTTTATATTCCATTAGTTTTTGTTCTCAATCATTTGATTTATAAAATTGTTTGTAACAGAATTTATGGCTAGACTGTGTATAGTTTAATTCACTACTAAATACGATCCATACCCAAACTTATGATAGTTCATAAAGAGAGAAAATTATATGTGAGGTTTTTAAGGATTGTCTGAGTTGACTATTTTGTTAAGTACCATTCACTGGACACGTATGACATTGAAGGAATGTGCCGGAATTCTCCATTACAAATCAGTTCCGAAAATTACCATAGATGTTCAATGAGTGAGAGGTGGGGAAATTAAGACTACGAAAATATTTCAGTTCTATTCATGCTGGAGATAGTTCAACAGGGAATCGTTATAATTCAGCAATGTATTGTATATGGCTAGCCTCAGTGGCCAACCCACAATTTGTTTGAAGTATTGGTTGCCCTAAAAATTAGCCACATGCGAGGTGTCTGCTAATCAAGCATGGTATCGTTCCAAACCATGACACCCATGTGGAACCGCCATTTCTATTTTATATAAAAATAAAAGTAGCCTCTCCATTCAAAATACAAGTCAAAACTAGATGGCATCTATTGACCGTCGCGGTAAACTAGCAGTCTCGTTTGGTGACAAAGTCACAACACCAGCTTTAGAAATCTGAGAAGCGCCCATCTGGAGCCCGTGGTTTCAGACTAATGGCCCTCGTCAGTCGAGGACGAAGTTTGAATAGCAACATCTTCCTTCTTCTGTTAAATTTTTATCGTCCGATTTAAATTAAAATCTGATGATTATATACCTACGTGATGGTCTTAATAAAGTTGTGTGTGCGATTGTTCTTTCGACAAAAGGTTTATTGAGATCGTAAAATGACTAGATTGCATTCCTTTCTCGAGATGGTAGAGTGGTATGTCGAATATAGATATGATATTTGGTGAGAATATTTTTATTTATAGAGGCAACAAAGACTTTTCACATTCTTAAATTTTGTCTCGTATATATATATTTTTTTTCCACACGTACCGACCTAATATATCTTCGAAAATATATGACTAGTTCATTCAGGTTTTTTATTTTATAGTTTAGTCTATTATCCCTCTTTAGCTTTATATATATATATATATATATATATATATATATATATATATATATGAAAACACTAGATAAAAAAATAAAAAATAAAAAGGTGAGGTGTTGATATTAAAAATAAAAAGGCATATTATGACCAGGAGCACATGTGCTTTTCAGATGGTGCTCTGCCTTCTGAAAAGCACATGTGCTCCTGGTCAGGATATGCCTTTTTATTTTTAATATAGATATATAAAAGCAGTCAGGAAAGGATCTTTTTATTTTTGATATATATATATATAATTCTCTGTTAGAATCAATTTTGTAGCAGCCCCAAACTTTGTTTTCAATGCTAATAATATAGATAGTGGAATCAGAAAAAACTTTCTCTCTTAATTTTATCATCTTTCATAGTGAATAGTCATAGAACTGCTAAAATATCATGATTTACATGTTGTCCATCCATATGGATACTTATTTATATAAATATATCAATAGCTATTCTGGTGAAGGTGTTCATAAAGCTATTATACAGAAACTAAATTTTTTGTCAAAATTTAATCGTTTTTTAAATATTTATAACAAGTTGATGTTGAATTTCTCAGGCAATCTGGCATAGCTGAGACAGTATGACTTACAGTTGACGGTGAGACTGAGGGACTGGGTGACGCGGCCCGGCAGCGGTGGGGTCTCGGCGATGCACTCGATGACGTGGACGCCGGGGTCCTGCACGAACTCCACGTTATTCCTTTGTGTGTGGGCGACATTCATAGCAAACATTGAAAATTCGATAAAATAATCCCTTGAATCAATATTGAAATAAAAACATAAAGCCTCCAGGGAAAATATTCTTTTAAATATATATATATATATATATTCCATCATATCCAGAAAGCACAATAGCATTAACAAAAGAAAAGATATTCCGGAAATTTATAACATTATATTCCCTGAGCCCACCACATAATCCCCAAGTGAAGCACGCGCAACAGAAGCCTGCGTTGATTATGCCTTGAAACAAATGTAAACAATCAAAGGACTTTATTTGATTTTAAATCTTATTTTATTGGCGTATCAAGGATGTAAAATAGTTTCTCCCGTAGAAGGGTTTTCTTGCCCGAAAGTTCGAGATATTTTTAAATAAAAATATTTTTAAAATAATATTTTCCCTGGAGGCTTTATGTTTTTATTTCAAACATTAAAAACCTTTCAAAGTGACATGGCTATTTCGATTCATTAATATCGACTTTAAAGCAATGATTCCATCTCATCATTAGATCAACGTTTCTTAGCTAGATTGCTACTTGGATTCACGCAAAGCAATAACGCGCCATCTATATATAACAAATGAAGACATTAAGACGCGAATGTTTCCGTTCACAAATAAATCAAACCTCTACTGTTCTCACTGTTATAAATATATAAATGTGGCCCATTATTGCTTTGTATTAAATAATGCCTAACTGACCTTGTCGTTATTATTTGCGAAAGAGAATTGCTCATTGCAAATATTTAAATGTAATTCTACTATCCTAAAAGCTTATGTCCATAGTTTGCTTAAATACCATTTCTAAGATTCCACCCTTCAGTGTAGCATATATAAGTAGAATGATACAATATAGTATTAGAGCTCTAAAGAGGCTATCTGGTAGATAAAATTGGTGAAACTGCTGAGAGGGTTCACCACTGATGATCCAATATCTCTCCCAATATTTTTTCTTCACATTAAGGACAGTAAAAGTTCGATTTATTTGTGAAAAGAAACATTCACGTTTTAATGCCTTCATTTGTTATACTATAATTTCATCAAAAATATTTTGTTTGGATTCTGTATTGTTAAATTTTGATATTTATATTTGCCTTTTATTATTTGCCTTCATTAAAAAGTCCACGAATGAAATTGAAAAGAATTCCCTTCCTAAAATAATTAACTCAATTTACAGACACAATATTAACTAATGTTGTATATATGACATTTTGTTTTATTGAATGTTCACTCTCAATGTTCATATGTTCATTTATAAATTACTGAGAGCTAATGTATGGTTTACATGTAAAAAGCAGGTGTTTCAGAAATATTCATTCGGTTGTTTTCACGCATTTCAGACATTGTAACAACTTCATCAAATAAAACATAAAATATTTTAAATTGCAAAAAAAAATATTAACATATATGCAAAGTTAGTATATAACTGATTTAATTTATAAAAGTGTAAAGTGTGCTTAGGACCCACTGGCGATTCTCCACCAAACTCTGCAGCGCTGTCAGAGGTGCCATGTTCATTGTACATAGTGTATATAATGCATATATATATTTAATTATCTTTTTTAAATAGTGAAGACTGTGCACTTTGCATGTATCGACAAGATGTCATTAAAATATTTTAATTGTCTATAAAAGTATAATTGTGCGCAGTTAATTATATAGGTTTATATTATTACATATTGTCTCACATAGAGATTTGAATCGAAAATATAAATTAAAATATACAAGTATCAGAGTCATCAACAATCAATTCTGTCATCGTTTGCTTTTGTCAATGGAATAAATACCCAAATTTGGCCATTTCTTATAAGCATCGGTGGTTCAGTGGTAGAATGCTCGCCTGCCACGATGGCGGCCCGGGTTCGATTCCCGGCCGATGCATTTTTTTTTTTACAATTTTTAAAACTCATATATATTATTATCGTTTTTTGTATCATTTTGTTCGAAGAACAAACAGGGTCTTCTTGTATGAAATATACAAAAGAGAGAAAGAGAAGTATTAATCAAATCTATTTATACAAGTATATATATATATTTATATGAAAATAGGGAAAATATGGTCAGAGATATTATCTTTGATAAATAAAGAAAATGGATTGACTAAATATCTTTGGACAAGGTAAATCAACGTTTAAATGATTTTTGTTCCACTAGATGGCTGTCTGCAATCTAAAATGGTCATTTAGCGGTCAGGATAGGCCTTTTTTGTGTTTAATATATATACATTAGTAGTTAAAAACCATATTTTCATTTTTCAGTGGCAGATGATATTAAAGTGATTATGATATTTGAAATATATATAAGTGGTAACAAGTAAAAGCCCTGTCCCAACCTCAGTTCTAACTGGTGAAAGATCATTTGTGAGTGGTATTCGAGCTGGGCCGTATTGATTAGACAAATCAATTCCATTAAAGTTTTAGAGGCTCCACACTCCCCCCAATACCGACAAGATTAAGTTGGCTGACTTAGAACCCCCAAATCTTAGAAACATTAGAGCTTTGTTTTATATTGGTGTTGGAGGAATTTTCTCCAGGCTTATCAGATGGGTTATTCCAGCCGGCCAGTGCTTTTTGCACTTTACTCCACATCGATTCTCGAACTTCTAAATTCACAGAGTTATAACTTCTAATACATTGATATACATACATAAAGTATTTTATCTGTAACGTATTATTAATTGAACTCTTAATGTATAAAAATGTTTCCTATACTCTATTTATTTTTATACTATAACACCTCTTTATATATTAATTTTTAAAGCATAAATGGTGGTTAATTATGTTTTCGTCTTTCGCGTCTTATTATAAATTCTATTTGTAGCTTCCTGTCTTCTCACTCTACATATATGTTCTATATTTTTATTGTACGTTTATGATGAAGATGTTTTCTGCGTATCTAAATGACGCTACCTCGCAATTTTACTCGCTGTGTCAGTTCACCTCAGCTTAAATAAATTTGTATCAATTTCGTTTTGAATGTTACATAATTGGTGCATTGACATTACAAGATAATGAATTCGAGTGAAAGTGATTTGCCTGCGATGTGGTGGGTAATTAGCTTTCTACAAATAAAATATACAGTATAAAACATCTAGTGAATGAAATGAGGCAGGAATTCCTCATAAACTCTCCAGAATTTCTACGAGTGTTTGATTTACATAACGGTGAATTGGTGATAGCGCCTCATCTAGATGGCGAAGATAGAAGAGTAAAAAGCATACTCTTTTTTAAGTCCTAAATTGTTCTAAAGTATAGTTAAAAGAAGAATTATTTTCTCCATTATATCTTCCTCTCCCAAGCATGAAGTGCATGAGAGCATTGCCTTTTCAACAATGATGAGTACTTGGTCGATGAAAAGATATCACTGTTTTAACGCGTAAACGTGAAATTGAGATAAATATGCTAAATAAATAAGCTATTATCTATAGCTATATTTGTGTGCGCATTCTTTCTTTATTCCGTCCTAAGAATCCTTATAAATTTCAATTATAATTTTCCTTCGAATATTGACGAGGATTATACCATATTATATATATATATAATATAATTTTTAAAATATTTTATAAACGTATAATAAAAAAAAAGTTTATTTTTATTGGAGAAAATAGACAAACCTTCGAGTAAAATCACATATTTTTACATCGATAAATCCATTTTCTGGATGTGCTATATTTTAAATTTCATTAGTCGGTTTTATTATTATAATAAAAAAATGGAGTAAGGTTCTGCGATAATATTGAAGATAAATATATTGCTACTGTATAATAATATCGAGTCTGTAAGATAAAGTCCCTTTCCATACAGGTATTATTTATGTATATATAAATCTCACACACCTCTGTAATGGAATATAATTTATTCAATTGAATTAGAAGTTAGATATTTTTATTATTTATTATAAAACACACGCGCGCGCTATATCCTATGTGGATATTTGCATGTAAAATATTAATCTATTTTATGTACATAGAAGGTAGATAATGTACTATACTCCCATATAATTTATATTAACAACACAAACATATAACAAAAACAAAAAAAAAAAACACAACAACAAAAAAAAACACACACACAAACTAGGTAAAAATGAAGTCAAATTAATAGAAGAAGGCTATAAAATGACCTAAATAATTAACATCCTCGCGAATACAAATCTTTGCGATGTTACGAAATTAAAATATTTTTAAAAGAGCTTAAAAATATTTAAAAAAAAGAAGGGATCAGGATGTAGGTGGTTTGGGTTTCTTAATATTTCAAGAAAAGGTTACAAGACAAACTCTATTTGTTACTATAGGACGACCTGAGACAAGCTTTCTTCAACCTTTCTCTTTCTCTGACCACTGAGACAAAATCCTTACAATGGTACCTTTATTGCAATCTACTCTCATATCAATTTCTCTAGTCGAGATTCCATCTTTACTGAGGCCTATAATTCTGCCTATTGTAAAATAAGAAATATGCTTTCAAAGATGATATTAAGAATGAAAAAACCAAGTTAACTCTAATAAGATACACTAGGAGGCTAAATTTAAACACTCTTTTATTAATAAACAATACTATTTTTTAGCCACTCATATTAAAGTTACAGTTCCAGAAAATTGATCATTTACATGCCTTAATTTCTTTTTAAGTATTCAAATTTTCCTAAAATTTGCTAAAATGTTCATAGGTGATGCAATTTATGTGTGGCCAGTGTGCATACCACGCAGGGAGAATACGCTAATAAATAAATGGTCTAGCCATTTAATCAGGCAGAGAATTACTTGAAAGCAATATAGGCAAAATTCGTCACACAATTCAAACAAAAGATTCTAAGCCTCTCCAAAATTTCTATATCTACCACGAAAATAATATGCTAGTAAATAAACGGTCTGGTTATCTAACTACTCACAGAATTACTTCGAGAGCAATATAGATAAATTTTGTCCCATAATTTAATGATAGATTCTGAACCTTTTCAAATTTACATATCTACCACGAATACAATATGCTAATAAATGGTCTAGCTATCTAACCACGCACAGAAATTCAAATTTACTGCAAATAAATAAATATGGGGATCTATCGTACCGAATCCCAGCGAGACCTATATGGCTGAAACCTCGCCGCATAATATAATTAGGATATTGTATCGGTTGGAGAAGAATGGTGCAATCTTGGTATTTAATCCCGGGAGCCATACTTGATGGCATTTTTCCTGTCTTTAGCCTGTCTAATTACATCGCGGAGACTTTCCCATTTGTTTCTTCCTCGCTACAAACCTGCACTTTGATTTAAGGAAAACTCTCTTACACACAACCCTTCGTGTTTTTACCCTAGTTTTTTGTCGCTATCTTAGAAAATCTTCTTTAATATGTACATCGTTATAATGGGAATATCTCAACAATTATTTATTTTCAAAATCCTGCTTACATAACATTAAAACAATATCTGAAAAAATTAAATCATGAAGATAGAGATTGCCTGGCCGGAACACACATTTATTATACAATATAATATAATGCGGCTTGTTATTGTCAAACGACATTTGAAAATTATCCCGCATGTGTTTCTTTTCAACAAAAAATCAAAATTTATTCCAAGTCGAAATAACGATCATTTCTAACCTTAAGGATGAGGTATGAAAGGATGAAATAAAAGTGTCCAGGAATGGGAATTTATTGTTTTTAAAATTAAATATACTTCGACAAGTAAATCTTTTTATTATCTCGACGTTTCGACAAAAATATTTCGTCATCGTCAGGAGCAAAATAAAAATTAAGGCATTTGACAAGGCTGATGAAAAAATGAGGAAGATAGGAGAAGGAACTGATCTCCGGAGGATTTTATTGAACGGTAACCAACCTCACACTGAAAGGTAAGATAGAATAACAACCCAACGAACTAAGACATCTATTTATATACAATGAAATACAACAGAGTAGCAGGTCACTGGTAAATAACAATAATTCTAATGAAAAATAGTACAAATGTGATATTGTGTCGCGGTCTCATGCAATTCTGGCCTTAACTACCCGTTTCACGATTTTTTAAGATGCCTGAAGTACCAGTTTTTTTTTTGCTCGTTGAGGTACAGCTTGCACCACGCTGATGAGGGCCAACAGCCCGAAACGCGTACGTGGTTAGCTTTTCTTGATTAATCAAGAATGGGTAATTGGTCAAATCTGAAATAATTAGAAATCAACGAGAATAGTTGCTATTTATTCCGATAGATGGCGCAAGCCATCAGCAACTTTCAGTTGCACAATAAGGAGATGCCTTTTTCATAATAATTCTTTTATTGTTATATTTAGAAATCAGAGAAAATTGTCATTTCAACAAAGGCGTTAAAATAATAAGATATAATTAAAATATTTATTGGGCAAAGTATCTTTCAATTTAAGAAATTAAGAGATGTTATTTGCCCTGAAATTCTTTAATAAAATACAATAGGTATTTTAATTGTTAGTTATAAAATGAACAAAGATAATTTTATTATGCAGATATTCATGTTTTTTGAAATCTTCACTAAAGAGGTATTACTTTATTTTCCCATAAAATTTGAAAATATAAATTTTAGAACATCCACCTTTTCTCAAAACCTATAATCGCATAAAAATAACATACAATATATTATTAATAAAATATATAAATATTTTATAGCAAGATATATATATATATATATAAACAAATTGGTTTGACATACAATATACTTATTTTCTATTATCGTTATTTACGAATATAAGAAACGTATAAATATCTAAACAATTTGCATATATATATATATATTTATTTGAAAATTCGAAACTGTTATAGACGCGTATGATTCTTTAAAAATTGAACATTTTCTACTGCTTTTACTGCGATGAAAAATTAATGGGAGGGCCTGGCTCTTCAGTGGTGAACCCTCCCAGCGGTTTCACCACTGATGAGCCAGGCCTTCCCATTAATTTTTCATCGCAGTAAAAGCAGTAGAAAATGTTCAATTTTTAAAAGAATCATACGCGTCTATAATAGTTTCGAATTTTCATAACAGATGGAGCGCTAATTCATCATAATATATATATATTATATAACTTAAAAATTCAAATATTTTTATATTTAAAAAATATATATTTTCTATTCATTGATAATTTTACTTTTGTTATCATCGTTTTGGAAAGACTTTCAGTTTTGTTGTAAATATGCGTAGTTAACATATCTATCCTTTTAAATCACAAATATAGGATTAACTTTATAAATTCTATATAATGTGAAAATAACTAATGTGTAATATTTCCTCAAGTAATTGGAAATAAAAGCTACTTGACGGTAAATAATTATCTTTTTCTTATCACGACTGCACCTCAACCCTTTATCTTATCGATCCTTTGTCTTATCAACCCTCTATCTAACACAAACAAATTAATTCATAACATATATATACTCATATACATTGTTATTATAATGTTTAAATATCGTTTATATTCTAAATATCCACATAGATATATATAAATATTTTAGATAGTAAAAAGGCATATATTGGATTAAATAAAAGATTTATTTTCCAATATTTAGGCTGACTGAACGCCAACCTTTATCGAGGCATTACATTTTTGTATACACAAACTCAGTGCCGCATAGTGTTATAATATCACAGTTGAAATCATTTAAAATACAAAGTAGGTGGGGAAAACCTTGTGCATGAAAAACATATTATAAAAATTACAATCAGAATAAGTAATCTTAAAATATTAAAGGAAAAATAATGAGGTCTATCTTATATTTTAAAATATTTGTATTAAGTGCATAAAAATAATTCATTAATATTTTCATTAAGAGATAAATGTAAAAATATATGTATCTATTAAAATATTTGAAAATAAAATTTTAAAAATAAATATATATTTTGTAATTTTCTGAAAGTAGAATGTGCAAAATATTTAATTATAAATATCGTGTGATTATGTATAATTTACTAAGCAAAAAATTAAAATTACAGAATCTATATGTGATTATAAACATTTACTTTTGAAATTTTCCCTTAGCTTCAGAAAATAAAACATTTGCTCTACCCTAATTATATAAAACTTCTCTTTTTACCGATTTTTTATTCATTTCATATTTACCTATTTGTAATAAAATATATATTAAATGAAAAAAAATTCTGAATTAAAATATTATATAATAGAGAATATTGTAACGTTTTTATTAAACTCTATATAAATCATTTTAAAACACCTGATACATATTACTTGAAAATATTTGTATTTAATATTTTAAGAATTTCTCATCTTTTCATTTATTTCGAAGAATAAAATGATATCAGATAGAAAAATATTAAATTTGATTGTCACCAAGATTTCGAAAGGATTTTTAAATTGGATGATAAAAACGGATATAGAACGTCACGTGACTAAAGGTATCGACTGCATTTATTTTTCATTATTGAACAAATATTTATGAAACGTATTTTATAGAGAAGTGAGATAAATTTGTTTCCAATAAATTAATAATAACTGTTGATGGATATCTTTAAAGATATTTTTAATTTTAAGGATTCAAAATAATCAAATAAAATAAAACACTTTTTCACAAGAAAACACGTTTGAGGGACAGACACGATGGAAAAAAACTGTCGCTTGGCACTGGTTGTCGCTTAACACAGGCGTTCGTTTAACATAGTTGTCGCTTAACACAGGGTATTAATTAAACACAGGCGTTCGTTTAACATAGTTGTCGCTTAACACGGGGTGTTGCTTAAAAACAGGCGTTCGCTTTAAATAGTTTGGCTATACACGGGGTGTTGCTTAAACACAGGCGTTCGTTTAAAATAGTTGTCGCTTAACACAGGGTGTTGCTTAAACACATGCGTTCGTTTAAAATAGTTGTCGCTTAACACAGGGTGTTGCTTAAACACATGCGTTCGTTTAAAATAGTTTAGCTAAACACGGGGTGTTGCTTAAAAACAGGCGTTCACTTTAAATAGTTTGGCTATACACGGGGTACTGCTCGAACACAGGCGTTCGTTTGACAAAGTTTAGATATACATGGGGTGTTTCTAAAACATATGCGTTCGTTTAACATAGTTTAGCTATACACAGGGTATTGCTTGAACACAGGCGTTCGTTTGACATAGTTTAGATATACACGGGGTGTTTCTAAAACACATGCGTTCGTTTACCATAGTTTGGTTATACATAGGGTACTGCTTGAACACAGGCGTTCGTTTAAAATAGTTTAGCTAAACACGGGGTGTTGCTTAAAAACAGGCGTTCGCTTTAAATAGTTTAGCTATACACGGGGTGTTGCTTAAACACAGGCGTTCGTTTAAAATAGTTGTCGCTTAACACAGGGTGTTGCTTAAACACATGCGTTCGTTTAAAATAGTTGTCGCTTAACACAGGGTGTTGCTTAAACACATGCGTTCGTTTAAAATAGTTTAGCTAAACACGGGGTGTTGCTTAAAAACAGGCGTTCACTTTAAATAGTTTAGCTATACACGGGGTGTTGCTTAAAAACAGGCGTTCGCTTTAAATAGTTTAGCTATACACGGGGTACTGCTCGAACACAGGCGTTCGTTTGACAAAGTTTAGATATACATGGGGTGTTTCTAAAACATATGCGTTCGTTTAACATAGTTTAGCTATACACAGGGTACTGCTTGAACACAGGCGTTCGTTTGACATAGTTTAGATATACACGGGGTGTTTCTAAAACACATGCGTTCGTTTACCATAGTTTGGTTATACATAGGGTACTGCTTGAACACAGGCGTTCGTTTGACATAGTTTAGATATACACGGGTTTTTTTTTCTTAAACACAGGCGTTCGTTCAGCATAGCTTAGTTATATACGGGGTGTTGCTTAAACACATGCGTTCGTTTAACATAGTTTAGCTATATACGCGGTTTTGTTTAAACACAGGCGTTCGTTTTATATAGTTTAGCTATATAAGGGTTTTGTTTGAACACAGGCGTTCGTTTGACATAGTTTAGCTATATACGGGATTTTGTTTCAACACAGGCGTTCGTTTGACATGTTTTAGCTATATACGGGGTTTTTCTTAAACACAGGCGTTCGTTTGACATAGGTTAGATATACACGGGGTGTTTCTTAAAAACATGCGTTCGTTTAACATAGTTTAGCTATTTGAAATGAAGGCGATAAAAACGTGGTGATTTTCTTTTAATTTAGCTATATACGGCGTGTTGTTTCAACACAGGCGATTTGAAATGAAGGCGATAAAAACGTGGTGATTTTCTTTTAATTTAGCTATATACGGCGTGTTGTTTCAACACAGGCGTTCGTTTAACATAGTTTAGCTAAACATGGAGTGCTGCTTGGACACAGGCGTTCGTTTAAAATATTTGTCGTTTAACACAGGGAGTTGCTTAAACACAGGGGTTCCTTTAAAATAGTTTGATTAAACACGGGGTGTTGTCTAAACACGGGCGTTCGTTTAACATATTTGTCGCTTAACACAGGGAGTTACTTAAACACAGGGGTCCCCTTTAAAATAGTTTGGTTAAACACGGGGTGTTGTCTAAACACGGGCGTTCGTTTAACATATTTGTCGCTTAACACAGGGAGTTACTTAAACACAGGGGTTCTTTTAAAATAGTTTGGTTATACACGGGGTGTTGTCTAAACACGGGAGTTCGTTCAACATAATTTAGCTAAATGCGGGGTTGCTGAGACACAGATGTTCGTTTAAAATAGTTTAGCTAGACACGGGGTGTTGTCTAAACACAGGAGTTCGTTCAACATAATTTAGCTAAATGCGGGGTTGCTTAGACACAGATGTTCGTTTAAAATAGTTTAGCTAGACACGGGGTGTTGTCTAAACACAGGAGTTCGTTCAACATAATTTAGCTAAATGCGGGGTTGCTTAGACACAGATGTTCGTTTAAAATAGTTTAGCTAGACACAGGTTATCTATTAGCACAGGTTGCCCCTTAACACCTGATGTATCTCAACACAGGGCGTTGGTTTACATAGGTTGTTTCTTAGCAAAGGGTGTTGCTTGAACGCCGGTTGTAGTTCAAAATAGGTTCTCGCTTAACGCTTTATGTCACGAAATAGGTTATCGCTAAACATAAATTGTTCTTTATCACTGATTGTCGCTTAACATAACTTAATTTCAACATGGAATTTCACTCAACGGAGAGATAGTTTCAGGTAAATGTATTAGGAAAAATCACCTGGTTTTAGCCATCTAAGGAATTGTAGGCTATATATAGATTTTATTAGAGAATATAATTTTGTATGCGACATCATACATAATAGTGTTTATCGTCTCTATGAAGAGCACCCAGAATTCGACGAAGAGAATTTGCCTCAACGCCAACTCTTCAAAATATAGGTTGAAAACCATTTGTATATTAAGAACCCATATGTACCCCTTTTGTTCATGAATATCATTCTGCTGCATATTCACTAAACATTATGGCCTAAGTTTTGCCATCAAATAAAACACATTTTAGTAGATTCGGGTGATTTCAAAACTTCGCCCGTAGAATTCAATGAAATCGTAACCATCCTTAAACTGGTGAGAGCCATAGTCCAAAACTTTAATAAATGTAGGTTGGGGTTAACCATAATTCTCCAGAGTTAGTGAAGATCTGAACATGGACCGTCTGCTCTGAGAGAATATCAAAGATGCGTTGTTATGAAGAATTGATTAAATGCTCTTTATTCATTTATTGAAAAGGAGAAGTGTCTTTATGCCTACAAATATAATAAAATATTTCAAAATATTCATATAAGTCAACAAACCTGTTTAAAAACAATATGTAAAATGTGAGCACTAAAAATTAAAAATTAAGTATAATATACATAGAATCCATCAGTTTATTATGAATACAGCACTCCGTAATATATAATTTTAAATTCCAATATAATTTGTTATAAATAATTGATAATATTTTATAGATTTATTTTTCTAACGTTTATTATTAAGTGAAGTTTTTAAGCGGAAAATAATTGAATATGTTAATGTGCCTCGGGGGGAAGGTTCTTAATGATGAGAATAATGGCCACCGATGGCATAAACTAGAGAGATGCCTACATGTAAATACAAGGTTGTCCCAAAGGTTCGTAAACACTTGCAAAAAAATTGAAATACCAATATTATTCGCCGTTATGTATAATGTCTTTGTATTATGTATAGAGTAACTGTATTGTGTATTATTATGTATTCACCATAATAATATTATTCACCAAGTAATAAGAAAACACGAACTTTTGGGACAACCTTATAATAAAAAGTTAAATCCGTTTATATGACGTAAACTCGTATTTAGAGAACATACAGTAGATTCCTCATGAGAAAGCATAGCCTGAAAACATGGCTCGGTCTCATGGATTCGACACTCCGTCATGTCAGGCCAAGTCATAAGAAGGCATTTTCGAGAAAGACCGAGTTATTACGACCTCTCTTGGGAGACTCTACTGTATTTTTAAAACATGTCAATTCTGTTGATGAGTTCTAAAAATAGTATTGTATCTAAAATTTACTATAGAATTTATATATAGATGTTTATTATACAGATAGTCCAACCCCACCAGCGAGTGCAAGTAACCAAACGGGCTCTGGCACATTTGTAAGTGCAAAGTCGAACTGCTTTCCACATGTGTAGACGTGTGTTGTCTACTTCGCCTACTTCTACCCACCATGATTATCATGGCTTGTACTACGTGTATTAGGGATAAGCAAAAAAAAAGAATTATACAGCTTTATAATAAATTTATTTTCTCCAATTTACTCAGTCTAATCTATTTATTAGCTTGATTGTCTCAAATTAATTTTTCCTGTATTTAAATTTCATATTACCATTAAGGTACTATTGGTGTTTTCCTGCATGTATCATACATTTCTGCTTGAAGAATCTGTATAAGACTAAAAGGTCTTAATAAAGCTTTTTGTTGTTGTTGTTGAATATACAGATATTTTATGAATTCCATTAGTAGAACCGGCTTTCCAGAACATCCGCCAGATGAAGGGTCGACGGGGTAACAAGCCAAAGGCATTATTAGTAGTATTGACGGCTTCTAAATGAAGCCATCATTTATTTACATCCATCCGAGACCCACATAAATAAAACCGAAATCTGTCCATTCTGGTGTTGACAATTTGTTAGAGTGCCTGCAGGGAGGAAATAAAAATGGTTTAATGATCGGCCCAGGGATCAATGGAATCGAAGATAGGATCCACTTTATTGGCAACCAGGTCTAGATTGAATGTCCTTCCTGGGACAACCTCGAATAAACACACCACTATAAATTAAACCTACTCCATTGGCTAGCTTCTCGCTCTACGCCATTTATTTGGTGTAGCCCATGTTTTATGCCAACATCAATATTTATGTGGCTTCATAAATATTCCTCTCTTTTATACCTGCACATAATGCTATATCAATATCTCTCTGGTAGCTTTTCAATAACGGCGATCTTTTGGCCGCCTTGAGGATCTTAAGGCTCAAGTCTAAAATACGCTATTACATATTCATATCCATATTTTAGAAGTTCTATAGTCAAATTAATGATTTTACTAAATCACAAGAAGCAAATTCTATAATCAATAATTCATCTTTAATATTTAAGAAAAGAATATAAGAGCTCCGATTTGCGTGTGATGCTTATTTTCTAAAATGTTATCTGGATGTTTGATATTACTTGAATTTTTATTATCTATTAGCGCAGTGTTTGTAGCCTTCATAGAATCTAAAAGATTTCAATTAACACCAGTCCATTATGTAATCTCAATACACGCACAGATATAAAATATATATACAATATAATACGTATACATATACAATCAAAATATGCATTTAAAATGCATACAATGCATATATGTAAGATATACATAGATATTATGTGATGGTAATCCAAGACTAATCGATCTACTCAGCTTCCACACAGTCTTCACCAGAATATGACATCTAAGAAACTTCTATAAATATTTTACCTTTTTGTCATTTTAGATTCAATCTAGAGAAAGAAGTTAGACATAACCTGGTTTATAGAGCGCAGAGTGGAAGTTGCAAAATGCTTCGTTTAAATAAAAGTGGCAAAGAAATCCAGGTCTCGAGACATCTACTGCTGGAATACCCACTCTTCTTTAGCGCTAGACAACAGACAGTAAATAATGTTGTAGATTTATATCAATTTTTAAATACTAGAGAGATAATTATCACAGATTTAACTATTTTTGTAAATATATTTATGATTATATTTCTAACCTAGAAGGATCAGCTTCCTAATATATCTTATTGTTTCTGTTTTTTTAAATTAATTAAATTTTTCATAATATGTTTATAAATCTTTCTGTTTAAAAATGTAAATCGACACAATTATGCTTAGCGGGAAAATCGCGTTTTGTGTGTTTTTATTTATGCTTATGAGGTGATACAGCAACATCTTTACAATTAGAGAGGAGACAAAATGAACCAAATCTAGAAAAAAGAAGTGAGGACATATCGGTCATTAAAGTCTGAGAGGCAAGGCCTTCAGCCAGTTCAGGGCTTCCGGGGTGACAGAGTGGAGATTGGAGATTCCTCCATTGAATTTGTACAGCGGGCAGTCGTCTAGTATATGGGACATTGATTGTGGGACGTTGCAGGCACAATTTGGATCTTTGGTGTAGCCCCATAACTTCATCAGCTCTGCACACCTTCCCTGTCCTGTCCTAAAGCGGTTTAGAAGCACCCATTCTCGTCGAGGGAGGGAAAAACCTGGGATCTTGACACTTGGGCTTGTGATGAGGTTCTTGTTTGTGTGTTGAAATAAATAAATCAAATTAAATGTTATATCTTCAATTAATCCTATCTCAATAAAAATAATTTCATATTCTTTTTTTAAACTTTGAATTCTAAAGATTATTCTTGTATTTTACCCCAGATTGTTAGTTCATATCATGATGAATTCTAGTAAACTATTAACCTTTAAACAAAGTACATTAACCTGCCATACAAGGAATAATACCATTTAACAACATAAGGGAAAAGGGGGAGAGGTGAAGAGAGTTTGAATAAAAAAGAGCTAAAGACAGAATTATATATATAGATAATGACCTTCCTTCAATTGTTCTCATTTGAGAAAAAAACATCGCCTACCTAGAAAATAATTAATTTCTTTAAGATGTTTAATAACCGAGCTGTTACGCACCACACAATGATCACGAAATAAATTTCTTAAAATATATAGTAATATACAAGCATTTTAGTCTTAGAATAATCATGTAATATATTATCTAATCCATACAATACTGCCATGAAATTCGAAAATGATCTATATTCACAAAACGATAGTCATTTAAAGATATTATGTTATGTTGCTGTGTGTGGGTCCGAGGACCATTCCATTCTTGTCAAGTGGAGAACTAACCGTCTTTACTTTTTTGCTGGTATTAAAAGAAGGAGTAGAAACCTTATGGAATCGAAGTTAGAATAAAATAGAAATTCTAGATTTTCATTTATTAGAGAAACCAATCCATCTCATTCTATTTTATATCCCTTGCGACAATTTGTTGTACACGTTAAAAAAAGGTAAATATCTTGATATATATATATATACGTGTATAATACCATTAAGATATATTTTCGAAATTTATATATTTGTTAGTTAATTTAAAACATAAGAGGTTTGTTTTCTATATATAAAATAAATAGAATATAATAGGGAAAAATAACACCAGCAAAACTTTGGGTGTTAACCTTTATAGGCTGAAGAAAAAGGAATAAGCGAAAAGATAGGTTTATAGAAAAGAACAAACACAGAAATATGATGAATTTTTTAATATGATATTTTTCAATAATTAGATATAAGTTAATGTAGATAAATAAAAGTATTTTCCCCTATCTCTTGAAGAAAAATGAAAAAAAAATTCTGAGATTAAAAAAAAATAATTTTGGGATTTTTAAAGCCTGACAATCTACTGTAAATTGGAGGACACACACATAATATAAGCTATATTAATTAAATGAACCTAAAATATTTCTTTTTTTAGAGAGATTTTATAGATTAATTAACTTAAATATGAATTCAGCAAGAATAACAAACACTAAAGGAGAAAGTCTTGCGAGGAGTTGGCACTGATCAAATAAGGTTAACCTATTATTGTCACATTCCACTTAGAATTTGTGAATATTAATCATTCCTGTATATAAATTGTTTAATATTATAATAATAAATGAGAGAAAGGAGGAATGAAAATGCTAAAGGTTAGACTAATTGAAAAAAAAAAAGATGTTACTCAGGCGGGCTTCTTCAGAACACCTGAGCATTAGTTTCGGCCTCATTGATGACTATATATAATATCTTATATTGAGTCCCCCCATTCAATTTCACACTAGATTGTTATTAGTATAGTCTTCAAAAATCACAAAATATATATATTTTTTAAATCAAAAATGTTTTATCATATCTATTAAAGAGATAAGATAGGGGAAATATTATTTCTTTATCCACATTATCTTATATTTAATTATTGGAAAATTATTATCATTGTTCTGTTTTTATTCTTTTCTACAAACATATCTTTTATATTCTTTTTTTCTACCCACACTATGACGCGTAACAGTCAAAACTTTACCGGAGTCTTTTCCCCTATTATATTCTATATAACTATTTATTATATATATAAAGGTTTTATACTATTTAAAGACATTTATAGAACAATTTGATGTCAAATTGAAGGTATAATGTCAGTATAGCAAGCTATTACTGAACAAGTGTAGAATTATATCTATTATATTATATGAGAGGTAGTTGCTATTATATTCTTATATCAATTCTTCCTTTTTTACCCCTATGTTCTGCTTCTATGACGCGTAATTGCCGATGCTACAGCGTGAACTTGTTATAGCCCTATGTTGTTACATAAAATATAAAACCTTTTTGATACCTTAAAAATAATATCTATTTAATTTATTTTTAATTATCAATACTCCTCTTCTCTAATACCAACTATCTTTGATATAATATATCTATATATATATATATAATATTTCTATATTTATTTCTTATTTTTATCATATATATATATATATATATATTTATGAAAAAATAGTACAAATGTAACATTGTACTGGGATAAGGTGCATAAATTAAGAAAAAGGCATCTCCTTATCGTGCAACTGAAAGTTGCTGATGGCTGGCGCCATCTGTCGGAATAATTATCAACTATTCTCGTTGATTTTTAATTATTCCAGAATTGGCCAAATACCCATTCTTGATTAACCAAGAAAAGCTAACCACGGACGCGTTTCGGGCTGTTGGCCCTCATCAGCGTGGTGCAAGCTGTACCTCAACGACCAAAAAATTGGTCATTAAGGCATCCTGAAAAATCATGAAACGGGTAGTTAAGGCCAGAATTGCGTGAGGACGCTACACAATGTGAAAAAATGGCGCCAGCCATCAGCAACTTTCAGTTGCACGATAAGGAGATGGCTTTTTCTTAATTTATGCACCTTATCCCAGTACAATGTTACATTTGTACTATTTTTTCACATTGTGTAGCGTCCTCACGCAATTCTGGCCTTAACTACCCGTTTCATGATTTTTCAGGATGCCTTAATGACCAATTTTTTGGTCGTTGAGGTACAGCTTGCACCACGCTGATGAGGGCCAACAGCCCGAAACGCGTCCGTGGTTAGCTTTTCTTGGTTAATCAAAAATGGGTATTTGGCCAATTCTGGAATAATTAAAAATCAACGAGAATAGTTGATAATTATTCCGACAGATGGCGCCAGCCATCAGCAACTTTTAGTTGCACGATAAGGAGATGCCTTTTTCTTAATTTATGCACCTTATCCCAGTACAATGTTACATTTGTACTATTTTTTCACATTGTGTAGCGTCCTCACGCAATTCTGGCCTTAACTACCCGTTTCATGATTTTTCAGGATGCCTTAATGACCAATTTTTTGGTCGTTGAGGTACAGCTTGCACCACGCTGATGAGGGCCAACAGCCCGAAACGCGTCCGTGGTTAGCTTTTCTTGATTAATCAAGAATGGGTATTTGGCCAATTCTTGAATAATTAAAAAAAAATCAACGAGAATAGTTGATAATTATTCCGACAGATGGCGTCAGCCATCAGCAACTTTCAGTTGCACGATAAGGAGATGCCTTTTTCTTAATTTATGCACCTTATCCCAGTACAATGTTACATTTGTACTATTTTTTCACATTGTGTAGCGTCCTCACGCAATTCTGGCCTTAACTACCCGTTTCATGATTTTTCAGGATGCCTTAATGACCAATTTTTTGGTCGTTGAGGTACAGCTTGCACCACGCTGATGAGGGCCAACAGCCCGAAACGCGTCCGTGGTTAGCTTTTCTTGATTAATCAAGAATGGGTATTTGGCCAATTCTGGAATAATTAAAAAAAAAATCAACGAGAATAGTTGATAATTATTCCGACAGATGGCGCCAGCCATCAGCAACTTTCAGTTGCACGATAAGGAGATGCCTTTTCTTAATATATATTTATATATTAAAAATAAAAAAAAGGCATCTCCTGACCACGAGCACATGTGCTTTTTAGATGGCAGAGCGCCATCTAGTGGAGCAAGAATAAACTAAACGTTTATTTAGCTTGCCCCGTGATATTTGGCAAACCCAATTTCTTGATAAATCAAGAAAAGCCATCCACGAACGCGTTTCGCGCTGTTGGCGCTCGTCAGCGTGGAGTAGGCTTTAACCAAAAAGATTTTTTTGGACCCAATGGCTTCCCGAGAAATCAAGAAATGGGTATTTAAGGCCAAATTTGGCGCTCTGCCATCTAAAAAGCACATGTGCTCGTGGTCAGGAGATGCCTTCTTTAATTTTAATATCAACACCTGACCCACTTATCTTTTATTTTTTTCTATTGTTTTCTCATATATATATAGAAATTGAATTGCTAAATTGATTTTTAACTACTAAATAGATTATTATGAAATTTCACATATAAGTAGCTGAATAAATAATTTTATGAAAAAAGGCATCTCATTATCGTGCAACTGAAAGTTGCTGATGGCTTACGCCATCTATCGGAATAAATATCAACTATTCTCGTTGTTTTTTAATTATTCCAGAATTGGCCAAATACCCATTCTTGATTAATCAAGAAAAGCTAACCACGGACGCGTTTCGGGCTGTTGGCCCTCATCAGCGTGGTGCAAGCTGTACCTCAACGACCAAAAACTGGTCATTCAGGCATCCTGAAAAATCATGAAACGGGTAGTTAAGGCCAGAATTGCGTGAGACCGCGACACAATATGAAAAAATAGTACAAATGTGATATTGTACTGGGATAAGGTGCAAAAATATGAAAAAAAGGCATCTCCTTATCATGGATAGGTTATTCAAAGCCTATAAAAATTAGCGTAATAGGAAATTAACTAGATATTTTGAATTATAAAATGTTGATTTCTAAACAATATAAACTATTACTACTAGGAGAATAATTCAATCAAACTAATAAATATTTATTTAGGAAGACTATAATACCACATGTATGTATAAAAGGACAATAATATTATGTGAAACTTCTATGTATATTTATATTGACAAATATTTATTGACACTCTATAGAAATATACATTGATATATATGCGTACCTCTCAGAATAAGTGTCAATGTATCCCCCTCCCTTAAATATTTGTTCAAATATTTTTAAGCACACATATTCAATATTTCAAAATAAATCCAGGAGGAAATATCTGAATTCAAAGATGACATAAATCGGTTTTCCTAGTAATAGGTAAGAGGAAATGTGAGAGGTAATACACCTATACGCCTATATTGAAATTTCTATTGGCAACTTCTCTATTGACGCGGGGAATAAATACTTCAAAACTGGTATATTTACACATGTTGATATATTTATGTATCTGATATATATTTTTGTGGGGAAAAACTCAAATATCAAAGTAGTATTTCCTGAACTACTCCTTTTAATAATATATATGTTATGATAAAGCACAATTTGGATTATAGATTATAAACATGAGGTAATAAGACCAAATCCAAATAAATAAATAGTGTGTGACTTTTCGGTAACATCGTTGTTACCGAAAAGTCACACACTATTTATTTATTTGGATTTGGTCTTAATACCTCGTTTTTATGCTTTTGTCTGAAGATGGTAACAACGCTGTTACCGAAACGTCACACACTATTTATTTATTTGGATTTGGTCTTATTACCTCGAATATACGTATATGTTTTATATTAAATATTTTTAAGATAGAGATTAATAGTTCGATAATTTGATATATAGAAATATTGAGCATTGAGAATACACGAATATCATTATGATATTGTTTGTAGTCGTGTGAACAGAATAATTAAAATAATTTTGAATCACAATTAGCTTTAATTGTTCTAATGAAATAATTTGAGAAGAAATACCTGATTTGAGACTTGAAGAATAAAGAAAATAAAATATTATGTATTTAAATATCTACAAAAATAATTGAGCCGGCCAACGGGAAACAACAACAATGGGTTATATAGGGAAAGTCCTGACATCTTGCGGTCGACATTACAGAGTAGTTTGTTCTAGAAATTATAATTTTTTTTTCTAATTAAATAATTTTTACATAACATATACGTGTATATATAAACAAAAGTTGAGAAAACAACTAAAATAAGCTCTCATATAAAAATGTTTATAAATATTTCATTTTTAAAATCATAAATTACCTTTATCAAAATTAATATTTATTGTGATAGAGTGTCAATAATTAACTTTCTATTTTTCTTGATATTTTTATTAAATTTCATCCATTTAATCAAAAGGATAATATTCTTTTTTTTTTTTGTATAACCACTCGCTAATTTTGCTGAAAGATTTGCGGTAAATGAGTGGCCAGAAGGAAGGAAGTGGACGAGTGAACGGTGGACGATTGGGTACCACCCTCGATTCCCGACAGTCATGAACCGGGATTGAATCCCGCGTTAACATTTTGTTTTAATATGTGAATACCCTTCATATATGATTCATTGTTGCAAATATCATAAACTAGGTTGCTCTTTTTAAGCGGTACCTAATAAAGTGATTTTGGAACAAGAAGTGAGGAAGTTTTATAGCGATTAATATATTCGTAGAATTATTTATTTTATTTATAAGTTACAAAGATGCAATATCCCTCAAAGGACACTTTCGTTATACAATTGGACAGTTATTCAACCCTAAATATTTTAGTTGAGTATATAAAGATATGTGAGATAGAAAAATGGTATAAAAAGGTATCAAAATTCGAAACTATTATAGACGCATATAATTCTTTTTAAATATAAACAATTTCTACTGTCCTTACTGTAATGGAAAAATTAAATGGGAGGACAGTAGTTTTCCATTGCAGTAAGGACAGTAGAAATTGTTTATTTTTAAAAAGAATCATACGCGTCTATAATAGTTTCGAATTTTGATAACAGATGGCGCGCTAATGCATCATAATAAAAATGTATGTATAAAGATATGTTCACAATTCGATAAAATAATCCCTTAAATCAATATTAAAATAAGAACATTAAGCCTCCAGGGAGAAGTTTCTTTTTAAAATACTTTTATTTAAAAAACTCTCAAGCTTTCGGGCAAGAAAGCCTTTCTACAGGAGAAATGATGTAATATATTTTCTCTCATAGAAGGGCTATCTTACCCGAAACCTTGAGAGAATTTAAAATAAAAAATATTTAAAAAAGAAACTCTTCCCTGGAGGCTTAATGTTCTTATTTTAATTAACATATGTGAAAAATAATTTAAAATAGTAAAATGTTTTGTAACCAATCTGAATCAACGTTTAGTTGATATTTTGCCAACTAGAGCAATGAGTCTCCAAGAAGACATCGGACCCAGCCCGGTGAATAGCAGCTGTTGGCCGGACCGCGGAGGTTCCATGCAGTATGTCTAGCCACATCTTGCGATTAAAGTAACATTGGACATTGATGTTGAAGAAAAATTCATCATCGTAAAGATAGAGGCTGCTTGGCCAGCATTCATATTTCTTGAAAATAAAGATACTTCGTCCAGTATATCTTTTATTACCTCGACGTTTCGACAAAAAGCCTTTGTCCTCGTCAGGAGCAAACAAAAATTAAAACATCTGGCAAAGCGTTAAAATCATTCTAAGGCTCCAACCTTGAACGCCCTTGGAGCCTTAAAATAATTTTTAACGCCATGCCAAATGTTTTAATTTTTGTTTGCTCCTGACGAGGACAAAAACTTTTTGTCGAAACGTAGAAGTAATAAAAAGATTCACTGGCCGAAGTATCATTAATTTCAAGAAAAAATCAACAATTATTTGTTTATCGTATTAACGATTCAATACATATTTGAAGGATATAAACATGAATAGCTTAATTCGTCCAAGATCAATACAATACAAGAATCAATATATTTAAATATCTGTTAGGAATATATTGCACGTTGCGGTATTACCAACAAAGCCCCAAATGTTGCAGTGGTGTGTGACAATCAAATAGTTGAAGCGTTCTAGAAGATTTAATTCTAAATACCTCTGGGAAGATTCACAGCTGATCAACGAAGCCTTACCTTCTCCCAATCCCCTTTATATTTAGTTTAGTAATGGTACAGATTTGTTATATTTAACTGAAAATGGAGCAAAATATTGCCATTAACCAATATAACAATTTATTTATATAAATCACATAATTATTGTTATTTTAAATCATTTATAATGTGAGTCACAATATATCTTAGTTCTGAAGATGTAAAATACATAATATTATTTATTATAAAATAAATAAAGCTTCCAGGGCTATAAGGTTATTGTACAAACTTTTTATTTTTAAATTTTCGGACTTGTCAGTCCTTCATCAGGAGTATCACGTTAATAAATTAATGATATATACTATTTATATATACAAATTGTTATTCACATATTTTAAATATTTATGATATTGAGAGAACATAATAGTATTTGAATATATCATTTTATATATATATATATATACAGTGTGCCTCGGATATATTGCTGATTATCTGTCTAGTTTCATATATAAATTAATTTTTTGTCTATGTATTATGTGTATATTATATAGCTCACATTGTGTATATGTATAACTTGTATTATTGTCTACTTTCTGTGTATGTGTTCTGTGTTATTTGTATAGTGTTATTATACAGAATTGTTTAACTTTTCTTTCTCACTAGAATTGATGGTGTATGTAACTATAACTGAAGTGTGAAAAATAGTACGAAAGTAAATTTGTACTTGGATCATGTAGATAAATTAAGAAAAAAGGCATTTCCTGATTGTGCAGCTGAAATTTGCTGATGGCTTGCGCCATCTATCGGAATTAATATCAACCAATCGTTGATTTTTAATTATTCCCAATTCTAGAATAATTAAAAATCAACGATTGGTTGATATTTATTCCGATAGATGGCGCAAGCCATCAGCAACTTTCAGTTGCACGATCAGGAAATGCCTTTTTTCTTAATAGAACTGAAGTGCTTTTTTTAAAATTGTAATCAGACTAAAAAAGTGAAATTCACAAATATTTGGATTTATATTTTTCAAAAGAAATTTGACATGATAATATATCGGGATATGATTCTATTATATTATCTCTATAATTCGTGCCACAATAAAGTCAATGATATAACTTTTACATTAACGATTGACTTAATTCAAAGTTAGTTAAATTATATAATTGATTGTGATAATGAAAGAGATATCGTTTCCTTTCAGAGAAATCCTAATAGATTTAGAGAAAGATTTTTTTTTTAGAAAAGGAAAAGTCACACAAATTTGTCGTTTTTAAAATTAAAAGAATTTCTTTCTCTCCTTTCTGAAGAGTTGATATTTTAATTAAAATAATTAAAATTGAATTAGTTTTCAATTTAAATGAATGGAAGTGAATGATATTTTAAATTAATTATTTTTCGCTTCTATTGTTAATCGATATTCAAAGCTCTCTTCTTTAATATTAAAGCGCGAGTGTTATATAAGCTCTTATAACAAAAGGAAGACGCGCCAAAAATAAGTTATTCGAATGGTACGAAATTAGGTAAATGTGTTATATATAATCAAAGGTCGCCTCTCCATAAAGAAAACGTCAAAACTAGACGCCATCTATTGACTGTCTCCACAAACTAGCGTCCTCGGGTGGTTGACAAAGCCACAACACCAGCTTTGGCAAACTGAGAAGCGTCCACCTGGAGACCTTATTAATAATTTATAAATGTTATTCAAATAGAAAAAGTAGGCCTAAGAATTGGCGTTGCTGACAATTCTTCATCGCCCATTTCTAAGATGGGTGTTCTGTAAAACATTTAGTTTAACATCAATATATATTAATTTTGAGCTACTATTTTGTTTTGTTTTTGTTGTTTGTTTTGTGTATTGAAGATGGATATTCTTATTTAAAATGATGTCTTTTCTTGAAGATGACTATGTTTGTTAAATATGGCTATGTATGTCGAAGATGACTTTGTTTGTTGAAGGTCGCTATGTTTGTCGAATATGGCTATGTTTGTTAAAGATGGTTATGTGTGTGGAAGATGACTATGTGTGTTGAAGATGACTATGTGTGTTGAAGATCGCTAGGCGTGTCGACGATGACTATGTTTGTTAAAGATGGCTATGTGTGTTGAAGATAACTATGTTTGTTAAAGATAGCTATTTTTGTTGAAGATGGCTATGTGTGTTGAAGATTACTATGTTTATTAAAGATGGCTATGTGTGTTTAAGATGACTATGTTTGTTAAAGATGGTTATGTGTGTTGAAGATGACTGTTTGTGTTGAAGATGACTATGTGTGTTGAAGATAACTATGTTTGTTAAAGATGGCTATGTGTGTTGAAGATAACTATGTTTGTTGAATATGGCTATTTGTGTCGAAGAGGGCTATGTTTGTTGAAGATTAGCTATGTTTGTTAAAGATGGTTATGTATGTTGAATATGACTATGTTTGTTAAAGATGGCTATGTGTGTTGAAGATGACTATGTTTGTTAAAGATGGCTATGTGTGTTGAAGATGACTATATGTGTTGAAGATGACTATGTGTGTTGAGGATGACTATGTTTGTTAAAGATGGCTATGTGTGTTGAAGATAACTATGTTTGTTGAATATGGCTATTTGTGTCGAAGAGGGCTATGTTTGTTGAAGATTAGCTATGTTTGTTAAAGATGGTTATGTATGTTGAATATGACTATGTTTGTTAAAGATGGCTATGTGTGTTGAAGATAACTATGTTTGTTAAATATGGCTATTTGTGTCGAAGAGGGCTATGTTTGTTGAAGATTAGCTATGTTTGTTAAAGATGGTTATGTATGTTGAATATGACTATGTTTGTTAAAGATGGCTATGTGTGTCGAAGATGGCTATGTCTCCAAAACACATCATAGTTTAGTAATTAAAATGTAAATTTTGTCGATGCAGTAGAATGTTCATAGATAATTCTATTTCTGATGGTACTTCGAAAATTATTTGTAAAAAGGAATTGAATTTTAGAAATGTTTCTTATTGATTATATATAGTCGTTTGGTAAAAAATGAAAATATTTATTTTATTTATAAAAGAGAGAATTGTTCATTTTTAACTCATGAATAAATACGCAATAATATAATATATAGTATATATAGAATATGAAGTTAATTCTATATTATTATGAATTATAAAAATAATTACAATCATAAACAATAATTATATTGTTTTAAGAACTAACTAAAATGATGCACTATTTTAAAAGAAGACAACAAGGTCTTAAAAATAATGTTCTAAATGTTTTTAACTTTAAAATGAAAAAACAAGTTTTATATTATGTATTATATATATAAATATATATATTGCTTTTTTTGAAAAAAGAGAAATCCATTAATATTTAGGTAATAAGAAATAATATATGTAAGCTTATTTTTCAATTTCCTATCTACTTAGTTGATGTTGTTGAACCATTTACCTTTGAAAATACATTAACTTAATTGCTGAAAAAATAGAATTTTCAATCCGCCAAAACCAAATTTATGATTTTATGGTATAAAAAAATATAAAATAAATGACATTCTATCTGAAAAAACTACTTAAATTTGTTATGTAAGCGTGAGTTTTTAAAAATTATATTCGCGCAAAAATTAATCTCTAATCTTTATATTCAATATATATTATTCAAATATATTACATATTATACATATATGCAATTCAAAATGAACACGTTCGTGGA
Source organism: Cordylochernes scorpioides (assembly GCA_030710605.1). Taxonomy (NCBI): domain Eukaryota; kingdom Metazoa; phylum Arthropoda; class Arachnida; order Pseudoscorpiones; family Chernetidae; genus Cordylochernes; species Cordylochernes scorpioides. Next base: position 41,802,442 of record CP092886.1, read on the forward strand.
TGGATTTTATCTAGCGAAATAAAAATCATAATAACCTTTATTTAGGTTTGTTCCATTATATGTGGTCCACTCAATTTCTTGATAAATCAAAAAAGGTCAACCACCTACGCGTTTCGTGCTGTTTGTCCTCGTTATCATGGTGTAGACTGTACCTCTACGACCAAATATTCGGTCCTAGAGGCTTCCTGAGAAATTCCTTTTAAAATGTTCATGTGAGCTGTGAGGATATGCTAATTATGTTTTAATACCAACATCTGACCATTTTTATATTTCTTCTTATTTTTTCACACACACATATTAATATACTCAAATATATTCGAATATTTATGTAAATTAACTATTCTTGTGATATATATTTACACCTTTTTATTTTAATATATTTAATGCATTTAGATGTTAGTTTCACATCAATGGGTTATTCACATTTATGGGAAAGGCATCTATTTCGTACATAGAATTTTCATTCAACATCCTAACGTTTTAGTACAAAGGTGATTTAAGGTATTTACTAAAACCTATAATTAGAATATACATACATTCTCTGTATACACAAGTAAAATATAAATATAATTCATAAAAATGATAAATAACCCTCGGGATATAAAATTTTTATAACATTTTTTCTCTCTCTCCATATACAAAAAAACTATAGAGAAAGAGCAAACGAATTCAAAATTGGTATAATATGTAAAAATGAAGAAGAGAAACACATCTAGAGATTTAGAACAAGGAGCTCCATTTATTGTTATTGTTTTCCGCCTAATATTTTGGATTTTAATAAGCCCCTGCGCCGTACGATGTTATTTATTCAAAAACCTTGTTTCTAATATTGGGCTTGATACATTTTAATTCTGCAGGGAGATCTTCTTTTAAAATAAATATTATCGTGGGGAATGCGCCGGATTTTATTGAACGCTCGAGTTTATTATTTGGCTCTTTGTTTATTCAACGATTCAATAATTTTCTATTTATTTGAACCAATTTAAAAAGTGCTCTACCGAATGTAAGTTGTTAGTCTGAAGGACATAACATTGGTATTAGGATTAAATGATGTCGAGCTTTAATACAAATGTAAATATATATAGCGTATATATATATAACCCTCGTATATAATTACCCTCATACATATAACTCCTTCTAAGTTTCTTTATAATGTCTTCGTCCTCAATGCCTTCCTTACTGAGGGTGGGCCACATGGTCTCTCCGTATCTCCCTCCTTCAATGCCTTCCTCTACTGAGGGTGGGCCACATGGTCTCTCCGTATTTCACTCCTTCAATGCCTTCCTCTACTGAGGGTGGGCCACATGGTGTCCGTATCTCCCTCCTTCAATGCCTTCCTCTACTGAGGGTGGGCCACATGGTCTCTCCGTATCTCCCTCCTTCAATGCCTTCCTCTACTGAGGGTGGGCCACATGGTCTCTCCGTATTTTACTCCTTCAATGCCTTCCTCTACTGAGGGTGGGCCACATGGTCTCTCCGTATCTCCCTCCATCAATGCCTTCCTCTTCTGAGGGTGGGCCACATGGTCTCTCCATATCTCCCTCTTTTAATGCCTTCCTCTACTGAGGGTGGGCCACATGGTCTCTCTGTATCTCACTCCTTCAATGCTTTCCTATACTGAGGGTGGGCCACATGGTTTCTCCATATCTCACTCCTTCAATGCCTTCCTCTACTGAGGGTGGGCCACATCTTCTTTCCATACTTCCCGGTCCTCCGCTATCTTCTTCAGCTCCTCGTAGGTGTGTCGTTCAGTCCATTGTTTAAGATCGTCTGTGTATCCCCGTCCTCTCCTTCCCCTCGATCTATTCCCCTGGAGCTTTCCCTCCAACACTATCTGCAATGTCTCTCCCGCTGATCCGCGCATCACATGTACAGTAAACGTCAGTTTTCGTTGTTTCGTGAACTTTATTAGCTCGCGTTCTGTACCCATTCGATTGAGGACTTGATTATTTGTTACCAAGTCTGTCCAAAGAATTTTGATGTCTTATGTGATGAATTATAATGTCTTAACTATCTTGAAATCAAAGTCTAGTTACAAGTTAGACTAGAATGGACACATTATATGCTGATAGAGAGGGATGGAACGTCATGACCTCTAACATTCGGATTAAGGCAAAACATATGATGATAATGATGTGATCCTATAGTTCGTTTGCAAGTAGTTGAGTGCCTGAACTTAGTTATATCTAGTAATTGACTACTTAAATGAAGTTAACTATGATACAAAAATAGCTCTCTCTCTCTCAGTATCAATAAGTAAAAACCATGACATCTCAACTTGTTCGGCGGTACATATACTAAAATTGGAACGATACAGAGAAGATTAGCATGGCCCCTGCGCAAGGATGACACGCAAAATCGTGAAGCGTTCCATGACATCTCAACTTCGGAATATGATAAGACAAAAATGATATGAAATGATGATAATGATAATCTAGCTTATTCGTAGAATGGTTGAATCAACCTGTAAATAATTATATGTATTTATAAACTAGGAGTGAAGTTGTAAATAATAAATAGGAAACTATATAATCAACTAAGATTCACAGAGCCAGAATGGTAAGCTCCACAATAGTAATACAGGAAGGTATGAAGGCAGTAATAGATGAACACTAGCCATTAGCAACTGTCTATCTCATGGCTATAGGCAAAATGCCGACTAATCACCCAACACCACAATGTCTCATTAGTTCACTGAACTCGCTTGGCTCGATGCCAGAGGTCGCTCGCCTTTCTCAAGTCCGTTCCTACTTGATACTTCTGTTCTTTTTTTTTTTTTTAGAATGGTAAATACAACCACCTTTTTTGGTATTCTACTTAGAGTGAATATTGTTTATCAAACCTTCAGAGAAATATTTATAAACAAAATATTTACACTCTTAAAAAAGATCAAAATATATTTTTCCCGATATTTTTATAGGGTCGGGGCATATACTGTATTGAGGTACTCTTAAACAAAGCATTTAAAATGACTATTCCTGTCCAAGATCACCATCAAATTTGATAACTACTTCCGAGCTCTTTAGATTACAAATGTTAGTCGAATGGTAAACATTGAAGTCTTTAAAGTTCGAATATTTATTTTACACATAAAACGAGAACTTCAACTCTCCTTATTGCAATTAAAAATATTGAGAGGGCTTGGCTCATTAGTGGTAGCTCATCGTTGTTTATTTTGTTTGTTTTAACTTTTGAAATTATTTGTTCAATTTATTTGATTAGACAGATAACCTTATCTATCCCTTGTGTCTATTGTGCCATCTTAAACAGCACCAGCGTAACAATATATATATAAACACGATCCCTATAGTATATATTCGCTCCCAACTGGAAATTTTTTTTCAAAACAAAATGTGTCACCAAATAACGATCAATGACAATAAAAGGATATTATCAGAACCTGGCGTTACAAATAAATATTCAAACAAGGCTTAGAGAAAAATGATTGAAATAGAAAGGGTTTTACCTTAATTTACATTTGGCGTTAATCTAGAGAGAATTGGTAATTATTAAAAAGTCTCTCCTTCTCATTGTTATTAATAGCCTGGACAAGAGAAATGTTTTAAAGAGATTAGTCTTCCCGCCTCCCAATAGATTTATTAAGCTTCAATTAGGACGACTAAATAAGCATTTTAAAAACGTGGACCTTAGTGCTTAATGCACCTATAATTTGTTTCCGCTTATAATGGGTTATCCGTGTAAAAGAGATTAATCATGTGTTTTTTATCTACTGGATTTCATACCAGATTGATTGCTGCCACAAATTCTCTTAGTTTGCCAATTTTTCATTCTTAATAAACTCCTAAGTATTTGATTTGAATATTAAACCTTTTTTGTTATTTATCTTATTGACAAATGTTAATTTGTGGAGAAAAAAATCTTAATATAAATAAAAGTTAAAACGTTTTTTATTTGAGTAGATTTATTTTATTTTATATTTTTACGCCGCCCGCATCGAAGAGAGTGATTTCGAAAGGCTATTTCCATTTTTATTTAAAGAAATTTTACTGCAAAATCTTTTATATTCTCATTTATCAAATATTCAATCTTGTTTTTAATATCGTAGAGGTTTTAATTATTTGATATATAAACATAGGCAATATAGATGTAGGATGGTTGTTGTGATGTGCTGGTGTGGCTTGTGGAAAGGCTGCTGATAAAATTATAATTAAAATTAAATTTATTTAAAGCAAGAAATTATAAAGATAAAAGAAACAACGGTTGAAGTAACGGCCGCCAGCTTTAGCCTTGTTGTTTACCGATGAGTGCCAGATCAAGTGTGTCGGAAGAAGCCAGCCGCTAGAAAGTTCTGGATGACGCCCGCGCATGCGTAGTGAAGTGTTCTCCCAACACGTGCTCGCCAAGCTTCTGCCCGTATGTGTTTTGAAGCTTTGTCCCAGTTCGCTGAAGCAAAGTGCGGTCGCCACATAGACGAATATATGATTCTTTTAAAAATTAAACAATTTTCAACTACCCTTACACTACAATGACTGTTTCACCACTGATGAGCCAGCTCCTCCCATTAATTATTCATTGCAGTAAGGGCTGTTGAAGATTGTTCAATTTAAAAAATAATTATACGCGTCTATAATAGTTTCAAATTCTCATAACAGATGGCGCGCTAATGTATCATAGGCAATATAATTACTATATATAGTCACGACCGTCTTTCCTCATTCCTCATCGGCCGCCTCTGTCACGGATGCGCGCGCATCATCATTATGATCATTATCATTATCTAATGATAATAATAATAATAATTATTATTATTATTATTATTATTATATATAGTCACGACCGTCTTTCCTCATTCCTCATCGGCCGCCTCTGTCACGGATGCGCGCGCACAGGGAGGTCACGTGCTCGCCGGCAGCCAACGGGCGCGCGCCGCCGGCATTACGTCATAGATTATAAACACAAGGTAATAAGGCCAAATAAAAAAATAGTGTGTAATAAGGCACAATTTGGATTATAGATTATAAACACAAGGTAATAAGACCTAATCCAAATAAATAAATAGTGTGTGATAAGGCACAATTTGGATTATATTTAATACAGTTATCAGCGTCATGCACAATTCTGTCACGTTAAGTCACGTGTCAAGTTACGGTAAGTAGAAATTTTAAAATTAAAAAAAGATGCCGAAACCCGGGATCGAACCAGGGACCTTTAGATATTCAGTCTAACGTTCTCCTAACTGAACTATTTCGGCTTATTTTATTTATTTCTATAGAAGCTTCTATCTTTATAATTATGTATATTTTCAAAAAGTCAATTCGCACCGCCTCTAGCGGTGAAAATGAGGGGTAATACGAGCTGACCTAATGTACATGTAAAGTTTGGAGCGGGACGTTTCACAAGAGTGACATCCACGGCTCCAATTTATAATTGTAACAAATAGTATTTGAATAAAAACATTTAATCGGGTAAAACACGGGCGTTGCCCGGGTCATTCGGCTAGTATTACATAAAGTTCAGAATTGATTTGTATTAGAGAAAACTAAGAAAAAATATATTTTTAAATATTATTTTATTATTGTACCTCAAAGTGTTTCATTTAAATATCACTTTATTCCAATTCCACATGACAGCTATATGGTATCCTTTGATATAGAATCTCTCTATACATCAATTCCTCATGACGAAGCTATCCTGGCACTTCAAGAATTCTTACACAACCATCCGGAAATCATCCTTCCTATCCCTAAAGAAGCCCTTATAGATCTGATTGAACTTTGTCTTGCACTTAATTATTTTGGATATAAAAAAAAAAAAAAAAGACAGATATTTCAAACAAGAAAAAGGTTCACCAATGGGGAATCCTGTTTCATCAGCATTAGCTAACATCTACATGGACAAAATTGATAAAATAATTGCAGACACAGCACAACTACAAGTAATAATCTGGAAACGCTATATTGATGATATACTATGCATCACAAAAGTTGATCTTTCCACCATTCTGAATTTTTTGAATAACCTCAAACCCTTTCTAAAATTCACCTTTGAAATAGAAGAAAATAACTCCCTACCGTTTCTAGACATACAATTAACCAGAAACCAAGATAGAATTGAAACTCGAATATACCGAAAACCTACCCATACTGGAAGCTATCTGAACTTCAATTCATTTGGTCCCATCCACCATAAAATTTCCGTGGTAAAAACTCTTTCAAAAAGACTAACCACACACTTTTCAACAAACGATAACGACACAAAAAAAAGAAAGAACCAAGATATTTCAAGAACTACTTAGCAACAATTACCCTAAACCGTTTATCAAAAAGCATTTCTACAGACCGAGAATATCACCCACAAACAATAGACAAACTTCATCCCAAAACATTTTTTGCTCCCTACCATACAGCTATGGCTGTGAAAGAATAGCCAGAAAATAAAATACTACAATATCACAACAAGATTCCAATCTACCTCGAATCTTAACAACATCCTCCGCCATCCTGATACAAAAAAGGTCACTGAACCAAACAATAGAACCAATGTCATATACAAAATACCATGCAAGTCTTGCCAAGCCGTCTACATAGGAGAAACCGGTAAACCATTAATAGAAAGAATCAACCAGCACAAATCAGCCCTAAAACACCATAACCCGACCTCCTTATTAGTAGATCATGCTCTCATCAATGGCCACATTCCAGACTTTGAACAAACATCAATAATACACCAAGATATAAAAGAAAAGCATAGCAGGCTATTCTTGGAAAGTTGGAGTTCTTTGGAAGACAGAAATAGCATAAACCGAAAGATCGATATACCGGACATGTATACACAATTTAGATGCTCCTAGAATAGGAACCTCTATGTATATATGAACTTCAGTGAAATGTCTTCATTTAATAATGCAATAGCCGAATATTTATTTTGTATATATAGATATTTACTTTTCACTCTATTTATTCATTTATTTTAATTAGTATTGTACGATATTTATTTGTATACATTACATTTTCATTTGGATGATTTTCGCCCGAAGAGATTGTGAAACGCCCGTGTCTCAAGTGTAATGCGCGGCTTGCCGCGAGAGGGGAAGAGATCCTTGAAAAAGATGGCCGTTTAGCCCATTGAAATATCGGAAATAAAAGATTATTTTTTGAATCCAAGATGTGCCCTTTATGAACAAATATATATCTATATTTTTTCAGGTTCGCCACCAAGAGCAACATAGTTCAAAATGTACAAAGAAAACTTACGTACAGAAAGGTTCTTCATATATCCTATTTTTTATTAGAATTTTTTCGAATCCTTCTTCTAAAATAAATACATATTTATCTATAGTTCAATATGTGTCTACATATTATATAGACATGGTTTAAAGGAGTTTTGAAATAGAGGAGAAAGTCAGAGATATATCATAATGAAAAGCCATCTCCTGATCGTGGAACTTAATTTTGCTGATCCCTATCTGCTATCCACCGTAAGAATTACCAATTGAACGTTGATATTTTCTTTTTTTCTTTTTTGGGAAAATTGACCAATATATTGTTTTTTTGAATTATCAAAAAAAACCTTATACGTACGCGTTTCGGGCTGTTGGCCTTTGCAAAGCGTTGAATATCCCCTTGGTAGGTGTGTCGTGAACATAGAGCTTGTACTACGCTAACAAGACCATTCAGACCGAAATAGGTATCTGTTTGGCTTTATAATTTGAGAATAGGTTTTGGAAAATTCCCGAGAATAAAAAATAAACATCGTTTGGTTAATATATTTTCCTATAAATGGCAGAAAGCCAATCAGCAACAGCCAGTATTACGAATAAACCATAAAGCACGTCAGTACATTGACGGAATTCTATGTCCAGTTGTTTCTCTTCATTTCAACAGAATAATTCCAGAAATGTACTGCAATATTTTATACTGATTGTATTCGTGGTTTCTTAACTCTACCTTGTACAGAATGTTTTGAGTTTGATGAGCCGTGCCTTCCAACCTTATTAATATAAATTATCTAAATTATTATTGTTTTAAATAAGGCAACAGGTTTCTAGAGAGGAGATTATTTACATTTTTATTGCAATCTGAAGCTTTGGGCATTGCCTCCCTTTAACAGGAGTAAAAGAAAAAAATTGATGAAACGCCGTTATACTCTAACTAAATTTATATATATATATATATAGTGAAAAAGCATCTTCTTATCGTACAAATGAAAGTTGAGTGGTTAGCTTTTCTTGATTAAACCAGAATGGGTATTTGGCCAATTCTGGAATATTTAAAAATAAACAAGAATAGTTGATATTTATTCCGATAGATGGCGCAAGCCATCAGCAACTTTCAATTGCACGATACGGAGATGCCTTTTTCTTAATTTACGTACCTTATCCCAGTACAATATCACATGTGTACTATATATATATATATATTGCCTGCATTTTTGCATATTACCTACTGTTGGTTTTTGTTTATGAATAATCTTTGTTTATTTTTAAGGTATATTAGTTTACATTTATTGACGCCTAACTCCACCTGCCGATAATTTTTGTATTGAATATATTTTTCAAAATAACACTATTATACACGCTGATATATCATAAGAGTGTATTAAAAATCTCTTTACAGAGAAGATCAAAATTAAATTGTTGCATTATTTTCATTATCAACATTTATATTAGTATTTTTTTGCATATATGTATTTTCTGTTATTATATACAAGTATTGAAGCGTAGGTCAGTGTAAAATGCTGCATCCAGTCAGAAGCGATGTTATTCACCTTACCGGTCTAGTGGAAATCAATCAAGATATTAAGCACCTTACTCGTATTGTGAACTATCGCAAGATTGTATAGATCTTACCCTTCTAGTTGAAATACATTATACATTTAGCCAGTCTAGTAGTATTTATTTATTTATGCTTATGAGGTGATACAGCAGCGTATTTACAATTAGAGAGGAGACAAAATAATAGTATTCTATCAATATATTACCTTATCTGTGTCTAGTGGGATTACAACAATATATTATATATACCCTACAAGTCTAGTGTTAAACAAACAATATATCAGATACCTTATTACGTCTAGTGGGATTCTAGCAAGATACAACACACCTAAATTGTATAACTTGTGTAGTATTCTATCAATATATTATGCAATTTATTCGTCTAGTGGGTTTTCTGCAAGATATCATACACCTTAGGTGTCTAGAGGATTTCTATCAATTTTTATACACATTACTTGTCTAGTGGGAATCCAGCAGATAACATTTACCTTACATGTGTCTAGAGGGATTCTATATATCTCAGTATATTATTCATATTACTCGTCTAGTGTGTTTGCCCCAATAAATCATACGCCTTACTTGTATAGAGGGATTCTATCGTTATTTTATACAAGTGTCTTGTCTAGTGGAACTCCAGAAAGATATAATACCCCTTACTTGTGTCTAGAGGGACTCCACACAGCAAGATACATACACATTACCTGTCTAGAGAGATTCTATCAATATTATGGACATTACTTGTATAGTGGAATTCCAGCAATATATCATGTACCCAAACCAAGTTTTCTAAACCAGATTCTTTTATATATTTGACAATATTATTCAACGGGAAAGGGAGCAATGCTATGAACTTTATTCTTGAGCTCACCATCTTTACCCTTTCTTGGATGAGTGCGTCAACAACTGTAACACACTATGAGGACAGACACCAAACTTGGATTACCCAAACCTTACTCCAATCCCATCAAGATTATTCACTGCCTCTAATGTTCATCCAATCTTTGTTTTCTTCAACGGTATTATCACTCAAATTCCAATATTAAGATTTCTGTAGAATATTAAATTAATATTTTTTTCATCCCTCTCTATTTATTTTTCTATATTCAATTGTAATTAAAAGGCTTGAGAGTAAGAAACATTTTTAAAATAGGGAAGGTTTCTCTTTTTAAATCAAAATTTTCGTCAATCACCGTAATATAAGAACAATAAATGTCAAACAAAGTCTTGTGCTTAAGCCCAACACATTTTATTTTATTCAATTTGCAAGTGTCGATTTGAAATGTTTTCACAAGCACTTGAACAAAACTTGCATCTTTGAGGAATTAAAAACAGAGTTCATTTATCTTCCTCTTTGCGCTATATATAGCTTGACAATTTGTTATTTATTAGAAATGATTAGGATGATTTTGATATATTTTTTAAGCGCGCACACACGTTTATATTCATTTACATTTGTTAGAATATATATTTCATTCGTCAACACACATGGCATTGTAGAATCTTCATTTAAGCCATATAAGCCTTGCTTATAATCTTGTTAATCGTCTTATTTTGAACTATGGATGACAGGGAGTTAAAATGAGAGAATATATGGAGTTTTCTTGATTTAGAATTGTAATTATTTCTTTACATTGTTCTTTTTTGTCTTGCAAGGTATTGCCATAATAGGATAAATATTTATTATATTATATATTTTAGGGTATATCACACAAAAGAAATTGAAAATAAATTTGCTTCATGTCAAAATATGTCTTTGTAATTATGGTCTTTCAAATTTTGCGCTTTTTTTTGCTTTGTGAATCTAAAAGAACACATTGGTTTTAAATATATATATTTATGATATTTTGAAATGTACAATATTTACATCATATAATTAACAAATATATTCATTGTTTCCAATTTCACACACAAACTAGTCAAAATATATATAAAAGTATGATTTTAAAAAGGAGTTGCATATTTAGAACGATTATTTTGTGCCATTTATGTGGCAATTATATACCATCTATGAGAAGAAATTCTATTCCAATTATGTAGATATTATGTGGTATTTATGTACCATTTTTCTGCTCCATTTATGTAAAAATCATTATATTTTGTGTTCTGTTAAATAAATATATATAAATTTGATCAGATTTATTTATATAATATCAACATTTATGTTTTTTATATCAGTTTCAATTTTGTTATATTCATAATAAAATTCACATATATCAATTATGTTTTAAATGAATATCTTGATCAATATATGTTATATTTTATGTTTAAATCATATATATTTCTCTTTTTATATGGTTATCAAATCAAGGAATCTTACTTGTTCGATTTGAGAAATCTTGATTAGCTGTTATTTACGGTCCTATATCCGAGCCTCAACCCTCCACAAGCCTGCCTGCCACACACCACTTCCCGTCAGACTAGCCCTGCGCTGGAGCGACCTTACTCTGCAGCCAGAATACAAATGGTTAGCAAGTGGAGCCCTCTCCCACATCTACCCCAGGCCTAGCTACACTCTCTTGAGAGTATCTGGAGACCCTCTAAACTTTCTATCTAAATGATAACAATAGATGTCCAATGCATAATAGGTAAAGCAACAACTCCTACACCTACCCTAAGCATAGCTACATTCAACATCTCTTGAGAGTATCTGGAGACCCTCTAAACCTTCTATCTAAATAATAACAATAGAAGTCCAATGCATAATAGGTGGAGCAACAACTCCTACACCTACCCTAAGCATAGCTACACTCAACATCTCTAGAGAGTATCTGGAGATCCTCTAAACTTTCTATCTAAATATTAACAATAGAAGTCCAATGCATAATAGGTAAAGCAACAACTCCTACACTTATCCTAGGCATAGCTACACCCTCTTGAGAGTATCTGGAGACCCTTAAACCTTCTATTTAAACACTAACGATAAATGTCCAATGCATAATAGGCAAGCAACAACCCCACTGGATTAAAATTCTAATAATACTGCTTCATGTATGGTTTATGAAAACAAAAATAAAAGAGGAGACTGTGTTTAGATTGAGAGAAATCTGAAGACGAAATTCTCTAGAAATGAAACAGGACTATAAAGATTTGTTCAAATCAATAAGCTTGAGGGATAAGTCTCTTTTAAATACATTTATTTCAAGCTTTCGGGCTCAACCGCCCTTCGACAGGAAAAATTATATTAGCTACTAAAGTTTTCAGATCTAATCTATATATACATTTGTGAGACGCCCGTGTCTCGAGTGTAATGCGAGGCTTGCCGCGGGAGGGGATGAGATCTTTGAAAAAGCTGGCCGTTAAGCCCATTGAAATATCGGAAATAAAAGATTATTTATTTAATCGCAGAGTTCATGATACCGAGGGGGGTTTGGTGGCTGCAGGGAATATTACATTGTAAATTTCAGGTAAATCAATTTTTCTATTGAGGCTATGGAATTTGCTTGATAGGATAGATTCAATGATTAGTCTTTGGTGTTTGTTGGCAATATTGGAATAGTGAATTTTCGGTGATGTAATGTTGAAGGAATGGCCAGTTTCGTTTATGTGCTGTACTATTAAGGATCTATGGTCTAAGTTATCAATATTTATTTTGTGTTCATGAATTCTGATATTGACATGTCTCCCGGTTTCGCCTACGTAGATTTTTGGGCAGTTCAAACATTCTATGGAGTAAATAGCGTTTCGTGGTGTGCTGCTAGGTTCATTGAGTTTCATGATCTGGTTTCGGAGAAGGGATCCAGAGGTAGGTGCGCAGGTGAAGTAGGTTTTGATTCCAAATTTCAATAAGAATCTCGCTATTGTGGAGGATAATGGTGAATATGGCATATTGCAAATAGATCTGTATATTGGAGACTGTGTCTTTTTAGTTGGGTCATAAAAATTTTTCAAAGATCTCATCCCCTCCCGCGGCAAGCCTCGCATTACACTCGAGACACGGGCGTCTCACAAATGTATATATAGATTAGATCTGAAAACTTTAGTAGCTAATATAATTTTTCCTGTCGAAGGGCGGTTGAGCCCGAAAGCTTGAAATAAATGTATTTAAAAGAGACTTATCCCTCAAGCTTATTGATTTGAACATAATTTTATGGGATTACCTATTAACTATAAAGATTTCTTAGAACTTCTAAACTGATGCATATAATCCCTGAAGCAATCACCCAATATATTAAGTTGTATAAAAGACCTATCATGGACGAGTCAAGTAAACAAAGATGATGGCCTGATACATTTAAAGAAATCTAAAATCTGTATTCTTTACGAATAAAATATATTCATACCGTCTTCTAGAACCCATCAACGTAGACGTTCATTCTTTTTATTAGAAATAAAGATTCATATGTATATTATGAATGGAATCCGATTAAAGCTAAACAAATATTATTTCGAAATATATATATATATATATACCGAAATATATCATATATGATCATAATATATTAACTTTTATACTCAAAGATTCTACTTAGTTCAATAAACGTCCGCAACATTCTTCCATTCATTTGGTCAGTTGCCTAGAACCTTTTCTATATGGAACGCTTCACGATTTTGCGTGTTATCCTTGCGCAGGGGCTATGCTAATCTCTGTATCGTTCCAATTTTAGTGTATGTACCACCGAACAAGCGTGTCCATTTTCTATACATATGCCTTTTATAAACGGCCAAAGGTACTGTATGTTTAAGGTTTGGAACATGTTCTAATATGGCCATTGAATTGAAGTATGATCATAGCTTATTTCACATCTTAAAATATTGTCACAGGGAAGTGAGAAATACCGTTGTGGAATAAATAAATGAGAGATCGACCCTAATCCATTTACAGAACATTTCATTTCAGCGTTCTCTATAATATAATATATTTTTGAATAACCAAAGCGATGAAAGCTATATTTACAAGGTGTTTTTCATGAGGCATTTGAATCAGAATCATTTTCTCATAATATTATATTGTAAATATATTTATATACATGAATTGTAAAGATATAATACGAAATATAATAATAGTTTGTGCAATATGATTAACATTTCAATCAGAAAAATATATAATTCTTAAATGGTGAACGAAGATTCAATATACATTGTAAATTTGACAGAATGAAAAGGACTGGTGCTAAACCGTCTGACATCATTCTCACTAACCACCTGATAATCCAGTTCAGCCCTTAAGGCGATCGCATCCATAAAACCGTCGGCTCTAGGTCTTCGACAATCTCCAAACATGCCCATTCCAGAAGTAGGAAAAGCTATTTTAAAAGAACGGAAGTAAATAGAAGGCAGCATTGCTTTGTGATATAAATTGTTGCCATCTTTACAAAGGGCATATTTTTATATTCAGACTGATTATCCTAAAATTGATTTTAAATAATATCAAATTTTGAATGACACACATACACACACTTAAAACCTTCATATTTTATCATTGAGGCACAATATAAAAAAACGAGTATTTTTGAGACAGTAATAGAAATAATGAGATATTGTCGAATTGAATTTATGAGTCTTCTTTACAAGCAAATATATAGATTTCGGTTTTTAAAATTAGATATAGTATAACACATGAGGACAGATTTTAATAATGAAAATTCCATTAAAATTTTAATATATTAAAATATTATTGTTTAGTCTTGATATAAATATCAGATTGGAATATTGCCCACATACATTTTCATAACGAAGTAATAAAAGTCATCTACGTATGCATTTCAGAATTGTGGCTTTTTTCGGCACATGATAAGGTTGTATTTACATGTACTGCTATGATGTGACCAAAGGGTTTATTGATAAATAACTCTATTTCTATAGTTTCAGGTTTTTTAACATATCCCGAGTGCATGTGTTTACAATCTATGATAATCATGACCGCCTTTAAAGTAAGTGCACCACAATTCTATACATGTAAAAATCAGTTTAACTTTTGTATATCCAAGAGAACCAGAGCACCGTTTGTTTACTTGTACTCACTGTTGGGGTTGGATCTCTGTAAAAATCGTAGCCATTGATGTAATTTTTTCTTTTGTAAAAAGTAACCAATGTGGGATTCGATCCCGGATAGTAGCTGTCGAAAAGGAATCGACGATATATGTCATTCGTCTAACAACTCCGTAGTTTCAGTAAATAAGCATAAATAGATCCATATATAATCCTCCGTTTAAATATGTAGATATGCAGATCAGATTGTAAATGTTTCCTAAGCTATACCAATAAGTATCAGATTCACGTATTTAATATATTGTTATCTAGAATAATACAATTTAATACATTCAAAATAGAAATTCATATATTTATATACGATTATTTTGTTTGAGAAAATATTGTGAAAATAACTTTTTGAGATAATTCACACGATAATGGTCAAAAAGGCAATTTATATGAAAACCAGAAATATCCACAAATTCTATAAAGAACAACACAATATACGGATTACTATGATATTTTAGCGTTTTAAATCTAAATGAGAGCATATTTTAAAGTATGAAACAGATACACCTATGTTATTATATAAACATGAAAATTATAAATTAAATTTAATTGCCATCTATCGTTAAAATTTTACACATATAATTACTCATATAAATGAGATTCTCATTCAATAACTCATATAATTGCAGTAAGGTCTGTAGAGATCATATTTGATGATATTTAAAAGAAGCGCATTGCCAGTAAATTTATATGAATAAAAATTATAAAAACACATTTAAAATATTTTTATAAAACAATCCCTTACATCACTATTGAATAAAATTAATCATTCCTCCAGGGAAAAGTGTATTTTCAAAACATTTTTATTATTCTCAAGCTTTCGGGCACGGACGCCCTTCTACAGGAGAAAACCTGGTATGAGAAAACCTTTTCTCCTGTAGAAGGGCATCCATGCCCGAAAGATATAAAATAATAAACATGTTTTGAAAAGACAGTTATCCTTGGAGGAATGATTAATTTTACTCGACATTTATAATACATAACATGCATATACGAGGAAATCATATACTTACCTAGTGTCTTTGTGACCTTCCCGTGCAGGTTGAGGTGCCATCAGCATCATTTGACCAATTGGGTATTTGGCCGATATTTTGTCAATAATCGTCTTATTTCACAACATATTTGACAAGTAAAGCAATTACAAAGGTTTCCGGAGATGAGTCTTTTTATTTTATTGATACCTTTGGCATCAGGCGGCGTTTTATTTATTATATATGTTCTCCTGTAGAATGGCAGAGATGCTCGAAGGTTTGAGACGGCCTTAAAATAAAAATAAACCCATCTCTGGAAACCTTTATAATTGTTTAATTAATGATGTGTCCAGGAGATTTTAATCAAGTGATATTTGACAATTTATAAAATGTGAAAAACAGTACAATGTGACATTGTACTGGGATGAGGTGCATAGAATAAAAAAATGGCATCTTCTTATCGTGTAACTGAAAGTTGCTGATGGCTTTCATTTGCACGATAAAGAGATTACTTTTTTAAATTTATGAAGTGACTGATTTAAAATACTAGCATACATTTGTTAAACAAATCATACACAATGTCATCTCACTGGAGATAATATAAAAGACATGGGGATATGCTGGAATTTCCTGAAAGTAGTCTATTATTGGAGGTTGGATTGGTTCAGGGAAGTTTGGCCTTTACAAAGAGGAGAAATATAGAAAAAAACGATATTATTTTGGATTAAAAAAAAATTATTTTGAAAATTCAGTATTTCGAAAGGTCTATGCCAATCCTCATTTGGGTCTCTTTATTTGAAGAATTTGAAAGTGTGAAATATGTTTATTTTTAAAATCAATATTTAAGATGATACATACATTCATGGACAAAACTTAAGGAAGTTGTACCTTTTAGTATGTATATCGGGATTCAGACAATAACTCTGAAAGATATTCGATACACAGTGAGCTTTATTGAAGAAACACGAGATAACCAAGTGTGAACAAAATTTCTTCTGTTTCCTTAGAAAACCAGACGGCCGGCGACAACAGACATAACCTTTTCAAGTTTTGTCCATGAGTATATATATATATATATTATTTAGAGTAGAAGAGCCTCGCCCCTTATAAATTTATGCTTCAAAACAATGTATTTTATTGTTATCCTTTGCTCGGAACACACAAATTCATATAAGAAAATATAAAATAATTATATTATTTAGGGTAATTTTATAGAGGATTAGGTGCGTCTCTTTAGGTTATCTTCTAGTCTCAAAATCTACCTCGCCGATTCACCATCTTAAATACCTTTCTGGCAAATTCGACCGATTGTATAACCCTTCTTGTAGGACGTTATGAAACCGGTGCCGCCCCTATACTAATGAGGGACAAAGCACGAAACCATCGTATACGGGTTGGTTGTTGTCTAAATTTTCTAAAACTGGTGTATTGCGTCTCATTACCTATCACCACCATTACGTTTATTTACTGGGGTAATAAACCAAAATGAATAGTTTTAATGTAATTTTGAATGGAGAAGGGGTTGCAACTTTTAGTATATGAATGTTATCCTATACTTCAACTTTACCTTATATATTAAGTCTTACCGTTTTCATCACCTACGTAGCAGTTCTATTTGTAAAATAAAATTTCGTGCTCCAAGTAATTTAAAATATCCTAAGATAGAGCATTATACAAAGTATTTAATATATACATTGATGTTAGAGGTTCTCCCGACTAGAGTATTCTTATCTAAATAAAAAAATCAATCATCAAGTGTCTGAATCTAAAAGAATACTTTCCTTTATCTAAAAGCCCATCTATTTCCAGAGAAATTCCAATTGGCACCCGCGTGATGCTTTATAAATATAAATAAATAAATGTAATTACATTTTTAAACAGAAGTTTCAATCAAAATAGACATTTCGATTCACGTTCTATTTTATTATCCAAGTAAAAATTGTGAAGGAAAAGAGTGCAGTCACTATTTACCATGTAAAGTAGGAAAGAGAAGGAGGTAAATGAAGGCAATTAAGGCTCGTCTGCCAGACATTAGAAGAATTAAAATGGGATTCGTCCTCGCCCCTTGACAGAGTCTTTCTTTAACATCTAACAATTTCTCTCTCTGTGTTTCTTTAACAACATCAGCTCTTTCTTTGCTTCATTTTAGTTCAAGATGTATATCCATTCGGTTCCATTTCTTAGCAGGTCGTTTTAATGCTTTTTGTAGATCAGAGGATTATTTAAAGTATTTTGTTTGGTATAAAAATATTTAGATTCATATGATTATATTGTTTTTACATTTATTCACTATATATATAATTCACTATATATATGTATAAAATTGATAGAGGAGCACAACAATTCTATTAAAATATTAACAACTCTCTTTCTTTTTTAAAATAGAGAGAATTATTTTTAACAAGAAGAAAATTATATATATATATTAAAATCAAAAAAAGGCATTTCCTGACCACGAGCACATGAGCTTTTTAGATGGCATAGCGCCATCTAGTGGAACAGAAATCAACTAAACGTAGATTTAACCTGTTCCCTGATATTTGGCCTACCCATGTTCTTGATAAACCAAGAAATCCAACCACGAATGCGTTTCGGGTTGTTGGCCCTCCTCTAAATATATATGTGAAAAAAAAACGATGAAACGGCATTTTACCATCTAAAAGGCTCGTGTGAACATTGTCAGGATTTGCCTTTTTTGATTTTAATATATGTATATACATAAATATAAGCATGGGGCACTTTTACCGCTTAATTAAACGTTCAAACTGGACGCCATCTTTTGACGTTTAATTTGACGGAAGAGGCGCCCTATGTTTTTATAGATCAATTTCCTTCCGGCAAAATTCCAATATATATATATACTTAATTTTGTTGATGTTATGTGACGCTGAGTTTGTTATTGATACACATTAATATGTTAAATATAATACCTTGATAAAGATTGGCGTTCAGCCAACTGAAATATTGTTAAAATAAATTATATTTTGATCCAATATATGCCTTTTTAATTAATATATATATATATGTATTTTTTATAAGCCAAAAAGTTTTATAACGCAGAATAAACTGCTCAAAATGCCAGCGCTTGAAATTACATACATTTTAGATCGATGATCTTCAATAAAATCATCTACAGTTATCGATATTTTATGTAATATCTCTCTCTCTCAATAATGTG
>CP092886.1:41821403-41907420 GCA_030710605.1 Cordylochernes scorpioides
TGTCGTCCTTAGTCTCCCTTCATTCTTCTAATTTATAATATATATCTTTATATATAAAAGTGTCAAAGTATGTACATCTATTTATTCCTTATATACGTTCCCTCAATATTTAACCAATCTTTTAACAGTATATAGATTTATATCAGAAAAAGGAGTCTTTGCTGCATTTTCTTCTAAGTAAAACTCAAATAAACCAAGTAATCAACAAATTTACCTATTTTTAACTGTTTAATTGCAGCATCAATTTTCTTAGTAGATATAAACATTCATTCGAGCAGGACAAGGGCGAAGCCAGATAATCACTTTTAATAAACAGAAACAATATTATTTCAATGAAACTTTCATTCAAGCAGAACACGGTCGAAGCCAGGTTGTATAAATTAAAGAATAGTATTAAAGAAGAGTTAAAAGTCACCTAACTCTTTTCCATTGAAAATACAAATAGAAAAATAAATATTCAACAGGTAGGTGTATAGATGAAGATGTAGAATGTGTTTAAAATAGAGAAGCCATGTAGGGCCTATTAAAATTGAACGAATAGCTCATTTACATATTTTTGTGATTGAAAAATGATGGTTATAAATGAAAAGAAATTCATCCCAGAAATTGATATAATTCAGATATAAGACTTTATTATCATCATCATTGCCTGTTTCTTTTTTTTTCACATTTATATTTTGCAAATTATATCAATTTTTAAAGTGACAATAAGAAACAATATTATTAAATAATATCCGTTGATAGGAGAGAACTGGCGATATAGAATCATTATATATCATTTTTATATTTGATTGAAAAAAACCAAACATATCATATTTTAAACATATACATATATTCGAGTAAAAATACTTTCGAGTATATCTATGACATTGCCCGGGTCATTCGGCTATAATAATCTATAAATAACTGAATCATGTAAGGTTATTTGTTAGCATGTGAATTAATAAAACGTCACATCTCGCAACAAGTCAATTCAATAAAAAGATCGAATAATAATAAATAATCTTTTAGTGTGTAAATTTGTAGAGCTATAAAGCCTCGCTTCACCCCTAGAAGCCAAGTCTATAAAAATGACCAAATAGTACTAAATTATCTGATAGTGTGTCAATTAGTAGAGCTAGAGGGTCGCCTCAAGCCAGAAAGAAGTAAGTAATTTCTATATATTACTATACTCTAGTTTATAAATAAACTTATTGCTAAAGGTTTTTGATATTTTATAATAGTAAATCGCAATATATTCAATATCTGACTATACACTAGGTTGCTACGGTTTGGCAGCCCTAACATTCTCCTTATTCGTGTTCTGGATATTTTCCGAGCGAGTTATAACCATCCCCTACAAGGCTCTCTCAGACAATAATAAAGCAATTATATTTTAAGGCAGTCTAAAGAGAGAGTATATTTTTAATTCTCACGTCAATCTTCGAAGAGGTATGAAGCGACACAGTCTTGGGAAATATTATGAATGAAGTTAAGATACCTAATATGTTATATATATGGAAATAAAGAGATAAATCTACATAATATTTAGAATATATATAAAAAACAATATTAGAAATTAATTTGAAAATTATGTGCATCAATCACAAACACTGGGTGCAAAAATATAAAGCCCTTATAATATTAATTCTATTAAATCTCACTAACGCTAAATGAGCCGTCAGTGTACGAGTATCGTATCTCGAGTATCGAGTCTCGTATAATTTAGTAGAGCTAGAGCGTCGTCTTGCCAAACGCCAGCACAAATCAGGAGGACATAAGATCGACAATGTCGGGTCCTAGTTTTTTGCTGAAAATACTATCATACTTTAAAATACCAAACTATAAACAACCCATCGCCTAAAAAATAAACTAAATATTTTATGATAAATTAATATATTTTTATATATAGACCTATACAAAATATATAAATTCTATATAAAATCACAAACTAATGTTAAATGATATTCCAGAGTGTGTGGAATTCAGTAAATCCAGAGCCACAATCCGGCCAGCTCAGACAAGCCAGGACATTAGCCCGGCGACAAATGGACGCGTCAGTCAATGAAGGAAAGAAAACTTAAGTATTCTCGCTATGGGAGTAAAACGTCCTCCTGGCAACTTGCCCCGGTTTCTCAGCTTTCTTGCCTCATTCACTTCGAACAAAGACTTTTTTCCACCAGAAACCCTCCACAAGATCCCTCAATGGAATTTACGCAACGGCTAAATAAATTTTGAAAATTATTTCTGTGTTCTGTTTGAGCTCTTTGTTGCTGAAGCTCGACTAGCTGGAAAAATGATTTACTAATATTTAGGTTTATGCCAAGGAGAACAAATAAAATATTTTTGAAATAATACTAAATAAATTTTAGATATATGAAATATTTGATATTATATATTGTGTGTGTGTCATTTTTTGTTTGTGATTGTACTTGAAATATTAATCGATACATTTATTTACCTCATTGGAAATGTCTCATAATATTTAAAAAGTGATAATGACGAAAATTAATAAAATACAAAGTTATTGATTCGTTTTGGACGCATTTCAGCCCCTTTTTGAAATTATTTAAAGTTAAAAACTTTTACACTATTTTATGATGGGCGGTTATTTCGTCAGGTATTTGTATTATAAAATCAGTCTTGAAAATATGATGTTGTGTGAATACGGATATTATTTTAAAGAATTGAATAGCATTATTTTATACTTTAGGTATAGCACGTGTCTGTATACGAGTATAGTGTATATATATATACGTGTGTTTTGTATATATGTTATATTAAAATATTATTTTATTTGAAAAATTATAATTTCATAGATACAAATACTCTGTTTAAATCGACCGCCAGAGGTCACGCTTACCCTATAAAAACTCATTTTTATTATTTCTCGTTGGCCGGCTCAAAACTTTTGTACATTATGTAAATAATCTTTTGTTTTTCCTTATTCTACTCGCCTTAAGCCAGGCATTACTTTTATTAAATTATTTTTTTATATATATTCCATAAGTTCAATTAAAGCAATATCTGATCAAAACCATTTTTATTATTATTCCCACGACTGCACCACCATAGCTTAATCCTCAAGATAACCAAAATCAAAATGATCAAAAATCAACAGAAATCTTATCATTCTTATTTATATAATATATATATGAAAAAACAATAGAAAAAATAAAAAATAGATGTCGATTTACCATCTAAAAAGCACATGTGCTGGTGGCCAGGATATGCCTTCTTTGTTTTCAATATATATATATATATATATAGATTTATATATAGAGATGACCTGGCTTCGTGTGTCTTCTGCTCGAGTGAATGTTTCGCAGGTAGAATTTTGTTCCTGACTACTGAAAATTATTATCTGGCTTCGCCCGTGGTCTGTTTTAGTGAATATTCCCCTAAAGAATTTTGTTTATGTCAATCAAGCATGATACGGCAATATTGTTATCATCATTTCTGACTAAAAAAAAATTGTTTCTCAGTATATGGTTAATTATAATTTTACTTGGTTAAAGCGCGACAAAAAGCTTTCCAGATTTAACTCTCTGTCCTGTTCAAATTTCAACGAGATTAGTTACATATTGAGGGCGTGCATAGCCGACCAACATACAGGGTGATCCAAAAGTCCCGCACAACTTTAAAAATTAATAACTCCGCGAATATTTGCGCTAGAGCAATGCGGTAAACACCATTGTGTTCAGGATGCAATGGGATTTTTTATGGCAAATAATGAAAAATTCGAAATTGATTTTAGTTAAAATTTTATTCGCTAGATGGCGCTCTACCAGAATCAGATATTCAGCGGCTAAATTGTTTGATAAATTGAAAAATATAACTGATCGACACGTATTTTTTCTTTTTTAATACCAGGAAAGAACCCTAATAATATCAAATGATAAATTAATATAACACCATTTCGCCAAAAGTTAGAAGAAATGGTTAGAGATTTTTAAATACAATCTGAGATATGTAAAATAGGTATATGCAAATTTAAACATGTAGCAAAAAAAAAAGAGATATTTTAGATGCGGTTTGCTGGAATCCTCTCAGCTTTTTAAATTTCGAAAATAATAATTTTATATTTTTTTAAATTCAACTTTCTCTCAGTATCGATTATATTTATTTTAATTCATTTGAAAAATATTTATCTATCTCTGCGGATTTATTTTACTCTGGAATGCCGTTGTTGTTTTTGTCGTGTCCAATAAAGAGCCTCAGATGTCTCCATGCATCTCTATCACAGCAGCAGCAGCATTGTCCACTATCTTGGGTGTGTAAAGCAGCTGCTCTGGTTCTATGTCAATATTTTGCAAGGCTGCGGGCATGAGAATATGTGGGTAGGTGTTAGTTCCACACCAGGACAGTTGTTGCATGTTCTATAGGTTCTTGTGCCATCTGGATGTATTGTCATCCTTTATAATGCTTTGTTCTAAATCTTGCTATTGTTTTGTCATTTTTCTCTCGGAGTTTATTTCACATTTTGATCTTTTCTTATTTTTGTTTAATTATCTTGTATTTTACAAAAGCATTAGCGTCAAATAATGACATTTGTTATTTCCTTTGGCTCAACCTTACGGCTTCTTTTGCAAATTCAACTGCTATTTCATTACCCCCGATCCAAACACTGGCAGGAATCCATTGTAGAATGCAGTTATTCTCCAATGATATCAGTTTAGTAAGTAACGAGTGTATTTTCTGTGTGATTTTAGTATTGCCCTTCTGAATTGCTTCTAGATCGGATATGAAGTCGTTGTACGGTATATTATAATTCCTTCTGCTTGATGCAGGGATGGTTGGTTCAGGCATACATCAAGAGCTTTCCAGATAGCTGTCAGTTCACAAGTGAAATTTGACGAAATCTTTCTTGCTCCTTCTTTGATTTTGATGTATGTTCCATCTTGCAGTATTATGTTAATTCCAGCCCCTCCATTACTTATGGTAAGGTCTGATGATCCATCTGTATATGCTGTTAAATAATTTATCTGATCGCATAAACAAATTGTGTTAAGTCCTTTCTTTTTAAGTATGTTTTTGTTCTATTTTTTTTATTGCAGGGTTCATTCAGATTAAGATTGATGATTAAATTTGATGGCAATGGGGTAGGAAATATTGGTTATTCTCGAATTTGAAATTCTTTGTTTCATTTTTATGCTCTTTCTAATTGTTGTTGTTGTACTGAAGTGTTGAAGATCTTTTGAGCCTTTCTTTTTGTGTCCAGTTTAAATAGGTTCTATGGGATATGTTTTCGGTTTCTTTTTTTAAAGCTATTGGTGAATTTTATTGTTTTTAATTGTCTTCTGCTTTCAAGTAGGTCTAGACCACATTCTCTCTGAATTTTCTAATTGTTGGTATTTGAAATAGAACCAGTGATTAATTTGGCCGCTTTTGCTTGAACACTGTCTAGTCTTCTTTTTAGTGATGAACTTGAGGGAGCCCAAACAGGTGTTGCATATTCCATTATTGGCCTTATTAAGGTGATATATGTTGTTCTGAGAATTTTGGGTTTTGCTCCCCAATTTGTTCCCTATAGCCTTCTCAGAATGTTTAGGTTTCTGGTAGCTCTATTTGAGGTGCTAATTATGTGTTCTGTAAATCGCAATTCCTCATCAAGTATCACACCTAGGTAATTTGCAGATCAAATTTTATCAATTATATGGTTGTTTATGCTTATTTTGGAGTTAAATTCATGCCTTTTTTCCTGTCAGTGAAGGAGACCTATAGGTTAGTGTTTTTTGGGTTTATTGTCATTTTGAGTTTCAATTGCCCACTTCTCCAGTCCTCTCATTGATGTGTTCAGTATTTTTCTGATATTTCTGTACTGCTACTTGTGTGCCATATGGCTATATAATCTGCATAACAGGCAACCTTTGTGTCTTCAGTGAGGATGGATGTTGTTAAGGTTGTGTCGAAATTAGATGTACAACAACTCAAACTTGACCATGACTCTTTTTTTAGCTCTTATTCTTTTCGTTTGGCCAACAACAAATGTCCAATATAAATACACATATATTTTTACATAATGAGGCTTTAAATAATACAAATAATATTCTTCTATTTACATAAAGAACAGTTAATATATAGCGAGATGAGTAGAGGACTGAGCACAGATCCATGAGGTACACCAGCCCATGTTCTTCGGTCCTTGGAAAATGTTCCATTGACCCGAACCTTCATCCTTCTTCCCCTTAAGAAGTCTGTAATCCAGATTATGGTTTTTCCTCTTACTCCGATGTTGTGCAGCCTTTCAAATAATTTCTACACTCGATAAAAAGCTGAGGTCATATCCAGGAATACGGCCGTTGTCTTCTTTGGCGGTTTTTCCTAGAAATCTATTATTGATTGACAGAAGTAGAACAGTTTATCAGTTGTACAGTGTCTGGATCTTTAGGCAGTTTGGTAGAAGTTTATTTTATTATTGTTATTGAGCCAGACTATGAGCCTAGAGTGGATAATTCATTCTGTTTTTTTACAAAGTATGCTGGTGAGATCAATTGGCCGATAGTTCTTGTATTCCTTGGTTTCAGTATTGGCACTATAATTCATATCTCCTAATTCTTTGGTAGTTTACCAGTTTGCCATGAAATGTTCAGTATTCGTAGGAGTTGATTTTTAGCTTTTTCTCCAAAGTATTCAATCATTTAACCAAAAATTAAATTATCTCCTGGTGACCTCTTGGAACTTTTCTATTGATGAGTTTTTTTAGCTCATTCAGTGTGAAGTCTCTTGAGTAAATATCTTGTTGATGGTAATTTCTTGCTTGTTTAAATAACCTGTTTATATTATTTTTTAGAGTCCTGCCTTCATTCGTATAGCTGAGTCTGGAAGTGCTTTAAAAATATTCAACAATTATTTCAGCCATCTGTTTGTTTTTTCTCGCTATTCATATCGGTTAGAGTATTGGAGGATCAGTGTTGGTTTTAATTATTTTATAATACTAATTATATTCCAGTGATGGCTTTCCTTTTTTGGGTCCATATTTTTCGCAGAATTCTGCCCATCTTTCTCTCTCTCTCTCTCTCTTTTGTTTGAATATCCAAATTTCTTGATCTATTTTGTGACTAATTTCAATGAGTTCCTTTATGATTTCTTCTTTATTTGTTTTAAAAGGTCATTGATATTGTCTCTCTCTGCAATCATTGCCTCGATATTGTGGTCCTTCCAGTAAAGTATTCACAGGTCTTTACGTCTACCTCTAGGTATCGATACTTTTGCAGCTTTGGATATGTTTGAAGAGAATTTTTCCAATTTTTTGTCAATCGTTCTGTGATTTAATTCTTCGTTGCACAGTTCTTCAAACTTTTCTGTGAATTTTTTTCCAGTGTTCTTTTATTCTGTTGGAAATTCTCAATTTTGAATTTTAGGGTTGTTAAAATTGGTCTGTGGTCACTGATTGCACTTTTCAGAATTTTCCATTGTGTTGTGGGTGCGATGTTGTAATTTATCGTTGTGATGTCTATTGCGGATTCTGTGCCTGTGGACTTGGATAGATAGGTGTTCTTTTCGTTATTTAACGGTGTAAGGTCGAGGTCGGTTAGCATGTCCTCAACCTGCTGACCTTTGTTTTCCCGGACAGGTGATCCCCAAGTTGGTCTTTCGGCGTTAAAATCACCAAGTATGATTGCGATATCCGAAGACGCTTCACTTAATGTCTCTATCAGGCCTGTATTGATGCTAGTATTATCGTGGTGATAAACATTTATGATTGGAATTGTTTTATTATTATTGCCTGAGCTTCTGTCGTGATTTCTCTAGGCTTACTCTGATTATAGGCGATTTCCTTAAATTTGATTTCTAGAGTTTTAATCAAAACGGCAAGTCCTCCTCCGAATTTTCCCGGTCTGTCCTCTCGTAGTGTTTTATAATCTTTGATATTGAATCTCAGATTCTGATTAAATTTTGTCTCCTGAGGACAAGAAATATGTACATTGTTGTCACAGAGAAGACAAGTCAGCTCTTTATTTTCCTCTGGGTACCATTTATATTGAGTTGTAGTAGATTGAATTGTGTCCTCGTAGTAGATTTCTCATCATGAGCTCGAGCTGCAGCTCCTGACGCGGCGGTTACCCCGGACGCGGTAGCATTACTGGAGATATCTGTTTTGCTCTTCATTTGAAAATGGGTGCCGTTGCAACGTTAGTCATCTTGGAAACGAACCAGAATTTGGTCAAATATTCCAAGGGTCCAGGGGGGACCGCAAGGAGGTGTGGTCGGACTTCTCCCCTTCCCCCTGGAATGCCGTCACTATACAGGATAAAGCACTCTTGGTGAATTTTTTAAATTGTGATTCAGGATCTGCCACTGAAGCTTTACGAGCGTTTCGTTCCTTTAAAGATATTCGAAGCGGTAAAGGACCCATGAGTTGCTACTCTCTAAAGCGATTGATAAAAAGTTTCGAGGAAACTGGATCTCTGGAAGCAAAACCTCGGAGTGGAAGACCATCGACATGCAAGTTAGTGGCTGTTACGGTTTTTCAGAATGCTGAAGCTATTGAAACGTTATCCACGTATGGAGAAGTAAGTGCTAGACAAGTTTCTCGACAAACGGGGATTTCGTATGGAACAGTTTGGAGAGAACACACATTTAGAATATTTCTATAAAAATACCCTAACAAAATTCAAAGTTTTCACGAGTTGAAAGTCTGCGATTTTGAGAAGCGTCAAGAATTCGCTGCATGGGTTTTCCGGCAAATTGATATTGATGAAAATTGGCTGTCAAATGTTCTAAGAACAGGTGATGCTCACTTTAACCTAAAGGGAGAATTTAACATTCTAATCTGCCTCATTTTGGCAACAGAAAACCCTAGGATTTTTACAGAAATACCACTTCATCAGCACAGAGTTACAGTTTTGTGTGGGTTCACTTCTTCTTTTATTATTGGGCCATTTTTCTTTGAAAAAATCAATGGAAAAACTTTTAAAACCGTTTTTGTAACTGGTGAACGTTATGTTCAACTTTTGAGAGAAAAGGTTATTCCCATATTGCAGGACAGACAAGTACTAAGCGAAATAACATTCTTGCAAGATGGAGGACCTCCTCATATCTCCCGCGGTGCCAAACAATTGCTGAAGGATACGTTCGGTGGAATTCGTTGATAAGTCGCCACTTTATATACCAGTGGCCTCCAATATCACCAGACTTGACGCCTTACAATTTCGGTTATGGGGGTACATTAAGTCGCGTTTTTATCGATGCCGGCCTACCACATTGGCCATGTTGAAGGCTTCTATCAGATGGCACGTTTTATAAATTTCAACTATTTAATTGTGACCATTCTGTCATCTATCGTCTGCAGGCGGTGTTTGAGAATGAAGGGCGCCACATTGAGCAAGGATTGTGACCTAATACAAGAGAGAAGGCAGTTACCTCATGTGTTATATTTTGCAGCTCTTTGTTTTGGGTTATTGGAATAATAAATGCTGTCCTCACATCTTGACTCTTTTTTTTTCTGTAAACAGTAATTTTTTGTTTGTCATTTGCCAACATTTTATATTATGTCGTGCAGGCCAAAGTGTTATAACTTCTCGAATAACACTGGTATACACAATTTTACCCCTTATGTTTAGTTTATCGCTTTTCGCTCATTAGAAGAAATAGCATAAGGAATAATCTCTGTATCCCCCCACCCCCCAACTTTAGATGTTTTGCGCAAAAAATAATACAAAATGATTTTACTACCACGTTTTTCAACGCAAAAGGTCGATTTAAAAATGATTTTTTTTTGAGGGGATACATTTTCAAAATTATGTACAGTATAATAAACAATGATAACATTTGACAAACCCATAGGATATTTGGAAAAAGTACGACAAATATATTTTGTCACTCCCCTCTATATTTCATTTTTGGATCATGACAAATATCCAGTTAAATAGTCAAGTGTCGACAATTAATCAAGAAACTATACATTCCTTATAGCACGAAATCCTATTAGTAGTGCCATCATAATTTTTGGTACTATATTAACATTTCAAAAATCGTGTATTGATATCAGTAGTTATTTTCAAACATTCAATTTATTTCACAAAACTCCATCTAAAATATAAATATTTTTTGCTACATGTTTTAATTTGCATATACCTATTTTACATATCTCAGATTGTATTTAAAAATCGTCAACCAATTCTTCTAACTTTTGGCGAAATGGTGTTTTATTAATTTATCATTTGATATTTTTAGGGTTCTTTCCTGGTATTCAAAAAGTAAAAATCCGTGTCGTTCAGTTATATTTTTCAATTTATCAAACAATTTGGCTGCTGAATCTCTGATTCTGGTAGAGCGCCATCTAGCGAATAAAGTTGTAACTAAAATCAATTTCGAATTTTTCATTATTTTCCATAAAAAATCCCATTGCATCCTGAACACAATGGTGTTTACCGCATTGCTCTAGCGCAAATATTCGCGGAGTTATTAATTTTTAAAGTTGTGCGGGACTTTTGGATCACCCTGTATATATATATATATATGTTCCCGGCTTCGACCGGTTTTTACCCGAGTAAAAGTTTGCCTAACGAACATTCGTTAAAACGATTCTAGCAAGCGTTCAAATCCTACTAATTCCACACTTGTCATACTCTCGATAATTAAAAAAATTTCCCGGTCTCTTTAAAAATACTCGATAAGTTGAATATAATCAATATTAATTGGTCCACTCGGTAATTTGAAGTTGAAGAAATAGTATCTTGCCACAAACGAACATTTGTAAATAACTGTATTTAGAGAATGTACCCGGCTTCGCCCGGTTTTTACCCGAGTAAAGGTTTGACTAACGAAAATTTGTTAAAACCATTCTAGAAAACATTCAATCCACCTATATATAGATTTATAAACGTATATAAATATAAATATTGTTATATGCGTTTAAATATATTTCTGAACCCTAATCTTTTTAAAACCCTTTAATAAATTTAAAATAAGATATTGTCACGTTTGTGAATTTTATAATTATTTTTTTTTCTCAATGAATTATGTATATTAAGTTAAAAAATCATTTTTTGTTATCATCATCACATACAATGAAATTTTTTTATATAAACAAACGATAATAAACAACAACAACAATTGGCTCAAAAAGCATTCATTCTGGTTAGCAGCTTCGTAAATAAAGATATTTCCACAAAAAAAACAATGTTATTTACATCTTCATTATTATAAAACAATGACAAATTAAATTAACAATGTAAAAATATATTTTAACATTACAACATTTTAAAATTTAACACAAAAACGTTACAATATTTTATTTAAATATATATTAATATTGAAATGCCAAGAGTTTATAGCCATTATAAAGCACTAATATTTGAATTAGTTTTACTTAATATATTAGCCCTGAAAGACCCAAGGTCATCAGGCGTGGAGCAGACTTCCTGCCAAAACCTAAGCCTATCTCCGTCGCAATGGGGGCGCTGCTTGCGAGTTAAATATACAAATCTGCAAATAACTCTAAGGATATTCAAGATACTCAAAAGATTATTTTTCAAATATCTTCCCGGGCATATACCTAATAATATCCTAAAATTTCACGGCGATTGGATGTATGGTTTTTGAATCTATAGAGTACAAACATACATACAGACATTCAATTTTATATATATATAGATGGGTTTTTATTTTTCAGGATACTGAAACAATATTCAAATATTTATATTATAAAATATCTACCAATAACCAGGTATTCCGTAGAATACTTCTCTCCTAAGCACCACCCATCATTTCAAATCTAGGATAATATCACCCAGAGTATTTCTTAACATATAGCAAATTGATCGTTGTATGATGCGTCTTTGGTCCGGTTTGAAAAAAATTGCTAACTCTCAAGCATGGCGTTCTTCAACTGCCGTTAGAGATTGTTGCTTGAAGATTTGCAATTTTGTCAATGATGGAAGATAAGCTTCATCCAACCTCCGATTGTTTTCATCTTACTACTCAGCACCAAATACTAAATTTGAATAGCTCTCTGAATATTTATCCATTATAGGAGTTCAAGCCATATGCATTTATGAATCGAAAAGGAAAACTTACCTCTTTTACTTTTATTCGGAATTTATCGTAATTCGTTCTTGCTCATTTGAAAAAAAAAAGAGAATAGTGTCTCTAATTTATGTTGGTTTTTATGAATTTTAGACAAGAATGTAGAAATTTATATATATATATATATAGATGGAAAATTTGCCGGGAGGAAATTAATCCATAGAAGCAAAGGGCGCCTCTCCCGTCAAAATGAACGTCAAAAACTGACGCCATCTATTGACCGTCGCCGCAACTAGCGGCCTCAGGTCGGTGACAAAGCCACAACACCAGCTTTGGCAAATTGAGAAGCGTCCACCTAGAGACCATGGTTTCGGGCTAATGGCCCTCGTCAGTCTAGGGCGGACTTTATTCCATGAGATCCACACGGGATCTAATGGAATCTTCACAATCTACCAAAGAGGTGTTTTGCTGGCAAGGTGGCTGGGCCAAATCTATGGCTAGAATATAGATGGAAAATTTGCCGGGAGGAAATTAATCCATAGAAGCAAAGGGCGCCTCTCCCGTCAAAATGAACGTCAAAAACTGACGCCATCTATTGACCGTCGCCGCAACTAGCGGCCTCAGGTCGGTGACAAAGCCACAACACCAGCTTTGGCAAATTGAGAAGCGTCCACCTAGAGACCATGGTTTCGGGCTAATGGCCCTCGTCAGTCTAGGGCGGACTTTATTCCATGAGATCAACACGGGATCTAATGGAATCTTCACAATCTACCAAAGAGGTGTTTTGCTGGCAAGGTGGCTGGGCCAAATCGGGACGGGAGAGGCGCCCTTTGCTTCTATGGATATATATATATATATGCATCAAAATCTATAAATATTTATTTATTAAACATTTCAACTAGGTTCACGTTTTCTATGTTTAAATCAAAATTTAAAAATCTTATCACTGAAATATTTAATGATCTAACTGTGTTTGCGACACAAAACTTCACACACTATACTACATTATTCAACAAACTAATCTATTCAAAGGAAAGAGACAAAATAGAAGTAATTATAAAATGGAAAATAAGATTCAAATTAGAAACTACGACATCTACTTTGATTATAATTTACGTATTGCAATTAATGGTCAAATAATGTTTTATTTTACAACTGGATGGATTATACTTACTATATTATTATAGATTGACAACCTTTAAGTACATCTATAAACTCTACCAGAATATTAAGCCAAAAATTCGCACATTTTCACTATATGTTCGAGCGTTCAAATAGAAGATATTTCACCTATTGCCGCGAACAAGATTTTCATTGGCGCCCAACGTTCTGATTCAGTTCTAGATACCGGGCAATATCTCATTGGAGTATTAATCATTATAAATATGAACAATAACTTCATACATCATTTACCTTTTTGTAATAAAATAGAAATGCATATTGTTGGGCATTAATAATCAATAACTCAATTAGACCCCATGAAAAAATAGTTCTTAAAATAAAATTTACGATGAAAAGGATAATGATTATATAAAATGAAAAAGCAAATACGCGATATAATTCAACGTCACTTTGTTTTTTTAATAATTAAATGGAGATATAAGTTGGCGTGAATAGACAATGCTAGATGTTTTAAAAGAATATATATAATTTCATTGTAAGTAATACTATATATTTTGAAATTAAATGTACATATATAGATTGTAAATAGACAATATCTCACATTTAGACCTAATAAAAAGATGAATGATATATATATATATATATAAAAGAGCTAATACCATAGAAATAGATCGCATCCTTTTAATTCCTTTGCGTGATTTATTGAGAAGGAGCAGAGCGCCCTTACATACCATTAGGCTTCTGATGGAAACACTTAGCATTGGGGCAATATTTAGTGAAATTATGATAGAAGTCCCTAACATAGAGGGAAATTTCAAAAAGAATTACGTTACTTCTGAAAGAACGTTTAAAAGATATTTATTAAAGAACCTAGAGAGCAGGGTTTATTTTCCCTTTTGATTTATGTTGTCGTATTCTGTCAATTTGTCCTTTCAAGTGTTAAAGAAAAATTGAAATTTGTATTTGACATTAACGTTACAAACTTTATTTCTTTTCCATTATATTCTCTGGATAATTTAAACAGAATGTTTTACACAGGCAGCCTGCTTAACGTTCCTTTCTGCAGATCTGTTCGTCTTTAAATATAATTAGTTTTCCAAGAAAATAATTTATTTAGCCCATAAATTTATGATCGCTTCTGTAATATTGTTAGGCAATTTACTTTCGCGTGTCAGAGAAGGGACTGGTAATTTTCCTGTGCCGACATTTCAGGAAATTATTATTTATCTGTGGGTTATACCACCCATCCTCTACCTCTACACAACTCCGTTATTTATCAGCCAATAAAATATTCCCTCGGAAACGTAAATATAGAATACCATATAAATATATAAGAGAATGATATTTTCTTCTCCATTTTAAATTTAATAAATATTGAAACATGATTCAATTTATATTGATGCGATATGTTTCACTCATATAATGTGAAATATGCAGAAAATTGAAAGATTGACATGTATATATTCAACTATTCTAGAGGATGTTTATTGATTATGATGAGTTATATATATATTTAAGGGAAATAAAATATATATGTGTGTATTTACCTTGTGGCTAACATTGTATCACAACAAAATAGCACCTAAACGTAGAATATTTACACGTAAGATAGAAAAATGTGCGTATTAGTTAGAATATCAAACGAAATATGCTGAATATACATATCAGTGGCCCGAACGTTTGAGATCCTGTGTCAAAAATAAGGGAGGACATTTTGAATGATTATATATATTTAAAATATATGTCCTATTGGATAATAAAATATGTTTTTATATATTCCATTAGTTTTTGTTCTAAATCATTTAATTTAAATAAAATTGTTTGTAAAAGAATTTATGGCTAGGCTGTGTATAGTTTAATTCACTACTAAATACGATCCATACCCAAAATTATGATAGTTCATAAAGAGATAAAATTATATGTGAGGTTTTTAAAGATTGTGTGTCTGAGTTGACCATTTTGTTAAGTACCATTCACTGGACTCACATGACATTGAAGGAATGTGCCAGAATTCCCCATTGCAAATCAGTTCCGAAAATTCCCATAGATGTTCGATGAGAGAGAGGTGGGAAAATTAAAACTACGAAATTATTTCAATTCTATTCATGCTGGAGATCGTCCAACAGAGAATCGTCATATTTCAGCAATGTATATGGTTGTATATTGGTTGCTCTAAAAATTAGCCACATGCGAGGTGTCTGCTAATCAAGCATGGTATCGTTCCAAACCATGGCACCCATGTCGGACCTACGTGACTTAAAAATGGTGTAAAGAACGGTCCCGTGGAAACCGCCATTTCCATTTTATATAAAAATAAAAGTAGCCTCTCCCATCAAAATACACGTCAAATCTAGATGGAATCTATTGACCGTCGCGTAAACTAGCAGCCTCGTTTGGTGACAAAGTCACACCCCAGCTTTAGAAATCTGAGAAGCGCCCATCTGGTGACCGTGGTTTCAGACTAATGGCCTTCGTCAGTCGAGGACGAAGTTTAAATAGCAACCTCTTCCTTCTTCTGTTAATTTTTTATCGTCCGATTTAAATTAAAATCTGATGATTATATACCTACGTGATGGTCTTAATAAAGTTGTGTGTGCGATTGTTCTTTCGACAAAAGGTTTATTGAGATCGTAAAATGACTAGATTGCATTCCTTTCTCGAGATGGTAGAGTGGTATGTCGAATATAGATATGATATTTGGTGAGAATATTTTATTTATAGAGGCAACAAAGACTTTTCACATTCTTAAGTTTTGTCTCGTATATATATATTTTTTTCCACACGTACCAACCTAATATATCTTCGAAAATATATGACTAGTTCATTCAGGTTTTTTATTTTATAGTTTGGTCTATTATCCCTCTTTAGCTTTATATACATTTATGAAAACACTAGAGAAAAAATGAAAAATAAAAAGGTGAGGTGTTGATATTAAAAATAAAAAGGCATATTATGACACATATGCATATATGTGCATATTAAGCACACATGTGCTTTTCAGATGGTGCTCTGCCTTCTGAAAAGCACATGTGCTCCTGGTCAGGATATGCCTTTTTATTTTTAATATAGATATATAAAAGCAGTCAGGAAAGGCTCTTTTTATCTTTGATATATATATATAATTCTCTGTTAGAATCAATTTTGTAGCAGCCAAACTTTGTTTTCAATGCTAATAATATAGATAGTGGAATTAGAAAAAACTTTCTCTCTTAATTTTATCATCTTTCATAGTGAATAGTCATAGAACTGCTAAAATATCATGATTTACATGTTGTCCATCCATAGGGATAATTATTTATATAAATATATCAATAGCTATTCTTGTGGTGTTCATAAAGCTATTATACAGAAACTATTTTTTTGTCAACCTTTTATCGTTTTATAAATATTTATAACAAGTTGATGTTGATTTTCTCAGGCATGACTTACAGTTGACAGTGAGACTGAGGGACTGGGTGACGCGGCCCGGCAGCGGTGGGGTCTCGGCGATGCACTCGATGACGTGGACGCCGGGGTCCTGCACGAACTCCACGTTATTCCTTTGTGTGTGGACGACATTCATAGCAAACATTGAAAATTCGATAAAATAATCCCTTGAATCAATATTGAAATAAAAACATAAAGCCTCCAGGGAAAATATTCTTTTAAATATATATATATATTCCATCATATCCAGAAAGCACAATAGCATTAACAAAAGAATAGATATTCCGGAAGTTTATAACATTATATTCCCTGAGCCCACCACATAACCCCCAAGTGAAGCACGCGCAACAGAAGCCCGCGTTGAGTATGCCTTAAAGCAAATGTAAATAATCAAAGGACTTTATTTGATTTTAAATCTTATTTTATTAGGGTATTAATGATGTAAAATATTTTCTCCCGTAGAAGGGTTTTCTTGCCCGAAAGCTCGAGATATTTTTAAATAAAAATATTTTTAAAATAATCTTTTCCCTGGAGGCTTTATGTTTTTATTTCAAACATTAAAAACTTTTCAAAGTAACATGGCTATTCCGATTCATTAATATCGACTTTAATGCAATGATTCCATCTCATCATTAGATCAACGTTTCTTAGCTAGATTGCTACTTGGATTCACGCAAAGCAATAACGCGCCATCTACTTATATAATTGCCTTATTCTGAAGCTCACGGATAGAATGCGCGCCCATTGGCTGCCGCCGGCGAACACGTGTCCTCCCTGCCCCCCTCTAGAAAACCCTGTTATCAGCTGTGTGATACATACACCTGTCTATAGCGGCCACTCCAGACAACCCTGTTATCAGCTGTGTGATACATCCACCTGTCTATACAGCCCACCCTGTCTATAGCGGTCACTTTAGGCAACCCTGTTATCATCAGTGTGTTACATTCACCTGTCTATACAGACCACCCTGTCTATAGCGGTCACTTTAGGCAACCCTGTTATCAGCAGTGTGATACATACACCTGTCTATACAGACCACCCTGTCTATAGCGGCCACTCTAGACAACCCTGTTATCAGCTGTGTGATACATATACCTGTCTATACAGACCACCCTGTCTATAGCGACCACCCAAGACAACGTTTTTAAAATATATTCGCACTCGGGTAAAACCCGGGCGTTGCCCGGGCCATTCGTCTAGTCTATATATAACAAATGAAGACATTAAGACACGAATGTTTCCGTTCACAAATAAATCAAACTTCTACTGTTCTCACTGTTATAAATATACTAGACGAATGGCCCGGGCAACGCCCGGGGTTTACCCGAGTGCGAATATATTTTAAAAACGTTGTCTTGGGTGGTCGCTATAGACAGGGTGGTCTGTATAGACAGGTGTATGTATCACACAGCCGATAACAGGGTTGTCTAGGGTGGCCGCTATAGACAGGGTGGTCTGTATAGACAGGTGTATGTATCACACTGCTGATAACAGGGTTGCCTGAAGTGACCGCTATAGACAGGGTGGTCTGTATAGACAGGTGATTGTAACACACTGATGATAACAGGGTTGCCTAAAGTGACCGCTATAGACAGGGTGGTCTGTATAGACAGGTGGTTGTATCACACAGCTGATAACAGGGTTGTCTAGAGTGGCCGCTATAGACAGGTGTATGTATCACACAGCCGATAACAGGGTTGTCTAGGGTGGCCGCTATAGACAGGGTGGTCTGTATAGACAGGTGTATGTATCACACTGCTGATAACAGGGTTGCCTGAAGTGACCTCTATAGACAGGGTGGTCTGTATAGACAGGTGATTGTAACACACTGATGATAACAGGGTTGCCTAAAGTGACCGCTATAGACAGGGTGGTCTGTATAGACAGGTGGATGTATCACACAGCTGATAACAGGGTTGTCTAGAGTGGCCGCTATAGACAGGTGTATGTATCACACAGCCGATAACAGGGTTGTCTAGGGTGGCCGCTATAGACAGGGTGGTCTGTATAGACAGGTGTATGTATCACACTGCTGATAACAGGGTTGCCTGAAGTGACCGCTATAGACAGGGTGGTCTGTATAGACAGGTGATTGTAACACACTGATGATAACAGGGTTGCCTAGAGTGACCGCTATAGACAGGGTGGTCTGTATAGACAGGTGGATGTATCACACAGCTGATAACAGGGTTGTCTAGAGTGGCCGCTATAGACAGGGTGGTCTGTATAGACAGGTGGATGTATCACACAGCTGATAACAGGGTTGTCTAGAGTGGCCGCTATAGACAGGGTGGTCTGTAAAGACAGGTGGATGTATTACACTGCTGATAACAGGGTTGCCTAAGGTGTCCGCTATAGACAGGGTGGTCTGTATAGACAGGTGGATGTAACACACTGCTGATAACAGGGTTGTCTAGAATGGCCGCTATAGACAGGTGTATGTATCACACAGCTGATAACAGGGTTGTCTAGAGGGGGGCAGGGAGGACACGTGTTCGCCGGCAGCCAATGGGCGCGCATTCTATCCGTGAGCTTCAGAATAAGGCAATTATATAAGTAGATAAATGTGGCCCATTATTGCTTTGTATTAAATAATGCCTAACTGACCTTGTCCTTATTATTTGCGGAAGAGAATTGCTCGATGCAAATATTTAAATCTAATTCTACTATCCTAAAAGCTTATGTCCATAGTATGCTTAAATACCATTTCTAAGATTCCACCCTTCAGTGTAGCATATATAATTAGAATGATACAATATAGTATTAGATCTCTAAAGAAGCTATCTGGTAGATAAAATTGGTGAAACTGCTGAGAGGGTTCACCACTGATGATATAATCTCTCCCAATATTTTTTTAGTGCAGTATACACAGTAGAAGTTCGATTTATTTGTGAAAAGAAACATTAGCATTTTAATGCCTTCATTTGTTATACTATAATTTCATCAAAAATATTTTGTTTGGATTCGATATTGTTACATTTTGATATTTATATTTGTATTTTATGCGCTACTAAAGAGAAATGAGAGGTTCATTACAAAGTCTATGAATGAAATTGAAAAGATTTCCCTTCCTTAAATAATTAACTCAATTTACAGACTAAATATTCACTAACGTTGTATATAGGACATTTTGTTTTATTGAATGTTCACTCTCAATGTTCATATGTTCATTTATATATTACTCAGAGCTAAATATATGGTTTACATGTAAAAAGCAGGTGTTTTAGAAATATTCATTTGGTTGTTTTTCACGCATTTCAGACATTGTAAAAACTTCATGAAATAAAACATAAAATATTTTAAATTGCAAAAATATATTAACATATATATACAAAGTTAGTATATAACTGATTTAATCTATAAAAGTGTAAAGTATGCTGGAGACCCACTGGCGATTCTCCACCAAACTCTGCAGCGCTGGCAGAGGTGCCATGTTCATTGTACATAGTGTATATAATGCATATATATATTTAATTATCTTTTTTTTAAATAGTGCAGACTGTGCACTTTGCATGTATCGACAAGATGTCAATAAAATATTTTAATTGTCTATAAAAGTAAAATTTTGCGCAGTTATTTATATAGGTTTATATTATTACATATTGTCTCACATAGAGATTTTAATCGAAAATATAAATTAAAATATACAAGTATCAGAGTCATCAACAATCAATTTTGTCATCGTTTGCTTTTGTGAATGGAATAAATACCCAAATATGGCCATTTCTTATAAGCATCGGTGGTTCAGTGGTAGAATGCTCGCCTGCCAAGCGGGCGGCCCGGGTTCGATTCCCAGCCGATGCATTTTTTTTTACAATTTTTAAAACTCATTTATATTATTATAGTTTTTTTTGTATAATTTTGTTCGAAGAACAAACAGGGTCTTCTTGTATGAAATATACAAAAGAGAGAAAGAGAAGTATTAATCAAATCTATTTATAGACAAGTATATATATTTATTTATATGAAAATAGGGAAAATATGGTCAGAGGTGCTGATATTATCTTTGATAAATAAAGAAAATGGATTGGCTAAATATCTTTGGACAAGATAAATCAACGTTTAAATGATTTTTGTTCCACTAGATGGCGCTCTGCAATCTAAAATGGTCATGTGAGCGGTCAGGATAGGCCTTTTTTGTGTTTAATATATATACATTAGTAGTTAAAAACCATATTTTCAATTTTAAGTGACGGATGATATTAAAGTGATTGTGATATTTGAAATATATATAAATGGTAACAAGTAAAAGCCCTGTCCCAACCTCAGTTCTAACTGGTGAAAGATCATTTGTGAGTGGTATTCGAGCTGGGCCGTATTGATTAGACAAATCAATTCCATTAAAGTTTTAGAGGCTCCACACTCCCCCCAATACCGACAAGATTAAGTTGGCTGACTTAGAACCCCCAAATCTTAGAAACATTAGAGCTTTGTTTTATATTGGTGTTGGAGGAATTTTCTCCAGGCTTATCAGATGGGTTATTCCAGCCGGCCAGTGCTTTTTGCACTTTACTCCACATCGATTCTCGAACTTCTAAATTCACAAAGTTATAACCTCAAATACATTGATATATAGACATAAAGGATTATATCTGTAACGTATTATTACTTGATCTCTTAAATGTATAAAATGTTTCTTATACTCTATTTAATTTTGATTATAACACCTTAATATAAAGATTTCTTTTCTAAACATAAATGGTGGTTAATTATGTTTTCGCCTTTCGCTTCCTATTATAAATTCTATTTGTAGCTTCCTGC
The DNA here is from genome assembly GCA_030710605.1 of Cordylochernes scorpioides. NCBI lineage: Eukaryota > Metazoa > Arthropoda > Arachnida > Pseudoscorpiones > Chernetidae > Cordylochernes > Cordylochernes scorpioides. Next base: position 41,842,665 of record CP092886.1, read on the forward strand.
CTTCTCTCTCTACATATATGTTCTATATTTTTATGGTACGTTTATGATGAAGATGTTTTCTACGCTATCTATATAAGCGCTACCTCGCCTTTTACTCGCTGTGTCAGTTCACCTCAGCTTATATAAATTTTTCTCAATTTCGTTTTGAATGTTACATAATTGGTGCATTGACATTACAAAATAATGAATTCGAGTGAAAGTGATTTGCCTGCTAGAGGTGGGTGTTTAGATTTCTACAAATAAAATCTATATATATATAAAAATGAATGTCTCTGTGTGTGTGTGTCCTCTATGGATTCAAAAACCACACATCCAATCGCCGTGAAATTTTGGGATATTATTAGGTGTATCCCCGGAAAGGTTTACGAAAAATAATATCTTGAATATCTTTAATAGCCTTAGAGTTATTTGCAGATTTGTAGCTTTAACTCGCAAGCAGCGCCACCATTGAGACAGAGATAGGCTTAGGTTTGCTGCTCCTGATGACCTTGGGTCTGCCCCACCCCGTGAGAGAATGGATTCGCCCGGCCGCCGGCCGCCCACCGACCAATCAGGGCAGAGTTGGTGACACAGCTATGCCAAGTAGACAAGAAAAAAAGCCTCGCGGGAGCTTGCCCAAGATGACCTTCGGGAACTTCGTCCATCTTCCATAAACGACCATGAATTTATTCAACCATATCGAGTATTTTTCAAGGGACCGGGAAAAAATGTTCACTAGATAAAACGATTATTTTGTAATGTAGAAAATTAGGAAAGACAAAATTCAGAATGACACGGCACACAGGGACCGGGAAAAAATGATCACTTTATCAATTTCAAATTATCAAAATATATCTATTTCTTTTTATAAGTTTATAGAGAATTGTTTTAACAAATGTTCGTTAGACAGACCTTTACTCGGGTACCGATTAATTTTGATTTTATTAAACTTATCGAGTATTTTTCAAGGGACCGGGAAAAAATGTTCACTTTATCGAGAGATTCGTTAGACAAACCTTTACTCGGGTAAAACACGGGCGAAGCCGGGTACATCCGCTAGTATACAGTATAAAACTCTAGTGAATGAAATGAGGCAGGAATTCCTCATAAACTCTCCGAAATTTCTACGAGTGTTTGATTTACATAACGATGAATTGGTGATAGCGCCTCATCTAGATGGCGAAGATAGAAGAGTAAAAAGCATACTCTTTTTAAGTCCTAAATTGTTCTAAAGTATAGTTAAAAAAGAATTATTTTCTCCATTATATCTTCCTCTCCCAAGCATGAAGTGCATGAGAGCATTGCCTTTTCAACAATGATGATTACTTGGTCGATGAAAATATATCACTGTTTTAACGCGTAAACGTGAAATTGAGATAAATATGCTAAATAAGTAAGCTATTATCTATAGCTATATTTGTGTGCGTATTATTACCTTATTCCGTCCTAAGAATCCTTATAAATTTCAATTATAATTTTCCTTCGAATATTGACGAGGATTATACCATATTATATATACATATAATATAATTTTTAAAATATTTTATAAACGTATAATAAAAAAAAAGTTTATTTTTATTGGAGAAAATAGACAAACCTTCGAGTAAAATCACATATTTTTACATCGATATATCCATTTTCTGGATGTGCTATATTTTAAATTTCATTAGTCGGTTTTATTATTATAATAAAAAAATGGAGGAAGGTTCTGCGATAATATTGAAGATAAATATATTGCTACTGTATAATAATATCGAGTCTGTGAGATAAAGTCCCTTTCCATACAGGTATTATTTATGTATATATAAATCTCACACACCTGTAATGGAATCTAATTTATTCAATTGAATTAGAAGGTAGATTTTTTATTATTTATTACAAAACACGCGCGCTATATCCTATGTGGATATTTGCATGTAAAATTTTAATATATTTTATGTACATAGAAGGTAGATAATGTACTATACTCCCATATAATTTATATTAACAACACAAACATATAACAAAAACAACAAAATAAAACACACACACACCCACAAACTAGGTAAAAATGAAGTCAAATTAATAGAAGAAGGCTATAAAATGACCTAAATAATTAACATCCTCGCGAATACAAATCTTTGCGATGTTACGAAATTAAAATATTTTTAAAAGAGCTTAAAATATTTAAAAAAAGAAGGGATCAGGATGTAGGTGGTTTGGGTTTCTTAATATTTCAAGAAAAGGTTACAAGACAAACTCTATTTGTTACTATAGGACGACCTGAGACAAGCTTTCTTCAACCTTTCTCTTTCTCTGAGACAAAATCCTTACAATGGTACCTTTATTGCAATCTACTCTCATATCAATTTCTCTAGTCGAGATTCCATCTTTACTGAGGCCTATAATTCTGCCTATTGTAAAATAAGAAATATGCTTTCAAAGATGATATTAAGAATGAAAAAACCAAGTTAACTCTAATGAGATTCACTAGGAGGCTAAATTTAAACACTCTTTTATTAATAAACAATACTATTTTTAGCCACTCATATCAAAGTAACAGTTCCAGAAAATTTATCATTCACATGCCTTAATTTCTTTTTAAGTATTCAAAATTTCCTAAAATTTGCTAAAATGTTCATAGGTGATGCAATTTATGTGTGGCCAGTGTGCATACCACGCAGGGAGAATACGCTAATTAATAAATGGTCTAGCCATTTAATCAGGCAGAGAATTACTTGAAAGCAATATAGTCAAAATTCTCGTCACATAATTCAACAAAAGATTATAAGCCTCTCCAAAATTTATATATCTATCACGAAAATAATATGCTAGTAAATAAACGGTCTGGTTATCTAACTACTCACAGAATTACTTCGAGAGCAATATAGATAAATTTTGTCCCATAATTTAATGATAAATTCTGAACCTTTTCAAAATTTACATATCTACCACGAATACAATATGCTAATAAATGGTCTAGCTATCTAACCACGCACAGAAATTCAAATTTACTGCAAATAAATAAATATGGGAATCTATCTAACCACGCACCGAATCCCAGCGAGACCTATATGGCTGAAACCTCGCCGCATAATATAATTAGGATATTGTATCGGTTGGAGAAGAATGGTGCAATCTTGGTATTTAATCCCGGGAGCCATACTTGATGGCATTTTTCCTGTCTTTAGCCTGTCTAATTACATCGCGGAGACTTTCCCATTTGTTTCTTCCTCGCTACAAACCTGCACTTTGATTTAAGGAAAACTCTCTTACACACAACCCTTCGTGTTTTTACCTTAGTTTTTTGTCGCTATCTTAGAAAATCTTCTTTAATATGTACATCGTTATAATGGGAATATCTCAACAATTATTTATTTTCAATATCCTGCTTACATAACATCAAAACAATATCTAAAAAAATTAAATCATGAAGATAGAGATTGTCTGGCCGGAACACACATTTATTATACAATATAATATAATGCGGCTTGTGATTGTCAAACGACATTTGAAAATTATCCCGCATGTGTTTCTTTAAAAAAAATCAAAATTTATTCCAAGTAGAAATAACGATCATTTCTAACCTTAAGAATGAGGTATGAAAGGATGAAATAAAAGTGTCCACGAATGGGAATTTATTGTTTTTAAAATTAAATATACTTCGACAAGTAAATCTTTTTATTATCTCGTCGTTTCGACAAAAATATTTTGTCATGGTCAGGAGCAAAATAAAAATTGAGGCATTAGACAAGGCTGTTGAAAAAAAGAAGGGAGATTGAAGGAACTGATCTCCGGAGGATTTTATTGAACGGTAACCAACCTCACACTGAAAGTTAAGACAGGACAACAACGAACTAACTAAGACATCTATTTATATACAATGAAATACAACAGAGTAGCAGGTCACTGGTAAATAACAATAATTCTTATGAAAAAATAGTACAAATGTGATATTGTGTCGCGGTCTCATGCAATTCTGGCCTTAACTACCCGTTTCACGATTTTTCAGGATGCCTGAAGTACCAGTTTTATTTTTTTGGTCGTTGAGGTACAGCTTGCACCACGCTGATGAGGGCCAACAGCCCAAAACGCGTTCGTGGTTAGCTTATCTTGATTAATCAAGAATGGGTAATTGGTCAAATCTGGAATAATTAGAAATCAACGAGAATAGTTGCTATTTATTCCGATAGATGGCGCAAGCCATCAGCAACTTTCAGTTTCACGATAGGGAGATGCCTTTTTCATAATAATTCTTTTATTGTTATATTTAGAAATCAGAGAAAATTGTCATTTCAACAAAGGCGTTAAAATAATAAGATATAATTTAAAGATTTATTGGGCAAAGTATCTTTCAATTTAAGAAATTAAGAGATGTTATTTGCCCTGAAATTCTTTAATAAAATACAATAGGTATTTTAATTGTTAGTTATAAAATGAACAAAGATAATTTTATTATGCAGATATTCATGTTTTTTGAAATCTTCACTAAAGAGGTATTACTTTATTTTCCCATAAAATTTGAAAATATAAATTTTAGAACAACCACCTTTTCTCAAAACCTATAATCGCATAAAAATAACATACAATATATTATTAATAAAATATATAAATATTTTATAGCAAGATATATATATATAAACAAATTGGTTTGACATACAATATACTTATTTTCTATTATCGTTATTTACGAATATAAGAAACGTATAAATATCTAAACAATTTGCGTATATATATATATTGAGACGTTACAAAAAAACAATTTTCAGTTGTACATAAATTCCTTTAAGGTGTTACTTTAATTTTTCATATGTTTATTTTCAATTTCTTTTTCTCATTCATTAAAAGTCAATGATGTACATGCAAAATTAGTAAAAACTCAATAAAAACGATATGTAAAAATAGATATAAAAACAAATGGCTTGTAAACAAAAGCGGAATAAAATGAGTTGAGGTAAAATGTCTATTCCATTAACAAACATTTCACTTTTAAAATAATAAACTTTAAAATTAAAGTTTTACAAAACAGAAAATTAGCGTTTTAAAATAAAAACGTGGCATTTGGCGCAGTCGAAAAGGATACGGAAAAAAAAATGGCGGAAAATCCAAACAACAGGTTGCAAAAATTCAACGGCTCGAAGTCGGCAATTAGGCCTGAGTCGTGGATCAAATTATATGATTTTGAAAATAATTCTTTAAAGGAAGATGAAAAAATCAAAAATCTTATGTACTACTTGACAGATTCAGCACTTGAATGGTATGCAGACGAGATTATTTCAAATCCTGCAATAAAAAGATGGGAAGTTGTAAAGGAAAAGTTGATTCAAAGATTTGGTTCATACAACGCAAATCCAATTGTCTCAGTATCACATCGAAGATTAAAACGAGAAGAATCAATAGAAAATTATTTTCAAGATAAAATTCGCCTGTTAAATCAAACCCATCTAACGAAGGAGGAAAAAATTCATTTATTAACAGACGGACTTCCAAATGATTGGAAAGATTTAATTGTGGCTGCACATCCAACTGACGCCACAAAATGGTTTCATATCGCAGCTTCAATTGAACAAAATAGGGCTTCAATTCAGTTTAAGCCTAAAAACAAAATACATCTCGCGACAAAAAATAATGATAATAGAAAAAATGTTTGCCCATTCTGGTGTCCAATATGTTCGAAAAAGGGAATAAAAATTAAACATTGGGTCACAGATTGTGAGGATTATGATCCTAATTATAAAAAGGATAGGCCTAATCAAAACATTTCAGTGAAACAGGTATGCGGAGCCCCGGAATTGTTGAATGTAAGTACTTTGACAAATACCCCTACACAAGGAGCTTTCAAGCTTATCAACATAAGTGTTGAAGTAAATGGAATTCCTGCGCTGGCATTTGTGGATACTGGAGCAACAGTATCAATAATCAATTGGCGATTGTTCAAGCGAACCCGTCTTCAACTTCAACCAAATTCAGACATTCACATCAGCCAAGCGGATGGTGTTACCAGGACATGTGGAAGCCTTCAGACCAAGGTAAGAATAGATAAACTAATTAAACCTGTAACTCTCCATGTAATGAAGAACTTTAAATATCCCCTCTTGATCGGATTAGATGTTGCATCTCTTTTTAATCTTTTAATAGATGTCAAAGACAAAACAATTTACACCAAATTTGATGGATTACAAAATCCAATTCTTGTAAATCATCTAGAAGAGATAAGAGAACATGAATTAAAAAATTACTTGAACACAATAGGAATGTATTTTGTCAGCATGCCATTGATTTGGGAAAAGTAGCTATACAACATAAGATCATCACGAAAAGTGAACAACCAATTTCTCTTAGACCCTATCGTCGTCCTCTAAAAGAGTATGAAGAGATAGCTGAACAAGTTAAAGAACTTCTCGAACACACAAGTTAATAATAACTTCAGATTCTCCTTGGGCATTTCCTGTTGTTATGGTTCCCAAGAAGGATGGAAATAAAAGGATGTGCATTGATTACAGACGTCTTAATGAGATCACGCTGGATGACAGGCAACCCCTACCTCACATACAGGACATGTTTGATCGATTGCATGGATCCAGATTCTTCTCTACCCTTGATGTTGCATGGGGTTATTGGCAGATCGAAATGGACCCGCAATCTATTCAAAAAACTGCATTCGTCACAAACGATGGTCATTATGAGTTTTTAGTGATGCCCTTTGGTTTAAAAAATGCTGCTTCAACGTTTCAAAGGATAATCCAACATATTCTAGGTGAATTATTATGGAAAGGAACTTGCTCTTTCCAAGATGACATATTGGTGTACACGAAAACATGGCAAGAGCACATAGAGCTTCTTAGTAAAGTTTTTGACAAATTAAGACAGTACAACATGAAATTAAAATTGTCGAAATGTATTTTTGGAAGAACTGAAGTAAAATACCTCGGACATATCATCAGTCACAATCAATTACAACCTGATCCAGGAAAAGTAAAATTTATTCAAGACTTTCCAAGACCTGATACTGTAAAGAAAGTTCGTCAGTTCATGGGATTGGCAAATTATTACAGAAAATTTGTGAAGGACTTTTCTAAAATTTCATTCCCCTTGGTTCGACTCACTCGGAAGAATCAGCCCTTCATCTGGAATGAGGAAGTAGAGGAGTCATTCGCTAAACTTAAAATGGCACTATCTACAAAACCTGTCCTTGCTATTTACAACCCGGACTACCCCTCTAAAGTTTATACAGATGCCTCCAAATATGGAATTGGAGCAATCCTAACACAAATTGGTCCAGACAATGAGGAACATGTAATTGCTTATTACTCCAAAACACTGCAACCACACCAAGAGAATTATTCTCCTTATGAGATGGAATGCCTAGCCGTAATACAAGCAACTGATCACTTTCATGTATACATAGAAAACCAACCATTTGAAATCATCACTGATCATACGGCGCTCCAATGGCTTTTCACCATGAAGAAACCGAAACCTAAGTATTTTAGATGGATTTTTAGTTTATCCTCGAAATCATGTAACATCGTTCATCGTTCTGGAAAGCAACAAACTCATGTTGACGCCTTATCAAGACTCCCAGTTGTTAACATTGCAACTCAAGAACTTCAAGAACACCAACAAAATTCAGATTTGAGTTTCTTGAAAAATTCCCACACTCACGACGGTGTGGTAATGATCAAACAAAAAGGAGTTTTTAAAGCAGTTGTCCCAAACTCGCTTACCAAAAAAATATTGGAAGAATATCACGATTCTTTGAGTCACCCATCAATAACCAAAACATGCAAACTTATAACTCAATGTTATTGGTGGAAAGGAATAACAACTGATATCAAGAATTATGTTCGATCTTGTAAATCTTGTCAACTAGTGAAGGTCAGACATGAACCAACTTTAGGAGAAATGATCACTCCAACGTCAAATATCCAACCATTACAAATGATCGGTTGTGACACTATTGTACTGGGAACAGCAGCAGATAACACAAAGCATAAATTCATTCAAGTTTTTGTTGATCACGCAACTCGTTGTCTATGGGCATATCCCACAATAACAAACACTGCTCAAGCTGTCACTCAATGTCTTGATAAGATAATCAAATCTGTTAATTCGATCGATACTATCTTAACAGATAATGGCAACAATTTTATATCAAAAGAGTTCAACAAATTTCTTTCTTTACAAGGAATTAAACACACATATACTTCGCCTTATCATCCTCAGTGCAATGGCATTTGTGAGAAATTAAATGATACGATAATGACAAAACTGAGAATAGCTGTTCTAGAGAAACCTAGATGTAAATGGAGCTCATTGTTACCGCAAGTTGTCAAAAATTATAATTCCACACCACATGACGTGACTGGTTTTTCACCGCTTTTCTTAATGTATGGAATCGGTAATGTACCCGAATTTGCCGACCAAACTTCAATTACAATTGAAGAAGCCAGGAAGAAAGCTAGCCTGCGGACAGAACAAATTAGAAGTAGGTGGAAGATTAAACACGATAGCCATCACCCCAAGTATGTCTTTAAAGAAGGAGACTTAGTCATAAGAAAAATTGCCTTCAACGACCCTCGTCTCATCAAGACATCACCAAAATATGAAGGACCATTTGTCATTAAAAAAAAGATATCTGATGTAACTTACGATATCTCTCTGAAAGACCAAAAGCAAGCAAGACGCGTTCACATATCTCAACTTCGACCATTTATTACCCGAGAATAAATGCTTCAAGAAGGGGAATATGAGACGTTACAAAAAACAATTTTCAGTTGTACATAAATTCCTTTAAGGTGTTACTTTAATTTTTCATATGTTTATTTTCAATTTCTTTTTCTCATTCATTAAAAGTCAATGATGTACATGCAAAATTAGTAAAAACTCAATAAAAAGATATGTAAAAATAGATATAAAAACAAATGGCTTGTAAACAAAAGCGGAATAAAATGAGTTGAGGTAAAATGTCTATTCCATTAACAAACATTTCACTTTTAAAATAATAAACTTTAAAATTAAAGTTTTACAAAACAGAAAATTAGCGTTTTAAAATAAAAACGTGGCAATATATTTATATGGAAATTCGAAAATGTTATAGACGCGTATGATTCTTTAAAAAATTAAACATTTTCTACTGCCTTTACTGCGATGAAAAATTAATGGGAAGGCCTGGCTCTTCCGTGGTGAACCCTCCCAGCGGTTTCACCACTGATGAGCCAGGCCTTCCCATTAATTTTTCATCGCAGTAAAGGCAGTAGAAATTGTTCAATTTTTTAAAGAATCATACGCGTCTATAACAGTTTCGAATTTTAATAACAGATGGCGCGCTAATGCATCATAATATATATATATATTATATAATCTAAAAATTCAAATATTTTTATATTAAAAAAAATATATATATTTTTTTTTATTCATTGATAATTTTACTTTTGTTATCATCGTTTTGGAAAGACTTTCAGTTTTGTTGTAAATATGCGTAGTTAACATATCTATCCTTTTAAATCACAAATATAGGATTAACTTTATGAATTCTATATAATGTGAAAATAACTAATGTGTAATATTTCCTCAAGTAATTGGAAATAAAAGCTACTTGACGGTAAATAATTATATTTTTCTTATCACGACTGCACCTTCAACCCTTTATCTTATCGATCCTTTGTCTTATCAACCCTTTATCTAACACAAACAAATTAATTCATAACATATATATACTCATATACATTGTTATTATAATGTTCAAATATCGTTTATATTCTAAATATCCACATAGATATATATAAATATTTTAGATAGTAAAAAGGCATATATTGGATTGAATAAAAGATTTATTTTCCAATATTTAGGTTGGCTGAACGCCAACCTTTATCGAGGCATTACATTTTTGTATACACAAACTCAGCGCCGCATAGTGTTATAATATCACAGTTGAAATCATTTAAAATACAAAGTAGGTGGGGAAAACCTTGTGCATGAAAAACATATAAAAATTACAATCAGAATAAGTAATCTTAAAATATTAAAGGAAAAATAATGAGGTCTATCTTATATTTTAAAATATTTGTATTAAGTGCATAAAAAATAATTCATTAATATTTTCATTAAGAGATAAATGTAAAAATATATGTATCTATTAAAATATTTGAAAATAAAATTTTAAAAATAAATATATATTTTTTGTAATTTTCTGAAAGTAGAATGTGCAAAATATTTAATTATAAATATCGTGTGATTATGTATAATTTACTAAGCAAAAAATTAAAATTACAGAATCTATATGTGATTATAAACATTTACTTTTGAAATTTTCCCTTAGCTTCAGAAAATAAAACATTTGCTCTACCCTAATTATATAAAACTTCTCTTTTTACCGATTTTTTATTCATTTCATATTTGCCTATTTGTAATAAAATATCTATTAAATGAAAAAAAATTCTGATTTAAAATATTATATAATAGAGAATATTGTAACGTTTTTATTAAACTCTATATAAATCATTTTAAAACACCTGATACATATTACTTGAAAATATTTGTTTTTAATATTTTAAGAATTTCTTATCTTTTCATTTATTTCGAAGAATAAAATGATATCAGATAGAAAAATATTAAATTTGATTGTCACCAAGATTTCAAAGGATTTTTAAATTGGATGATAAAAACGGATATAGAACGTCACGTGACTAAAGGTATCGACTGCATTTATTTTTCATTATTGAACAAATATTTATGAAACGTATTTTATAGAGAAGTGAGATAAATTTGTTTCCAATAATTTAATAATAACTGTTGATGGATATCTTTAAAGATATTTTTAATTTTAAGGATTCAAAATAATCAAATAGAATAAAACACTTTTTCACAAGAAAACACGTTTGAGGGACAGACACGATGGAAAAAAAACTGTCGCTTGGCACTGGTTGTCGCTTAACACAGGCGTTCGTTTAACATAGTTGTCGCTTAACACAGGGTGTTAATTAAACACAGGCGTTCGTTTAACATAGTTGTCGCTTTACACAGGGTGTTAATTAAACACAGGCGTTCGTTTAACATAGTTGTCGCTTTACACAGGGTGTTAATTAAACACAGGCGTTCGTTCAACATAGTTGTCGCTTTACACAGGGTGTTAATTAAACACAGGCGTTCGTTTAACATAGTTGTCGCTTTACACAGGGTGTTAATTAAACACAGGCGTTCGTTTAACATAGTTGTCGCTTTACACAGGGTGTTAATTAAACACAGGCGTTCGTTTAACATAGTTGTCTCTTAACACGGGGTGTTGCTTAAAAACAGGCGTTCGCTTTAAATAGTTTAGCTATACACGGGGTGTTGCTTAAACACAGGCGTTCGTTTAAAATAGTTGTCGCTTAACACAGCGTGTTGCTTAAACACATGCGTTCGTTTAAAATAGTTTAGCTAAACACGGGGTGTTGCTTAAACCCAGGCGTTCGCTTAAAATAGTTTAGCTATACACGGGGTGTTGCTTAAAAACAGGCGTTCGCTTTAAATAGTTTAGCTATACACGGGTACTGCTTGAACACAGGCGTTCGTTTGACATAGTTTAGATATACATGGGGTGTTTCTAAAACATATGTGTTCGTTTAACATAGTTTAGCTATACACAGGGTACTGCTTGAACACAGGCGTTCGTTTGACATAGTTTAGATATACACGGGGTGTTTCTAAAACACATGCGTTCGTTTAACATAGTTTAGTTATACATAGGGTACTGCTTGAACACAGGCGTTCGTTTGACCTAGTTTAGATATACACGGGTTTTTTTTCTTAAACACAGGCGTTCGTTCAGCATAGATTAGTTATATACGGGGTGTTGCTTAAACACATGCGTTCGTTTAACATAGTTTAGCTATATACGCGGTTTTGTTTAAACACAGGCGCTCGTTTTATATAGTTTAGCTATATAAGGGTTTTGGTAAAGAGAGAACATTCAAAGACAAAGAGGATAAGTTTCTTTTTATGAACATGCGTTCGAGCTTTCGGGCACAATGTCGCCCTTCAACAGGAATAAAAATACAACAGAGAATCGAGATACGTCTATACATATACAGGTGATTAGCATAAATAAGAAAACTATTATTTTTAGAGAGATAAAATTTAAGTTTTATGTGTGATATACAAATCAGGTAATAGGAGAAATGTGATTATGCTAATATATGGTTTAATCTGCTAGTTAAAGAATCTATAGGTTGTTGTGTTAACAGCTTATGTAAATATTTCATTATAAAGTTCCGGAATCTCAATGTGCCTATTGATGCTATTATATTTCAGAGATAGCAGCGCCTCGACAACCAATCTTTTATATTTATGCTGAATGTTAGAAAAAAGCGAACGGGGTTCTATTGTATTAAAAGTATGTCCTGTGTTTGAAATGTGTTGGGCTATGAGGGATCTAGGGTCATTATTTCTGATATTTCGGATATGTTCATCAATTCTGTCCTTTATGTGTCTACCAGTTTCTCCTATGTATAGGCTAGAGCAATTATTACATTTTAATGAGTAGACTGCATTATTGAAGTGTATGGGTTTTAGGGGGAAACTGTTTTTGGTGATAGGGTTCTAAGTAATGTGCCTAAATTAGGAGTATTGGAGTAGAAGGTGCGGATACCAAAGTTTTTTAGATAATTGGATATGTTGAGGCTCTGAGGGGAAAAAGGAATAGTGCAAATAGATTTATAACTATGATTAACGGCTGTTTGTAAAGGGTTATGAAAGTGTCTCAAAATAAAGTTTTTTGGGTAGCCCAATGATAATAAATGTGATAATATGGTATTTGTTTCCTGCTGTTTTGATATTTCTGTGGTACAATGAGTGAATATGCGTTTAGTTAATGTTTTGACTGTATTAATTTATGGCTAAGTGGGCAGTACGAAGAAAAATGTATGTATGATGGAAAAAATGACGGTTTGTAATAAACACTTGTGGTGTATCTATTATCTATTTTTGTGATAAGTATATCTAAGAAAGCTAAAGTATTATTGGTCTCTATTTCAACTGTAAAACGTATGTCTTGGTAAAGATTGTTTAAAGTGGAGAAAATGTTATCAAGTGAACTGGTTTTGACTATTGCAAAGATGTCATCAATATATCTGTGCCATGATAAAATATCTATGTGGTATTGTTCAACTATATGCTTATCTATATGGCGCATGACTATTTCTGATAGTGGGGAAGATAGTGGGCTACCCATAGGTGTGCCTTTTGTTTGTTTAAAGTATGCCTGATTAAAGTTAAATATACTGTTATCTAAACTGATTCTGATCAAGGATATTAATCTGGAAATGGTGTTATTGGGGTAATTATGGTCTGATAAGAACTGTGTGGTACAATCTATAATAAGTTGATGGGGTAGACTGGGGTATAAATTCACCACATCAAAGGATACCATGATGCTATTGGGTAGAACCGATGACTGCTGGATGTGGCTCAAGAAATCTGGAGTAGAAGATATGGATGCCGTGGCTCCACCATCCCTGAGCATAGGTGAAAGTAACCTGGCCAGGAAGGAAGACAAAGGGGCTGCAGGGGATAGATGGTATGCTATTATAGGTCTAAGTGGAATATTGTCTTTGTGCAATTTTGGCAGGCCATATATGTATGCTTTCCCATAAATGTTCGACATAAAGGACTTGCATTCTTCTGTGGTGATGGATTTTTTCTTTACAAGAATATTAATTTCTTTTTTAAATTTAATGATGGCTAAATTCTCTTCCTGTAAGGAAATAGGGGTGAAAATAAGGGGATCATTTAATATTGCATTCATTTTGGTTGTATAATCCTTGGTGTTCATGATGACTGTTCTTGAGCCTTTATCAGATTTTGTAATGACAATGTCTTTATTTCCAGAGAGGGACTGGATTAACAATTTTTTGTTATTATGGCTATTATCCTAGATTGAGTTATTAAGAACTGTTGAGACATGTTTCCTGATCTTGTACTTCTCTTGGTGGTTTAGGCGGGTGATGGATGATTCTACGCCTGCGATAATCGAAATACGGTCAGTTTTAGATGGAAATCTAAATTTAAGACCTCGTGAAAGGATATTGAGCTGTTCTACAGAAGGATGGAAATTTGACAGATTAACTATTGTATCTTGTTGGTGTTTGGGGTGAAGTTGAAGATTGTACTTTTTTGATCAATAAGAAAGTTTCCTGAGATGTCTGGCTGTGATGATGCTATCCTGCTTTCTGATGTTCCCGGTAATTCTTGACAAAACATCTGCCATGGCCTGTTGGGGTAACTGCTGGGAAATGTGGAACAATAAACCTTTGATGGACTTGGTGAGTATTCGTATGTGAGAATAGCAACCCTTGGTGCGGGCACGTAGTAAGCTAAAACGGGCTTCAGTTATAACTTTGGTCGAATAATAATTTCCAACCGGATCTTTAATGCGTAACGAAGGTGGGATAAATCCCAATTGCTCACAGGTTCTGTTGAATATAAGATGTTTTCTCCATCTTATCCTCTTTGTCTTTGAATGTTCTCTCTTTACCAAGTTACTCCAGAGGATTTTACCTTGTTTAAATATAAGGGTTTTGTTTGAACACAGGCGTTCGTTTGACATAGTTTAGCTATATACGGGATTTTGTTTCAACACAGGCGTTCGTTTAACATAGTTTAGCTAAACATGGGGTGCTGCTTGGACACAGGCGTTCGTTTAAAATATTTGTCGTTTAACACAGGGAGTTGCTTAAACACAGGGGTTCCTTTAAAATAGTTTGGTTAAACACGGGGTGTTGTCTAAACACGGGCGTTCGTTTAACATATTTGTCGCTTAACACAGGGAGTTACACAAACCTAGGGGTTCCTTTAAAATAGTTTGGTTAAACACGGGGTGTTGTCTAAACACGGGCGTTCGTTTAACATATTTGTCGCTTAACACAGGGAGTTACATAAACACAGGGGTTCGTTTAAAATAGTTTGGTTATACACGGGGTGTTGTCTAAACACAGGAGTTCGTTCAACATAATTTAGCTAAATGCGGGGTTGCTTAGACACAGATGTTCGTTAAAATAGTTTAGCTAGACACAGGTTGTCTATTAGCACAGGTTGCCCCTTAACACCTGATGTATCTCAACACAGGGCGTTGGTTTACATAGGTTGTTTCTTAGCAAAGGGTGTTGCTTGAACGCAGGTTGTAGCTCAAAATAGGTTCTCGCTTAACGCTTTATATCACGAAATAGGTTATCGCTAAACATAAACTGTCCTTTATCACTGATTGTCGCTTAACATAACTTAATTTCAACATGGAATTTCACTCAACGGAGAGATAGTTTCAGGTAAATGTATTAGGAAAAATCACCTGGTTTTAGCCATCTAAGGAATTGTAGGCTATATATAGATTTTATTAGAGAATATAATTTTGTATGCGACATCATACATAATAGTGTTTATCGTCGCTATGAAGAGCACACAGAATTCGACGAAGAGAATTTGCCTCAACGCCAACTCTTCAAAATATAGGTTGAAAACCATTTGTATATTAAGAACCCATATGTACCCCTTTTGTTCATGAATATCATTCTGCTGCATATTCACAAAACATTATGGCCTAAGTTTTGCCATCAAATAAAACACATTTTAGTAGATTCGGGTGATTTCAAAACTTCGCCCGTAGAATTCAATGAAATCGTAACCATCCTCAAACTGGTGAGAGCCATAGTCCAAAACTTTAATAAATGTAGGTTGGGGTTAACCATAATTCTCCAGAGTTAGTGAAGATCTGAACATGGACCGTCTGCTCTGAGAGAATATCAAAGATGCGTTGTTATGATGAATTGATTAAATGCTCTTTATTCATTTATTGAAAAGGAGAAGTGTCTTTATGCCTACAAATATAATAAAATCTTTCAAAATATTCATATAAGTCAACAAACCTGTTTAAAAACAATATGTAAAATGTGAGCACAAAAAATTAAAAATTAAGTATAATATACATAGAATCCATCAGTTTATTATGAATACAGCACTCCGTAATATATAATTTTAAATTCCAATATAATTTGTTATAAATAATTGATAATATTTTATAGATTTATTTTTCTAACGTTTATTATTAAGTGAAGTTTTTAAGTGGAAAATAATTAAATATGTTAATGTGCCTCGGGGGGAAGGTTCTTAATGATGAGAATAATGGCCACCGATGGCATAAACTAGAGAGATGCCTACATGTAAATACAAGGTTGTCCCAAAGGTTCGTAAACACTTGCAAAAAAATTGAAATACCAATATTATTCGCCGTTATGTATAATGTCTTTGTATTATGTATAGAGTAACTGTATTGTGTATTATTATGTATTCACCATAATAATATTATTCACCAAGTAATAAGAAAACACGAACTTTTGGGACAACCTTATAATAAAAAGTTAAATCCGTTTATATGACGTAAACTCGTATTTAGAGAACATACAGTAGATTCCTCATCAGAAAGCATAGCCTGAAAACATGGCTCGGTCTCATGGATTCGACACTCCGTCATGTCAGGCCAAGTCATAAGAAGTCATTTTCGAGAAAGACCGAGTTATTACGACCTCTCTTGGGAGACTCAACTGTATTTTTAAAACATGTCAATTCTGTTGATGAGTTCTAAAAATAGCATTGTATCTAAAATTTACTATAGAATTTATATATAGATGTTTATTATACCGAACTCCAACCCCTCCAGCGAATGCAAGTAACCGAACGGGCTCTGGCACATTTATAAGTGCAAAGTCGAACTGCCTTCCACATGTGTAGACGTGTGTTGCCTAATTCGCCTACTCCTACCCACCATGATTATCATGGCTTGTACTACGTGTATTAAGGATAAGCAAAAAAAAAGAATTATACAAATTTATAATAAATTTCTTTTCTCCAATTTACTCAGTCTAATCTATTTATTAGCTTGATTGTCTCAAATTAATTTTTCCTGTATTTAAATTTCATATTACCATTAAAGTACTATTGGTGTTTTTCCTGCATGTATCATACATTTCTGCTTGAAGAATCTGTATAAGACTAAAAGGTCTTAATAAAGCTTTTTGTTGTTGTTGTTGAATATACAGATATTTTATGAATTCCATTAGTAGAACCGGTTTTCCAGAACATCCGCCAGATGAAGGGTCGACGGGGGTAACAAGCCAAAGGCATTATTAGTAGTATTGACGGCTTCTAAATGAAGCCATCATTTATTTACATCCATCCGAGACCCACATAAATAAAACCGAAATCTGTCCATTCTGGTGTTGACAATTTGTTAGAGTGCCTGCAGGGAGGAAATAAAAATGGTTTAATGATCGGCCCAGGGATCAATGGAATCGAAGATAGGATCCACTTTATTGGCAACCAGGTCTAGATTGAATGTCCTTCCTGGGACAACCTCGAATAAACACACCACTATAAATTAAACCTACTCCATTGGCTAGCTTCTCGCTCTACGCCATTTATTTGGTGTAGCCCATGTTTTATGCCAACATCAATATTTATGTGGCTTCATAAATATTCCTCTCTTTTATACCTGCACATAATGCTATATCAATATCTCTCTGGTAGCTTTTCAATAACGGCGATCTTTTGGCCGCATAGACGATCTTAAGGCTCAAGTCTAAAATACGATATTACATATTCATATCCATATTTTAGAAGTTCTATAGTCAAATTAATGATTTTACTAAATCACAAGAAGCAAATTCTATAATCAATAATTCATCTTTAATATTTAAGAAAAGAATATAAGAGCTCCGATTTGCGTGTGATGCTTATTTTCTAAAATGTTATCTGGATGTTTGATAATACTTGAATTTTTATTATCTATTAGCGCAGTGTTTGTAGCCTTCATAGAATCTAAAAGATTTCAATTAACACCAGTCCATTATGTAATCTCAATACACGCACAGATATAAAATATATATACAATATAATACGTATACATATACAATCAAAATATGCATTTAAAATGCATACAATGCGTATATGTAAGATATATATAGATATTATGTGATGATAATCCAAGACTAATCGATCTACTCAGCTTCCACACAGTCTTCACCAGAATATGACATCTAAGAAACTTCTATAAATATTTTACCTTTTTGTCATTTTAGATTCAATCTAGAGAAAGAAGCTAGACATAACCTGGTTTATAGAGCGCAGAGTGGAAGTTGCAAAATGCTTCGTTTAAATAAAAGTGGCAAGGAAATCCAAGACTCGAGACACCTACTGCTGGAATACCCACTCTTCTTTAGCGCTAAACAACAGACAGTAAACAAAGTTGTAGATCTATATCAATTTGTAAATACTAGAGATAATTGTCACAGATTTAACCAGTTTTGTAAATATATTTATGATTATCTTTCTAACCTGGAAGGATCAGCTTCCTAATATATCTTATTGTTTCTGTTTTTTTAAATCAATTAATTTTTTCATAATATGTTTATAAATCTTTCTGTTTAAAAATGTAAATCGACACAATTATGCTTAGCGGGAAAATCGCGTTTTGTGTGTTGAAATAAATAAATAAATCAAATTAAATGTTATATCTTCAATTAATCCTATCTCACTAAAAATAATTTCATATTCTTTTTTTAAACTTTGAATTCTAAAGATTATTCTTGTATATTTTACCCCAGATTGTTAGTTCATATCATGATGAATTATAGTAAACTATTAACCTTTAAACAAAGTACATTAACCTGCCATACAAGGAATAATACCATTTGATAACATAAGGGAAAAGGGGGAGAGGTGAAGAGAGTTTGAATAAAAAATAGCTAAAGACAGAAATATATATATAGATAATGACCTTCCTTCAATTGTTCTCATTTGAGAAAAAACCATCGCCTACCTAGAAAATAATTAATTTCTTTAAGATGTTTAATAACCGAGCTGTTACGCACCACAAAAGGATCACGAAATAAATTTCTTAGAATATATAGTAATATACAAGCATTTTAGTCTTAGGATAATCATGTAATATATTATCTAATCCATACAATATTGCAATGAAATTCGAAAATGATCTATATTCACAAAATGATAGTAATTTAAAGATATTTTGTTATGTTGCTGTGTGTGGGTCCGAGGATCATTCCATTCTTGTCAAGTGGAGAACTAACCGTCTCTCCTTTTTTGCTGGTATTAAAAGAAGGAGTAGAAACCTTATGGAATCGAAGTTAGAAAAAAATAGAAATTCTAGATTTTCATTTATTAGAGAAACCAAATCATCTCATTCTATTTTATATCCCTTGCGACAATTTTTTGGACACGTTTTAAATGTAAATATCCTGATATATGCGGCGCTGAGTTAGTTTAACGAATATGTAATGCCTTGATAATGGTTTGGCGTTCAGCCAACCGAAATATTGGCAAATAAATCTTTCATAAAATCTAATTAATGCCTTTTTATTATCTAATATATATATATAATACCATATTAAGATAATCATTCAAATTTATATATTTGTTTGTTAATTTAGAACATAATAGGCTTGTTTTCTATATATATAATAAATAAATAGAGATGGAATTTAATTGAAAAAATAATTCCTGCAAAGCTTCGGCTATTACGCGTCATATGCTGGGTAGAAAAAGGAATAAGCAAAGAGGTAGGTTTGTAGAAAAGAGAAAAGACAGAAATATGATAATAATTTATTAATAATTGAATATAAACTAATATATATAACTAATTTTAAACTAAAAATCTTATATCTTGAAGAAAGATATTTTTAAAATTCAATTTTGTGATTTTTAAACCCTGACAATCTAGTGTAATTTGGAGGACACACACATAATATAAGATATATTAATTAAATGAAACTAAAATATTTTCTTTTAGAGAGAGATATCATAGATTAATTGACTCAAATATTATAAAATAAATAAAGCTTCCAGGACTAAGTTTCTTTTTCAACTTTTTTTTTCAAGCTTCTGGACTTGTCAGTCCTTCAAAAGGAGTATTACGTTAATAAATTGATGAAAATAACTTAAATATGAGTAGAGAATGCAACAAAAGAATAACAAATACTAAAGGAGAAAGCCTTGCGAAAAGTCGGCCTTGATCAAATATGGTAAACCTATTATTGTCCCATTCCACTTGGCATTTGTGAATATTCATTATTCCTGTCTATATAAATGGTTTAATATTATGATACAAATTAAAGGTATGAATCAAAACGCTAAATGTTAGACCAATGGAAAAGAGGATGTTACTCAGGCGGGCTTCTTCAGAAGACCTGAGCAGTAGTGTCGACCTCATTGATGGTTATATATAATATCTTATATTGTGTCCCCCCTCCATTTTACACTAGAATGTCATTAGTATAGGTTTAAAAATAACAAAATTCAATTTTTAAAAATAAAAAATGTTTTATCATATCTATTAAAGAGATAAGATAGGAAAAAATATTTTCTATATCCACTTTATCTTATATTTAATTATTGGAAAATTATTATCATTGTTCTGTTTTTATTCTTTTCTACAAACATATCTTTTATATTCTTTTTTTCTACCCACACTATGACGCGTAACAGTCAAAACTTTACCGGAGTCTTTTCCCCTATTATATTCTATATATCTATTTATTATATATATAAAGGTTTTATACTATTTTTTTAAAGACATTTATAGAAAAATTTGATGTCAAATTGAAGGTATAATGCCAGTATAGCAAGCTATTACTGAACAAGTGTAGAATTATATCTATTATATTATATGAGAGGTAGTTGCTATTATATTCTTATATCCATTCTTCCTTTTCTTCCCCTATGTTCTGCTTCTATGACGCGTAACTGCCGATGCTACAGCGTGAACTTGTTATAACCCTATGTTGTTGCATAAAATACAAAACCTTTTTGATACCTTAAAAATAATATCTATTTAATTTATTTTTAATTATCAATACTCCTCTTCTCTAATACCAACTATCTTTGATATAATATATCTATATATATATAATATTTCTATATTTATTTCTTATTTTTATCATATATATATATATATATTTATATATTAAAAATAAAAAAGGCATCTCCTGACCACGAGCACATGTGCTTTTTAGATGGCAGAGCGCCATCTAGTGGAGCAAGAATAAACTAAACGTTTATTTAGCTTGCTCCGTGATATTTGGCTAACCCAATTTCTTGATAAATCAAGAAAAGCCATCCACGAACGCGTTTCGCGCTGTTGGCGCTCGTCAGCGTGGAGTAGGCTGTAACCAAAAAGATTTTTTGGACCCAATGGCTTCCCGAGAAATCAAGAAATGGGTATTCAAGGCCAAATTTGCGTATAGACGCTTAACACATGAGAAAACAATAGAAAAAATAAAAGATAAGTGGGTCAGGTGTTGATATTAAAATTAAAGAAGGCATCTCCTGACCACGAGCACATGTGCTTTTTAGATGGCAGAGCGCCATCTAGTGGAGCAAGAATAAACTAAACGTTTATTTAGCTTGCTCCGTGATATTTGGCAAACCCAATTTCTTGATAAATCAAGAAAAGCCATCCACGAAAGCGTTTCGCGCTGTTGGCGCTCGTCAGCGTGGAGTAGGCTGTAACCAAAAAGATTTTTTGGACCCAATGGCTTCCCGAGAAATCAAGAAATGGGTATTTAAGGCCAAATTTGCATATAGACGCTTAACACATGAGAAAACAATAGAAAAAAATAAAAGATAAGTGGGTCAGGTGTTGATATTAAAATTAAAGAAGGCATCTCCTGACCACGAGCACATGTGCTTTTTAGATGGCAGAGCGCCATCTAGTGGAGCAAGAATAAACTAAACGTTGATTTAGCTTGCTCCGTGATATTTGGCCAACCCAATTTCTTGATAAATCAAGAAAAGCCACCCACGAACGCGTTTCGCGCTGTTGGCGCTCGTCAGCGTGGAGTAGGCTGTAACCACTGCGACCAAAATATTTTTTGGACCCAATGACTTCCCGAGAAATCAAGAAATGGGTATTTAAGGCCAAATTTGGCGTTCTGCCATCTAAAAAGCACACGTGCTCGTGGTCAGGAGATGCCTTCTTTAATTTTAATATCAACACCTGACCCACTTATCTTTTATTTTTTTCTATTGTTTTCTCATATATATATAGAAATTGAATTGCTAAATTGATTTTTAACTACTAAATAGATTATTAAGAAATTTCACATATAAGTAGCTGAATAAATAATTTTATGAAAAAAGGCATCTCATTATCGTGCAACTGAAAGTTGCTGATGGCTTACGCCATCTATCGGAATAAATATCAACTATTCTCGTTGTTTTTTAATTATTCCAGAATTGGCCAAATACCCATTCTTGATTAATCAAGAAAATCTAACCACGGACGCGTATCGGGCTGTTGGCCCTCATCAGCGTGGTGCAAGCTGTACCTCAACGACCAAAAACTGGTCATTCAGGCATCCTGAACAATCATGAAACGGGTAGTTAAGGCCAGAATTGCGTGAGACCGCGACACAATATGAAAAAATAGTACAAATGTGATATTGTACTGGGATAAGGTGCATATATTATGAAAAAAGGCATCTCCTTATCATGAATAGGTTATTCAAAGCCTATAGAAATTAGCGTAATAGGAAATTAACTTGATATTTTGAATTATAAAATGTTGATTTCTAAACAATATAAACTATTACTACTAGGAGAATAATTCAATCAAACTAATATAAATATTTATTTAGGAAGACTATTATACCACATGTATGTATAAAAGGACAATAATATTATGGGAAACTTTTATGTATATATATATTGACAAATATTTATTGACACTCTATAGAAATATACATTGATATATATGCGTACCTCTCAGAATAAGTGTCAATGTATCCCCCTCCCTCAAATATTTGTTCAAATATTTTTAAGCACACATATTCAATATTTCAAAATAAATCCAGGAGGAAATATCTGAATTCAAAGATGACATAAATCGGTTTTCCTAGTAATAGGTAAGAGGAAATGTGAGAGGTAATACACCTATACGCCTATATTGAAATTTCTATTGGCAACTTTTCTATTGACGCGGGAAATAAATACTTCAAAACTGGTATATTTACACATGTTGATATATTTATGTATCTGATATATTTTTTTGTGGGGAAAAACTCAAATATCAAAGTAGTATTTCCTGAACTACTCCTTTTAATAATATATATGTTATGATAAAGCACAATTTGGATTATAGATTATAAACATGAGGTAATAAGACCAAATCCAAATAAATAAATAGTGTGTGACGTTTCGGTAACAGCGTTTGTTACCGCAACGTCACACACTATTTATTTATTTGGATCTGGTCTTATTACCTCGTGTTTTTGCTTTTGTCTGAAGATGGTAACAACGCTGTTACCGAAACGTCATACAATATTTATTTATTTGGATTTGGTCTTATTACCTCGAATATATATGTTTTATATTAAATATTTTTGAGATAGAGATTAATAGTTCGATGATTTGATATATAGAAATATTGAGCATTGAGAATACACGAATGTCATTATGATATTTTTTGTAGTCGTGTGAACAGAATAATTAAAATAATTTTGAATCACAATTAGCTTTAATTGTTCTAATGAAATAATTTGAGAAGAAATACCTGATTTGAGACTTGAAGAATATATATATAAAGAAAATAAAATATTATGTATTTACATATCTACAAAAATAATTGAACTGGCCAACGGGAAACAACAACAATGGGTTATATAGGGAAAATCGTGACATCTTGCGGTCGACATTACAGAGTATTTTGTGTTCTAGAAATTATAATATATTTTTTAATTAAAGAATTTTTACATAACATATACGTGTATATATATATACAAAAGTTGAGAAAACAACTAAAATAAGCTCTCATATAAAAATGTTTATAAAAATTTCATTTTTTAAATCATAAATTATCTTTATCAAAATTAATATTTATTGTGATAGAGTGTCAATAATTAACTTTCTATTTTTTGTTTTGTTTTTATTTTAATAAATTTCATTCATTTAATCAAAAGGATAATATTCTTTTTTTTTTTTGTATAACCACTCGCTAATGTTGCTGAAAGATTTGCGGTAAATGAGTGGCCAGAAGTGAGGAAGTGGACGAGTGAACGGTGGACGAGTGGGTAACACCTTCAATTCCCAACAGTCATGAACCGGGATTGAATCCCGCGTTAACATTTTTTTTTCTTAATATGTGAATAACCTTCATATATGATTCATTGTTGCAATTATCATAAACTAGGTTGCTCTTTTTAAGCGGTACCTAATAAAGTGATTTTGGAACAAGAAGTGAGGAAGTTTTATAGCGACTAATATATTCGTAGAAAATATTTATTTTATTTATAAGCTACAAAGGTGTGATATCCCTCAAAGGACACTTTCGTTATACAATTGGACATTTATTTAACCCTAAATATTTTAGTTGAGTATATAAAGATATGTGAGATAGAAAAATGGTATAAAAAGTTATCAAAATTCGAAACTACTATAGACGCATATGATTCTTTTTAAATATAAACAATTTCTACTGCCCTTACTGCAATGGAAAAATTAAATGGGAGGGCAGTCGTTTCCGATTGCAGTAATGGCAGTAGAAATTGTTTTTTTTTTAAAGAATCATACGCGTCTATAATAGTTTCGAATTTTGATAACAGATGGCGCGCTAATGCAGCATATTAAAATGTATGTATAAAGATATGTGAACAATTCGATGAAATAATCTCTTAATCAATATTAAAATAAGAACATTAAGCCTCCAGGGAAAATTTTATTTTTGAATTTATTTTTATTTTAAATTATCTCAAGCTTTCGGGCATGGAAGCCCTTCTACGGGAGAAATGATGTAAAATATTTTCTCCCGTAGAAGGGCTTTCTTACCCGAAATCTTGAGAGATTTTAAAATAAAAACATTTTAAAAATAAACTTTTCCCTGGAGGCTTAATGTTCTTATTTTAATAAACTGATTAAACTAGCGAAACCGCTGGGAGGGTTCACCACTGATGAGCCAGGCTCTCCCATTAATTTTTCCATTGCAGTAAGGGCAGTAGAAATTGTTTTATTTTTAAAAGAATCATGCGCATCAAAAATAGTTTTGTATTTTGATAACAGATGGCGCGCTAGTGCATCGTGATATAAAGATATGTGAAAAATAATTTGAAATAGTAAAATGTTTTGGAACCAATCTGAATCAACGTTCAGTTGATATTTTGCCAACTAAAACAATGAGTCCCCAAGAAGACATCGGACCCAGCCCGGTGAATAGCAGCTGTTGGCCGGACCGCGGAGGTTCCATGCAGTATATCTAGCCACATCTTGCGATTAAAGTAACATTGGACATTGATGTTGAAGAAAAATTCATCATCGTAAAGATAGAGGCTGCCTGGCCGGCATTCATATTTCTTGAAAATAAAGATACTTCGTCCAGTATATCTTTTATTACCTCGACGTTTCGACAAAAAGCTTTTGTCCTCGTCAGGAGCAAACAAAAATTAAAACATCTGGCAAAGCGTTAAAATCATTCTAAGGCGTTAACCTTGAACGCCCTTGGAGTCTTAAAATAATTTTAACGCCATGCCAAATGTTTTAATTTTTGTTTGCTCCTGACGAGGACAAAAACTTTTTGTCGAAACGTCGAAGTAATAAAAAGATTCACTGGCCGAAGTATCTTTAATTTCAAGAAAAAATCAACAATTATTTGTCTATCGTATTAACGATTCAATACATATTTGAAGGATATAAACATGAATAGCTTACTTCGTCCAAGATCAATACAATACAAGAATCAATATATTTAAATATCTGTAAGGAATATATTGCACGTTGCGGTATTACACACCAACAAAGCCCCAAATGTTGCAGTGGTGTGTGACAATCAAATAGTTGAAGCGTTCTGGAAGATTTAATTCTAAATACCTCTGGGAAGATTCACAGCTGATCAACGAAGCCTTACCTTCCCAATCCCCTTTATATTTAGTTTAGCAATGGCAGAGATTTGTTATATTTAACTGAAAATGGAGCAAAATATTGCCATTAACCAATATAACAATTTATTTATATAAATCACATAATTATTGTTATTTTAAATCATTTATAATGGAAGTTACAATATATATATTAGTTCTGAAGATGTAAAAGATATAATAGCATTTATTATAAAATAAATAAAGCTTCCAGTGCTATAAGTTTATTGTGCAAACTTTTTATTTTTAAGCTTTCGGACTTGTCAGTCCTTCATCAGGAGTATCACGTTAATAAATTAATGATATATACTATTTATATATACAAATTGTTATTCACATATTTTAAATATTTATGATATTGAGAGAATATAATAGTATTTGAATATATATTTATATATATACAGTGTGCCTCGGATATATTGTTGATTATCTGTCTAGTTTCATATATAAATTCATTTTTGTCTATGTATTATGTGTATTATATAGCTCACATTGTGTATATTTATAACTTGTATTATTGTCTACTTTCTGTGTATGTGTTCTGTGCTATTTGTGTAGGGTTATTATATATATACAGTGTGCCTCGGATATATTGTTGATTATCTGTATAGTTTCATATATAAATTCATTTTCTGTCTATGTATTATGTATATTATATAGCTCACATTGTGTATATTTATAACTTGTATTATTGTCTACATCCTGTTTAAGTGTTCTGTGCAATTTGTGTAGTGTACAGTATACAGAATTGTTTAACTTTTCTTTCTCACTAGAATTGATGGCGTATGTAACTATAACTGAAGTGTGAAAAATAGTACGAAAGTAAATTTGTACTTGGATCAGGTAGATAAATTAAGAAAAATGGCATTTCCTGATCGTGCAGCTGAAAGTTGCTGATGGCTTGCGCCATCTATCGGAATAAATATTAACCAATAGTTGATTTTTAATTATTCCCAATTCTAGAATAAATATCAACCAATCGTTGATTTTTAATCATTCCCAATTCTAGAATAATTAAAAATCAACGATTGGTTGATATTTATTCCTATAGATGACGCAAGCCATCAGCAACTTTCAGCTGCACGATCAGGAAATGCCTTTTTCCTTAATATAACTGGAGTGTTATTTTTTAAAATTGTAATCAGACTAAAAAAGTGAAATTCACAAATATTTGGATTTATATTTTTCAAAAGAAATTTGACATGATAATATATCCGAATATGATTCTATTATATTATCTCTAGAATTCGTGCCACAATAAAGTCAATGATATAACTTTTACATTAACGATTGACTTAATTCAAAGTTAGTTAAATTATATAATTGATTGTGATAATGGAAGAGATCGTTTCCTTTCAGAGAAATCCTAATAGATTTAGAGAAAGTTTTTTTTTAGAAAAGGAAAAGTCACACAAATTTGTCGTTTTTAAAATTAAAAGAATTTCTTTCTATCCTTTCTGAAGAGTTGATATTTTAATTAAAATAATTAAAATTGAATTAGTTTTCAATTTAAATGAATGGAAGTGAATGATATTTTAAATTAATTATTTTTCACTTCTATTGTTAATCTATATTCAAAGCTCTCTTCTTTAATATTAAAGCGCGAGTGTTATATAAGCTCTTATAACAAAAGGAAGACGCGCCAAAAAGAAGTTATTCGAATGGTACGAAATTAGGTAAATGTGTTATATATAATAAAAGGTCGCCCCTCTCCATAAAAAAAACGTCAAAACTAGACGCCATCTATTGACTGTCTCCACAAACTAGCGTCCTCGGGTGGGTGACAAAGCCACAACACCAGCTTTAGCAAACTGAGAAGCGTCCACCTGGAGAAGAGACCTTATTATTAATTTATAAATGTTATTCAAATAGAAAAAGTAGGCCTAAGAATTGGCGTTGCTCACAATTCTTCATCGCCCATTTCTAAGATGGGTGTTCTGTAAAACATTCAGTTTAACATCAATATATTTTTGTTTTGAGCTACTATTTTGTTTTGTTTTTGTTGTTTGTTTTTTATATTGAAGATGGATATTTTTATTTAAAATGATATGTTTTTTTAAAAGATGACTATGTTTGTTAAAGATGACTATGTGTATTGAAGATGACTATGTTTGTTGAAGTTCGCTATGTTTGTTGAAGATCGCTATGTTTGTTAAAGATGACTATGTTTGTTGAAGATCGCTCTGTTTGTTGAAGATCGCTATGTTTGTTAAATATGACTGTGTTTGTTCAAGATGGCTATGTGTTTCGAAGATGACTATGTGTGTTGAAGATGACTATGTTTGTTGAAGATCGGTATGTTTGTTGAAGATCGCTATGTTTGTTAAAGATGACTATGTTTGTTGAAGATCGCTATGTTTGTTAAAGATGACTATGTTTGTTGAAGATCGCTATGTTTGTTGAAGATCGCTATGTTTGTTAAAGATGACTATGTTTGTTGAAGATCGCTATGTTTGTTGAAGATCGCTATGTTTGTTAAAGATGACTATGTTTGTTGAAGATCGCTATGTTTGTTGAAGATCGCTATGTTTGTTAAAGATGACTGTGTTTGTTAAAGATGGCTATGTGTGTCGAAGATGACTATGTGTGTTGAAGATGACTATGTGTGTCGAAGATGACTGTTTGTTGAAGATCGCTATGTTTGTTAAAGATGACTATGTGTGTTGAAGATCGCTATGTTTGTTGAATATCGCTATGTTTGTTAAAGATGACTATGTTTGTTAAAGATGACTATGTTTTTTGAAGATCGCTATGTTTGTTGAAGATCGCTATGTTTGTTAAAGATGACTATGTTTGTTGAAGATCGCTATGTTTGTTGAAGATCGCTATGTTTGTTAAAGATGACTATATTTGTTGAAGATCGCTATGTTTGTTGGAGATCGCTATGTTTGTTAAAGATGACTATGTTTGTTGAAGATCGCTATGTTTGTTGAATATCGCTATGTTTGTTAAAGATGACTATGTTTGTTGAAGATCGCTATGTTTGTTGAAGATCGCTATGTTTGTTAAAGATGACTGTGTTTGTTAAAGATGGCTATGTGTGTAGAAGATGACTATGTGTGTTGAAGATGACTATGTGTGTCGAAGATGACTATGTTTGTTGAAGATCGCTTTTTTGAAGATTAGCTATGTTTGTTAAAAATGCTATGTGTGTTGAAGATGACTATGTTTGTTAAATATTTCTATGTGTGTCGAAGATGGCTATGTCTCCAAAACACATCATAGTTTAGTAAATAAAATGTAAATTTTGTCGCTACTGTAGATTGTTCATTAGGTCATTCTATTTCTGATGGTATTTTGAAAATAATTTGTAAAAATGAATTTTAGAAAGGTTTCTTATTGATTATATATAGTCGTTTGGTGAAAAAAAAAAGAAAATATTTATTATATTAATAAAAAAGAGAATTGTTCATTTTTAACTCATGAATAAATACGCAATGGAATAATATATAGTATATATAGAATATGAAGTTAATTCTATAATATTATGAATTATAAAAATAAGTACAATCATAAACAATAATTATATTAAGAAAAAGGCATCTCCTTATCGTGCAACTGAAAGTTGCTGATGGCTGGCGCCATCTATCGGAATAAATATCAACTATTCTCGTTGATTTTTAATTATTCCAGAATTGGCCAAATACCCATTCTTGATTAATCAAGAAATTTTAAGATCTTCATTTTAAGAACTAACTAAAATGACGCACTATTTTAAAAGAAGACAACAAGGTCTTAAAAATAATGTTCTAAATGTTTTTAACTTCAAAATGAAAAAAACAAGTTTTAAATTATGTATTATATATATATATATATATATTACTTTTTGAAAAAAGAGCAATCCATTAATATTTAGGTAATAAGAAAAAATATATGTAAGCTTATTTTTCAATTTCCTATCTACTTAGTTGATGTTGTTGAACCATTTACCTTTGAAAATACATTAACTTAATTGCTGAAAAAAATAGAATTTTCAATCCGCCAAAACCAAATTTATGATTTTATGATATAAAAAAATATAAAATAAATGACATTCTATCTGAAAAAACTACTTAAATTTGTTATGTAAGCGTGAGTTTTTAAAAATTATATTCGCGCAAAAATTAATCTAATCTTTATATTCAATATATATTATTCAAATATATTACATATTATACATATACGCAATTCAAAATGAACACGTTCGTGGGTGGCTTTTATCTAGCGGAATAAAAATCATATAAACCTTTATTTAAGTTTGTTCCATAATATGTGGTCCACTCAATTTCTTGATAAATCAAAAAAGGTCAACCACCTACGCGTTTCGGGCTGTTGGTCCTCGTTATCGTGGTGCAGACTGTACCTCTACGACCAAATATTCGGTCCTAGAGGCTTCCTGAGAAATTCCTTTTAATATGCTCATGAGAGCTGTCAGGATATGCTAATTATGTTTTAATACCAACATCTGACCCTTTTTATATTTCTTCTTTTTTTTTCACACACACATATTAATATACTCAAATATATTCGAATATTTATGTAAATTAACCATTCTTGCGATATATATTTACACCTTTTTATATTAATCTATTTAATGCATTTAGATGTCAGTTTCACATCAATGGTTTATTCACAAATAGGAAAGAGGCATCTCTTCCGTACATAGAATTTTTATTCAACATCCTAACGTTTTAGTAACAAAATAAAGGTATTATTAGTTATTTACTAAAGCGCTTATAATTAGAATATACATATATTTTGTATACACAAGTAAAATAAAATATAATTCATAAAAAGATAGATAACCCTCGGGATATAAAATTTTTATAACATTTTTTTCTCTCTCTCAATATACAAAAAAAACTATAGAGAAAGAGCAAACGAATTCAAAATTGGTATAATATGTAAAAATGAAGAAGAGAAACACATCTAGAGATTTAGAACAAGGAGCTCCATTTATTGTTATTGTTTTCCGCCTAATATTTTGGATTTTAATAAGCCCCTGCGCCGTACGATGTTATTTATTCAAAAACCTTGTTTCTAATATTGGGCTTGATACATTTTAATTCTGCAGGGAGATCTTCTTTTAAATAAATATTATCGTGGGGAATGCGCCGGATTTTATTGAACGCTCGAGTTTATTATTTGGCTCTTTGTTTATTCAACGATTCAATAATTTTCTATTTATTTGAACCAATTTAAAAAGTGCTCTACCGAATGTAAGTTGTTAGTCTGAAGGACATAACATTGGAATCAGGATTAAATGATGTCGAGCTTTAATACAAATGTAAATGTATATATATATAACCCACGTATATAATTACCCTCATACATATAACTCCTTCTAAGTTTCTTTATAATGTCTTCCTCCTTCAATGCCTTCATCTACTAAGGGTGAGCCACATGGTCTCTCCGTATCTCCCTCCTTCAATGCCTTCCTCTACTGAGGGTGGACCACATGGTCTCTCCGTATCTCCCCCCTTCAATGCCTTCCTCTACTGAGGGTGGGCCACATGGTCTCTCCGTATCTCCCTCCTTCAATGTCTTCATCTACTGAGGGTGAGCCACATGGTCTCTCCGCATCTCCCTCCTTCAATGCCTTCCTCTACTAAGGGTGGGCCACATGGTCTCTCCGTATCTCCCTCCTTCAATGCCTTCCTCTACTAAGGGTGGGCCACATGGTCTCTCCGTATCTCCCTCCTTCAATGCTTTCCTCTACTGAGGGTGGGCCACATGGTCTCTCCGTATCTCCCTCCTTCAACGCCTTCCTCTACTGAGGGTGGGCCACATGGTCTCTCCATATCTCCTTCTTTTAATGCCTTACTCTACTGAAGGTGGGCCAGATGGTCTCTCCGTATCTCCCTCCTTCAATGCCTTCCTCTACTGAGGGTGGGCCACATGGTCTCTCCATATCTCCCTCTTTTAATGCCTTCCTCTACTGAGGGTGGGCCACATGGTCTCTCCATATCTCACTCTTTCAATGCCTTCCTCTACTGAGGGTGGGCCACATCATCTTTCCATACTTCCCGGTCCTCCGCTATGCTCTTCAGCTCCTCGTAGGTGTGTCGTCGAGTCTATTGTTTAAGATCGTCTGTGTATCCCCGTCGTCTCCTTCCCCTCGATCTCTTCCCCTGGAGCTTTCCCTCCAACACTATCAGCAATGTCTCTCCCGCTGATCCGCGCATCACATGTACAGCAAACGTCAGTTTTCGTTGTTTCGTGAACTTTATTAGCTCGCGTTCTGTACCCATTCGATTGAGGACTTGATTATTTGTTACCAAGTCTGTCCAAAGAATTTTGATGTCTTATGTGATGAATTATAATGTCTTAACTATCTTGAAATCAAAGTCTAGTTACAAGTTAGACTAGAATGGACTAATTATATGCTGATAGAGAGGGATGGAACGTCATGACCTCTAACATTCGGATTAAGGCAAAACATATGATGATAATGATGTGATCCTATAGTTCGTTTGTAAGTAGTTGAGTGCCTGAACTTAGTTATATCTAGTAATTGATGACTTAAATGAAGTTAACTATGATACAAAATAGCTCTCAGTATCGATAAGTAAAAACCATGACATCTCAACTTGTTCGGCGGTACATATACTAAAATTGGAACGATACAGAGAAGATTAGCATGGCCCCTGCGCAAGGATGACACGCAAAATCGTGAAGCGTTCCATGACATCTCAACTTCGGAATATGATAAGACAAAAATGAAATGAAATGATGATAATGATAATCTAGCTTATTCGTACAATGGTTGAATCAACCTGTAAATAATTATATGTATTTATAAACTAGGAGTAAAGTTGTGAATAATAAATAGGAAACTATATAATCAACTTTGATTCACAGAGCCAGAATGGTAAGCTCCACAAGAGTAATACAGGAAGGTATGGAGGCAGTAATAGATGAACACCAGCCATTAGCAACTGTCTATCTCCTGGCTATAGGCAAAATGCCGACTAATCACCAACACCACAATGTCTCATTAGTTCACTGAACTCGCTTGGCTCGATGCCAGAGGTCGCTCGCCTTTCTCAAGTCCGTTCCTACAAGCTACTTCTGTTCTTTATTTTTTAGAATGGTAAATACAATCACCTTTTTTGGTATTCTACTTAGAGTGAATATTGTTTATCAAACCTACAGAGAAATATTTATAAACAAAATATTTACTCTTAAAAAAGATCAAAATATATTTTTCCCGATATTTTTATAGGGTCGGGGCATATATTGTATTGAGGTACTCTTAAATAAAGCATTTAAAATGATTATTCCTGTGCAAGATCACCATCAAATTTGATAACTACTTCCGAGCTCTTTAGATTACAAATGTTAGTCGAATGGTCAACATTGAAGTCTTTAAAGTTCGAATATTTATTTTGCACATAAAACGAGAACTTCACCTCTCCTTATTGCGATTAAAAATATTGAGAGGGCTTGGCTCATTAGTGGTAGCTCATCGTTGTTTATTTTGTTTGTTTTAAATTTTGAAATTATTTTGTTCAATTTATTTTTTTGATTATACAGATAACCTTATCTATCCCTTGTGTCTATTGTGCCATCTTAAACAGCACCATCGTAACAATATATATATAAACACGATCCCTATAGTATATATTCGCTCCCAACTGGAAATTTTTTTCAAAACAAAATGTGTCACCAAATAACGATCGATGAAAATAAAAGGATATTAACAGAACCTGACGTTACAAATAAATATTCAAACAAGGCTTAGAGAAAAATGATTGAAATAGAAAGGGTTTTACCTTAATTTACATTTGGCGTTAATCTAGAGAGAATTGGTAATTATTAAAAAGTCTCTCCTTCTCATTGTTATTAATAGCCTGGACAAGAGAAATGTTTTAAAGAGATTAGTCTTCCCGCCTCCCAATAGATTTATTAAGCTTCAATTAGGACGACTAAATAAGCATTTTAAAAACGTGGACCTTAGTGCTTAATGCACCTATAATTTGTTTCAGCTTATAATGGGTTATCCGTGTAAAAGAGATTAATCATGTGTTTTTTATCTACTGGATTTCATACCAGATTGATTACTGCCACAAATTCTCTTAGTTTGCCAATTTTTCATTCTTAATAAACTCCTAAGTATTTGATTTGAATATTAAACCTTTTTGTTATTTATCCTATAGACAAATGTTAATTTGTGGAGAAAAAAAAATCTTAATATAAATAAAAGTTAAACATTTTTATTTGAGTAGATTTATTTTATTTTATATTTTTACGCCGCCCGCATCGAAGAGAGTGATTTCGAAAGGCTATTTCCATTTTTATTTAAAGAAATTTTACTGCAAAATCTTTTATATTCTCATTTATCAAATATTCAATCTTGTTTTTAATATCGTAGAGGTTTTAATTATTTGATATATAAACATAGGCAATATATAGACGAATATATGATTCTTTTAAAAATTAAACAATTTTCAACTACCCTTACACTACAATGACTGTTTCACCACTGATGAGCCAGCTCCTCCCATTAATTATTCATTGCAGTAAGGGCTGTTGAAGATTGTTCAATTTAAAAATAATTATACGCGTCTATAATAGTTTCAAATTCTCATAACAGATGGCGCGCTAATGTATCATAGGCAATATAATTACTATATATAGTCACGACCGTCTTTCCTCATTCCTCATCGGCCGCCTCTGTCACGGATGCGCGCGCATCATCATTATGATCATTATCATTATCTAATGATAATAATAATAATTATTATTATTATTATTATATATAGTCACGACCGTCTTTCCTCATTCCTCATCGGCCGCCTCTGTCACGGATGGCGCGCACAGGGAGGTCACGTGCTCGCCGGCAGCCAACGGGCGCGCGCCGCCGGCATTACGTCATAGATTATAAACACAAGGTAATAAGGCCAAATAAAAAAATAGTGTGTAATAAGGTACAATTTGGATTATAGATTATAAACACAAGGTAATAAGACCTAATCCAAATAAATAAATAGTGTGTGATAAGGCACAATTTGGATTATATTTAATACAGTTATCAGCGTCATGCACAATTCTGTCACGTTAAGTCACGTGTCAAGTTACGGTAAGTAGAAATTTAAAAATTAAAAAAAGATGCCGAAACCCGGGATCGAACCAGGGACCTTTAGATATTCAGTCTAACGCTCTCCTAACTGAACTATTTCGGCTTATTTTATTTATTTCTATAGAAGCTTCTATCTTTATAATTATGTATATTTTCAAAAAGTCAATTCGCTCGCGCCTCTAGCGGTGAAAATGAGGGGTAATACCAGCTGACCTAATGTACATGTAAAGTTTGGAGCGGGACGTTTCACAAGAGTGACATCCACGGCTCCAATTTATAATTGTAACAAATAGTATTTGAATAAAAACATTCAATCGGGTAAAACACGGGCGTTGCCCGGGTCATTCGGCTAGTATTACATCAAGTTCAGAATTGATTTGTATTAGAGAAAACTAAGAAAATATATATTTTTAAATATTATTTTATTATTGTACCTCAAAGTGTTTCATTTAAATATCACTTTATATATATATATATATATATATATATATATATATATTCAGGTTCGCCACCATGAACAACATAGTTCAAAATGTACAAAGAAAACTTACGTACAGAAAGGTTCTTCATATATCCTATTTTTTATTAGAATTTTTCCGAATCCTTCTTCTAAAATAAATACATATTTATCTATAGTTCAATATGTGTCTACATATTATATAGACATGGTTTAAAGGAGTTTTGAAATAGAGGAGAAATTCAGAGATATATCATAATGAAAAGCCATCTCCTGATCGTGGAACTTAATTTTGCTGATCCCTATCTGCTATCCACCGTAAGAATTACCAATTGAACGTTGATATTTTATTTTTTTTTCATTTTTGGGAAAATTGACCAATATATTGTTTTTTTGAATTATCAAAAAAAAAAAACCCTTATACGTACGCGTTTCAGGCTGTTGGCCTTTGCAAAGCGTTGAAGATCCCCTTGGTAGGTGTGTCGTGAACATAGAGCTTGTACTACGCTAACAAGACCATTCAGACCGAAATAGGTTACTGTTTGTCTTTATAATTTGAGAATAGGTTTTGGAAAATTCCCAAGAATAAAAAATAAACATCGTTTGGTTAATATATGTTCCTATAAATGGCAGAAAGCCAATCAGCAACAGCCAGTATTACGAATAAACCATAAAGCACGTCAGTACATTGACGGAATTCTATGTCCAGTTGTTTCTCTTCATCTCAATTCATCCTAAACTTATATTTCAACAAAATAATTCCAGAAATACACTGCAATATTTTCTACTGATTGTATTCGTGATTTCTTAACTCTATCTTGGACAGCATGTCTTGAGTTTGATGAGCCGTGCCCTCCAACCTTATTAATATAAATTATTTGAATTATTATTGTTTTAAATAAGGCAACAGGTTTCTAGAGAGGAGATTCTTTTCATTTTTATTGCAATCTCAAGCTTTGGGCATTGCCTCCCTTTAACAGGAGTAAAAGAAAAAAATGGATGAAACGCCGTTATACTCTAACTAAATTTATATATATATATATGTAGTGAAACCTTTTCCTTATCGTACAACTGAAAGTTGAGTGGTTAGCTTTTCTTGATTAATCGAGAATGGGTATTTGGCCAATTCTGGAATATTTAAAAATAAACAAGAATAGTTGATATTTATTCCGATAGATGGCGCAAGCCATCAGCAACTTTCAATTGCACGATACGGAGATGCCTTTTTCTTAATTTACGCACCTTATCCCAGTACAATATCACATGTGTACTATATATATATATATATATATATATATATTGCCTGCATTTTTGCATATTACCTACTGTTGTTTTTTGTTTATGAATAATCTTTGTTTATTTTTAATGTATATTAGTTTACATTTATTGACGCTTAATCCCACCTGCCGATAATTTTTGTATTGAATATATTTTTCAAATAACACTATTATGCACGCTGATATATCATAAGAGTGTATTAAAAATCTCTTTACAGGGAATATCAAAATCAAATTGTTGCATTATCAACAATTATATTCGTATATTTTGCATATATGTATTTTCTGTTATTATATACAAGTATTGGAGCGTAAGTCAGTGTAGAATGCTGAATCCAGTCAGAAGCGATGTTATTCACCTTACCGGTCTAGTGGAAATCAATCAATATATTAAGCACCTTACTCGTATTGTGGAACTATCGCAAGATTGTATAGACCTTACCTTTCTAGTTGAATTCCATATAGATATTATTTACCCTACTCGTCTAGTGGTATTTAAGCAAAATATTATTCAACCTCTCTCTCTACCGAATATATTATACATTAAAAGACAATACATTATACATTTAGCCAGTCTACTAGTATTCTATCAATATATTACCTTATCTGTGTCTAGTGGGATTTCAACAATATATTATATATACCCTACAAGTCTAGTGTTAAACAAACAATATATTAGATGCTCTAAAGGACTAGTGGGATTCCAGCAAGATACAACACACCTTACTTGTATAACTTGTGTAGAAGTATTCTATCAATATATTAAGCAAATTATTCGTCTAGTGGGTTTTCTGCAAGATATCATACACCTTAGGTGTCTAGAGGGTTTCTATCAAATTTTATACACATTACTTGTATAGTGGGAATCCAGCAAGATAACATTTACCTTACATGTGTCTAGAGGGATTCTATCTCAGTATATTATTCACATTACTCGTCTAGTGTGTTTGCCCCAATAAAGCATACGCCTTACTTGTATAGAGGGATTCTATCGTTATTTTATACAAGTGTCTTGCCTAGTGGAACTCCAGAAATATATAATACCCCTTACATGTGTCTAGAGGGATTCTATATATCTCAGTATATTATTCATATTACTCGTCTAGTGTGTTTGCCCCAATAAATCATACGCCTTACTTGTATAGAGGGATTCTATCGTTATTTTATACAAGTATCTTGCCTAGTGGAACTCCAGAAATATATAATACCCCTTACATGTGTCTAGAGGGATTCTATCTCAGTATATTATTCATATTACTCGTCTAGTGTGTTTGCCCCAATAAATCATACGCCTTACTTGTATAGAGGGATTCTATCGTTATTTTATACAAATATCTTGCCTAGTGGAACTCCAGAAATATATAATACCCCTTACATGTGTCTAGAGGGATTCTATATATCTCAGTATATTATTCATATTACTCGTCTAGTGTGTTTGCCCCAATAAATCATACGCCTTACTTGTATAGAGGGATTCTATCGTTATTTTATACAAGTGTCTTGCCTAGTGGAACTCCAGAAAGATATAATACCCCTTACATGTGTCTAGAGGGATTCTATCTCAGTATATTATTCATATTACTCGTCTAGTGTGTTTGCCCCAATAAATCATACGCCTTACTTGTATAGAGGGATTCTATCGTTATTTTATACAAGTATCTTGCCTAGTGGAACTCCAGAAATATATAATACCCCTTACATGCGTCTAGAGGGATTCTATATCTCAGTATATTATTCATATTACTCGTCTAGTGTGTTTGCCCCAATAAATCATACGCCTTACTTGTATAGAGGGATTCTATCGTTATTTTATACAAGTGTCTTGCCTAGTGTAACTCCAGAAAGATATAATACCTCTTACATGTGTCTAGAGGGATTCTATATCTCAGTATATTATTCATATTACTCGTCTAGTGTGTTTGCCCCAATAAATCATACGCCTTACTTGTATAGAGGGATTCTATCGTTATTTTATACAAGTGTCTTGCCTAGAGTAACTCCAGAAAGATATAATACCTCTTACATGTGTCTAGAGGGATTCTATATCTCAGTATATTATTCATATTACTCGTCTAGTGTGTTTGCCCCAATAAATCATACGCCTTACTTGTATAGAGGGATTCTATCGTTATTTTATACAAGTGTCTTGCCTAGTGGAACTCCAGAAAGATATAATACCCCTTACATGTGTCTAGAGGGATTCTATCTCAGTATATTATTCATATTACTCGTCTAGTGTGTTTGCCCCAATAAATCATACGCCTTACTTGTATAGAGGGATTCTATCGTTATTTTATACAAGTGTCTTGCCTAGTGTAACTCCAGAAAGATATAATACCTCTTACATGTGTCTAGAGGGATTCTATATCTCAGTATATTATTCATATTACTCGTCTAGTGTGTTTGCCCCAATAAATCATACGCCTTACTTGTATAGAGGGATTCTATCGTTATTTTATACAAGTGTCTTGCCTAGTGTAACTCCAGAAAGATATAATACCTCTTACATGTGTCTAGAGGGACTCCAGCAAGATACATACACATTACCTGTGTCTAGAGAGATTCTATCAATATATTATGGACATTACTCGCATAGTGGAATTTCAGCAATATATCATGTACCCAAACCAAGTTTTCTAAACCAGGTTCTTCGATATATTTGACAATATTCTTCAACGGGAAAGGGAGAAATGCTATGAACTTTATTCTTGAGCTCACCATCTTTACCATTTCTTGGATGAGTGCGTCAACAACTGTAACACACTATGAGGACAGACACCAAACTTGGATTACCCAAACCTTACTCCAATCCCATCAAGATTATTCACTGCCTCTAATGTTCATCCAACCTTTGTTTTCTTCAACGGTATTATCACTCAAATTCCAATATTGAGATTTCTGTAGAATATTAAAGTAATATTTTTCATTCCTATTCAATTTTGATATATTCAATTGTAATTAAAAGTCTTGAGAGTAAGAAAAATTTTTAAATAGGAAGTTTTCTCTTTTTAAGTTCTTCGTCAATCACGATAATATAAGAACAATAAATGTCAAGCAAAGTCTTGTGCTTAAGCCACACACACAACACATTTTATTTTATTCAATATTCAAGTGTCGATTTGAAATGTTTTCACAAGCACTTGAACAAAACTTGCATCGTTGAGGAAATAAAACAGAATTCATTTATCTTACTCTTTTATCAGATATAAATAAGTATTCATAATATTATAATATGCGCTATATATAGCTTGACAATTTGTTATTTATTAGAAATGATTAGAATGATTTTGATATATTTTTGAAGCGCACACACACATTTAGATTCAATCACACATGTTTGAAAATATTTCATTGGTCAACACACATGGCATTGTAAAATCTTCATTTAAGTCATATAAGGCTTTCTTATAATATTGTTATCGTCTTATTTTGATCTATTGTTGACAGAGTTAAAATGCGAGAATATATGGAGTTTTCTTGATTTAGAATTGTAATTATTTCTTTACATTGTTCTTTTTTGTCTTGCAAGGTATTGTCATAATAGGATAAATATTTATTATATTATATATTTTAGGGTACATCACACAAAAGAAATTGAAAATAAATTTGCTTCATGTCAAAATATGTCTTTGTAATTATGGTCTTTCAAATTTTGCGCTTTTTTTGCTTTGTGAATCTAAAAGAACACATTGGTTTTAAATATATATATTTATGATATTTTGAAATGTACAATATTTACATCATATAATTACAAATATATTCATTGTTTCCAATTTCACACACAAACTAGTCAAAAAATATATAAAAGTATGATTTTAAAAAGGAGTTCCATTTTTATAACGATTATTTTGTGCCATTTATGTAGCAATTATATACCATCTATGAGAAGAAATTCTATTCCAATTATGTAGATATTATGTGGTATTTATGTACCATTTTTCTGCTCCATTTATGTAAAAATCATTATATTTTGTGTTCTGTTAAATAAATATATATAAATATGATCAGATTTATTTATATAATATCAACATTTATGTTTTTATATCAGTTTCAATTTTGTTATATTCATAATAAAATTCACATATATCAATTATGTTTTAAATGAATATCTTGATCAATATATGTTATATTTTATGTTTAAATCATATATATTTCTCTTTTTTATGTGGTTATCAAATGAAGGAATCTTACTTGTTCGATTTGAGAAATCTTGATTAGCTGTTATTTACGGTCCTATATCCGATCCTCAACCCTCCACAAGCCTGCCTGCCACACACCACTTCCCGTCAGACTAGCCCTGCGCTGGAGCGACCTTACTCTGCAGCCAGAATACAAGTGGTTAGCAAGTGGAGCCCTCTCCCACATCTACCCCAGGCCTAGCTACACTCTCTTGAGAGTATCTGGAGACCCTCTAAACTTTCTAACTAAATAATAACAATAGATGTCCAATGCATAATAGGTAAAGCAACAACTCCTACACCTTCCCTAAGCATAGCTACACTCAGAATCTCTTGAGAGTATCTGGAGACCCTCTAAACATTCTATCTAAATATTAACAATAGAAGTCCAATGCATAATAGGTAAAGCAACAACTCCTACATTTATCCTAGGCATAGCTACACCCTCTTGAGAGTATCTGGAGACCCTTAAACCTTCTATTTAAACACTAACGATAAATGTCCAATGCATATTAGGTCAAGCAAAAACCCCACTGGATTAAAATTCAAATAATACTGCTTCATGTGTGGTTTATGAAAACCAAAATAAAAGAGGAGACTGTGTTTAGATTGAGAGAAATCTGAAGACGAAATTCTCTAGAAATGAAACAGGACTATAGAGATTTCTTAGAACTTCTAAACTGATGCATATAATCTCTGAAGCAATCACCCAATATATTAAGTTGTATAAAAGACCCATCATGGATGGGTCAAGTAAACAAAGATGATGGCCTGATACATTTAAAGAAATCTAAAATCTGTATTCTTTACGAATAAAATATATTCATACCGTCTTCTAGAACCCATCAACGTAGACGTTCATTCTTTTTATTAGAAATAAAGATTCATATGTATATTATGAATGGAATCCGATTAAAGCTAAACAAATATTATTTCGAAATATATATATATACCGAAATATATCATATATGATCATAATATATTAACTTTTATACTCAAAGATTCTACTTAGTTCAATAAACGTCCGCAACATTCTTCCATTCATTTGGTCAGTTGCCTAGAACCTTTTCTATATGGAACGCTTCACGATTTTGCGTGTTATCCTTGCGCAGGGGCTATGCTAATCTCTGTATCGTTCCAATTTTAGTGTATGTACCACCGAACAAGCGTGTCCATTTTCTATACATATGCCTTTTATAAACGGCCAAAGGTACTGTATGTTTAAGGTTTGGAACATGTTCTAATATGGCCATTGAATTGAAGTATGATCATAGCTTATTTCACATCTTAAAATATTGTCACAGGGAAGTGAGAAATACCGTTGTGGAATAAATAAATGAGAGATCGACCCTAATCCATTTACAGAACATTTCATTTCAGCGTTCTCTATAATATAATATATTTTTGAATAACCAAAGCGATGAAAGCTATATTTACAAGGTGTTTTTCATGAGGCATTTGAATCAGAATCATTTTCTCATAATATTATATTGTAAATATATTTATATACATGAATTGTAAAGAGATAATACGAAATATAATAATAGTTTGTGCAATATGATTAACATTTCAATCAGAAAAATATATAATTCTTAAATGGTGAACGAAGATTCAATATACATTGTAAATTTGACAGAATGAAAAGGACTGGTGCTAAACCGTCTGACATCATTCTCACTAACCACCTGATAATCCAGTTCAGCCCTTAAGGCGATCGCATCCATAAAACCGTCGGCTCTAGGGCTTCGACAATCTCCAAACATGCCCATTCCAGAAGTAGGAAAAGCTATTTTGAAAGAACGAAGGTAAATAGAAGGCAGCATTGCTTTGTGATATAAATTGTTGCCATCTTTACAAAGGGCATATTTTTTATAATTAGACTAATTATCATAAAATTGATCTAAATTAATATCAAATTTTGAATGACACACACACACACACTTAAAACCTTCATATTTTATCATTGAGGCACAATATGAAAAAAACAAGTATTTTTGAGACAGTAATAGAAATAATGAGATATTGTCGAATTGAATTTATGATTCTTCTTTACAAGCAAATATATAGATTTCGGTTTTTAAATTAGATATAGTATAACACACGAGGGCAGATTTTAATAATGAAAATTTCATTAAAATTTTAATATATTAAAATATTGTTTAGTCTTGATATAAATATCAGATTGGAATATTGCCCACATACATTTTCATAACGAAGTAATAAAAGTCATCTACGTATGCATTTCAGAATTGTGGCTTTCTTCGGCACATGATAAGGTTGTATTTACATGTACTGCTATGATGTGACCAAAGGGTTTATTGATAAATAACTCTATTTCTATATTTTAAGGTTTTTTAACATATCCCGAGTACATGTGTTACAATCTATGATATTCATTGCCGCCTTTAAAGTAAGTGCATCACAATTCTATACATGTAAAAATCAGTTTAACTTTTGTATATCAAAGAGAACCAGAGCACCGTTTGTTTACTTGTACTCACTGTAGGGGTTGGATCTCTGTAAGAATC
This sequence comes from Cordylochernes scorpioides, assembly GCA_030710605.1. Taxonomy (NCBI): domain Eukaryota; kingdom Metazoa; phylum Arthropoda; class Arachnida; order Pseudoscorpiones; family Chernetidae; genus Cordylochernes; species Cordylochernes scorpioides. The sequence continues at coordinate 41,886,073 of CP092886.1, forward strand.
GCAGCCATTGAAGTAATTTTTTCTTTTGTAAAAAGTAACCAATGTGGGATTCGATCCCGGATAGTAGCTGTCGAAAAAGAATCGACGATTTATGTCATTCCTCTACCAACTCCCTAGTTTCAGATAATAAGCATAAATAGGCAAAAATAATCCTGCTTTAAAAGAGGAAGAGAATGCAGGTCAGATTGTAAATGCTTCCTAAGCTATACCAATTCCTAGCATCTGATCATATTTAGTGTATTATTGATATTGTTATCTAGAATATATATAATACATTAAAAATAGAAATTACTATATTTATATACGATTATTGTGTTCAAGATTGTGCAAATAACCTTTTAAAATAATTTACACGATAATGGTCGAAAAGGCAATTTATATGAAAACCAGAAATATCCACAAATTCTATAAAGAACAACACAATATACGGATTACTATGATATTTTAGCGTTTTAAATCTAAATGAGAGCATATTTTAAAATATGAAACATATACACCTATGGTTATTATATAAACATAAAAATTATAAATTGAATTTAATTGCCATCTATCGTTAAAATTTTACACATATAAATATTATACACATATAATTACTCATATAAATGAGATTCTCATTCAATAACTCATATCATTGCAGTCTGTAGAGATAATATTTGATGATATTTAAAAGAAGCGCATTGCCAGTAAATTTATATGAATACAAATTATAAAAACACATTTAAAATATTTCTATAAAACAATCCCTTACATCAATATTGAGTAATATTAATCATTCCTCCAGGGAAAAGTGTCTTTTCAAAAACATTTTTATTATTCTCTAGCTTTCGGACACGGACGCCCTACTACAGGAGAGGACAGAAAACCTGGTATGAGAAAACCTTTTCTCCTGTAGAAGGACATCCATGCCCGAAAGCTGGAAAATAATAAACATGTTTTGAAAAGACACTTTTCCCTGAAGGAATGATTAATTTTACTCGACATTTATAATACATAACATGCATATACGAGGAAAATATATACTTACCTAGTGTCTTTGTGACCTTCCCGTGCAGGTTGAGGTGTCATCAGCATCATTTGACCAATTGAGTATTTGGCCGATATTTTGTCAATAATCGTCCCATTTCGCAACATAATTGACAAGTAAAACAATTACAAAGGTTTCCGGAGATGAGTTTTCTATTTTATTGATACCTTCGGCATCAGGCGGCGTTTCATTTATTATATATGTTCTCCTTTAGAATGGCAGAGATGCTCGAAGGTTTGAGACGGCCTTAAAATAAAAATAAACTCATCTCTGGAAACCCTTATAATTGTTTAATTAATGATGTGTCCAGGAAATTTGAATCAAGTGATATTTGACAATTTATAAAATGTGAAAAACAGTACAATGTGACATTGTACTGGAATGAGGTGCATAGATTTAGAAAAAAAAAAGGCATCTCCTTATCGTGCAACTGAAAGTTGTTGATTGCTTTCATTTGCACGCTAAGGAGGATGACCTTTTATTCTTTATTTATAAAATGACTTATTTATAAAACTAGCATAAATGTGTTGAACAAATCATACACAATGTCATCTCACTGGAGATAATATAAAAGACATGGGCATATGCTGGAATCTCCTGAAGGTAGTCTATTATTGGAGGTTGGATAGGTTCAGGGAAGTTTGGACTTTACAAAGAGTAGAAATATTGAAAAAACTATATTATTTTTGATTTAAAAAAAAACATTTCATTTTGAAAATTCAGTATTTCAAAAGGTCTATGCCAATCGTCTTCTGAATCTCTTTATTTGAAGAATTTGAAAGTGTGAAATATGTTTATTTTTAAAATCAAAATTCAAGATGATACATACATTCATGTACAAAACTTAAGGAAGTTGTACCTTTTAGTATGTATATCGGGATTCAGACAATAACTCTGAAAGATATTCGATACACAGTGAGCTTTATTGAAGAAACACGAGATAACCAAGTGTGAACAAAATTTCTTCTGTTTCTTTAGAAAACCAGACGGCCGGCGACAACAGACATACCTTTTTCAAGTTTGTCCATGAGTATATATATATATATATATATTATTTAGAAAAGAAGAGCCTCGCCCCTTATAAATAAATGCTTCAAAACAATATATTTTATTGTTATCCTTTGCTCGGAACACACAAATTCATATAAGAAAATATCAAATAATTATATTATTCAGGGTAATTTTATAGAGGATTAGGTGCGTCTCTTTATGTTATCTTCTAGTCTCAAAATCTACCTCGCCGATTCACCATCTTAAATACCTTTCTGGCCAATTCGACCGATTGTATAACCCTTCTTGTAGGACGTTATGAAACCGGTGCCGCCCCTATACTAATGAGGACCAAAGTACGAAACCATCGTATACGGGTTGGTTTTTGTCTGAATTTTCCAAAACTGGTGTATTGCGTCTCATTACCTATCAGCAATATTACGGTATGTACTGGGGTAATAAACCAAAATGAATACTTTTAATGTAATTTTAAATGGAGAAGATGGGGTGCCACTTTTGGTATATAAATTATATCCTACTTCAACTTTACTTTATATATTAAGTCTTACCGTCTTTATCTTATACGTAGCAGAGAGTCTAATTTGTGAAAAGAAAATGTGCTCCAAGTAATTTAAAATATCCTAAGATAGAGCATTATACAAAGTATTTATTATATACATTGATGTTAGAGGTTCTCCTGACTAGAGTATTCTTATCTAAATAAAAAAAATCAACCATCAAGTGTCTGAATCTAAATGAATACTTTCCTTTATCTAAAAGCCCATCTATTTCCAGAGAAATTCCAATTGGCGCCCGCGTGATGCTTTATAAATATAAATAAATAAATGCAATTACATTTTAAAACAGAAGTTTCAATCAAAATAGACATTGAGATTCACGTTCTATATTATTATCCAAGTAAAAATTGTGAAGGAAAAGAGTGCAGTCACTATTTACCATGTAAAGTAGGAAAGAGAAGGAGGTAAATGAAGGCAATTAAGGCTCGTCTGCCAGACATTAGAAGAATTAAAATGGGATTCGTCCTCGCCCCTTGACAGAGTCTTTCTTTAACATCTAACAATTTCTCTCTCTGTGTTTCTTTAACAACATCAGCTCTTTGTTTGCTTCATTTTAGTTCAAGATGTATATCCATTCGGTTCCATTTCTTAGCAGGTCGTTTTAATGCTTTTTGTAGATCAGAGAATTATTTGAAGTATTTTTTTGGTTTAAAAATATTTAGTTTCATAATATTATATTGATTTTACATTTTTGCACTATATATAAAGTGTATCAAATTGATAGAGGAGGACAACAATTCTATTAAAATATTAACAACTCTCTTTCTTTTTTAAAATAGAGAGAATTATTTTTAACAAGAAAAAAATTTTATATATATAAATATATTAAAATCAAAAAAAGGCATTTCCTGACCACGAGCACATGAGCTTTTTAGATGGCATAGCGCCATCTAGTGGAACAGAAATCAACTAAACGTAGATTTAACCTGTTCCCTGATATTTGGCCTACCCATTTACTTGATAAACCAACAAGTCCAACCACAAATGCGTTTCGGGTTGTTGGCCCTCCTCTAAATATATATATGAAAAAAAACAATGAAACGGCATTTTACGATCTAAAAGGCTCGTGTGAGCTTTGTCAGGATTTTCTATTTTTTTAAATTTTAATATATATATAGTATATATATAAGCATAGGGCACTTTTCCCGCTTAATTAAACGTTCAAACTGGACGCCATCTTTTGACGTTTAATTTGACGGAAGAGGCGCCCTATGTTTTTATAGATCAATTTCCTTCCGGCAAAATTCCAATATATATATATTCTTAATTCTGTTGATGTTATGTGACGCTGAGTTTGTTATTGATACACATTAATATGTTATAATACCTTGATGAAGATTGGCGTTCAGCCAACTGAAATATTGGTAAAATAAATGATATTTTGATCCAATATATGCCTTTTTAATTAATATATATATATATGTATTTTATAAGCCAAACAGTTTTATAACGCAGAATAAACTGCTCAAAATGCCAGCGCTTGAAATCACATACATTTTAGATCGATGATCTTCAATAAAATCATCTACAGTTATCGATATTTTATGTAATATCTCTCTCTCTCAATAATGTGTAAATAAAAATAAATCAAATAGAAGGCAATATTTTTCTTTCTTAATATACTCACTCCTCAATATAAATCACCCCGATACTTTGTATTTTCAACAAAACTCTTCTATTGATATGAATCAGCAGACATTATAACTATTCTGAAATATTAATATTCATCATAATAATTGTTTATTGCATCATATAAGTGCGCCATCTGTATTAAATAACTTCCTTGCGATTTCTTCTATCTGCTTAATTCGTTTCTTATTTGTTTCATGTATATGTTTATTCAATGCTCTTTTTCTTAATTGTTTATTTTCTTTTTAATAATTCTGTTACCTACTCTACTACAATATGAATTAGTATTGTACGATATTTATTTGTATACATTACATTTTCATTTGGATGATTTTCGCCCGAAGAGATTGTGAGACGCCCGTGTCTCAAGTGTAATGCGCGGCTTGCCGCGAGAGGGGATGAGATCCTTGAAAAAGATGGCCGTTTAGCCCATTGAAATATTGGAAATAAAAGATTATTTATTGAATCCAAGATGTGCCCTTTATGAACAATAAAAGAAACTTATTGCGAAAGGTTGTAGTTTTATTTTTGAAATTTGTAACGCAATTTTTCGTTTACTTACAATATGAATTATTGTAAATAGTTTCACGCCCAATTATCCAGATCGGGTATAGCGTGTCTGGTTTGAAACTGGTAATAAATAAATTTGTATTGAAAATTATGAACTATTAATGCGCGGATGTTTATTTTTTGAACCTAAACGATTATCTATTGCCCTTAATCCGCAATGATAGAAATTGATTGATCATTAATAAGCAGGACCTTCTCGATATTCGATTATTTCAGTATGGGTAGTAGTAAATTGTTTATTGCGGATTAAGGGCAGTAGAGAATCGTTTAGGTTCAAAAAATAAACATCCGCGCATTAATAGTTCATAATTTTTAATTCAGATTTTATTTATTACCAGTTGCAATCCGCAATGATAGAAATTGATTGATCATTAATGAGCAGGACCTTCTTAATATTTGATTTTTTCAGTATGGGTAGTATGAAATTGTTTATTTTCTAAAACTTTCGATAATAGTTTATAATATATTTTGAATATCTAGTTAATAAAGTTACTATAGTTCTATATAATTGTGATATACTATTATGAAGAGCTAAAAACCTTTCACAATAAGTTTGATATCATTTATATAAAAATTATCGTAAAGATAGAGACTGCCTGGCCGGCATTCATAGATCTTCAAATTGAAGATACTTCGATACTTTTCATTTGAAGAATAATATAAAAATGTATAAAATATTTCTTGAAAAAGGTTTTATTAACCTTTTATTTATCAATGATGAGAGACCTCCTTGACTTTTCACGTCCTCGATCATCAGTTTGAATATTCCTGAATAAGTAGGCTTAAGTTGGAAACAACAGTCTGGTAACGATGCTTCAGCCAATCAGGTCTCTCTATTTGTATATCGGTTTCTCTAAAATAAATACTTAGGATAAATTGTTGTGTTTGAAATCCCACAAGAAAATTATATAACCTTATATATAAATGTCAAAAAAACATCACATTTTAATTCAAGCTATATAATATTGTTATAAAATAGAGAGTAATTATATATCTTAAATTATTTATGTCTATTAAAAGGTATTTATTGGAACATAAAATTATTTATTTACCAAAATTCTGATTTAATGATTATTTATTTATATTACAGAGCACACGCTATATCCTGTGTACCCATTTTCGTGCAAATGTTCAAACATTTATATATATGTTTTTCAATATATATTTATACATTTATATATACAAATCATTTATGTGTGAATAAGTGAATAAAACTTTTTATTTATAAAAATACACAATTAATCTTACTATTCAAATTTTTATATTAACTTTTATTTATACTTATTAAGAACAAATATTAGGCATATCCTGACGCTTACTTTTTATTTTTATATTTTAAAAATTATTTTACCCATTTATAAATAAAAATAAAAAGGCATACCCTGACCAGGAGCACATGTGCTTTTCAGATGGCAGAGCGCCATCTAGTGGCACAGAAATCAACTAAACATTGATTTAGCCTGTTCCCTGATATTTGGCCAACCCAATTTCTCGATAAACAATAAAGTTATCCACGAACGCATTTCGCGTTGTTGGAGCTTTTTTTTAAATAATAAATTATTAATATTTTTTTTCAATTATTTTTTCACATTTATAAATATGTTTATTGGTGCAAAGTATATTGTCTTAATCAAGTCTTTTTATCACCATTGGCAACCATGCATCGTCAAAAGCGCTCCACTAATATCAATTACAATTATAGTATGATACCCCATTGACTTTCTGTTCTAAAGCAGCGTGAATTATAACAGTTAATACAGTGATTGTTGATCGAGCTTTTGTAAAACCATGTTGACAATTACTGTATAGCCTCCACAACTTATTATGTGACACAAAAGATAAAAAGGTTGTTGTTACATTATAAGGTTGGAGTTCTGCTGATAGGACTATCGGTAAAATAATGAATTTTATAATTCAATCTATGTGTGTGTGAAATATTCAAAAAAATATATAAATATATACTTCTACCTCTTCAATATATAATAATTAGAACATTATCTATTCAAATCTATACACTCACATCTGTGCTAATATTTTCATATAGTACTTCTGAAATTATCAAAATATTTTCATAATGATTCAAATCTTTTTATAATTTTAATATTTTCTCAATTCCATCTAAAATTAAATTATAAAATTCTTAATAACTTTATATTTCATAAATGTGTATTTAATTATATTTTAATCGACGACCCTCAGATATGTGTTCTAAAAAAAAGTATTAAAATGATTTAAAGGCTGTGTGTGTATTTAATGAGTTCTGACCACAAAATTAGTCGGAGATAAAGGAAATCTATTTACTTATTCTATGGTATTGAAACAAATGGGCAGGATTTCTTTGAGCATGATAGATGTAATGCCCAACAATGGGACATTGTGGCTGCAACAAAGGCCGCGGGATGAGCGACGGCTTACGTCGAGCGGCACTAACGGCCGCCTAGCACACTTCCTGCCGCCTCCAGAATCCTGGTCCATCCTCACCATTAAATACCTAGTCTGGTGAATCCGGTAGTTTTTTTTACTTGGACTACCATTTCATTTCTAGAATATACTGACAAAAAGGGGTTTACAAAGGAATTTAACAGATTTTTTTCGCGCTCTCTACCAAAACTCTTTTTTAAGGTACTCAAATACGCTTCTATCAAATCAATATATAATAAAGATTCTTCGCTGCTTTTACATTTTGACATATTCAATAAGGAATCCAGGATTCTTTGGATTCTTTTCAATAAAAAGAAACCAAACCCCAGACTCCTAATTAAATATGTCAAAATTCAATATATGCAAAGGTAATGGCAATATTCCTCTCATTTCCAAATATGGATTGCAAATTAAATAAATTGTTTTTTTACTTGAACTACCATTTAATTTTAAGAATATACTGACAAAAGGTGGTTTAGTAATGAACGTAAAATATTTTTTTTCTTGCGTTCTCTACAAACCGCTTTTTAAAGTACTCAAATACGCTTCTATCCAAATCAATATATAATAAAGATTCTTCGCTGCTTTTACATTTTGACATATTCAATAAAGAAACCAAACCCTAGATTCCTAATTAAATATGTCAAAATTCCATATATGCAAATGTAATGCCAATAATTTATTTATATCCAAATATAGATGGGAAATTAAATAATTTGATTTTTACTTGGACTACCATTCCATTTCTAGAATAAACCGACAAAAGGGGGTTTACAAATGAATGTAAACAGATTTCTTTTTTGCGTTCTCTACAGAACATATTTTAATTACTCAAATACACTTCTATCTGATTCAATGCAAAAGTTATGGCAATAATTATCTCATAACTAAATATAGATGGAATATTTAATTAATTGAATCATCGGTATTTTATCTGGATCGTTTGTTATTATATTATAGCAGGTGTTAAAGGGATGCACTTATAGCCAAAGAGCTAGCCAAGCATAATTCGATAAAGAAACTTCTCGCTTAAAGGTATTTAATCGTTAATATTTTGTCCTTTTGATGGAGATTTATATATAGAACTTTTGAGAATGGATTTTTTATTTTATTTATTAGGAAAATTTCCTACTGCCATATACTGCGATGTACCAAGTACTGTCGATAGTTTTCATCGCAGTATCGACACTAGCAAGTTTGTATTAATGAATAAATATAAAAATTCGTGCTAAAAAAAGAGTATATATTATGTATATATATTTAGAAAAAGGCATTTGGCAAATTCTGGAATAATTAGAAATCAACGAGAATAGTTGATATTTATTCCGATAGATGGCGAAAGCCATTAGCAACTTTCAGTTGCACGATAAGGAGATACCTTTTTCTAAATTTACGCACCTTATCCCAGTACAATATCACATTTGTACTATTTTTTCATATATATGTATATGAATTTTTTATAATTTTAAAATGATTGGCTGTGTTATTGCCCTATGTTTAATTTATGTCTAACAGGGCTCTTTTATGAAGTATATTTAGAAGAGCTATGCTAGATGCTCAGAGCGCTTATGTCCATACCTAAATACCTTAACCAAGATTTCCCTTGCATTATAGAGGGAAAAACGTCCAATAAAATATTAGAGCGCTATAAATCAGTATGGTTGTTTTGAACTAGCGAAACCGCTCAGAGAGTTCACTACTTATGAACCAGGCTTTCTCAATATTTCTTCATCGCAGTAGAAGGTGTTTTTTTTATTTGAAAAGGATAGATTTGGACTTATTTATTTCATATATAGATGACGTGTTTTTGCCTTTATAATTGAAATATGTTAAAATGTCGAGGTTTCGAGTGATGCGAATCTTTTCAACCTGTTTACTTATTATCTAACCAACCAAATATAGCGGTAGAAGATACCTCGAAAGCTCATTATATTTATAAATAATTTAATAAAGAAAAACACTTGAAAGAGTGAATGTATGTAATAGATTGTCTGCAATTTCTCTCACTATGAATAATAATCGAAGAAATCTATCGTTAAACTTTTATCGTTTTCTATTATTCAAGCGTTTAATAATTTATGTCAATTTTACATATTTTGGAACTCGATATTATGGAACAGTTTGAGATTCCCGCTACTATTGTGTATTAGTAACTAAACAAAAACAATTAAACACTAATTATAAACCTGATATTGAAATAAAGAATGGAAATATTGTTAACCCATTTAATATAAAATATTAAAAAATGATAACTTTATATTTGTTAATAAGTAAAATCTTTGAGCCTCTTTTGAAGAGCAGTCTTGTTATTGCTGAAAATATTTCATTCTCTAACTTGATCAAAATGTTAATAGAAATTGTTTGTGAACGGTGCATCCTGCTATAGCGGCCATAGGGAAAACTAAAAGGAAATTACATAGAGTTTGATATTTTCAATATATTGACCAATAATAACATAATATATATTGAAATCTTGTCATTTCATCAAGTTGTTTAATATATTTTGTGTTGAATAAATAATTCAATTATCATTTTATTATTGAAATCAAATTGTTTTTAAAAACACATTTTAAACTATTCATTTTATATATATTGTAGCTTGGTCTTTCAATGTCCTCTAGATGTATATACATTATTTAATATAATTGTCATCTAGTTGTGGTAACATTAATGAAGCATCATTAGATATCCAACGAACAATTTTATACTCTACAATATGTTTTCCATATAATTATTATAATCTTCATTCATAAGTCTGGGTATTCTAAGCGTAACTGAAACTAGCCCTCTTTTGGGGGCTTTGAATTTTCTGAGAAACAAATCGATAAAAATAGTTTTAGAATTGGTCAATGTGCTCAATTACTCTAGAAAATCGGTTTACTTAATTGATACATATAGCTATCATTATAAAATCACTATTATGAATTCAATTGTCATCTATCGATAAAATTTGTAACAATTATAATTTGGAGAGTGTGCTTCTTATGGCAAATATTATCCAATAATATATCTACACACATTACTGAAATATGATGATGGTTATTAAGTGATGAGTCAAGCCCTATTATTTAATAACATTCATCATGCAGTAAGGTCTGTAGAAATATCATTTGATAATATTTATTAAAGAAATGCAACATATAGCTATATATATATCAAATATTTATAGATGATTAATTTACATTTAATTGTCATCTTTAGAAGGATTGTTGTGTTAAAGCAGATTCATGCGTTGTTTCATAAGCGAATTCTATTGAAAGATTTTTTCAGTGCTTCTTAGCTCTTGATATATCTTAATTATATATTCTTATAAATATGTTTTTTCTACTGTTGTATAAACAGGCAAGTAATCAAGGTCGAGCGACCCACCTGTCGGGAGAGGGTGAGATTTGAGATAGAAGACCAGGGCCCCGGCTCACTCCCCAGCACGCGCGACTCTCCCCGCAGCACCGTGCCATCGTCCAGGCGCCAGTGCAGGCGCGAGGCCGGGCTGCTGCCCGAGGTACGGCAGACCAGCGTCACCGCAGCCCCCGCGCGGGCCGACCGCGGACCCGACATGGTGACCTTGGACGGAGGGACTGGGCACATCTCATTGCGCTTAGAGCCGTACCACTCGCTCTGTCTAGTTTTTTTATAGAAATATTTAAAAGGTATTCACACACACACAAAGCTTTATTAAGACCACCGGTCTTATACAGATTCACCACAGGAAGAAATAATAGAGGGAGCTCCTATACTCTAGGCAAGGCAGCACCCAACAACAGCCTCCTGGTCCGACGCATGTCCAATGGCCACACGTTCCTTTTTGCTTACGTCATGGTTAGCGAATCACTGAACAGGCTAGTGTGGAATCAGCCGTGTTCTAGTCTTAGCTTTCCTCGTCTAAAAGGACCTTACTGTGTCTAGTTTGGACTTCCTTATCTATAGCTTAGCTCACTTATTTACATCCTTATAACATACACGCTATTAGTCTATCTATGCATTATACGGATTAATTGGATTTTCTGACTTTTATTATATTTTCAAAATACTCAACCTACTAGTTTTATCTGTTAGAATTCACTAGAACTGCGTACGTAACTTTAGAAATCCCATGAAGTAATGTCAATGGAATTGGATAGATTACTAAAAATAATGGTACAATATCTTCTATTCAAACGAGAAGAATTTTAATTCTATAAAATAAATATACTGAAGTTCTGAGAGATAGTATTTTCGAATTTTTAATAAGAAAGCCAAAGTTATAAACAGCAGCTTTACATGTTAAAACCAGAAATTACTGATAGCTCCTTTACTAATCTAGGATACACTGACGTTGCTATGACCTTAATGACAACATAGCGTTATTATATATAGAAAATAGAGATTTCAAATAAATTTATATAACAATAGTTAAGAAATATATGGGAGCTTAAATCTCTATAGAGAAATATTAAATGAAAGTCAACCTTCACAAAAATAGTTATTCAAAAATGTTTGTTTTTATAAAAATTTAAGATATATCATTGATTTAACGAATATAAAAACAATTACCTATCACACACAGCATACACTGTAAAGATGCGTACACAATAGTATTTTTTATAAGTTATATATATTATAAAATATATATATTCGAAATCATTTTAAAGGCGTAAAATTCTTTTTGAAAATAAACAATTTCTACTGCCCTTACTGCAATGGAAAATTTAATGGGAGGGCCTGGCCTAGCCTTTAAAATGATTTCGAATTTTGATAACAGATGGCGCGCTAGTGCATCAAAATATATATATCTCTATTGCACATACACCGCTACAGTATATATATATATAATATAAGTTATCGAATATCTTTCTATAACTGTGTGATCGTTTAGCTCTCATTGTCAAACCTCTATTGTTTAAAATTTTGTGCACAGCACTTATTAATATTTCAACATCATTCTATTATTTTTATGAGAAAAAAAGCGTTTGTTTTCATAACCTGGTCTCGATAGGTTTTAACAATATTCATATTTTCAAATTAATTCTTTTAGAGGATAGAGAGCGCATGGTTCGTCAGTTTTGTGAATCTTCAGGAGAAAATTCCTTAGTTTTATCTCCAGAATACTCAGTGTATTTGGCCTATATGGTTAATTTGGAGGCAGATTGCATATAAATAGGGGAGTCTTGAGAATAAATCAAATAAATATCAAAACAAAATAGATGGGTATTGTTCTCCTAATATAAATATGACAGCATATTCAAGTTTCTTGGAGAGTTAGAAATTGGGATACATTTTATTAATCAATTCAAAGGGGTACTAAGATGAACCCCAAAGTATTCAATGTAGATTTGATATATTCACATATGTGTTGTTAGCTTCCTACATCATGTATAATTGTGATAGATTTTCAAAATCGAAACATAACCTGTTAGGATGCATAGCGACATTGAGGTATTCATGTACGCAAAAGAGTTGTCTATTTTATTCGAAACATAAAATTAATGTATTTTCTTCACAATAAAGTCATCTTCTAGAATTTTTGTGATTTGTCTTAATTTCTATCATATCACTTCTACCTAAAAAGGTTATTTAACAGATTCGCTTGATTTCATAACGTATCACCCGTAGAATTTTAAGAAATAGTCGCTAACCTATATTGATTAAAGCCAAAGTTCTAAACCATTTCAATCAAAACAAGGATGGCTGTTGCCAGAATTTGCCAAAGGTTTGTGATTTATTCCCAGATTTGAATATAAGGGCTCTGAGCAAACTAGACGATAAATAAAATCGCTCTGATTCATTTTTAAATACACAGAGAGGCCTATTTTGTAAATAAATATCATCATACTTTATAATTAGAAAGTCTTTGATGTTTAGGTGATATATCAATAGATTGCTCTGCGTGTCACCCCGATCATCATCCACGTTATGTATTTTAAGTCCTTTAATGTAAATACTGTAATCCGTTTATACTATTAGGCTTATCGTGATTTTTAGATTCTTATTTACTACCTATATTTATACAACTTATTACAATAGAAGAGAGTGTGTGTAAAAGCATAATTGTAATTAAAAGATTTTTTCTTAAGGTGTGTATGTGTCATATTATTTCTAAGTAAAAAAAATCTCAAAGTTTCCATAATTTAACTAGGGTTTGCGATATTTTAAGTGTTATATGGAGAAATATTAGAGACAAATATTTTAGTCAATAATATCCCTAAAATAACTCGGAGTTTCATATCTGATAGTTACAAGTTAATCTACATAATACAATCATATTGGTATTATAACGTTAAAAAAAAATTTTTTTTTTCAAATCTTGAATATGAAAAAAGCCTTTTTGAGCAGTAAATTGACTTTTAATTGGTGTGTTGATGAGAAGTGTTAACTAATCGTTCTATAATGGCTTGAGAGAGACTCAATCCCTTCAGAAATCTTATCTTTGAAGAGTAAGACGGAGAGCAGGATCTCATCTGAAGGCAGATGAAGGGCAGCCAGCATATCGGTCAGTATGCGGCGGCGCCCCCGGGGAGCCGTTGGGCAGAGTTATAGGGTCCCACACCAATAAAGTACGCTTATATCCAGAGATATTTGCTTTCCAAAGGCGAGATTTCCATATGGCCTCCAATCGCCATCATTTACTCGCAATGCTCTAGAGTAAAACAAATTGTTATGATGTCTATCTAATTTAAAGTTCTTAGCGGTGAAAATTGGCCTTTTAGTGGGTAAGTCTTTATCGTTGTTATTTATTTCTGAGTATATTTATTTGAGAAATTTTATTGCTAAATATATCTATATATAAGCGGGAATATATTTATTTTCAAATAAAAATACAATAAAATATAGAAAATAGAAACTATTTTGTTTGATATAATATTTATTGAATTAAAATATGTAGGATATTTTTTTATTGTTGTAACCTATCCCATGTATAGATGGTGTAGAGAATGATAATCATGGTGAGTACCAATCCTTGGCTGCCATTACTTTAATTGCGCCACAAGTGTGCACATGTAGAAATGTGTTCAACTTTGCACTTGTAGGATTCAAGCACCTCGTTTGGTTAATGGTTCTGAATGGTAGTGCTGGACATGTGCAATTTGGAGACCTTTAAACGTTTCCATTTTAAAATAAACTATTCAACGTTGATTCGATCGCGTACTCTGGTTGTTCCATGCTAATTTCTCCTAAATTTTATATTATTTTCTTGAGAAAATGTGAAGTAAGTCCTAATTGAGTTATAACTTAAAAGGTCATTTAAAATTTAAACCTATTCAAAACATACATCTTTTAAAATTATACATTTAGGTTATGTATGCTTTCCTCGATGATTCGGTAAAATAGAGCGGTGAAGGTAGACGCTTTAAAATAGCGTCACGTTGTTCAAGCTGATGCTAAACTAGCGGGGACAGGTTGAATAGCCGATAAGGGGAAGTGAATTATGATGTATAAACAATCACGCTGAGGCTGTTCCAGGCACTACACAGGTAGATCTCGGCTTGGCACAAATAATCTGGCATGATTTACACTACTTCATTGTGCTGAACTACAGCGTTAGCCACATTGAAATACGAAACTCGCCTAATAATTGCAGGAATGGTTTAAAATCTTCGAATGGGAGAGGCCATTAAGATGGGAATCAAGGTCTAGAATATTAATATGCGGAATAATATCCGCGAAAAAATATTTAGTTATTAAATTTTATTATATACAAATATTTATATGGAGAGAGATTAATCATAATCATAAAATATATATGAAATTAAAGAGATATTTTTTTACCCCATATATTATAGGGCAACTTCTGTCTCGAATATAGAATGGTAATCGCTAGAGATAAATTGTATCATAATTCATAAATATAATGTATTACACATATGATTAATATTAAATATATAAGAGAATATGAATATAAAAATATGTATATGTCGACCAAAGGACCAGCAGTCATGGGGCCTTGTGGTTGGGCTTTTATGGGTAACACAAAAGGCGGAGCAGACTGGATGGCACCTTAGAGGCCAGCGGCTGAAGACGCGGCAAGGTCCAGAGGACCGGCATGTTTGTTGGCGTCGGTGGCAGTCGTAAAACTCAATAACAACTTATAGAAGTTTCTCCGGTAGGAAATTACTTAATCTTTTGGAATTGGACCTCTCCTTGCCTTGGGTGTGGCGGACTCTCAAGAAAACCTTTTTGTTTTGTTTGGAATTATATGAAACGGCCAAGCAAGCGTGTTGAATTTTATCTACATATTTTGGGGATGTTACACCATTTATAATTCTGGTAATTATTTTGACATATATTACTACATATATATTTTTATAATATATAAGGGTATATATAAGAAGACCATCGGGCAGTATACTCACAGAGCACGGTGAGGGAGTAGATGGCAGGGCGGCTGGCAGAAGCCACGCTGTTGGAAGCCTCGCAGCGGAACTCGGCGGCGTGCATGGAGGGCACGGCCGTGAGGCGCAGCACCGAGGAGGCGAACGCCAAACCCGTCGAGGTGACAGCCGGCGAGAGCTGGTTGCCGTTGCGAGTCCAGCGCAACGTTGCTCTCGGGTTGCCGCCGCGCGAGCTGCACGTCAGGCTAACCTCGCGCCCCATCGGCACACCCCCCGCCGGTCCCTCGATGATTGGTGGCTCGGGAGGATCTGCTCACCCCACACGGGAAATAAAGTAAATGTCAATAATCATAAGCGAACACATTGTAGTTTAAAATGTAGCTCTATACATAAAAAAACTCTAAATAAAAATAAAATCACTTAATTTTTTCTTAAAAAAAAAAAAGTAATGAAGAAAAAACGGCCATAGAAAATAGCTTAGTAATTTTCGTTTCTCCGGGGGGGAGGGGGGGGGGGGACTAAATATGTTATTTTTCAAAGAAAATTAAGTGTTTAATTTTATTTGCACAGCACAGATGTAAAGGTATTGTAAAGCTATGGCAAATAGCATGGTAATTTTAGTTCCTCCGGACTAAATGTGTTATATATTTTACAAAGGAATTTAAGTTATTATACTTATTCACACAGCGCATGTGTAAAAGTATATTGGCTATGTAAAAAGACCAATAGTAGCGGCCCCAATCAACGTCCTCCAATAACTTAGCGGCGCGGCCAACATTTGCCACGGCTTGGCGCACACTAACGACTCCGTGTTAGTTATGCGCCAACATTAGCAGTTCAAGTGCCCAATAATATTTACCGCTGGAACGGGGCCTAACAGCCAGAATAAACCAGGAGGTGCTCCGAGGTTGAAGCAATAAATATATGTTTAGATATTGATTCTCTCTAAACTAACAACTCTACTCTGAAAATAGAAGTTTTATAAATATATAGAGGGTATATCAGGATGGTAACATATTGAAGGGACATCTCCTGATCATACAACTAAACCTTTATAATGGTAGAATGCCATCTATCGGAAAAAAAATGTTGTCAATGTCAATTGAAAAACTTCCGTGCGCTAGGCTCTCTCTCTCTCTCTTTTTATTGTTAAAATATTCAATAATTGTAATTGCTAAATTCCATAATTTAAGAAAATCATTATTTAGTTGGTAATTGTATTCGATAGATGGCGGTCTGCAATCATTAAATTTAATCGTTTAACTAAACCTTACTCAGAGTCTAATCTACCAAAAGAAAATACCAACTGAACAATGGTTTTTATTTCTGTAATTTTTCAATATCCTTTCTTGAATTCACACATACAAAAAAGGCCTACCACACTCGTGTGGTATATCTAGAAAAATAAATTTTAAAAATAAGACAAAATGCTTACAAATATTGTCTTACGATAAAGTTATTGAATTTGAAATGAATGCTGAAAATGATGAATTACTATAGGGTTAGACAATCTATTCGAGCAAATAACGAGATTAATGCGACACGTGTATATCTAAAATATGTCTCAACACTCGATAACGTCACCTTGGAGTTGATTTATTGTCGACTTTTTTTTTAGCAGGCGGTCAGAGTTGTAGCAGACTGTGCTTGGCCCAGATGTGACATACCAGACAGGTGGAAGGGACAGCTAGGTGACACTAGCCAGAATGGAAGAATCGTAGCTTCAGTATGCACTATAGCCCGAGTCTCTCTGAAATCTTAATCTAAGCTCAATTGACGACCTACCCAAGTTTTTTCCATCTCATCGGGATCAAAGAAAGTTCTTAGTATCAAGGATTTAGCTATTCCTGCATTTTTTTTCGGCTTTTAGGTATAAGACATGTGCCGATTCTCTCCTATGCTCTCAATTGTTTGTTGCAAAGCAATATTATATCCAAGCTATATAGGGAGATATAACAGAATTTACAATTATACTATAGGATCTCTTGTAACGCTCCTATTTATTTGCGGGAAAAGATAAGCGCCGAGGCTCAATGTATCTCTCCTGGCCGCCTTTGTTCCATCAATTGTACTAAGCGGTTATATTGATGTAGCGAGGGCACCGGCAGCTAATGCACACATGGTACCCCGGCCAGTGAGTCTATGCTTTCTATATTTGCTAAACTTCTATTACTCTTTCTCTAATAAACAGCAACAACACAGCTTTATTAAGACCACCGGTCTTATACAGAATCACCGCAGGAATAAAGGAAGCATAGATGAGGCTCCTGTGCTCTTTCTCTACTCAATGAATTGAGATGAGAACCTTGTATATAGCTGACATCAAATATTCATTCAAGTTACTAGTGAGAAATATAAAAGGTGTAGGAGCTTATAACTCATCAATAATGATTTTTATTTAGCATCATGGTCATTAAAAAGGTGTAATTATGAAAACCAAATCCTTCTGTCTGGATTTACTCAAGTTTATATATTTCATAACAACTTCACTCCCTCTAATAGATAGTTAAGACTTCTATTTGGCAATATGGGCAGCTCTTGGACCCATAAGATCATATTTCATAGAAATAGAAAATATCGATAAGTTCTAAAGTCTATAAGCAGTTTCCAATTCTCATAGTCAAAACATATCTGTACAATAGAAAATAATAAATACATTTTTTTTTATATTATCTCCTGATATTTTATGTTTAGTTGTTTAACCAATTTTCATAAAAACATTGCATATATTAACTTAATTCGATTATTACTCGTAGATAGATGTATATGTGTGTGTGAAAATAAGAAAAATATAAAATACTAGCGGATGTACCCGGCTTCGCCCAGGTTTTGCCCGAGTAAAGGTTGGTCTAACGAACATTTGTTAAAACAATACTCTATAAACTTATAAAAAAAAGATATATTTTGATAATTTGAAACTCGTAAATTTGAATCTCTCGATAAAGTGAACATTTTTTCCCGGTCCCTTGAAAAATACTCGATAAGTTGAATAAAATCAATATTAATTGGTTCCTTCGGTAATTGGAAGTTAAAGAGGAATAGTATCTTACCTTGGAATTGTATCATTATTCTTGTCTCAAATAAATTGCCGTGTCATCCTGAATTTTGTCTTTCCTAATTTTCTACATTACAAAATCATCATTTTATCTATTCTACCAATATATATGTTGTAGATAAATGATAAAACTAACTTTGACTTGTGCGCAATTAATAGGTAGAAAATCTTACGTTTGATAAATAATCATCATCATTTAGTTAAATCTACAAATCTGCAAATAACTCCAAGGATATTCAAGAAATTATTTTTCACAAACCTTGCCGGGGATATACCTAATAATATCCCAAAATTTCACGGCGATTGGATGTATGGTTTTTTAATCTATAGAGTACAGACAGACAGACATTCAATTTTATATATATATATAGATATAATAAATCTTTGAAAAAAAAATACTTTTTCAAATGTTTAGCGTATTTACGCAAATTTGACCTTAACTACCCTTTTTTTTTACATCTCTTGCAACCAATATTTGGTCGTTGAGGTACAGCTGGTACCATACTGACGAGGCCCACAGCCCAAAAACGCGGATGGCTTTTCTTAATTTATAAAGAAAATGGATTGTCCAAATATTATGAAACAATCTTAGACCAACGTTTAGTTTATTTTTGCTCCACTAGATGACGTTCTGCCATCTAAATTGCTCATGTGAGTGGCCAGGAAAGGGGCTTTTTATTTTAATATTTAAATACATGGAGGCAAAAGGCATATATATCAATAAAATATAAAATGAACGATTTGTGGGAAGTGGTTCTTTATTTATAAATAAAAAACAAGACCGCAGTCACCGATCGGAGGAGATTAATAGAATCGCGGAATGCCGTGGTCCATTTGGACGATGAAAGCGAAGACTAGAACGCGGCTGATTCCACACTAGCCTGCAGTGATTCGCTCACTATGACGTATGCACGAAGGAACGTGTGGCCATTGGACATGCGTCGGACCTAGAGGCTGTTGTTGGGTCTGCGCTGCCTGGAGTACAGGAGCTGCATCTATGAATCATTTCTTCCTGTGGTGAATCTGTATAAGACCGGTGGTCTTAATAACGATTTGTATGTGTGTTTATGAATAAAGAAGCAATTTACCTATCGTTTATCTCTCTTTGAAATTGAAAAAATCCATTCCACAATTTATTTCTACCATGTCTGTTGCAACATGTTAGAAAGAATCACATATATTCGGATCTCAGTACAGCACTACATTATAGGTAAAATACTATTATATGCAAACATAACAATATTTTCTTATTCAGAAGAACTAGTTTAACCGGCAGAACAAAACATTGGAAGATGTGTACTGCTATATACATTCTATATATCTTTTGTCCATTTACTAAATCTGGATTGTTAGAAACCTCGATCTTCGAACTCATCATTACTGTATGAATGGTGAAAAATAAATTCAGTCAACAATATATGGTGAAATGTGCCAAAACTTTGATTTTATTTTTAGCTTATCCCTAGTACTCGTGGTACAGGCCATTTTAAACATGGTGGATAGAAGTAGGCGAATGCTTTTACTGTAAGTGCACCACATGTCTACACATGTGAAAAGCAGTTCGACTTTGCACTTACAAATGTTCCAGAGCCACGTTTGGTTACTTGCACTTCCTGGTGGGGTTGGACCTTTGCAAGAATCGGGGGCCATTGGAGCATTTTTTTAATCAGAAAAAGTGCCCAATACGGGAATCGAACCCGGGTCGTAGCAATCGAAAGCCAACGGTTTAGACCACCCTTCCACCAATCCCCATTTTGATTATAATTGAAATGAATGAAGAAAGGTTCAATAGTTGAGTGTGATGTATGAAATATTATATACAATATATATAGGTATTAAAAAAATGGCTATTTCCTGAATATCTCACATATTCCAAGCCTTTTCTCCTTGAAACCTTGTAAATGGAATTTATATTGAGAGGGAATCTTTAAACTAGAAAAGAATAAAAAAAAACACTTTTTGTTTAACGAAATCCCCATAATAAAAAAGTCGGTTAAAACTTCCCTCGTTGTATCTCTCCGAGTTTATTTACTAAAAATATTTTAAATTTAAGACTTTGAAGATCTAAAAGAATTTTAAAACCATTAGGAGAGAGTAATTTAAGAAAAAAACTGCCTAAGTGATTTTAAATCCAGATTCTTGGAGAAAAAAAACTTTAAGATTAAAAAAGACTTTTAATTCTAACATATGATATAGGTATGTGAAAGATCTTCCTTTTTAAATGGGAAGATTTATTTAGATTAAAATATGGACGTTTGTGTGTTCCAGGTTAGACGAGGCATTAGGTTCGCTCGCTCCACGAGATGTAATCCTAGAGAAAACATCCTGGAATCAAATTCATAATCTCCTGGATCCAAAGCCATAGAATATTTTATAATTAAAATATATTTCTTTATTATAAGAGACAGAACGTTAATCTTTCAATTATAAAAGTAATTACTTTGTTGGGAAATAAATTTATAATATTTATAAAAATATATATTTTCATTAAAATTTAAATGAAAAAATTGGTGAAAGTTTGAAAACTTTCTTGTTTAAAAAGTTGTTTTATCCATATGATTTAGGATGTTTACAGAAATGTACATTTTATATTAATAAAATATACTAAGCGTAAGGTGGAAGTATCTGGGCCAAACATTAACTACTCTTATTTATATATATACTAGCCGAATGACCCGGGCAACGCCCGTGTTTTACCCGATTGAATGTTTTGATTCAAATACTATTTGTTACAATTATAAATTGGCGCTTTATATAAATGCATATGTTAGT
>CP092886.1:41907520-41921060 GCA_030710605.1 Cordylochernes scorpioides
GAGACTCAGGCTATAGTGCATACTGAAGCTACGATTCTTCCACTCTGGCTAGTGTCACCTAGCTGTCCCTTCCACCTGCTTGGTATGTCACATCTGGGCCAAGCACAGTCTGCTACAACTCTGACCGCCTGCTAAAAAAAGTCGACAATAAATCAACTCCAAGGTGACGTTATCGAGTGTTGAGACATATTTTAGATATACACGTGTCGCATTAATCCCGTTATTTGCTCGAATAGATTGTCTAACCCTATAGTAATTCATCATTTTCAGCATTCATTTTAAATTCAATAACTTTATCTTAAGAGACAATATTTGTAAGCATTTTGTCTTCTTTTTAAATTTTATTTTTCTAGATATACCACACGAGTGTGGTAGGCCTTTTTTGTATGTGTGAATTCAAGAAAGGATATTGAAAAATTACAGAAATAAAAACCATTGTTCAGTTGGTATTTTCTTTTGGTAGATTGGACTCTGAGTAACGTTTAGTTAAACGATTAAATTTACTGATTGCAGACCGCCATCTATCGAATACAGTTACCAACTAAATAATGATTTTCTTAAATTATGGAATTTAGCAATTACAATTATTAAATATTTTAACAATAAAAAGAGAGAGAGAGCCTAGCGCACGGAAGTTTTTCAATTGACATTTTTTTTCCGATAGATGGCATTCTACCATTATAATGGTTTAGTTGTATGATCAGGAGATGTCCCTTCAATATGTTACCACCCTGATATACCCTCTATATATTTATAAAACTTCTATTTTCAGAGTAGAGTTGTTAGTTTAGAGAGAATCAATATCTAAACATATATTTATTGCTTCAACCTCGGAGCACCTCCTGGTTTATGCTGGCTGTTAGGCCCCGTTCCAGCGGTAAATATTATTGGCACTTGAACTGCTAATGTTGGCGCATAACTAACACGGAGTCGTTAGTGTGCGCCAAGCCGTGGCAAATGTTGGCCGCGCCGCTAAGTTATTGGAGGACGTTGATTGGGCCGCTACTATTGGTCTTTTTACATAGCCAATATACTTTTACACATGCGCTGTGTAAATAAGTATAATAATTTAAATTCCTTTGTAAAATAAATAACACATTTAGTCCGGAGGAACTGAAATTACCATGCTATTTGCCATACTTTTACAATACCTTTACATCTGTGCTGTGCAAATAAAATTAAACACTTAATTTTCTTTGAAAAATAACATATTTAGTCCCCCCCCCGGAGAGAACGAAAATTACTAAAAAAGCTATTTTCTATGGCCGTTTTTTTCTTCATTATTTTTTTTTTTTTAAAGAAAATTAAGTGATTTTATTTTTATTTAGAGTTGATATATAGAGCTACATTTTGAACTACAATGTGCTCGCTTATGATTATTGACATTACTTTATTTCCCGTGTGGGGTGAGCAGATCCTCCCGAGCCACCAATCATCGAGGGACCGGCGGGGGGTGTGCCGATGGGGCGCGAGGTTAGCCTGACGTGCAGCTCGCGCGGCGGCAACCCGAGAGCAACGTTGCGCTGGACTCGCAACGGCAACCAGCTCTCGCCGGCTGTCACCTCGACGGGTTTGGCGTTCGCCTCCTCGGTGCTGCGCCTCACGGCCGTGCCCTCCATGCACGCCGCCGAGTTCCGCTGCGAGGCTTCCAACAGCGTGGCTTCTGCCAGCCGCCCTGCCATCTACTCCCTCACCGTGCTCTGTGAGTATACTGCCCGATGGTCTTCTTATATATACCCTTATATATTATAAAAATATATATGTAGTAATATATGTCAAAATAATTACCATAATTATAAATGGTGTAACATCCCCAAAATATGTAGATAAAATTCAACACGCCTGCTTGGCCGTTTCATATAATTCCAAACAAAACAAAAAGGTTTTCTTGAGAGTCCGCCACACCCAAGGCAAGGAGAGGTCCAATTCCAAATGATTAAGTAATTTCCTACCGGAGAAACTTCTATAAGTTGTTATTGAGTTTTACGACTGCCACCGACGCCAACAAACATGCCGGTCCTCTGGACCTTGCCGCGTCTTCAGCCGCTGGCCTCTAAAGTGCCATCCAGTCTGCTCCGCCTTTTGTGTTACCCATAAAAGCCCAACCACAAGGCCCCATGACTGCTAGTCCTTTGGTCGACATATACA
Source organism: Cordylochernes scorpioides (assembly GCA_030710605.1). NCBI lineage: Eukaryota > Metazoa > Arthropoda > Arachnida > Pseudoscorpiones > Chernetidae > Cordylochernes > Cordylochernes scorpioides. The sequence goes on from CP092886.1 coordinate 41,909,669, forward strand.
TATTTATATATTCATATTCTCTTATATATTTGATATCAATCATATGTGTAATACATTATATTTATGAATTATGATACAATTTATCTCTAGCGATTACCATTCTATAATCGAGACAGAAGTTACCCTATAATATATGGGGTAAAAAAATATCTCTTTAATTTCATATATATATTTCATGATTGTGATTAATCTCTCTCCATATAAATATTTGTATATAATAAAATTTAATAACTAAATATTTTTTCGCGGATATTATTCCGCATATTAATATTCTAGACCTTGATTTCCCATCTTAATGGCCTCTCCCATTCGAAGATTTTAAACCATTCCTGCAATTATTAGGCGAGTTTCGTATTTCAATGTGGCTGACGCTGTAGTTCAGCACAATGAAGTAGTGTAAGTCATGCCAGATTATTTGTGCCAAGCCGATATCTACCAGTGTAGTAGCTAGATCAGCTTCAGCGGTCTTGTTTATGCATCATAATTCTCTTCCCACTATCGTCTATTCAACCTGACCCCGCTAGTTTAGCATCAGCTTGAACAACGCGGGACGCTATTTTAAAGCGTCTACCTTTACCGCTCTACTTTAACCGAATCATTCACGAAAACATTCACAACCTAAATGTATAATTTAAAAGATGTGTGTTTTGAATAGGTTTAAATTTTAAATGACCTTTTAAGCTAAAACTCAATTAGTACTTACTTCACATTTTCTCATGAAAATAATATAAAATCTAGGAGAAATTAGCATGGAACAACCAGAGTACAGGTTCAAATCTAGCGTTGAATAGTTTTTTCAATGGAAATGTTTAAAGGTCTCCAAATTGCACATGTCCAGCACTACCATTCAGAACAATTAACCAAACGAGGTGCTTGAATCCTGCAAGTGCAAAGTTGAACACATTTCTACATGTGAAGACTTGTGGCGCAATTAAGGTAATGGCAGCCACGGATTACTACTCACCATGATTATCATTCTCTACACCATCTATACATGGGATAGGTTAAAACAATAAAAACAAAAACATATATTTTATTTAATTAAATATTATATCAAGCAAATAGTTTCTATTTTTTATTTTTTTTTATTGTAGAACGACATTTGAAAATTATCCCGCATTTTTTCCTTTTGAACGAAAAATCGAAATTTATTTCAAGTTTATTTCATTTATTTCGTTCAAAAGAAGCACATGCTGGATAATTTTCAAATGTCGTTCTACAATCATAAGCCGCATTATATTGTATTATATTTTATTGTATTTTTATTTGAAATTTAATACATTCACGCTTATATATAGATATATTTAGCAATAAAATTTCTCAAATAAATATACTCAAAAATAAATAACAACGATAAAGACTTACCCCCTAAAAGGCCAATTTTCACCGCTAAGAACTTTAAATTAGATAGACATCATAACAATTTGTTTTACTCTAGAGCATTGCCAGTAAATGATGGCGATTGGAGGCCATATGGAAATCTCGCCTTTGGAAAGCAAATATCTCTGGATATAAGCGTACTTTATTGGTGTGGGACCCTATAACTCTGCTCAACGGCTCCCCGGGGGCGCCGCCGCATACTGACCGATATGCTGGCTGCCCTTCATCTGCCTTCAGATGAGATCCCTGCTCTCCGTCTTACTCACCAAAGATAAGATTGCTGACGGGATTGAGTCTCTCTTAAGCCATTATAGCACGATTTGTTGGAAATTCCATCAACACACCAATTAAAAGTCAATTTACTGCTCAAACAGGCTTTCTTCATTTATATTTAAGCTAAAGAAAAACAATTTTTACGTTAAAATATCGATATGATTGTATTATGTAGATTAACTTGTAGCTATCAGATATAAGACTCTAAGTTATTGACTAATATATTATTGATATTATTATTGACTAAAATAGTTGTTCTCTAATATTTATCCACACAACACTTAAAATCTCGCAAATCCTGGATAAATTCTGAAAACCTTGCGATTTTTACTTAGAAATAATATGACACACACACCTTAAGAAAAAAAAACTTTTAATTACAATTATACTTCAACACACACTCTCCTCTCTATTGTAATAACTTGTATAAATATAGGTAGTAAATAGGAATATAAAAATCACGATAAGCCTAATAGTATAAAAATATGACAGTATTTACATTAAAGGACTTAAAATACATAACGTGAATGATGATCGGTGTGACACGCAGAGCAATCTATTTATATATCACCTAAACATCAAAAACTCTCTAATTATAAGGTATGGTGATATTTATTTACAAAATAGGCTTCTCTGTGTATTTAAAAATTAATTACAGCGATTTAATTTATCGTCTAGTTTGCTTATATTCAAATCTGTAAATACATCACAAAATAACTTTGACAAATTCTGTCAACAGCATCTTTGTTTTGATTGAAATGGTTTAGAACTTTGGCTTTCATAAATATAGGTCAGCGATATTTTTCCTAACACTCTACGGGTGTTGTGATACATTATGAAATCAGACAATTCTGTTTAATAAACCTTTTAGTTTAGAAGTGATATGACCGATATTAAGACAAATTACAAAAATTCTAGAATATGATATTAATGTGAAGGAATATATTAATTTTATGTTCAAATAAAATAAACAAATATTTTGTGTCCATGAATACCTCAATGTCGCTATGCATCCTAACAGGTTATGTTTCGATTTTGTAAATCTATCACAATTATACATGATGTAGGAAGCAATACGCAAATATGTGAATATATCAAATCTACATTAAATACTTTGGGGTTCAGCTTAGAACCCCTTTGAATTGATTAATAAAATGTATCCCAATTTCTATATATCTCCAAGAAACTTGAATATCCTGTCATATTTATACTAGGTGAAAAATACCCATCTATTTTGTTTTTGATATTTATTTGATTTATTCTCAAAACACCCCTATTTATACAATCTCCCTCCAAATATAACCATATATGCCAAATACACTGAGTATTCTGGAGATAAAACTGAGGAATTTTCTACTGGAAGATTCAAAAATGACTAAACAATCGCTCTCTATCCTCTAAAAGAATTCATTTGAAAATATGAATATTGTTAAAACCTATCGAGACCAGGTTATGAAAACAAACGTTTTTTTTCTCATAAAAATAATATAATGATGTTGAAATATTATTAAGTGCTATGTACAACATTTTAAACAATAGAGGTTTGACAATGAGAGCAAAAAGATCACACAGTTATAGAAAGATATTCGATAACTTATATTATATATATACTGCAGCGGTGTGTGTGCAATAGAGATATATAATATATATAACTTATAAAAAAATACTATTGTGTACGCATCATTACAGTGTATGTTGTGTGATAGGCAATTGTTTTTACATTTGTTAAATCAATGATATATCTTAAATTTTATAAAAACAAACATTTTTGAATAACTATTTTTGTGAAGGTTGACTTTCATTTAATATTTCTCTATAAAGATTTAAGCTCTCATATATTTCTTAACTATTGTTATATAAAATTATTTGAAATCTCTATTTTCTATATATAATAACGCTATGTTGTCATTAAGGTCATAGCAACGTCAGTGTATCCTAGATTATTAAAGGAGCTATCAGTAATTACTTGTTTTAACATGTAAAGCTGCTGTTATAACTTTGGCTTTCTATTAAAAATTCGAAAATACTATCTCTCAGAACTTCAGTATATTTATTTTATAGAATTAAAATTCTTCTCGTTTGAATAGAAGATATTGTACCATTATTTTTAGTAATCTATCCAATTCCATTGACATTACTTCATGGGATTTCTAAAGTTACGTACGCAGTTCTAGTGAATTCTAACAGATAAAACTAAGCATATTAATGGATACGATGAGTATTTTGAAAAGATAATAAAAATCAGAAAATCCTATTAATTCTTATAATGCATAGATAGACCAATAGCGTGTATGACATAAGGATGTAGGTAAGTGAGCCAGGCTATAGGTATGGAATTCCAAACTAAACACAGTAAGGTCCTTTTAGACGAAGAAAGCGAAGACTAGAACGCGGCTGATTCCACACTCGCCTGTTCAGTGATTCGCTAACCAGGACGTATGCAAACGGAACGTGTGGCCATTGGACATGCGTCGGACCAGGAGGCTGTTGTTGGGTGCTGCGCTGCCTGGAATAGGAGCTCCCTCTATTATTTCTTCCTATGGTGAATCTGTATAAGACCGGTGGTCTTAATAAAGCTTTGTGTGTGTGTGAATACATTTTATATTTTTCTATAAAAAAAACAAGACACAGTAAGTAGTGCGGCTCTAAGCGCAATGAGATGTGCCCAGTCCCTCCGTCCAAGGTCACCATGTCGGGCCCGCGGTCGGCCCGCGCGGGGGCTGCGGTGACGCTGGTCTGCCGTACCTCGGGCAGCAGCCCGGCCTCGCGCCTGCACTGGCGCCTGGACGATGGCACGGTGCTGCGGGGGAGAGTCGCGCGTGCTGGGGAGTGAGCCGGGCCCCTGGTCTTCTATCTCAAACCTCACCCTCTCCCGACAGGTGGGTCGCTCGACCTTGATTACTTGCCTGTTTATACCACAGTAGAAAAAAACATATTTATAAGAATATATAATTAAAATATATCAAGAGCTAAGAAGCACTGAGGAATCTTTCAATAGAATTCGCTTATGAAACAACGCATGAAACTGCTTCAACACAACAATCCTTCTGAAGATGACAATAAAATGTAAATTAATCATCTAGAAATATTTGATATATATAGTTATATGTTGCATTTATAAATATTATCAAATGATATTTCTACAGACCTTATTGCAATGATGAATGTTATTAAATAATAGGGCTTGACTCATCACTTAATAACCATCATCATATTTCAGTAATGTGTGTAGATATATTATTGGATAATATTTACCATAAGAAGCACACTCTCCAAATTATAATTGTTACAAATTTTATATCGATAGATGACAATTGAATTTATAATAGTGATTTTATAATGATAGCTATATGTATCAATTAAGTAAACCGATTTTCTAGAGTAACTGAGCACATTGACCAATTCTAAAACTATTTTTATCGATTTGTTTCTCAGAAAATGCAAAGCCCCCAAAAGAGGGCTAGTTTTAGTTACGCTTAGAATACCCAGACTTATGAATGAAGATTATAATAATGATATGGAAAACATATTCTAGAGTATAAAATTGTTCGATGGATAGCTAATGATGTTTCATTAATGTTACCACAACTAGATGACAATTATATTAAATAATGTACATATATACATCTAGAGGACATTGAAAGACCAAGCTACAATATATATAATGAATAGTTTAAAATGTGTTTTTAAAAACAATTTGATTTCAATAATAAAATGATAATTGAATTATTTATTGAACACAAAATATATTAAACAACTTGATGAAATGACAAGATTTCAATATATATTATGTTATTATTGGTCAATATATTGAAAATATCAAACTCTATGTAATTTCCTTTTAGGTTTCCCTATGGCCGCTATAGCAGGATGCGCCGTTCACAAACAATTTCTATTAACATTTTGATCAAGGTAGAGAATGAAATATTTTCAGCAATAATTAGACTGCTCTTCAAAAGAGGCTCAAAGATTTTACTTATTAACAAATAGAAAGTTATCATTTTTTAATATTTTATATTAAATGAGTTAACAATATTTCCATTCTTTATTTCAATATCAGGTTTATAATTAGTGTTTAATTGTTTTTGTTTAGTTACTAATACACAATAGTAGCAGGAATCACAATCTGTTCCATAATATCGAGTTCCAAAATATGTAAAATTGACATAAAATTATTAAACGCTTGAATAATAGAAAACGATAAAAGTTTAACGATAGATTTCTTTGATTATTATTCATAGTGAGAGAAATTGCAGACAATCTATTACATACATTCACTCTTTCAAGTGTTTTTCTTCATTAAATTATTTAGAAATATAATGAGCTTTCGAGATATCTTCTACCGCTATATTTGGTTGGTTAGATAATATTTAAACAGGTTGAAGAGTAGCATCACTCGAAACCTCCACATTTTAACATATTTCAATTATAAAGGTAAAAACACCCCATCTATATATAAAAATGAAATGAATAAGCCGAATCTATCCTTTTCAAATAAAAAAAAACCTTCTACTGCCATAAAGAAATATTGGGTAAACCTGATTATAAGTAGTGAACTCTCTCAGCGGTTTCGCTAGTTTAAAACAACCATACTATTTTTTAGCGCTCTAATATTTTATTGGACGTTTTTCCCTCTAGAATGCAAGGGAAATCTTGGTTAAGGTATTTAGGTATGGACATAAGCGCTCTGAGCATCTAGCATAGCTCTTCTAAATATACTTCATAAAAGAGGCCTGTTAGACATAAATTAAACATAGGGCAATAACACAGCCAATCATTTTAAAATTATAAAAAATTTCATATACATATATATATGAAAAAACAATAGAAAAAAATAAAAGATAAGTGGGTCAGGTGTTGATATTAAAAATAAAGAAGGCATCTCCTGACCACGAGCACATGTGCTTTTTATTTATATGAAATATATATGAAATACATATATATGAAAAAATAGTACAAATGTGATATTGTACTGGGATAAGGTGCGTAAATTTAGAAAAAGGCATCTCCTTATCGTGCAACTGATAATTTGCTGATGGCTTGCGCCATCTATCGGAATAAATATCAACTATTCTCGTTGATTTCTAATTATTCCAGAATTGGCCAAATGCCTTTTTCTAAATATATATACATAATATATACTTTTTTTAGCACGAATTTTTATATTTATTCATTAATACAAACTTGCTAGTGTCGATACTGCGATGAAAACTATCGGCAGTACTTGGTACATCGCAGTATATGACAGTGGGAAATTTGCCTAATAAATAAAATAAAAAATCCATTCTCAAAAGTTCAATATATAAATCTCCATCAAAAGGACAAAATATTAACGATTAAATACCTTTAAGCGATAAGTTTCTTTATCGAATTATGTTTGGCTAGCTCTTTGGCTATAAGTGCACCCCTTTAACACCTGCTATAATATAATAACAAACGATCCAGATAAAATACCGATGATTCAATTAATTAAATATTCCATCTATATTTAGTTATGAGATAATTATTGCCATAACCTTTACATTGAATCAGATAGAAGTGTATTTGAGTAATTAAAAAATGTTCTGTAGAGAACGCAAAAAAGAAATCTGTTTACATTCATTTGTAAACCCCCTTTTGTCGGTTTATTCTAGAAATGGAATGGTAGTCCAAGTAAAAACCAAATTATTTAATTTCCCATCTATATTTGGATATAAATAAATTATTGGCATTACATTTGCATATATGGAATTTTGACATATTTAATTAGGAATCTAGGGTTTGGTTTCTTTTTATTGAAGAATCCTGGATTCCTTATTGAATATGTCAAAATGTAAAAGCAGCGAAGAATCTTTATTATATATTGATTTGGATAGAAGCGTATTTGAGTACTTTAAAAAGCGTTTTGTAGAGAACGCAAGAAAAAAAAATTTTACGTTCATTACTAAACCACCTTTTGTCAGTATATTCTTAAAATTAAATGGTAGTTCAAGTAAAAAACAATTTATTTAATTTGCAATCTATATTTGGAAATGAGAGGAATATTGCCATTACCTTTGCATATATTGAATTTTGACATATTTAATTAGGAGTCTGGGGTTTGGTTTCTTTTTATTGAAAAGAATCCAAAGAATCCTGGATTCCTTATTGAATATGTCAAAATGTAAAAGCAGCGAAGAATCTTTATTATATATTGATTTGATAGAAGCGTATTTGAGTACTTTAAAAATGTTTTGTAGAGAACGCGAGAAAAAATCTGTTTACATTCATTTGTAAACCACCTTTTGTCGGTATATTCAAGAAATGAAATGGTAGTCCAAATAAAACCAAATTATTTAATTTCCCATCTATTTGGATATGAGAGAATTATTGCCATTACCTTTGCACATATTGAATTATGGAATAAGGAATCTAGGGTTTGGTTTCTTTTTATTGAAAAGATTCCAAAGAATTCTGGATTCCTTATTGATTATGTCAAAGAATATTATATATTGATTTGGATAGAAGCGTATTTGAGTACCTTAAAAAAGAGTTTTGGTAGAGAACGCGAAAAATCTGTTAAATTCCTTTGTAAACCCCTTTTTGTCAGTATATTCTAGAAATGAAATGGTAGTCCAAGTAAAAAAACTACCGGATTCACCAGACTAGGTATTTAATGGTGAGGATGGACCAGGATTCTGGAGGCGGCAGGAAGTGTGCTAGGCGGCCGTTAGTGCCGCTCGACGTAAGCCGTCGCTCATCCCGCGGCCTTTGTTGCAGCCACAATGTCCCATTGTTGGGCATTACATCTATCATGCTCAAAGAAATCCTGCCCATTTGTTTCAATACCATAGAATAAGTAAATAGATTTCCTTTATCTCCGACTAATTTTGTGGTCAGAACTCATTAAATACACACACAGCCTTTAAATCATTTTAATACTTTTTTTAGAACACATATCTGAGGGTCGTCGATTAAAATATAATTAAATACACATTTATGAAATATAAAGTTATTAAGAATTTTATAATTTAATTTTAGATGGAATTGAGAAAATATTAAAATTATAAAAAGATTTTAATCATTGTGAATATATTTTGATAATTTCAGAAGTACTATATGAAAATATTAGCACAGATGTGAGTGTATAGATTTGAATAGATAATGTTCTAATTATTATATATTGAAGAGGTAGAAGTATATATTTATATATTTTTTTGAATATTTCACACACACATAGATTGAATTATAAAATTCATTATTTTACCGATAGTCCTATCAGCAGAACTCCAACCTTATAAGGTAACAACAACTTTTTTATCTTTTGTGTCACATAATAAGTTGTGGAGGCTATACAATAATTGTCAACATGGTTTTACAAAAGCTCGATCAACAATCACTGTATTAACTGTTATAATTCACGCTGCTTTAGAACAGAAAGTCAATGGGGTATCATACTATAATTGTAATTCATATTAGTGGAGCGCTTTTGACGATGCATGGTTGCCAATGGTGATAAAAATACTTGATTAAGACAATATACTTTGCACCAATAAACATATTTATAAATGTGAAAAAATAATTGAAAAAAATATTAATAATTTATTATTTAAAAAAAGCTCCAACAACGCGAAATGCGTTCGTGGATAACTTTATTGTTTATCGAGAAATTGGGTTGGCCAAATATCAGGGAACAGGCTAAATCAATGTTTAGTTTATTTCTGTGCCACTAGATGGCGGTCTGCCATCTGAAAAGCACATGTGCTCCTGGTCAGGGTATGCCTTTTTATTTTTAATTATAAATGTGTAAAATAATTTTAAAAATATAAAAATAAAAAGTTAAGTGTCAGGATATGCCTAATATTTGTTCTTAATAAGTATAAATAAAAGTTAATATAAAAATATGAATAGTAAGATTAATTGTGTATTTTTATAAATAAAAAGTTGTATTCACTTATTCACACATAAATGATTTGTATATATAAATGTATAAATATATATTGAAAAACATATATATAAATGTTTGAACATTTGCACGAAAATGGGTACACAGGATATAGCGTGTGCTCTGTAATAAATAAATAATCATTAAATCAGAATTTTGGTAAATAAATAATTGTATGTTCCAATAAATACCTTTTAATAGACATAAATAATTTAAGATATATAATTACTCTCTAATTTATCACAATATTATATAGCTTGAATCAAAATGTGATGTTTTTTGACATTTTTATATAATGTTATATAATTTTCTTGTGGGATTTCAAACACAACAATTTATCCTAAGTATTTATTTTAGAGAAACCGATATACAAATAGAGAGACCTGATTGGCTGAAGCATCGTTACCAGACTGTTGTTTCCAACTTAAGCCTACTTATTCAGGAATATTCAAACTGATGATCGAGGACGTGAAAAGTCAAGGAGGTCTCTCATCATTGATAAATAAAAGGTTAATAAAACCTTTTTCAAGAAATATTTTATACATTTTTATATTATTCTTCAAATTAAAAGTATCGAAGTATCTTCAATTTGAAGAACTATGAATGCCGGCCAGGCAGTCTCTATCTTTACGATAATATTTATATAAATGATATCAAACTTATTGTGAAAGGTTTTTAGCTCTTCATAATAGTATATCACAATTATATTGAACTATAGTAACTTTATTAACTAGATATTCAAAATATATTATAAACTATTATCGAAAGTTTTAGAAAATAAACAATTTCATACTACCCATACTGAAATAATCAAATATTAAGAAGGTCCTGCTCATTAATGATCAATCAATTTCTATCATTGCGGATTGCAACTGGTAATAAATAAAATCTGAATTAAAAATTATGAACTATTAATGCGCGGATGTTTATTTTTTGAACCTAAACGATTCTCTACTGCCCTTAATCCGCAATAAACAATTTTCTACTACCCATACTTAAATAATCGAATATCGAGAAGGTCCTGCTTATTAATGATCAATCAATTTCTATCATTGCGGATTAAGGGCAGTAGAGAATCGTTTAGGTTCAAAAAATAAACATCCGCGCAATAACAGTTCATAATTTTAATACAGATTTTATTTATTACCAGTTGCAAATAAGACACACTATATCCGATCTGGATAATTGCGCGTGACACTATTTACAATAATTCATATTGTAAGTAAACGAAAAATTGCGTTACAAATTTCAAAAATAAAACTACAACCTTTCGCAATAAGTTTCTTTTATTGTTCATAAAGGGCACATCTTGGATTCAATAAATAATCTTTTATTTCCAATATTTCAATGGGCTAAACGGCCATCTTTTTCAAGGATCTCATCCCCTCTAGCGGCTAGCCTCGCATTACACTTGAGACACGGGCGTCTCACAATCTCTTCGGGCGAAAATCATCCAAATGAAAATGTAATGTATACAAATAAATATCGTACAATACTAATTCATATTGTAGTAGAGTAGGTAACAGAATTATTAAAAAGAAAATAAACAATTAAGAAAAAGAGCATTGAATAAACATATACATGAAACAAATAAGCAACGAATTAAGCAGATAGAAGAAATCGCAAGGTAGTTCTTTAATACAGATGGCGCACTTATATAATGCAATAAACAATTATTATGATGATTATTAATATTTCAGAATAGTTATAATGTCTGCTGATTCATTTCAATAGAAGAGTTTTGTTGAAAATACAAAGTATCGGGGTGGTTTATATTGAGAAGTAAGTTTATTAAGAAAGAAAAATATTGCCTTCTATTCGATTTATTTTTATTTA
>CP092886.1:41921160-41938958 GCA_030710605.1 Cordylochernes scorpioides
TTAAAAAAATAAACATAAAGCTTCCAGATTCCTAGAATGTAATATATATTTCTATACCTTTCAATATCATAAATACAAGGTGCGTTCATTAATTTCCAGGACTGCTCTGTATCTTTGAAAAAATAAAACAAATAAAAAAACTAATTTAATATTTTTCAAAATATGCCCCTCCTGCCTCAATACACCCGTTCCATCTTTTTTTCCAATTGTCGAAGCAGGAGATAAAATCACCTTTTGAGAGGTTCCTCAAGGTTGCCTTCGATTCAGCTTGTATCATATCAACGTTGTCAAATTTCCGTCCTTTCAAGTTCATTTTCAATTTAGGATAGAGGAAAAAGTCATTGGGGGCTAAGTCGGGGGAATAGGGTGGATGAGGGATCTGTATGGTTGAATGCTTGGCCAAGAACTGCAAAACAACATGGGCTGTGTGCGGCCGCGCATTACCGACGTGAATTATCCAGTCATTGTTTTGCCATCTTTCAGGTCTTTTAAGGCGCACTGCCTCCCTTAAGCACCTCATTATCCCCATATAAACAGATAGTCCAGTCTCTGAAGATAATTCTTCTGTTAGATTTAATTAACTCCTTTATTTTGAGCTTGTTTTCCTCGCAACGAAATGATCTTGGACGCCCAGTATGCTGATCATCGTTTACCTTTTCCCGACCTTTTTGGAAGCGTGAAAATCATTCAAAAGTTCTTAAAGGGATAAAGCTGCATCGCCAAAAGCTTCTTTAATCAATTCATACGTCTCAGTAGCACTTTTTTTCAATTTAAAACAAAACTTAATGCAGATTCTCTGCTCTTCGAAAATGGCCATTTTAAAATTAGAAATGCGAACCTTACAAGGAAGTTGTTTTGTTCTATTTTTAGATCGGCGCGTGCGCCACGAGACTCGTGCTTTCAGTCAGGTGTCGTCGAATGTCCAATATTCAACTCTGTAAAAAATATTTTCTCTAGCTTTTTATTTATTTTATTTTTTAACCAGTCCTGGAAATTAATGAACGCACCTTGTATTTAAAATATGTGAATAACAATTTGTATATAAAAATAGTATACGAGTATATCATCAATTTATTAACGTGATACTCCTGTTGAAGGACTGACAAGTCCTATAGCTTGAAAATAAAAGGTTTGAACAAGAAACTTATCCCTGGAAGCTCTTTTTATTTATAATATCAGAATTAAATAAATAAAATAAAATCAACGTTTAGTTAAGTTTTGTTCCACTAGATGGCGCTCTGTCATCTAATATTTTCATTGAGCGATCAGGATATGTTTGCTTGTGTTACATTCATTTAAATCCAATTACAGTAAACTCGCCTATAACGCTATTAATGTGTTCCGTGTTGTATGAAATCGCATTATAGGAATACGCGTTGTACGAAATAAAACTCGTATAACGCGAATGTTGTTAGGGTAAATTGTTAGTGACAAATATCATGTAAAAATGTATTGTATAAAATGATGTATATAGGAAAAATAATTATATACTAAAACAAAACTAAATGTTATATTATTTTATATGCAAATGTATATTAAAAAACAAAAACAAATTAAAGTTCATGTATATACGAAATTCTGAAAATAAAGAAAATTTACTCGATAGAATGTGTGTGTTATAGACTAGTCTTTAGACTAGTGACCACATCTCGCGACTTTTCTAGAACATTCAGCCACAATATACAGGGTCCATTATGAAAGTAATGAGCATTTACTGGCAAAATACATTTATTGATCGTAATTTGTGCAAATGTTCAATATTCTTCAAAATACATTTTTCCTGCATCAATACACTTGCGGAGACGCGTTTGCCACGCCTGAAAGGCACCCTGAAACTCCTCGACAAGAATGCTTCTCAGGAACGTTGTAACATGGTGTTGGATGTTTTCCACGGTTTCCCAATGTTTTCTTTTCATCTCTCTCTTGAGTCTAGAAAACAAAAAGAAGTCACATGGAGCTAAGTCGGGACTGTAAGGGGGGTGAGGGATCAACGGGGTGTTGCTCTGGGCCAGGAAGTTGGCAATGATGAAGGCTGTGTGGCTGGTGGCATTGTCATGGTGGAGCTTGACCGTGTCTTTAATGTCAGTCCTCACGCGTGCGATCCGGCGTTTCAATCTCCTGAGCACCTCCAGGTAAAAGGCTGAGTTTACAGTTTGTCCCTGCGGTACAAACTCACAATGGACTATTCCTCGGGTGTCAAAGAAGACAATGATCATCGTTTTAATGCGCGACTTGCTCATTTGCGCTTTCTTGGGGCGTAGGGATGATTTTGTGTGCCATGCACAGCTCTGCCTTTTCGACTCTGGTTCGTATTCAAACATCCAGGATTCGTCTCCGGTTACTACAGAGTTCAGAAAGTCCGGTTCATTTTGAATCAAATCCAACAATTCTTGACAGCGCAAAACTCTTAAGTTCTTTCTGGTCTTGCGTCAACACTTTCGGCACAAGCTTCGCACAGACCTTAAGCAGTTGCAGATCCTCGGTCACTATCCCATGTACCACAAATGTGGACATGTGTAATGTGTCAGCAATTTGCTGGATGCTTAATCGACGGTCGGTACGCTAAACTTCGAGCACACGATCCACGTCCTCGTCAGTTCTGGCCGTTGTTGGGCGTCCTGAACGGGGTTCGTCGGCGACCTCCTCCCGGCCCTCCTTGAACGCCTTGTGCCACTTCCCAGACTGTGATCTTGAAATGCAATCGTCCTTGAAGGCTTTTTGCAGCATCTGGAATGTTTCGGTTGCATTTTTTCCAAGCCTCACGCAAACCTTTATGGCGTATCGTTGTTCAAGCGAACGCTCCATCGCGCTATGTTACAAAAGTTGAAAACACTTCAAGCGGAGGCATGTATCTCCCCTCACACTGATCGAACTCAACTGACGACCGGATGGATTGAAAGGGCATATCCCTCCACCACATTTCCCACAGTTTTACCGTGCTGCCAACTATCGTCTCGTCACAATAACATTATGGTCATTACTTTCATAATGGACCCTGTATAAGCCAATCACTGGTTCACTTTGTATGCTTCCATCAATGTTGTTCTAACTAAACTCTTTAACTTCTTATTCTTTAATTATAATTGAATCCTAATTTTTACCGTCACTATTGTTTTATGAAAAGTACAGGTAAATAAAATGTTCGCGAATTTACTAAACTCTATATTATTTTCTCCACTCGTTCATCACACGCTGCAAATATTTACGGCTACAATTTAGACCACGGCATCTATTCGTAGTAAAACTATATCGTGAGACCGCATTCTTGTTCATTCAAGCTTCAAATACTAAGCCTAGGTTCATAACACAATTTTTACTGCCATTTTTGTTTTTGCCATTAAATATAAATCACATATAATCATAATTTCGGATAATTCTAATATATTTAGAAACACAAATTGAATAATTTAACTTTGGTCTCTCTTCATTAAATTCAAATAATTTGATCAGAATTTCAAATAATTGAATTATGATGCATTAAAATCTATTAAATAATTCATAATTTTGTTCCGTTTATTAAATCTAAATCATATGATTAGAAATTTCGATAATAGGAGTTCTACACTCTTTATATACATGTATAGATTAATTATTTATAGATTTTTCTCCCTTCATTATAACTAAATCATCTATTCGGAATTGCGTATATAATTGTATTTGAATAAATATAACACAAACATGACATATCCTGATCGCTCAATGAGAATTTTTAGATGACAGAGCGCCATCTAGAGGAACAAAACTGAACTAAACGTCGATTTAATTTGTTCTGTGATATTTGACCAACCCAATTTCTTGATAAATTATTTAATAAAAAAACATTCACGAACGCGATTTGGGCTGCTGGCCCTCGTTAGCGTGGTTCAGGCTGTATCTCAACGGCTAAAAATTGTAGCCCAATAGGCTTCCTGAAAAATCAAGTATTGGGTATTTAAGGCCAAATTTGCGCAAATACCCTGGTCATGTGACAAAAATAATTTTAAAAATAGAAAAAAGAAGAGAGCCAACAGCACAAAACGCGTTCGTGGTGGTTTTCTAGGTTTATTAATAGATCGGGTTGTCCAAATATCACGGAACAAGTTAAATCAACGTTTAATTGATTTTAGGTCCACTAGATGGCGCTCTCTCATATAAAATGTCCATGTGAGTGGTCAGGATATTCAAATTTAGTTTTTTCATAAACATCTGACATTTATTCTATTTTGAAAATTATTTTTCAACAAACATGTACGTATATAAGTCAATAAAATGAATCATCTTTGTCATGTGATTTTCTATTTTTCAGTCTTATTACGATTATATTTCAAATGAAGGTTTCAAAAAGAACTTTTCAATCCGGACTTTATTTAAATAATTGTTATTTAATGGAGGAGCTAAAAAGAAGTTTGGGCAGTCTCCTACCAGAAAAAGTTCCGGGTTATTTTTGGGCTGGAAGTAAATTAAAGACATCGGTTCGTGATCTCATTCCGGATATCGTGCCTGTTTCAAACTAAATAACTTGAAGTTTTTTGGGCATTGATTTATTACATGAGATTGCTTATTGCTTTTTACCGCCTTCTCATTAGAACCAATTGTGTGCAGCCCATTTAGATGTTAGTTAGTATTTTGTTTCGAATACTTAATTACTCCCACGGGAGGGATAAGCCGTTCCTACCATAATTGACCAACTCGAGAACACTATAAGCCTAGTTTGCTATAGAGCTTCCTTCATCGGGTTTTTACCTGAATGATTTTCAATTCCCTCGAGTGCCTGGTGAGAGATTTATTGTTTCGATTAATTGTTACATGAGAGAAACAAAAAGAGCAGATAAACCCGATTTAGAAATAGTATAGACACCTAAAATTTCACTGGGCCTAAATAAAAAAAATAAAATATATATCTTGATTGTTCACCTGTAATCGACTTTTATTCCATAATCAACGCTTAGTTGATATTGATTTCGATAGATGGCGCAAACTGGTAGCAACTGTCAATTAGGTGATCAGTAGTCATTTATTATTTATTTTCAGCCATATTTTTCTATTAAAATATAAAATGATATTTATTAATATTCTTTTTATGTTCTGAAAAGGCATTATTCATCTTTTTTTTCTTTCTTATCTACACATAATCATATCTCTCACAGGGTGTCAAGCTTTAGATAGTGTCTGCTGGGAATGGGTAGAGCTCATCAGAGGAGATATGACATCCATTATGACTGGGTGAAGTAGAATGCGTCTGCTTTGTCATTAAAACTGGGTGCACTACTCAGTAGCAGGCCGACTTAACAATATGAAATGGCCGCCTCTGACATAAAGAACAGACGCTAGGTGCGGCCGATCCTAATATGGAATACAGATGCTGCTCATCCTGCATCCCTGGATCAATGCCCTTACAAGGCACTATCAGTCAGGTGAATTCAGTTTTTTAGTGAGTTTGTTACTGCTCCCCCCCCCCCTCTTTTTTCATCCTGGCTTAGGACCGGCAAAGGTGGAATTAGTATTCATATTCAATAATTGTATTAAGAAGGCTTTTATTAAGGGAATCACAATACAATGCGATTGTTTAATCAGATCAATTCGCATGTCATCCTCACTACCTTTGCAAATAATATCTTATATGATTGTGTTGATATTTTTGCTGTAAAATCGTGAACAAAATACTAATAAACTATATATAACATTTTTATAAAAATATTACAATTTATTTAATAATACGAAAAAGGAATAAATTTCAAACGCATATTTATATAAGGTATCAGAAACTATGAATTATAAAGATAGGTATTCGGTCATTTCTCACAGTTTAATTTAGCCATGGTGAATTCTTTCCAGCCGCGGTTTACATCCTGGTAGAGAGAGAAAAAAAAAACACCGAGCCGCAATTAGGATACACACGTGTCTAATTATATATATTCACATTTTATACTTCTATACGGATATCTTTTTATGAATATTAGGTCAGGAAATTATCACAAATAAATATAAAATAAAGATATTTTATGTTTAAAAAAAAGTTCCTACATTTCCTATCTCTTCACACAGAAGATACTTCTTTCAAACAAACATTCTCCTTTATTATATTTGTGTCATAATTCCTTTTCAAAAATGATTGAAACTAACGTTCTGCTGAACAACAATAAAAAATATATCTGTTCAATATGAAAGCACAAATATTTATGTACAAAAATTGTGTATTTGTTTTAACACATTAACTAGTACAAAGCAATAACGCGCCATCTATATATAAAATGAAAGGATTTGAGCACGAATGTTTCTTTTATATACAATATAAACTTCTACTGTATGCATTAACTGCATAAATTGCAGTAGAAAATGAAAACTGTATATCTGAAATTTAATAGAATTAATAGAATTTGGGTAGCCTATCCATCTATCAAATTATTTAGAAAATATACGAATTTAAAAAGGTATGAACTGATTAGTAGAAAGAGCGTGAAATGTTTATTGATACAAAAATTGTGTATATCCCCTTTCTTATGAAACGCGCTATAATTAGTTGTTAAAACAATCAGTGAGATTTTTTAGAATGCCAAGAATAGCTATAAACGATATACCTATTGGTAAATAACCCTATTTTCGCAATGGTTTCTAGTAGGTATTTTTCAAAGAGGTATTTCCTTCATCCAGCACAAAATGGCTAGAAATTGCTAAAAGAATCCTAACGATAAAATAACTGTCTATGACTTGGCCCAAGTGTTGATCGTGCGATTTTCTGGAAGAAAACTAATAAAAGATTCTCTGGAAAGAATATTTTCAATCAATATTTTGGTCTTCAAATCCTCTCCTCGTGGTGAAAAAAGAAATTTTATTTGAGCATGACCCCCCTGGTCAATATTCCGAACATCATGAATGCATATACATAGTTAGTTCATTTAACCTGACATATTGCGACTAACGGAGAGAAAGTTTTTTCCCAATTATAACTTATGTGTCTTACTCCAGCCGTAACCTAAATATTATCAGGAATGCTAACATTCTACCCTATCCAGATAAACCACATCTTTTTTCTTTCACCACCCAAATTAATGTGAAATTTAATTGCATCAAAATCAGAGATAATCTATGCCAGCGACGTTTAATGTTGATACAAGTATGTAGTATGTAAGTTTTTCTTAGTTAATGCCATGGCATCAGGCGACGTTTTATGCATTATATATGTTCTTCTGTTGAAGGGAAGAGATGCCGAAACTTTGAGACAGTCTTAATAAAATAAAAATACTCATCTCCGGAATCCTTTATAAATTTTAAATTAATTTACAGGTGATTTATATCCATTGTTATGATTTTATTAGTAACAGAGGCGTGAAATGCTATTTTAAAGGATACCAAATAGCATCTCAGAGATCTGTTGCTTGCGCCTGTACATTCATGTATTATATATATGTACAATGGCAAATAACAGAGTAGTCGGGTAATTTTAATACATTACAAAGTATATACCATACTGATATTTGATAATTGTTCCCATACATTCCTGCATTTACCAAAAATATACATACAATGGCAAATAGCAGTGGAGTGAGGAAATTTCAAAACAACATTACAAGATAGAAAAGCCCAAGATTTAATTTTGAAGCTTAATCAATGTAATAAAACATACTAGAAAACATATTGCCTAAATCTTTTATAATTTATTTATTTCATGTTGTTAGGATTTAATATTTTTCAAGTGCTCTAAAATATGCCTTCCAAAATATCTATACAAAATATTGTTCCTAGAAATAAAAAGTGCGTTTAATATATATAAAAATATTTACCATGTTATTAATACTCTAGTACTTGAGGTACAGGTTTCTTTAGAAAAAAAAACTACACGAAACAAAATTTAATCAATATGGACATTTTAATCGGAATATAATGTAATGTGTCAAATCAACCTAAATATTTGACTTATCAGAGAAAAAAAGTGTAAAATAAATGTATCAAAATATATTTATTTGTTATTCTATAAAGAAAAGAGTCATGTTTTATGGGAGGAGATTATAAATGGAATATGATTCCCCTAAGTTTGGAGTTGTTAGAAACATGGCGGCTGTAATGGCTCCAGGATTGTAGGAGATCAGGATGCAGGGCTGCCCGCTCATTAAGTCTCGCTGAAACACGCCGGGAAATTGGAAGGTCTCCAGCCCGCACATAACACGTAATCTCCTTTAAATTGACATCTGCGGCGACTTTAAAGGGCGCGGCGTCGAAGGAAATGGGATTATAGCGGCTCTGATTGCCTTGACTGGCCGCAACATCCTGAACATCCTTGAAATCGATCCTTGAGACAATAGCTCGGGTTCACGGGGGGTGTTTGATAATTCAATATTGGTCTCGGCCATGCTAAGCCTCTATGTGTTTACATTGAGGAATCCGTGATTTGAAAGGTTTACCCACTTTAAAAGTTGCATAATTAGATTGAATTCTTACTATAAATCTAAGCGATACAAACCCCTTTTATGTCTATAAAATGATTAAGAATATATTTTGCATATTTAAATCCGTTATATAATAAGAATTTATATTATTTTTTAAATAAATTAATAATAATTTATAGAAAAATATTACCTATTGTTCTCACCCATGCAAACCATCTACATGTGTTTTTACATTGATGATGATATCTTACATATTTATATCAGTGTTTAAAAGATTTCATCCGCTTTGAAAGAGTTTTCCATATATTTAACAATTGAAATTTCACACCTTAAAAGTGAAGTGCGTCCAGTTACCTTATGCTGAATATTAAAATCTGATAGAGTATATTCAAGAGGACAAATATCATTTAAAAAGACGTACTATTGATGTCGGACCCTAAAAAAACTAAGCTAACTAATAATTATTTAAATATTTATAATAATTGGTGTTTTAGAAATAGTCTTATATGCAGAAAACATATATACACAATGAATGCGAATTAAGCAATTTAGTTCGATAACGGGCTAATTAGCATATTCCGTTTGATCCTCATGCATTTACACAGTATTTGACATATTCAGATGGAACTTCAAAACCAATGAGCGTTAGTTTTGAAAGGAACTATAGAGTTTCAGCCCTATATATATAATACGAGATAGAGTTCAATATAATTTTTCCTCCAAACCAAACAGCGCTATAAATGACCGTTTCCCAAACTATACATTAGTCCAAGTTAGTGAATAAACTATCCCGGATTGTTTCATTATTTTTTGTGAAAACTATTTTTTGAAATGTCCATTTTTCAACTCTACGCAATCATAGTTTGTAACATAGAAGCCTTGCATAGAACCCATATAGCCCAGACTAAAAAAGTAATATTCCAAATGATTATTGTTATAAACCTTCTCGGGTATATTAAGAAATGTGATGATATTCTATAACGAGCTATGTGCTATAATCTAAGCTCTCTGAACAACATAACAGTTTTAAATGCGTATCTTTTTCAGTGTGTGGATTGATTAACATAGAAATCCTGATGAACATAAAGAATTATAATGTTCATGATTGATTAAATAATATTGCAAAATGTGCAAGAAACCATCTCTAAATATTCATTAAATAAAATCTATATTTATGATAAAATTATGAAAACTTTTAAAAATACAAAAATATTTTACGAAAATGTGTTCCTTTTTTATATAAATGTCTATTCTTGATAAAATTGTGAGAACGTTTAAAAATACAAAAATGCTTTACAACAATTAGTTCCTTTTCATATAAATCTCAATTCATGATAAAATTGTGAAAACCTTTAAAAATACAAAAATATTTTACGAAAATGAGTTCCTTTTTTTATATAAATCTCAATTCATGATAAAATTGTGAAAACCTTTAAAAATTCTAAAATATTTTACCACAATGAGTTTCTTTTCATATAAATCTCTATTCATGATAAAATTTTGAAAACGTTTAAAAATACGAAAATATTTTACCAAATGAGTTTATTTTTATATATAAACTAGCGGACGTACCCGGCTTCGCCCGAGGTTTTACCCGAGTAAAGGTTTGTCTAACGAACATTTGTTAAAACAATTCTCTATAAACTTATAAAAAAAGATATATTTTGATAATTTGAAACTCGTAAATTTGAATATAAAGTATAGATAAAGTGAACATTTGTTCCCGGTCCCTGTGTGCCGTGTCATCCTGAATTTTGTCTTTCATAATTTTCTACATTACAAAATCATCGTTTTATCTAGTGAACATATTTTCCCGGTCCCTTGAAAAATACTCGATAAGTTGAATAAAGTCATGGTCGTGAATCTCTCGATAAAGTGATTATTATTTCCCGGTCCCCGTGTGCCGTGTCATCCTGAATTTTGTCTTTCCTAATTTTCTACATTGCAAAATCATCGTTTAATCTAGTGAACATATTTTCCCGGTCCCTTGAAAAATACTCGATAAGTTGAATAAAATCATGGTCGTTTATGGAAGATGGACGTAGTTCCCGGAGGTCACCCGCCCCCCCGCGCGCCAGGACCTCTTGATCACTCTGATTGGCCGGCGGCCGGACGGGGGGGGGGAGGGGGGGGGGGGGAGGGGGGGAGGGGGCTCTTGATCCCTCTGATTGGTCGGTGGGAACTTGGACTGTCCAACCAACTGGCCAGCGGGCGGCCGGGGGGGAGGGGCAGATCTCCGTTGCAAGATGGCGTTGCTTGCGAGTTAAAGCTACAAATCTGCAAATAACTCTAAGGATATTAAAGATATTCAAGAAATTATTTTTCGTAAACCTTTCCGGAGATACACCTAATAATATCCCAAATTTTCACGGCGATTGGATGTATGGTTTTTGAATCCATAGAGGACACACACACAGACACACACACAGACACACAGACATTCAATTTTATATATATAGATTTCTATTCATGATAAAATTCTGAAAATTCATTATGGTAATATTTGTATTTTTAATAAATCTCTGCAAACTATGTAGCGATAGTTATAGCGTTTACTATGACAGGAGAAACGACCTTCATGAGTGCTATAATTGCAATAAATATAATAAGACAATATTAATTTTAGGATGATATTGAAGGGATGGTATAGCCTTAAGAGCGATTTATAAATAAAAGTGAAATGCTATATCCATGTTTATTACTCTCCTACATTATTTCCACAAAATAAATTACCAAGAAATTTCAAATATAGATATCTAAAAATATGTAGTTAATATATATACTATTTAAAGCTATTCCAATCAGTTTTTTTATTGGACTGTATTGAATAGATTTTAAATAGTCTATATTATATATATATATATATAGTTATCGAATGATGATAATACTGATTATTACTTATTTCCTATAATCACTATTTCTACTCCCGGGTTCGATCCCCGCATTGGACACTTTTTTTCTGTTTAAAAAAAAAAATGCTCCAATGGCCCCCCAATTCTTGCAAAAGTCCAACCCCACCAGCGGGTGCAAGTAACCTAACGGGGCTCTGGCACATTTGTAAGTGCAAAGTCGATCTGCTTTCACATGTGTAGACATGTGGTGCGCTTACAGTAAAAGCAGTCGCTAACTACCCACCATGATTATCATGGCCTGTACCACGTGTACTAGGGATAAGCAAAAAAAAAAAAACTATTTCTACTATGATAATCACTGCTATATTCTCTAATAATTATAATAATTAGCAATTATTAACAGAATATTAGTTAGATAGAAATTCGCGTGTAAAAAACCTGGGTAAATCCAGATCATTTGGCTAGTAAATATATAAATATCTTTTATAGATATATATAGAATCAATTAATATTTCAATATATGTAGCTCTTTGTTAATTATAATAAATTTCATATTGTCGATTATAATTAAGAAATATATATATAATTAAAGTATACGAAGCCAACACAATGTATTATCATCATTTTGGCAGTTAACTATAAAGTCACAGATGTTTCTTTCCTATTTCTTAAATCATCTCTACTTTCTTAGCTTATTTTTTTAAAGGTGTTCAGGGAAAATATTAGAAGCGCAACCTGCAGTTAAAATTTGGGGATGTTGAAAGCGTAGTTTTATTTCCAATAAATTTTCGTCAAAGTTAAGTGTAAAAATAAAATAAGCAATTGAAACCCAAGATGGCACAGTTCCCATTCTTTTGATTTTGTTGCCGGTTTTATCTGACAAAACATATAGCATTTCAGCCGAGAAAATAAATTGATAGAAAATATAGAGTGTTGGTCTCTTCTCATCTGATACTTTGGTGCGCTTAAAAATTACGGGTTGTGAATAATAAATTATGCCTGTAATTTGGTGAATATAATCTCTATGTGTTTGAGTTGATTTTAAATTATAATTATGTATATATTGGTTATATTATTACTATAATAATTTATAAATACACAACACACACAATAATTATCATAATCAATAAATTGAGAAAGAACGAGTAATCCGTCGAAATAGTTTTATTTTTGTCGTTTTTCATATTCTTCCATGATAATACTCTTTCTTCACTATTTTTATTCAATAGAGTACCAATTAGTCCATATTGATATTTTATTTCAAAGTTTCTCAAGATAACGGGGTGTTCCCTTTTAAAGAAAACTATCAATCAGGTAAATCTGATGAGATATTAAAATTCTCCATCTGATATACACATTTTTGTGAAAAATAGACACTTCGGCCAGTTATAGTTTTTTATTTTCTCAACTTTTCGACAAAAATCTTTTGTTGCACTAGCGCGCCATCTGTTATGAAAATCCGAAGCTATTTTAGACGCGTATAAGATTCTTTTTGAAATTAAACAATTTCTACTGCAATGGAAAAATAAATGGGAAAGCCTGGCTCATCAATGGTGAACCCTCCCAGCGGTTTTGCCAGTTTAGTAAGGGCAGTAGAAATTGTTTAATTTCGAAAAGAATCTTACGCGTCTAAAATATTTTCGAAAATTCTTTTGTCTTCGTCAGGTGAAATATAAAAATAAAGCATTTGTCAAGGCGTTAAAAATTGTTCTCTTCTTCTCTAGTTGCCTTGTCGTCTTGAATACCTAGGGACCAAAATTGGTCTTTATTATTCTGAATATAGAACAATTTTTAACGCCTTACCAAATACTTTATTTTTTATATTTCTCCTGATGAAGATACACGATATTTGTCAGGCAACCTCTATCTTCAGGATGATATACACATGTTCAATTTGCTTGATAAAAGATTTGCACTCGAAAAACTGTGTATAACCGATTACCTGTTTTTCATTGATACTCTTATAATTAATATGTTGCAATAAACCACTGGGAGGGTTCAACACTGATAAGATAGGCCTCCCATTGATTTATCATTGAAGTAACGGCAGTAGAGGTTTGTTTTATTGAAAAAAGTAATTCATACGCGTCAAAAATAGATTAGATTTATGATTCTTATCATTGCTTTTTTCTTTTCTTTTTGAACTCAATGATAAGTCCATATTAGTCGGGATGCCTTAATAAAAGAGTTTTATTATTGCTGTGTAAAACAATAGATGGTAACGATTAAAATGTGTGAAAGATAGAGTGAATAGACTCCGTTTTGTATTAACACTGATGGAGAATACGTAGAGGTATAGGGGAGAGTACGAACAGAAAATGATAAAAACGAGACTGTTGTACAATCTGAAGAATATTCTACAGGAGTCGACAAATTAAGAACAAGCTGATTCGTTATCTACAATCTTTTTTATCTCGTCTGCCCTCGGTTTGTTTGCTTTATCGTCATTGAGTTAACAAACTTCGTCCATTCAAAGAAACCTTTAGTCCTAACTTGCTACTCCTATCATATTGGCCTTTTAAAATTATACCAACAATATCTGCCTGTGCTATTTCGTCATATATCCATTTATCAATGAATCAAGATTATTTTTACCATCTGAATATATCTATTTATTCTGAATATTCAACTTAGGGGGGGGGATTTTTATTCACACACAAAAAAATATAATTTTTATTACACTTTCTTTATATACTTTTCATTGTGTTATAATATTATTATGTTATTAAAGAGAATTGATTAAATATTATATCCAGTTACAATAACTTTATATTTGTAAAACCTTTTAATCACTTCAAATAAGATAAAATGACAAAATAAACATAATGTCAATGTTTTAAAATTTAATCAAACAATTAGTATGATAAATATTCACAAAATAGAATAATTCGTGAATATACAAATACTTGTATTTTATATTATTGCTTCTTTTGTGAATATTAAAATTGAATATAAAAATGAATATTATATGCATATTTTTAAAAGAGAGTTACCCTTATTTACACAACTAACGTATTATTCGAGGATAATATTGAATTTGTTGAAATATTTTATTACAAAAAATATATATCCGATGTGAATTATCTTGTCTCCTTCAAAACAAAGGAATATTAAAGAGCACTTCAGTCAATTGTTTGAAAAAAGTATGAACATCTTTTGTTATATAAAGATCTCAATTATCTTCCTTGAGAAAGATTCGTCTAGACTAGAAGAAAGACAATTAGTTCTAAGTCTGAAATATAGTCTTTGGATTGCCTTTGTACGATTCCGAGAATAGAATAAATGTTGTTTTTATCTAGGGTCAGAAACTATAGAAATAAAGGAGAAATATGTGTGTTTGTTAGGCAAACGTTGCCACAATATTTCACATTATGAACGAAATTCTGTTAGTTCTGGAAAGATAATTCCTCGACCTCCGAATATGCAAATATTAGTTAGATAACAATCTAATTCTTGATTTATTTTCGGATTATAATTTGACAATATATGGGGTTAGTTCTGGAAGAAACAATTCTGACCCCTGAATATGAAAATAAGTTAGATAACAAGCTAATGAAAATATCCTATGTATTCCAGATACATTACCACAATGTTTGATTTTCCGGGTGAATATTTGACATTATAATTAGTTAGTTAGGGGAAGAAAATAATTTCGACCTACCAATATGCAAATGAGTTTGATAACAAGCTTATAAAATATCCTATTTATTCTGGATACATTACCACAATGTTTGATTTTCCGGGTGAATATTTGACACTATAATTAGTTAGTTAGGGGAAGAAAAATAATTTCGACCTACCAATATGCAAATGAGTTTGATAACAAGCTTATAAAATATCCTATTTATTCTGGATACATTACCACAATGTTTGATTTTCCGGGTGAAAATTTGACACTATAATTAGTTAGTTAGGGGAAGAAAATAATTTCGACCTACCAATATGCAAATGAGTTTGATAACAAGCTTATAAAATATCCTATTTATTCTGGATACATTACCACAATGCTTGATTTTCCGGGTGTGAATTTGACACTATAATGAGCTAGTTATGGAAATAAATAATTTCGACCTACCAATATGCAAATGAATTAGACAACGGGTTAATAAAATATTCTAGTTATTTTGGATACATTACCACAATGTTTGATTTTCCGGTTGAAAATTTGACACTTTAAAAGAGGTAGTTCTGGAAAGAGATAATTTCGATATCTGAATACGCAAATTAGTTAGTTAACATGCTAATAAAAATATGCTTAGTATTCGAGATACATTACCACAATTTTTGATTTTATCTGGATGTAAATTTGATATTATATAGAGCTGGTTCTGAAAAGAGATCATTTTGATCTCAGAATATGCAAATTTGTAAGATACTAGGCTGAAGAGTATATTCACTGTATCACGGAATCATTATCACAATTTTTACCTTTTCAAATGATATTTTAAGATTATTAAAATAGACCTTGAATGATTCAGTTTCATTGTTTCGTAATTACACATCAGGCAATTATCAGATAAATATTCCCATCTAGAGAGAGAGAAAGAATTACATATTTTTATTATATCCTATTGTTCTATTATATTTATACTATTTATATTATTAATAAACATTTTTTATGAGAAATAATATTGTTTGGAGAGACCTGGTCATTTGTCTAGTAGAACGCTATCAATTGGAACAATATCATCTGAACGTTGATTTATGCATGTTCCATGAAATTTGGCCAACTCAATTTATTGATAAATCGTGGTTGGGTATTCTTGATTTAACATGAAAATGGGTTGGCCAAATATAATGGAAAAGCTTGAATCAACGTTTCGTTTTTTTTTTTTTCAGTAGATGGTGCTTTGCCGTCTAAAATTCTCATTAAAGCGGTCAGGGTATATGTTTTTACCAATACCAAAAGAGGCACCTCTTCCTTTAAATGAACATCAAAATATGCACCGTGTATCACCTTAGTATAAATCCTTACTAGTGATGATAATTATCCACAATACCAAGTTTTGGAAAATTCTTTATCACCACTAATCAAGTTTATAATAGGTTGATTCCCAGTGCAACGTTCTAATGCACAAATAAAGGGATATGTTCATGTTTTGGTATATGAATATCATCCTCCTTCAACTTTATGTATTATATATATATATATATGTTACTCTACTCTATGTATTGTTGAAACTCCATATTAAAATAAGGCACTTGTTCAGAGTAGATCCAGCCATGGATATTATTGCCTACGTGAGGGCATTTGCCTCTCATTTTTTAGAGGTGCTCCGTTCAGCGACGTGACTCAATTACGAGGCTGACACGGCTGGGAAATTCATAAAATTAATGAGTTGGACACATCCCATTCAAGTAGTTAACTGCTCCCAACTTCTGGTATATTCACCCGCACTACATAATCCCACATCTTTTCTATAATGTCTCAGGTAATTCTGGATTTACTTCGGCCTTTAATCTTAACTTCTTGTGTGAATTGCAACAAAACGTTATTGATACCGTATGGTTATAGTTATGAGCATATATTCACTTATATTTTCTGATTAACATGTACCAAAATGACACCTATCCTTTCAAAATATGCATTAAAACAAAGTATTTAGTTTATCGGTAGTGAGAAAAGAATTCGACAACCTCGAATTTAACAACCTTTTACAATATTCAACAGTATTTCCGGCTCCTATGGTAGGATTTCATGAAATCGGTGCTGCCACTGTATTGATGAAGGTCATATACCGAAACTGTTATGCATGTCTGAATTATCCAAAGCTGGTGTTGTGGTACATTCTTTTATAACTTCCTGTGCGTTCTTCTAGGCAGGGATGATAGAAAAATGAATTGTTTCATGTTTTCAAAGGAGAAATACCTCTTTTAGCTTTTGAATACCATTATCCCGCTATAATCGAACAGAGAAACATACAAATATTTGGAAGATTGATCAACCTAATATATTTCAATAGAAAATAAGATTGGCCACTTATAATGAAAAGAAACGGGTATAAAGATAAAATATAATATTATTATTTATAAGGCACTAACGCGCTATCTATATATATAATAAATGAAAGCATTAAAGCACGAAGTTTTTTCTTACATAAAACAAAATTCTACTTCCTTACTGCGATAAAATATTGAAACGGTTAGAATCATTAGATTTGAACCCAACCAGTGGTTTCTCCAATTTAATCTAGCAAACAGCCTTTTAAAGCTCTCTAATACTGTATTGGAAGATTCTGTTTATATATGCTAAACAAAAGGGTGGATTCTCAGAAATGGTATTCAAATAAACTATGTACATAAACTTTTTAGGACAGTAGAATTAACATAAATATTTGCATCGAGTAATTATCTTTCTCAAACAATAAGGACAAATTAATTATGAAGCAATAACCTCTAGAACTTAATCTCGCTTTGGGCACTTTTTTTTCTGAATAAAAAAATCTTTAATTGTCCCTGATTCATGCAAAATTCCAACACCACTAGTGAGTATAAGTAACCAAACGTGGTTCTGACACAATTATAAGTGTAAAAATCGAACGTACTTTATACATGTGTAGACTTGTGTTATATACGGTGAAAG
>CP092886.1:41939058-41970754 GCA_030710605.1 Cordylochernes scorpioides
CAGTCGCTAACTACCCACAATAATCAAAATGATCTTTACCAAGTTTACTAGGGATAATAAAATAATTATAATAACGAATAGATTCAAAAAGGATAAGTTTCTTTATTTGAAAAAACAATTCGAGCTTTCGGGCGCAAGCTGCCCTTCTACAGGAATAATTGATACAATTTCAAGTAGTTATGTATGTACAGTTATATATATTTTATTTGAATGGTTTCTCGCTTTGGTCTTGTATAGCGTGAGTGGATCACATGCCCGCGTGATTTAGTTTAAATCAAAGAAAATCCTTGATAAAGAGAGGCGTGTTGCCCCCGTTTCAACATTCATTCGCACAGAGATCCTCAACTGAAAAACGGTTTTGTAAGTATTGCCATAAGAAGTGCTTAACAAATCCAACAGTTCATGGGCAAACATCTTGTCCAATAATGGTAATTAACGTGTTGATATTATTGACTGATAGGATGTAAGTCTTTAGGCTTTGTTGTCGACACATGTTCTTTCTTGATATATTCAATTGGTCTCGGTAGTATCTAAAATAACAATCTAGAAATTTAATTTGAATTTCTATAGTAGAGTGAGAGAGTAAAAAATAATTAATTTTGTGAAGACAATTAGAAAGGAATGATTTAAGATAAAATTGTGAAAAATGTTTTTGAACTACAAAAATATTTTCTCACAACGAGTTCATTTTTTATTTTAAAATACAAGCTTTCAAGCGATTGTTCTTCAATGGGCTTAATTTAAACACGAACCATATCATACAAGATATATTTTTTCTACGAGTTGTGTTTATTATGTACGTTTCTTATGTCTCGTATGATATAGTCTGTTTTTTAAGCCCGTTGAAGAACAATTATCGCTTGAAATCTTGTATTATAAAATAAAAAAAAACTCGTTGTGAAAAAATATTTTGTAGAAATATATGATTTACATTCGTAGACAATTAACCGAAAGGATAGAGGTGCCTTTAGCGTTTTTTAAAGGATTCGAAACAATTGAAAAAGGTTATATATATATAATTTGTGATTGAATATTAGAAGATATGATTTGTATCCATTGATCGCATATTAAAAGATATTGACGTCTAATATTATAGTAGTTTTGCTAAAGCTGCCCCCACAAATATGAGACATAGGTAATAAAGGTTTTGAACACAGATCCTTTAAACCCATTTTCCAACTTTCTACAAAAAAAAAAATAGTTTTATTTCTAGAGAAAAATAATTTAATAAAACGACAAAGACTTCCAATTTAGTTTTACTTAAAGTAAATTCAAAAATATCATGAAGTCTTATTAAAAAGATATTTATCAACTCTAATATTGTAAAGAAATACTCTCGTGAATAGAGGTTTAGAAGAATGGTCTATTCAGGAAGTCCAATTAATTAGGTTTCCGACATTCCCATGCCTAGAGGTATATGTTTCTTCATATCATGCCGATTCTTTTCTAGATCTTTTATCAATGATGATAAATAACAATATGTATAGAAGATTTATTCTCTCTTTTTCGATTAAAAAACCTTTATATAATTATTTTGAAGATTATTTGTTGGTTGGAAGTTGATTCGAAGAAAAACACACCAACCAATAGTTCAACTCCCGACGTTTCAGTGACGTCACTCTGTCCCCTGAAGACACTATTGATTGATGTGGTTGTGTTTAATACAATTATTGTTATTTTTTTAAACTTAGATTACACATCAAATTTATATATGGTGTGTATAATTTTACTATGATGCACTTGCGCGTATATCCGCGCGTATTATCGAAATTCGAAACTATTTTATCACTATAAAAGGAAGTTCCAAAAATGCAATATAACAGCGTTATGGTAGATTAAACTGGCGAAACCGCTGGGAGGTTTCACCACTGATGAGCCAGGCCCTTCCTTTAATTTTTCCATTACAGTAAGGGCAGTAGAAATTGTTTAATTTCAAAAAGAATTTTACGCCTTTAAAATAGTTTCGAAATTTGATAATTTTACTATACAATATTTCCATAACTTCAATTATAGGAAAAAATTATTCTTATGTATGTACCTATATTTTTGAGAGTTGATCCAATTTATATATAAATAAAATTGACTCTTAAAGATGCGCTGTATATATAAGTATGAAATGTACTATTTTAGTGTAAATATTGTAAATTGTGTTATTTAGCCGTCTATGATTATTTGAAAATATTTTTTTGAAATTTTATTCTCATTACGAGATATAGGTTTGATGAAATAATTCTAAAAGTATATCTGAAAATAATTTCAAATATTTGCGGATAATTTCAGATATAATCTAGGGTTCAGAGTATCGTCTCTCCATATTAAGTTAAACCAACCTTTTTATATTACTCACTGTTTGCGGGCCCACGCCTGGCTACCTTGCCCAGACACTGACATCGCCAACCTTCCTATCACTGTCCGCTGGTCGTCCCTCCGGTGATGAACGTTTTAAGTACAAATGCTGACGTCATATAACGGCTAACCTACACCCTCTTCCCCATTCGGCTTCCGCCCGAGAGTCCTAAATAGTCTGTTGGTTAAGCGACATGTTCACCGGTATTAGTCCTACAGCTACATTAATAACGTTATTTGAAGACCTTCAACATCATTTAGCGGCCATTCGGCCTTTATGGCTGGTTGACGACGCCCTCACCATTCTCGCGTCGGCCAAGTTTTTCCTTAACCGTGAGGTTAGTGCTGAGCATAAAGAGCCCCTGATTGCTTGAAGGGAAAGAATTTTCGTTGTTAAAAGAGCCTTTTTGACTCTACATAATTGTGCATATTTAATATATAATTATTTTTATTTTTCAAGATACCCATAGACCAGCTTTTATGATGGTTGAGGTAGAGCTTGCGCCACGCTGACGAGGGCCAACAGCCCAAAAACTTGTCTTTAGGCCGTGGTTAGCTCTTATTAAATAATCAAGGAAGGGTACTTGGCAATATCTTAAATAATTTAAAATCAACTATTAGTTGAAGTTTATACCGAAAAATCGCGTAAGCAATGAGCTACTTTTATTCGCACGATTAGGAGATGCCCTTTTCTTTAACGTATTCACCTGATATCAGTACAATTTCCCTTTTGTACTATTTCCACATAGTTTGGCCATCCCACGTCCTTCTGGCTTAAATACCCGTTTATTATTATTAAACCTCATTACACCCACTCCCCTATATCCTATTGCCTTAAACTTTATTATATCAGTAAATGAATTAAGTTTAAAAAACTTTAAAATAGAACCTTATTATTATAAATTTTTACCAATATGCTGAAAATTATATTTTATTGAGTACTCATCTTTTCATTTTTATCAAAAAAACTGTAAAAACACATTACTTAAAATTAATATCACCAGGCTTTAAAATTCTAAAGGAAAATGATAATGGTGGGATGGAGAAAGAAATTTATAAAATGCTGAGAAATATCAATGGGCCAAACGACCATTTGTACGAATTCTTGCGCTGGCAACAACGCCGACATGGGCAGCTCTAATTCCTCTCGATGTCGGCTATAAATCCCTGCCGTCTATGGCATCGATACGCCACCAAAAGAACATAAAAACAAGCTTCACTTTGTTAAAACATTTAGTCTAACTTTTATAGTTCATATTCCCTCTCCCCTGGATAGTGATGTCTAATTTTCACATTCTACTCATAAATCCACAATTTGTAAAGAAAACGCTCGTATATAACAATTCAAGTTTCCTTTCAAATATTTTAACAATTGATTATGTTCACATCAGTATTGTGAGAAAATTTTTTAAAACGCTTTTCACAATCTGGTGACTTTGCTTAGACTTTTAAAGATATAGATCCCAAGAATATTGATCAAACATTATATGTTCTATTTACAAGAGAGAAAGAGAACAAAATAAAATAAACTTATGATGAGTAAACAAAGAAAAACTTATTTTCTTCTCCCGGTTAGCGCCTATTTTCTTGTGATCTTGCCCACATACTCTGTGAGAGAGATTAATCAATCAAACTTGAAATATATACAATTTTAACTTGAATCATGAAATTGGGTATCTATTTTTCACACAGTTAATCTCAATTCTTGGTTCTATAGATTGTAAATAAAACGCAATAAATATAGTTTGTATATTAAAGTTTCCAATGCGAATATTGAACTTAAAAAATATATACAAAACAATTTTATCTTGAATCATCAATTTAATTAGCCAATTTTCACGTATTTCACCTCAAATCTTGGCTTTATAGATTGTAAAAATAAACCACAAAATATATATGTGATATACCATGATCTCGGGCTTTAGCCCTCATTAGTACGGGGGGGCTTCGATTTCTGTCTGAATTTGCATACTGGTGTTTGGACTCATTTTTCTATCACCACTAGTAGTTTTTACTAGTTAGAGTAAAGGTAATATATAAATAAAGGGCGAGGTGCCTCTTTTGGTGCATGAATTCTATTCTCTCGAAATTTTGACGGGAGAGGTTTCCTTTATTTCTTATATATATATACGATATAAGTATATGTCTACGAGTAAGATATACGAAAGAAATTTCGGGGCCAACTCATTACAATGAACAACATGTATATAAAATCTTCACTACTCTCCTGCTGGATAAAACATTTGTTTATAAATATTTTAAATATTTCAAGGCGATTGATGAAATGAGAGAAGAAGTGCTCAACTCCACAGACAACGGCTGATTGCCCCCCTCTCCCCTCTAAATTGCTTTTCCTCCTCACTCATGTACATATATAACCTTTAGGGGAATCCCCTTGTAAGACAATAGTGTCTTAATAAAGGTTTTTTTGTTGTTGTTGTTGTATACGATATATTGATATTTTTTATAAATATTCTATATAGGCGTGTTTTTTTTTAAATATATATATCACTCTGGTCTTCTCTTTACTTTATTTTTTCACACTTTCCTATAGGAACTAATGTTGCACTTCCCTAAACATTGAAAGAGCTGTGTGGCAGGAATGTGTTAACATGTCCATGTTCCAGAAGAGCCCAAGGTGAGCTCTGAGCCCGGGCGCAAGTTCTCCACTGAGAGCGCGATCACGCTGAAGGCCACGGTGGCGGAGAACGGAGCGACCTACAGCTGCGAGGCGTGGCACCCAGCGCTGGACTCGCCGCTCATCTCAGCCGTGCTCATCAGCGTGCTGCGTGAGTTCACCTGTGTCTCGGATATTAAAGTCTAAACATTACATTTTAATATAGAAACATCAACATGGTCTTGAAAAAAAATTCCAGAAATGACACCATTCCATCTCCATCATATTCAAGTATCTCTGCTAAAGGTACCTCATGATTTAATATAAGGGTAATTTTCATTTTTATCTTATTTATTTCTATCCGATAATGAAAACAAAATATTCGAATTCTCTCAAATTTTACGCTAGGATTTCTCTGGCAAATATTTGTATAAATATTTATTATTTCTCTCTATTATGATGCATTAGCGCGCCATCTGTTATCAAAATTCGAAACTATTATAGAGAGAGAAGCGTATAATTCTTTTTAAAATAAACAATTCCTGAAATACCCGTTCCAAGAGTCTAGCAACAGTATCACTATAAAGGGAAGATCGAAAAATGGAATATCACAGCGGTATGGTAGATTAAACTGGCGAAACCGCTGGGAGGGTTCACCACTAATGAGCTAGGCCCTCTAATTAATTTTTCCATTCAGTAAGGACAATAGAAATTGTTTATTTTTAAAAATAATCATACGCGTCTATAATAGTTTCGAATTTCTCTCTATATCAAATAATCAAAATGTTGAAGATCTATGAAATTCAGAATACCATACAATATAAATCAAATTTAAATTTTTCTAGTTCAGTATTTCTCTTTATATAAGTTACGTTTTCATTACGAACATAACTCTTCAAAGTGTTTTCATATTTAATCTATTCCATAAATATCGTTAACATTATCGGTATTTTTGGAAGATTCAGTGGGGGGGGGGGGTCTCGAGACATTCTCAACAATGGCCAACACAACTTGCGGTATTCCTTATCGTACAATATAATTAATTATTTCTTTACTTTCAATACATATAGATGGGAATAAATTGTCTTCATGGTATACTTCTAATTACAAAATCTCCATAGCAATTTTTATCCTTTTATATTTTAAAACCAAACATATTACTTTCCATATAAGTGTTTAATATTTTCTAATATTGTGTATTTTTATATAAATATTTCTTCTAAAGTTAATACATGACAAAATAAAAACTCACAAACTCACATATCTCCACATTCGTTGAAAATAACGATTGCAGACAAAAATATACGAACCTCTTATCACAGAATAAAGTTCATCACAGATAAAATATTGAAACAAACCCATTTTTCAATCGGAGTTTTTACTCGTTATCGCGGCGGCAACGTACGCTGGGCCCCGGGGGAGTGAAGCGATAATTTAAAATATCGCGAAGCTGGGCACAAGGGACGGCACACATGTGAAATTAACCGAGAAATAACTCAGCACATCCAAACTCCACCGGAATACCAAACACTGAAATTGTGACAGTAGGAAACACCTGTATAAACAATGTTGCCAGTAAACTTGGCAATTTTGTTGAAATATTTGGATCGAGTTAATCTCCGAAAGAATTATGGTGAAAGCTTAGAAAATATTAAAACGGAATTTATTAATAGAGATAAAAAATATTGATTAAATTCCCAAAAGGCTTTGAAGATAATCTTGTTAAAAATCCCATTAAAAATAATCCTATAAGTTTCTTTACCACAGAGAGACGGGATAATATTTATATAAATGAGAGATAATATTTAATTCTCTCTTATGTCGGAATTGAAAATCCCTATGTAACTTTGATATTATCGAGATAATTGGGATTGTTGCGAGGAGAGACATATCCAGGTCTATAAATAGAATTGGTATTTATCTATATCAGCTTGTGGAAGTTGAATATCATGATTAATTATTGATCTATTATATTCATTCATAGACAAAACTCAAGGAATTTGCACCTTTTAGCATATATATAGGGATTCAGACAATAACTATAATATATTCTATACACAGTGACTATTATATACACACGAGAAAAACAAGTGTGAACAAATTTGATGTCTCCTTAAATAAAAAATAGATATTCGGTGATAATTTAGTTTAAGAGGTTAATAGAATGATGAAGAAAGAGAGAAGAAATGTAAATTAATATTTTCTGTCATATTTTAAAATATATTATGTTTAAGGTCATCCATCGAATATAATTTCATAAAAGGTGTAACTGGGTATATAAAATGATATTATTGCAATTTTCAAGAAAGATGATGGTAAAAGGTCATTGTATATCCCTTGAATATATTGATAGAATTTCATTGAATTGGGTGAAAACACTTAAGCAAAAAAACTTAATACAGAAGACACCATAGAATGCAATCGAATTGTAAATATTTTAGTGCAAAAAAATATAGAGAGCATTATTCTATAATCAATATTAATTATTATCGATAAATGTATCTACAGTTCAACAAAGGATATCTACAGTTTTCAATGCTGGATGTTGAACGCACTTGTAGAACAAATATTTAATGGGATTAGAGTATTTTTTTAGAGATAGGTAATATTTTATATAATTAAATAGTTTAAAACGGGGAAATAGGGACATCAATACCCGTTGAGAGTTGAATAGCTCGGTCCTGGTGTGGCAAATATAGGTATCAATATTTGTTGGAAGAGATAGATATATATAAATAATTGTTAAAAATAAAAATGGCATATCCTGACCAGGAGCACATGTGCTTTACAGAAGACAGAGCGCCATCTGGTGGAACAGAAATCAACTAAACATTGTTTTAGCTTGTTCCTTGATATTTGGCTAACCCAATTTCTTGATAAATCAAGAAAAACCATAATTTATCAATAAGTTGGTTTTACCAAATATCAGGGAACAGGCTAAATCAATGTTTAGTTGATTTCTGTTCCACCAGATGGCGCTCTGCCTTCTTTAAAGCACATGTGCTCCTGGTCTGATTTGCCATTTTTATTTTTGATATCAACACCTGACATTTTTATTTTTTATTTTTTTCTATTAAGTTTTCATATATAATTGTGTAATTCAATAGTTTAATGGGGCAAATAGGGGCATCAATACTCGTTGATAGTGACATACCTCGGTAGGTTAATAGTTCTGATGTAGCAAATAGAGATATCATCATT
Source organism: Cordylochernes scorpioides (assembly GCA_030710605.1). Classification (NCBI taxonomy): domain Eukaryota; kingdom Metazoa; phylum Arthropoda; class Arachnida; order Pseudoscorpiones; family Chernetidae; genus Cordylochernes; species Cordylochernes scorpioides. Next base: position 41,947,223 of record CP092886.1, read on the forward strand.
TTAGTTGAATAATAAAAAAAAAAAAGTGTAATCCAAAAGTTAAATGGAGCCAATTAGGGCATCAATACTCGTTGATATTCACATATATCGATAAGTTAATAGTTCTGATGTAGCAAATAGAAATATCAGCATTTTCGTTGAATGATAGTAAAATAATTCTGTAATCCAATAGTTTAATGGTGCCAATTGGGGCATCAATACTCGTTGATAGTCACATACCTTGGTAAGTTATTAGTTCTGATGTAGCAAATAGAAGTATCAGCATTTTCGTTGAATGGTAGATAAATAATTGTGTAATCCAAAAGTTTAACGGGGCAAATTGAGGCATCAATACTCGTTGATAGTAACATACCTCGTTAAGTCAATAGTTCTGATGTAGCAAATAGAGGTATCAGCATTTTCGTTGAATAAAAGACAAATTATTCTCTAATTCAATAGTTTAATGGAGCAAATTGCGGCATCAATACTCTTGATAGTCACATATATCGGTAAATTAATAGTCCTAGTGTGGCAAATATAGGTGTCAATATTCGTTTAAAGATATTTATATAATTAATTCGTATATCAATAGTTTAACGGACAAATAGGGCCCTCAATACTCATTGAGAATTATATACTTCGGCAAGTCAATAGTCCTAGTGTAGCAAATAGAGTTCTCAACATTTTTGTTGAATGATATATATATATATATAGAGATAAATAATTCTATAATTTAATAGTTTAATAAGCCAATTGAGGCATCAATACTCGTTCCACTACTGTGGAAATTAAGGGCATCATTATTCGTTTTGAAAGATAGATCAATTATTCTGCAATTCAATAGTTTTAATGTGGTAAATAAAGGAATCAGTATTTGTTGAGAGAGATAAATGAATCTATATCTAGCTCAATAGATCTAATGCTCTTCTACAAACATCAATATGTTATCTTATCACCTCTATATTATCTAACGTTCCCAAATTTGAGTCGTCTCTAATAATTAAATTTAGGTTATTAATGAATTGGGTCAATAGATTATTATATAACGTGTACTATAAAGATGTATTATATAGGTGTAATATAAATAATATATTAGTATATATACAACACTGGTGGATGTTATATTTCGCGGCCACGCTGCATAGTCGTCTTTTGGAATTTATTCTGACAGACCTGGGCATACATTTTTATCTTTGGACGAGTAAAGGAAAACAAATTCACTTCTCGTTTATCTCAACTAAATTTATTCATCACAAAAATACTTATTTATATTCAGCAACTTTCTTTCAACAAGTTACCACACAAGAGATATTTTATAAAATAAAGTTTCTTGCATTTAAACTCGGGATCTAATATCTCTCTGTATTTTCATATATATTTTTTCAGTTTTCCAAGTAAATCTACACCAAGGTGTTTTAACTAAATAAATGATATACATATTATTGATAGTATATATAGTGGTACTTATTTGGATAGTAATAAAAACAATATCCTCTTTTATCCAGAAAATAAAAAAAAAAAACGATTGTAATTCTTATGGAATTTTATAACTTACGCCGCACACACACAAATTCACATAGAATTATGTGTATGGTGGAATTTTATGTACTGGATAGCTTCCATCCAATCTCTACACTACAGGATCTCCATCCACGTTATTGTGAGTCCTTTGCGATTGATGCTAGAATATTACGATATACATTTTTCTACTACTATATTGCTTTCATTGTTTAAGTAACATTTTGTTTTCGATAAGTATCATGGAGATAGTGGGTTGATAAAACTCTATAATAAATTGTTATATAAAAAAGACATAATTAATTCATTTTTCATTGTGATCTTATAAAGAATTATTTTTTCCAGGTATATTTTCTGAATATACTTCCATTAAAATTATCACTATATAACGTAATTTATAAAGCCTTTAATATGTTTTTAAGATACCTAGGAATCGCTATAATATATTCGAAAATAAAAAACTTCGTTGTTAAAGGATGAGAGTGTTATTTTTTCGAGCGATTTTATTAAGCTATATACTCCGATATGGGATTTAGAGTAAAATGATTCTCAATGAGCTTTTGCTCAAAAGCTTTCCTTAATTTATACAGAGCTTAATGAAAACTCTTCGATTATAATAACGAAGCATTTCTAATTTCAAAATAAAGCATTTACCTGCTATTTAATTTATTTAATGAAAGAACGTGGAGCTTTTCGGAATATATTCTTTGCTTTCTGCTTATACATTCTAACAAAGATGAAATCATATCTCATTTTATTAACTTGTTCGTCTGAGCAGAAAAAGGTATATGTATCTCAAAAGTCACTAGTTATTTTTAAATAAAAATTCATATAAATGTTTCAATATATGGCTATATTTCACAGAACTCTCTATAAGCTTCGCAAGTTGTATTTACACATCCTAATACAACCTAATAGCAAATTAAATTTATTGCTAGGCATCGGGTTATTAATAGAACGATGCTAAAGAATGCTCCCAAGGCAATAAACTAGGCAATGGTAAGCAGACAAGAAGAAAGAAGGCATGGCGCCCAGCTTTGTCACGGGCCATTGTACAGACAATCTAATCCTCCAACTAATCTCATCCAGTTAGGCCTACAGTAGATATATATATATAAAGCCAATATATAATATTTTGCCTCTAGGTAATATTCTGTGATATATACACCTGTATCCAGCGCTTAGGAGTTAACCATTCTAGTAAAAACGCCGATGTTCTTAAAGAAATTGAATATAAATCAGAATATAAACGACGCTTCACCTTATAATGAGAGACAAAATGTCGTTTGCTGTTTAATTCTTTTCATTTCTTTGTACATGCTTGTTCTGCGGTACATATACTAAAATTAGAACGATACAGAGAAGATTAGCAAGGACCCTGCGCAAGGATGACGCGTAAAATCTTTTCATTTCTTTACAGTGATAAATGTGAGAATTGGGATAATCTACTTAATTGACACCTTTGCATGATATCGATTATTGTAAAATCCGTTAATTGATGAGGAAACACTGACCTATAAGTAGGGAAATTAAAATTATAAAACCAAAACCATAAATGAGAGGAGTGAAAGAACACTTTATAGAGCTATCAACGTGGGGACAAATTTTCCAAAGGTCATGCTAGTTATCATTTATATATGAAAATTCGAAACTATTATAGACGCATATGATTCTTTTTAAAATAAAACAATTTAAAAGAATTTAAAAACAATTTAAAATAATCATACGCGTCTATAAAAGTTTCGAATTGTCATAACAGATGGAGCGCTAATGCATCATAATATACATATAAACAAATAAAAGTTGATTGTACCTTAGGAACATCTCAGTATCAAAATGAAACTCTATATAAAGGTTAACTTGATAGGTATTCTGATTGTTGAAGCTTTGAATGTTGATTTGTGGCAGACAGGTAAAGCCTTTCTCATCAAATTAAAGAATATATTTAAAATATATATATATATATATACAAAAGGCATCTCCTGATCGTGCAACAAAAGGTTGTGATGACTTGCGCCATCTTTCGGAATGAATATCAACTGATCGTTGATTTTAAATTATTCCAGAATTGATATTTATTCCGAAAGATGGCCAAATCATCAAAACGAGTTGCACGATCAGGATATACCTTTTTTCTTAATATATATTACTGTTTATATATATTTCTCTATTTTGATGAGATAGAAAAGTATTAACTGACCGCACAAATCAACATTCAAAGAGAGCGGAGCTCATTCTATCTGAATATCTGTCAAGTAAAACTATACTTAGGGATTTAGTTTGATTCTGAAATGTTACTGTAGTAAAGTTAACTTTTATTTGTTTTTAAATTAGAACTTTAAACAAGATTTTCATTTTGGTTTGGATATACTCACATTTCTCCAACGTATATGTAACGGACTATAGCTCTTATGCGTTTAAAGCGCATGTATGCGAAAATTTGCATTCTACATTGAACATGTAAAAAAATATTAATTAGAGAGAAATATAGAGAGAGTAGCGCGCGCTAGAAAGAGAGAGAGAAAAAGTAAAGATAATGAAATGTAATATATAGTTTATATAAGAAAATTCTTGTGATATATTAATCAACAAAGAAATATTTAAATAGAAAGAAAGAATGATCATATTTCGTCAAAATGACATATATTAATGTGTATTTTTTAATGAAAATTTTCAACCATTATTTTACTCAATATGTTTTTTTTTTTTTGCCGTTTCCTACCACGAAAACCTGGAATAAATGGAAAAGTATTCTTTATCAGTGGGAATCCCGGTAGGGTTCATTACTGATGAGCCAGGCCCTTTCAATAGTTTCTTATCGCAGTAGAACTTTTAGATAAAATTGATTTTGAATATAAGATGTAGCATTAAATTAGTTTTCCTTTTAAATAAAATATTTTATTTGTAAAAAGGAGGATGGTTCATATTTAATTGAAGAAGAAGAAATTCCCGAAAGCTTCCGTCATTTTTTAAAAATAAAATGTTGCCGAGTGTCACTTACTACTTTTTAAATTAAAATGCAGTGCTTATTGAGAATATAAATTTATATTAAAAATTATTTTTTTTTTAATATTTTACCAAAAATATTTATTATTTTAAATTAAAATTCTAATTGTGTTTTATATGCGGAATATTTGATGTTATATCTAGAGTTTTTTATCTCAGCATATTTGTGAGGTTTATAATTTAAAAAGTTAGCCCAAACTCTACCGCTAATAGTTTCCCATGTCGATACTTACATTTAAAATAGTAAAACAGAAAAAAAAAAGAAGTTTTTTCAGGCATGTCATGTCTAATGGCGTGGTGAAAATGGCTGCATTATAGACGCATCAAAGTTTCAGCAAGCTTCTTTGTCTTCCCGTGGAGGAAGAAAAACTTATGTAAATAAGCCATCGTTCTTTGTTCTTCCAAACAATACAAGTACACATAGTCTTTTAGGTTACACACAATATATTAATGTCATTTTACTGATACCCATGTCAAATTATTAATAAAAGTAAAATTAATCTTTATAGAGAAATTATCACACATTTACATTTTTTCTTTATAATTATCCGTGTATAACATTAATTTTAATTGTTTGCCCATTTCCGATAGTTCTATAAATGTTTAAAAGCGGTTTTAATATAAATCAAAGGCGCACCTGAAGAAATATGAAAAATTCCGTTCTATAGCGTGCTAGCTTTATTGGAAGAAAGGAAATTAAAGAATATTACAGAACCGTTACAAAATCTTTCATATGGGAACTTTTTTTTTCGTCTGACAATTAATTATTCTCTTCTATGGACGCACGCTACTTCTGGATGACAAGTTCTTTAACTACCAACTTATTCCATTTTCCATGCGTCAAAAATATCCATCATATTATTATCAGTTTGAATTAAGAGAGATTATTGCTTTAATATAATAAAATTTGTATTTTCATAAAAAATAAAATGAAAGGATAATTAGAAAACTTCCTCAGCGCGAAGCTCCGGCAGTTAAACGTCTTATTTCTATGTTTTAATAATCAAATTCATTTATGACTGAAGTCTTCTTGCTCTATAATCTTCTATTTTGAATTGAATATTTGTACAACAATTGATACTTTGGTTCTTTCCCCTCGCCAAAACCGCTAAGAATATTAAATGAGAAACTGTTTCTTTATATGTGAGTTATCTGAAGGTGAAATTCGAGATAGGTAGTTTCATGGTTGTTTTCAATGTTTCCTAATTCAGAGGAAAATACAAAATTTGGCAGCGTTATATGCCTATCAGCGTAAAATTGAAATTCCATAGCATTTCTATGTTTATTGGCCGATATGTTCTTTTAATGATAATAAACTCATCCCCAGAAACCTGTTTAATTGTTTCATATATATATATATATTCTGAAAATAGAGCAATCCATATTGTTATATTTGTTCCAAAAGGGCACATCTTGGATTCAATAAATAATCTTTTATTTCCGATATTTCAATGGGCTAAACGGCCATCTTTTTCAATTCAACGGTTGTTCTGCTACAGCCAGCGGTAGTTTTTTAGACATGTCAACGTAATAATTGTTGCAATGAGTAGAAGTAACAGCGGTAACTTCAATAATCTGTACCCATTTTTGATTATTTTGTGGATTGGCCAGCAAATTTCGTTCAGACAATTTTATTTTTGAAAATACCTTTTCTATAGGATTTAACATGGGGGAATATGGTGATAGAAAAATTAACGTATGATATTTTCAAAAATAAAATTGTCTGCACGAAATTTGCTGGCCAATCCACAAAATAATCAAAAATGGGTACAGATTATTGAAGTGGCCACTGTTACTTCTACTCATTGCAACAATTATTACGTTGACATGTCTAGGAAACTACCGCTGGCTGTAGCAGAACAACCGTTGAATTAAATGCTTTTTCCAAATTGTTTTATTTAACTTTTTTTGATTCTTATTCTTTTTACACAAATAAATTTACTGGCATTGCGTTTCTTTTTAAATATCATCAAATTTGATGATGTAAAATTGTAATGTAAAATTGTAACGATAGATGGCAATTAAATTTATAAATTCTTATTCTTGTTAGTATTCATTTTTTATTGTAAATTTTTAATATTATATTAATAAACTTTTCGCAGTATATTTAAAAAGAAACGCATTACCAGTAAATTTATTTGTGTACATTTTTAACGATAGATGGCAATTAAATTTATGAATTCTTATTCTTGTTGGTATTCATTTTTATTGTAAATTTTCAATATTACATTAATAAACTTCAATTTTAAATTAAAAATCTTTAATTTGAATTAAAAAAAATTACTTTGAAATAAAAAATCTTTAACTTTAATTTTAAAAATTTAATTTGAAAAATTTAAAAACTTCAATTTGAAGTCAGACACTGTGTATTATAATTTCTTGAACTAACTACTCTTTAAAGTCTACCGCTAGATGTCGCAGCTTTCCCTATATAAACCTATTGTTTTTGTTTCCCGTTGGCCGGCTCAAATCTTTTTGTACATATGAAATATTTTATTTTCTTCTTTACGTCTCAAATCAGGTAGTACTTTCCCAAATTATGTATTATATACTTTATTGTGATTATTTATTATATTTCATTTATTTTACCACGACTGCAATTTAAATACTCATGCATTCTATTCCTAAGAATAAAAAAAATGATCAACAATACAATATCAAACCATTAAACAAATAATCTCTTTCAATCTCAAAAATATTTAAAAATATATATTATAAAAAATGATTTTCTGCTGTTTATTATTTTATTTAAAATTATATTTCATAAATTCAAATACTCTGTTAAATCGACCGCCAGTGGTCACCTACCCCTATAAAAATTCGTTGTTGTTGTTTCCAGTTGGACGGCTCAAAACTTTTATACATTATGTAAATAATCTTTTGTTTCCTTGTTCTACTCGCCTTAAGCCAGGCAGTACGTTTATCAAATTGTTTTTTATATATTCCTTTAACTCAATTAAATTACTGATCAAAACCATTTTTATCATTATTCTTTCAAACTTTTAACCACGACTGCATTACCATGACATAATTCTCAAGATAATCAAAAATCAACAGAAATCTCTTTTTTTGTTTGTAGAGGAATTATTGGTTATTTACTTGATCTTGGAATCCACGAGTATGTGCTATTGCAGTCGTGGTAGAAAATAATAAGACTGTTTAAATCAATATTTGTTATTGTATTTTCTTTTAAATAAGCTTATAAAATACATAATCTGAGAAAGTATTGCCTGATTTAAGGCGAGTAGAATAAGGAAAACAAAATATTTATTTACATAATTACAAAAGGTTTGAGCCGGCCAACGGGAAAAACAACAATAGGTTTATATAGGGAAAGCCGCGACGTTTGGTGGTCAACTTAACAGAGTATTTTATTCTATAAATTCTAATTTTAAAATGAAATAATATCTTTATATAACATATATACTTCTCTCTCTTCACATTAGTTATATTAATTTATTATAGTGTCATTCGGCAGAACTGATTCTTCCTAGCGGCGCTGATGTAGACAGTATATTTCACATAGGAACTTTGAGCCGCTATGAAATATCATTCAGTTCTTCTCATCGAATTTCTACCATTCAACGCTGTAGCAAATATCTCGTGAATCATTACAAAAACATGACGAAAATGAGCTAATGTGCAATGCATGTTGAGACCTTATAAATTTATAATTAGAAATGGTTCAATTCTCCATTCTCTCTCGTGTTTATAACAAAAGAACGAAAACCATTGATAATGAGAGTACTTTGAAATTATATTGAACTTGAAGAAGGAATCAAAGTTTACGGCGACGAGTTTTAATTATTTCTGCTGTGTAATCGGCAAGCTTTCGGACTATGACGTCCTTCAAATTATATATAACAACATTCAAGATAAATATTCAAGACTCTTTTTAGAAAGTTGGGCCTCAATGAAAGATACCAACAGTATTAATAGAAAATTTGACATCCCTCCGTTATATTTACAGTTCAAATCGATTTAAAATTATTTTATTATATATATACTTATTAGGAGTCATATATTCTTTTTTAATTTTTATAAATGTACATATATAGTCTATTTATATTTGTTTGTGTGTATATTTTTAAAATTTTAGCCCCAGAGTTGTAAATATTTATATATCGTCGCGTGAAGGCATCGCGTGATGAACCAAAGCAGTTCAAAAACAAGAAAAGCCCTGACGAAGTTAGGCGTACAGCCTATTGAAATATTGGCATTTTATATTAAATAAAATGTTTGTTTTATTTTTGTCCAAAATATGCCGTTTAATTAATATATATATATATAAATGAAAAAATATATAGAAAAAATAAAAGATAAGTGGGTCAGGTGTTGATATTGAAAATAAAGAAGGCATTTCCTGACCACGAGCACATGTGCTTTTTAGATGGCAGAGCGCCATCTAGTGGAGCAAAAATAAACTAAACGTTTATTTAACTTGCTCCGTGTTATTTGGCCAACCCAATTTCTTGATAAATCAAGAAAAGCCATCCACGAACACGTTTCGCGCTGTTGGCGCTCGTTAGCGTGGAGTAGGCTGTACCACTGCGACCAAAAAGAATTTTGGTCCCAGAGGCTTCCTAAGAAACCAAAAAAATGGGTATTTAAGGCCAAATTTCCGTAAATATGCTTAACACATGAAAAACAATAGAAAATATGAAAGATAAGTGGTTCAGGTGTCGATATTAAAAATAAAGAAGGCATTTCCTAACCACGAGCACATGTGCTTTTTAGATGGCAGAGAGCCTGTATATATTATCCTCTAGTTTCTTGGAAAGTTACTTATTGAAGGACGTCATAGTCCGAAAGCTTGCCGATTATACAGCACAAATAAATAAAACTCGTCGCCGTAAACTTTGATTCCTTCTTCAATATGATGCTTGGCGATTCCTTCAAATGTAATATTGAACTTATCGATTAAATTTATTCACTATATAATGTAAAATATTGTCTTGAGAGAAGAGCTTTATTATTTTAAAAAGTAAATATGTATAAACCTTATATAAAATAAACTTGCTATAAAATGTCAAAACTTTAATATAAATATCCATAACACCTATGTTTATCCTTAATAATAACATACAAAATATATTTTATGTATATTTATATTATAAATTATCAATTTCGTGTGTGTCATTATAAATCAAGGTTCTTAGAATATCTATATATGTTAGCGTTCACATTTCAAATGTAAATGCTTATCTTTAGTACTACTCTAAAAGCATTTTAAATGGTAAAAACAGCCGTTTTCAAACGGCTCTCTTATCACACGCACACAAAGAACAAATAGGAAATGTTTTGATTATAAATTTCATCGTTAAAGTTAAAATGAAAATAAAATTTCCTCGTCTTCTGTTCTACTTTAGGAGGCTTATTGAAGGCTACGTGCGGCAGGCAACCATCACAGCACGTCGAGGTATTCATTTAATAGGATCATTTGTTTCGGAGGTGTCTAAGAAAGTCTCATTGCGAGTCCTTAGGATGCAAGGGGATTTCAGACTGCAATTAGGCAAGGCCGATGTTTTATGCACGATGGCGCTTCAATTATTTTTGTTCTTGATGCCCACCCTCGGCCCGCGCTAATCGCGTCTGCCATAGATTTTCTAAAAATACCTCAGTGGGTTTAGGTAACGTTGAAATTTGGGGAGCTTAAAGCTTTCATTGTTTCCAAAACTTGAAAAGTATTCTCTCCAGGATTCTTATTTTTAAAATATAGAGAAGAATCTACACCAAAATATATTAATATTGATTGTCATCCGTTCAAAATTTAGAATAATAAATAAAGTAGAAACATGTTATAGATTTTGAAATACAATTATTTAAGCGTGCTAGCTTTATTCATATTTATGAACAATTTACATATGTGCGAAAGTTTCTTTTTGAAACCTAAGCGATTCTCTACTGTCCTTACCGCTCTTATAAAATATTAGGAGAGTCTAGTTCGTTTGTGGTGAACCTTCCCAGCGGTTTCGCCCTATAACCTTTCTGCTCTAATGTTGTATTCGACTTCTCTACCCATATAGTGGGCACTATAAGGAAAATCAAATATATCAGAAAATATATCAGAGCAGTAAGAATATCTTTTTAATATTTGCGCCACGATTTTTCTCTCTGCTATAACAAGTCAAAAATAATAGTTATTTCAGCATGTGTAAATGATCATGACGATTTACAAATATAGATGTACAAATGGTGATATATATTTACGAATGGAGATATAGAATTAAAAATATGAAGGTACAAATATTAACATAAAATTACAATTGTTAAAAGAATTAAAGTCAAGAATTAAAAAATTTCTTTACAAATTCAAAGAAACTTCGTTTTTTTCGTAGAGAAACCTTTAATCTGATTCAAGAATATTCGTTGTTATTAATATTTTTCAAACAATTGCTTAATGAAGATGTAAATATCCATATTGCATAAAGGTGTGAAGCTACGAATGCAAAAATATCATGTATTAGGATATGATAAAGTTACCGTGGAAGGTCGTTGTTAATTATTCCCTGATCTCATCCAGTCGAGGGAGAGGAAAACCAAACTAATGAGGTTACGTAGAGTACCTTTCATTTGAACTACTTGGAAATGAAAGATCCGTAATTTAATTACTACGTTCATCAAAATTTACGTCCATTTTAATTGGGATAAATTTAAGTTCTTTTGAATTTAAAAAAATTACAGATTACATTCCAGAGAAAAAAAAATTAACGTTAAAATTCTTAATACATTTTTTTACTTTATTGAATAAATAGGAATTTAAAGAGTTAATATTTCCTTTTCAAGATAATGAAGGGTAGAATTATATAAGTAATATCGAACGTGAAAATACACGAACGTTATTAATTATTTCTATATTAACGATTATAAACTCCATTATGTTGGCTGAAATCTTATACAAGCTATACTTAACCGATTCTGTATCAGAAATATGTTTTACTTCAAACCTTTGGAAATAAAGAGAGGGAGTAAATTTATTTGTGTAAAAATTTAACGATAGATTGCAATTAAATTCAATTTACTAATATATATTTGTTATGAAAACATATTTTGCGGAAGAGCTTTGCTCGATGCAATACCTTGAAATTATATGTATGTTCCTCTACAGACCTATAAGCTTATGTCCATAGTTCACTAAACACCCCAAAGCTGCCTTCCATAGAAAACACAGAGTATATTCTAAAACAATCCAATATGAAAGTAGAGCAGTCTAGAGATTAATTTGGCGAAACCGCTGAGAGGGTTCACTACTGATGAGCCAAGCCCTCTCATTCAATAACTCATATCATTGCAGTAAGGTCTGTAGAGACAATATTTGATGATGTTTAAAAGAGGCGCATTGCCAGTAAATTTATTTGTGTAAATATTAACGATAAATGGCAATTAAATTCAATTTATAAAAATCTTTATATAACGGTATGTATTGCATCAAGAAAGTAAAGATTTATTTATTAAAATTATCAAAAATATTATTAATTAATATATAAAATATTTATGAGATTTGAAAATATGCATTTCTTATATAAACACTTTGTCGTGTCCCTCTAAAATGTTTATATACAAATTTATATCAAGAATTATTTTTATTTTGCAAGATTTTACAACTTATAAAATGGTTCAATTTACTAAAATTGTTGACTAAAGTTGTTGACAAGCATTAATATGTTATAATACCTTGAAAAAGGTTGGCGTTCAGCCAACTGAAATATTGATAATGACATTTTGATTTAATATATGCTTTTTTTAATCAAAAAGAATGTGAAAATGAAGTCTTGGTTAATCACTGATGATTCTTCCCATCGGTTTCGCCAACTTTATCTGCCAGATCGCTACAACCATTGTATTGCTCATTCGGATGATATCGTCTGCATTTTTAGGCTTCTGCTTGGTGATTGCGTTTAATGAAACTCTAAAGTATTTGTAGCTGTGGCCATTTTGTACACATTTTCTTCGATCATAGTGAATAACCTATTGTCAATCAGTAGCAGGCATGTATTAGGAAATTCAAATATCCTTGCTAAAGATTGCCGCAAACTATTATTGGAACGGCGGAACACTCAATTAATAACAATATTAATTGAATGTTGTTTTTTTATAATCACAAAAGAATTAATTTTACCAACTACTGAAAGATAAAGGCTGCCTAAAGGTACAATGGTCGCTTGTTTTTTTAGAAAAAGTGGTTTCATTTTTCAGAAAAAGTCACAGCACCAGTCTTTGCAAATTCAGACAAAAGCCAACCTGTGTATTATTATTATAATACACAGGTTAACCATTACATACATTAACCATTATTTTTAGCTTTAACCCTTATTAGTACACGGGCGGCTTCGATTTAATAATGTCCTACGAGAGGAGTTGGGAAACCGTCGAAATTGCCAGAAACTAGTGTTATAGCTCATTCCTGATATCTACCTTTACGCTTGGTGTTGGAGTGAAGAACAAGATGTATTGATTTAATTGTTTTGAAAGGGATAGGTATTTTCTTTCAATACACAAATACGCATTTATATGTCAATAAAATTTGCAACTTTTATCCTAAATGTTTTATGTCTTGTTTTATCATCAATTCATCTTCAAACTTGATAACTCAGAGACGTATGCAACCGTATTTTTGTCACAGACGAGTAAAAAATATACTAAATTCTGATAGTAGTTGTCATTTAATCCAGAGAGACTGGCACTACGTATAAACCTTGTAACTTCTGTAGCCTCCATCTTGTAGTGTACTTTTGTAACTGTATGCCTAACCATATAGAGCAACGTTGGTGAGTGGTTATCTGACAAAACAATGCATCCAAAGAACGATGTGACTAACATGTTTTGCCGATATCAATCTAAATCTTTATGAGATGCTTCAAGTAGGATAATTTCTAAACTCAATCTCAGAAGATCCGTGGATGTAAAAGTATTCTTCAATTGATTCAAATCTCCTGGACATTAATTAGATAATTAAAAGGTTTCTGGAGATGATTTTTTTAATTAAAACCGTCTAAAGCTTTCGGGCATCTCTTCCCTTCTACAGGAGAACATATATAATGAATAAAACGGTCATCAAGCGGTGTTTTATTCGTTTTATTAATTATATATATTCTCCTGTGAAGGGCAGAGATGCCCGAAAGCTTTTAACGGTTTTTATTAAAATAAAAATAAACTTATCTTCAGAAACCTTTTTTATTATCTAATTAATAAAGCACTCTTCAGCATATTATAGCGTTAAGTTGAAGGCAGGAGATTATTTTACATCCTATATAGATCAATTAACCACTTAGACCATAGGAGGCCGCAGTTAGAAGTCTCCCTTCTTAACTATCGAATCTTACAATCCACATTACGCTTGTGAATATATAGAACCCACTCAATAGGGACTTGAACCAAAATATGCCCTTTCTTTGATCATAACCGTTTGCCGCTTCCGCACAATTCATTAGGTTTATTTTCCATTAAACCAGGAATAAAAAATACCAAGGTAGCTTACCTACTACCCTTCATAAAAATTTAATTAATAGTTTCCAACGTGTTTCTTAAATAGTACATTTATTTATCGAACAATGGTAAATGAATACACAAAAATGTGCAGTAATACAAAATGTTCTAAGTGAATAAATACAACATTATAGTTACAACGTTATTCCTGCCATCTCAGCTTCTGAGTGACTTTGCAGACAATTAGGCTGAGAGTTGCTGAGCGGAGTACTCCAACAATTAGAGCGGGCCACACATTATAATTGGCCCGAGTCAGCCAGCATATACTTCTCTAATTACCAGGATATATGGTCTCCAGGTGCGGCGCAATTAGAGTAAATGACTGCACAAAAATAAAACAGGTAATTAGATCCGGTCTGGGAGAGTTAGATACTCTGTGGGACCTTTTAAATACTTTACTGCCTCTCGACAAGTCGTCGGGGGAGTGCTCCGCCTGGCCGGGTATAGAACCAAGTTTAACTTGGTTTATAGATAAATAATCACACATCTCTTTTATCTTTAATATACATATATATATTAAATAGAGATTATGAGCTAATTCACCTACACACAAATTCATTTTTTATTACATATTGATTAATCACATGATAAATGCGCGCCATCTGTATTCAAAATTATGAACTACGAATCTGTTTCTTTCATGACAAAAAGAAGCATAGGATTATTTTGAATAGAAAAACATATGCTGTTAAATATAGTTTATAATATTGATAAGCATTTTGAAAATATAAAATTCATCTAATTTTTATTCATTCGTAAATACATATAGGTGTGTGTTTGAAAAATAATTTTAAAAAAGGTCAGGTGCTGATATTAAAAACAAAAAAAAACATTTATTTATTTCTCACAAAACCTCTAGGACCAAAGTTTTATAGACCCAAATATCAGGGAACAGGATAAATCAATGTTTAGTCGATTAGTGTTCCAGTAGATGGCGCTCTTCCATCTAAAGTTTCATGTTTACGTGGTCAGGATATGCCTTTTTTGATTTTAATACCAAACACCTGACCTTTTTAAAATTATTTTTTTCATATATATGAATATATTTTAAATATCAATATATATAAAAAACAATTAAAAAAGAATAAAAGGCTCAGGTGTTGATATTAAAAATAAAGAAGGCATATCCTGACCAAAAGCAGATGTGCTTTTTAGATGACAGAGCGCCATATAGAGGAAAAGAAATCCACTATACATTGTTTCAACCTGTTCCATGATATTTGGCCAAGTGGCACATTGTGAGCATTGTGAGCTCACATTGTGAGCCTGGTCAGGATATGCCGTTTTTATTTTAATATATATGTATGTATATATATTATTTTGCACGAAGGTTCTATGCAATTCAACTTATAAACATCTTAAACCCGTGTTAATATGATCAGGTATCATTGGAAGCTAACTCTAATGATCACTCCGACTACTTACATAGACAGCTATTGACAAAATTTATAATTGGATTCAATATACAATAGAAGCGGGCCCTGGTAGAGGCTCTCAGTTTGACGAGCTATATGGGCAGTGGCCTTCTCGGAAACACAATCTTGTGAACGATTTGAACAAAGAATCTTTTCAAAACATAGGGACCATATACACAAATAGAACGATATATCAAAATCCTCTGTGAGTCTAAAATTAAACACATTAGTAGAAATGTGAAAAAATAGCACAAATGTAAAATTGTTCTGGATTCAGGTGGATAAATTAAGAAAAAGGAATCTCCCTCATCGTGGCTTGCGCGATGTGTGTG
This sequence comes from Cordylochernes scorpioides, assembly GCA_030710605.1. Taxonomy (NCBI): domain Eukaryota; kingdom Metazoa; phylum Arthropoda; class Arachnida; order Pseudoscorpiones; family Chernetidae; genus Cordylochernes; species Cordylochernes scorpioides. The sequence goes on from CP092886.1 coordinate 41,962,959, forward strand.
AATAAATATCAATTAATCATTGATTTTAACGATTGATAATTAACGATTAGTTGATTTTTATTTCGAAGATAGCGCAAGTCATCAATAACTTTTAGTTGCACGATCAGAAGAGATGCCTTTTTCTTAATTAAGATAAATGTATCACAAAATAAACTGTGCTTAGAAGGAAGATCTAGTATTTTGTAAAGCGCGTCAATAAGATACAAACTTTTAAAAATATTCATCTCCTAGATTTCCATTTCAATAAAACGCCGAAAATTACACTTTGCTCTAAATACCATTATTATTTCATATATTTACTTCTTGGTGATTAATTCTACATAATTATGTAGTGGGGAATTCTAAAGATGATCACCAGAATTGTGAAGACGTGAGTCTCCAGGCTGATATTTAATTTATAAAAAATTCAAAATATGAATATTTAATATTATTTAATTTTGACCGTTCTCTCTCTCTAGTACTCTCTCAAGCACATTTATTATAGACCCTTTTGTGTGTATCAGGGATAACGCATATGTTCTCATTTACAAATTAACATATTTTGTTGAAATATGTATATACTTTTAAAGTTTGTGCGTATCTACTCTTTTTGTGGTTAAAAAAAACTTCATTTTATATATCAAGTTTGTAAGCGATTAAAATAAATTTCTATGTGAAACAAAAGGAAAACGTTATATATATATATTAATAGTATTTTTTTTTTTTGAAAAAGGAGGAAAAGTAAAATATTAAGAACTACAGATTTCGAATTAATTTTGAGTCAGAACAGCAAGCTAATTCTGCATCAAATAGTATCGTTATGAGAAATTCAAGATTTATAAAATTTGTTATTTAGTTTAAACATGTGAGTTTTTTATTATTTTTTTGTAATAAATAATTAGTAAAAAAAAAACCTCACATGTTTAAACTAAATAACAAATTTTATAAATCTTGAAATTCTCATAACGATACCATATATATTAAGAAAATATGCATATATTGGATTTATAAATATATTTATTATTCCGATATTTCGAGGGGCAACTATATATAACAATAAAATCAATAATATCACTGTAATATTTCTATTAAATGTTTAAAATTTATTAACACATTTTCTTCTAATTAATATAATGTCAAGTAGAAAATACGTACACAAATACAATATATTGAATTGTTTCTTCACACGGGATATGAAAAAGAAGGTAGAAAAATGCTCTCGCTCTCTATATAATTTTTTTTACATGATTCAAATGAATAAAAACGGAATTTGAAGGAGAAAGCTAATTAAAGAATAATAAAGAAAGAATGTCGAGGTATCAAGATGTCCCGATGCTGTAATTGCAAAAAGAGAAAGCGGATGAGAGCTAAGCCTAACCGCGGTGTTATCTACGGAGGCAGGAGCTATGCGAGATTTATGACCCACACCCCCTCTCTATCTCAGAAAGTGCCGCTATTGACCGAATGACCAAAAATCTGAGCGTTCAATATCAGTGTGTCTGTCTGGCGGGGCAAGGTCCGGCAGTTGGGCCCGCAGACATTCCATCGGAACCAACACAAAATGACAAACGCATTGCCCCTCTATCTCTTTCAAATTGAATTTAATGTAAACACCTTGCGTAATTTCACATACATATTTAATTCAGGATCGCAAACTCTCGATAGATATTCGATCAACACCAATGTGAAAAGCCAAAGTTACATATCTCTATGTAATCAAATATAGTAGATAAAACTATATAATTTCACATTCATATTTAATTTATCTCTAAATATGTGTTTGCCTATTTATAATCATATATATTAGAATTCGAACATATATTTGGATTCTCCTTTTATATATGTAATCTATCTATAAATATCTTATATATATATAAATCGCTATTAAATGATGGCTCAAAATCCAAATTTGAATATTGGTATTTACGTGGAATTTCCAATTCGCCTGCCACAAAACAAATCAACGGAGCAGAAAACGAGAGTTGTGTTGTCAGCTTATTTATTCCAACTTTGCGTTGAATTGAATATATTTCGGTTTGGAGGGTAAATAACAGAAATGTTAAATCCACTTTTTAGGATCAAAATATAGATGTTAAAAGTATACTCTATAGGTTTAAATTCTCCCGATCTAAAATGTTATGTCTTTCAAAAGAGGGGTCTAATGTTGTTAAAACAAATTAACACTTCCACATAAATTTATCTTGACTTATATTTTTCATTTAAGTTTTATATTTTAAAATGTTTTCGAATTATCAGTTTAATTTGGTCTATTTATTGGAAGTTATAAAATTGAGCCCTCTAGAATCTGTATCGAGGTTCAAACAAACATGTATTTTTATTAAAAAGATAAAGCTTCCAGGGCTAAGTTTATTGTATTTAACAAATTCAAAACTGTAACATTGAATTTTTTTCATATAAAGTACAAGAAACATAGCCCTGGAAGTTTTATTTATTTTTAATATTATAAAACATGTATTTAATTACAATTCAATTTCTCTTTCATATTCACATATAAAACATATGAAAAAGTACATTTTAACTGCACATATTTAAATGTTTTCACATAAGTAAAATGGCCGTATACATATAGTAAAAATGCTTGAAAGCTCCACCCATACCAAATACCATCGACTTTGCTTTTTCTTATCTTGGGACATACGAACGCTTAATTTGTACCAAAACCTCTATATATAGGATAAACATACTCTCTTCATTTTAAAAAAGCAATATTTTGAATTTTTATAAATGTTTAAAAAGTGATTATATTCAATAAATATATAGATAAATATAATTTACACCAGTGTCAGGTATTTAACTACAAATACGATAGACACAATATAATGTTTTAATTGAGAATCATCCAACGTTTAAATAAAATAAAAACGATGAAATAAATGATAACGGGTAATATTTACAAAATGTTGATATATATTTAATTTTTCCAGCTAGGGTGGCTCTCTCACCTCGTACATTGGGATACATCATCGGAAAATAAGATAAAAAAATAAAAAATATTTATAAAACTTATTTTATTTTAATTATTCAAAGAATCTAGTGCAAATTGCTTCAACTGATAAAGAAAACACTTACTAATATAAAAGTTTAGTTGCAGGAATTATGTGTCTATATATATATATTAATCATGAAGCGCGCAATCTAGATAAAAATTATTCTTTTTCTTCCAAAATATCGCGACATGGCTGATAACACGCCTTCTTCCTGAAGAGAACTTTGATAGGAACACTGCCTACTGTGATTAGTGTTCTTAGCAGTGCTCTATCTACTGTGCTTAGTGTTCTTAGCAGTGCTCTATCTATTGTCGATAGTGTTACTAACAGTGCTATATCTACTGTGAACATTTTTCCTAATAGTGCTCTATCGACTGTGGACAGTGTTCCTAATAGTGCTCTATCGACTGTGGACAGTGTTCCTAACAGGGCTATATCTACTGTGATTATTCTTCCTAGCAGTGATATATCTATTGCGGATAGTGTTACTAACAGTGCTATATCTACTGTGTACGGTGTTCCTAATAGTGCTCTATCTACTGTGTACGGTGTTCCTAATAGTGCTCTATCTACTGTGTACGGGGTTCCTAATAGTGCTCTATCTACTGTGTACGGTGTTCCTAATAGTGCTCTATCAACTGTCTACGGTGTTCCTAATAGTGATCTATCTACTGTGTACGATGTTCCTAATAGTGCTCTATCTACTGTGTACGGTGTTCCTAATAGTGCTCTATCTACTGTGTACAGTGTTCCTAATAGTGCTCTATCTACTGTGTACGGTGTTTCTAACAGTGCTCTATCTAATGTGTACGGTGTTCCTAATAGTGCTCTATCTACTGTGTACAGTGTTCCTAATAGTGCTCTATCTACTATGTACGGTGTTTCTAACAGTGTTCTACCTACTTGTTCCTAGCAAGGTTATCTCTTAGAAAAATCGAACGATCTACGACGTAGATATTTTGGAAGAGTATAAATAATTTCTATTCAAAAGATAAGCACCTTTCAAATAATGTTTCTCATATAGATTCTTTTCTATCTCTCTCTTGTGTTTGATTTAAATGTCATCATTTTTAGATATTAAAGAATGAACACACAAGAAGCTCCTCACAAAGAAAGCAAATAATTTCTAGTAGCGTAAAGACAGACCAGGGCGTGACAGAACATTGCCTCGCAGGTAACGTAGATTCATTCTGTGAAAAAAGTGTTGAATTACATCCTAAAGAATGTGCTATGCATGTACTAGGTGCTATGTTGTAGTTAAAATAATATCGATAAATGAAAACAATGTAAGACACATAATATCTATAACAAATTTGTTTCTTCTTTAGATTGCGTTATTTTTCTATTCAAAATATAAATATATTTTGAAAATACTTCTCAAGTATAGAATTGTTAATAATGGTTAAATTTACATATGAATTAATCGTGAAAAAGATTATCAAAAAACGCGCGAAGTATATGTCAGCGCATTACATTAATTAGTTCTTCATTTTAAAGCCCAGTATGTAATAAGGGGTATTTAAATAATTCATCATTTCCATCCAATTCTATCTGTAAATATCAGTAATATTTAATCACAAGAAATAAAAATGTATTGTGATTAATGTAACACTTTTATTATTGACCTTTTGTGTTGCAATTAGTGGGAGTAATTAATATTGTTATTAGAACGTAGAGCGTTAATTAAATTCTCATATATATGACCGCACAATTAAATTAATTCTCGTCAAAGTTGGCTCCCTCCATTATCCAAATTATCCTGCAACAACTCTCTATAATTATTGTGGAATTAGCTCTTCGACTTCCGAATCATTAAAGTGTAGATTTACTAGGCTTCTAATAACACATTGATATCGACCTAATCTCTTATTGATTCACTCGTCGTCTTGTTCGAATCCTTCCTTTACTAATTGGCAGCTGAACTTAATAGGTGTAGAGAAACACCGCCCATCCATATGCAAAGTAGAGTTTATGATAATTTTTAAGGAAAATAAATACGCCCCCCGCGCTGTAATATTTTTTGAAGAGCCTAAATATGTACCAAAAAAACCTATAAATCTATTTTAATACTTTCTTTGCGCAAAAATCGTGTAGTTACATGAAATTAAGCCTAATCCTTATCGAAATGCTATTTGTCATTTTCAGATTCTTCATTCATTAATTGATACCTATTTCCAACCTAACCTATAAATAGAAAGGCTCAGTCAATCTTTATAGAAAGTTGATATCTATGAAAATAACAAGGAACATCAACGCTATGTCCTCTTTGTGAAATATTGTGTAGGAAACTCTTCTTACTGGAAGATTATCGGTGTTCGAAATATTTAATGCGTTTAAATATTCATAAGAAAAGAGATAGAAACCGTGTATAATTCTCCTCGGAATATATGTATTTTATTTCATAAAAGAAAATATATCAAACAATAGATATAATAAATCAAGTTATTTAAGACTTACAGGTTAAATGGCTGCATACGATTGCAAATAGATAAATACATCAAGAAGATTTTACCTTCAATTTGTGTTTTGAAGGACGAGGAAAGAGAGAATTCTTCAGTTGCGGCTGAGCGCTCAGACCATGGCTTCGTGCAGTTCGGGAGTTGACACTTTATTGGTGGAGAGAAGAGTATCATATTATATCATATTTAATATTTCCAGGTATCTTCGTTACAAGAACAATACCTAGAAGCGTGTAGTGCGTTTAAAAATTTAGAGGAATATCAATTGCTCTTTGAAAGTACACAGCTACAAAAGGTTATACGAAAGGTAGCTATTTTTTTAGAATGTTTTATTTAAAATATATTTAATTTTTTTTTGGAGTGACGTTTTATTTATCTAATCTCTTCTTATCTGGCCTTTCACCGCTATTGTAATAAATTGTTTGATTTTTACTTGTCGAGGAATGAAATTACCTTTTCCTACTCATATTTGTAGTGTCACCTAGTTTACATGACATTTTGGTGTAATTGCAGGATAAGAAAAAAATAAAGAGAAACAGAGGACCATTGTACTGTGTAGACTTATTCCAAATTATCACGCATGATTTAATGATCCCAACGCTGTGTCTTCAATCAGGAAATTCATTTCATGAAGAGGAAAGTCCTTATAGAAATCAAGATAACGTTATTTGCTTCTTTTTCCGAATATTAACAACAACAACGAAAAAAAAAACAATGCGATTATATACTGTATAAAATAAACTAGAAAAAGGTCAATAGAAACGTTGGTGCTATAAACAGTTAACGAAAGTGTTAACTATTTGATAATAACCTTTTTTGAATATATTGAGAAGAATATAATTATAAGTAGAGAAATTGCAATATGAAGTAACCTTAATCAATAAGAATCTTAAAATTGAATATATAAAGCATAAAGCATTTCCTATGCACCAATATTTCAGAATACTCAACATATATAAATATATTTATTACTGCCAGGTGTGTAAACGTTTAGGTAAAGGGACTGAAAATCATATAGAAATACATATTATATATAATGTTCGAATATATAAGCTTGAGGGATAAGTCTCTTTTAAATACTTTTATTTCAAGCTTTCGGGCTCAACCGCCCTTCGACAGGACAAATTATATTAGCTACTAAAGTTTTCAAATCTAATCTATATAAACATTTGAGAGACGCCTGTGTCTCGAGTGTAATACGAGGCTTGCCGCGGGAGGGGATGAGATCTTTGAAAAAGATGGCCGTTTAGCCCATTGAATTATCGGAAATAAAAGATTATTTGTTGAATCGCAGAGTTCATGATACCGAGGGGGGTTTGGTGGCTGCAGGGAATATTACATTGTATATTTCAGGTAAATAAATTTTTCTATTGAGGCTATGGAATTTTTCAAAGATCTCATCCCCTCCCGCGGCAAGACTCGTATTACACTCGAGACACAGGCGTCTCTCAAATGTTTATATAGATTAGATTTGAAAACTTTAGTAGCTAATATAATTTGTCCTGTCGAAGGGCGGTTGAGCCCGAAAGCTTGAAATAAATGTATTTAAAAGAGACTTATCCCTCAAGCTTATTGATTTGAACATAATATTATGGGATTACTTATTAATTGTTAGCCTAAATATTATATATAAATTATATATATTCTGTATTATTTTATGCCTGCTATCGCCTTATTATTATTCAATTTATATTGTCAATCTTTTATATTTAGTTATATAGGGGAAGAAATTATAAAATTGAAGTCATTCCTCATTGATAAAGAACTTACTCCATTGAACACTGCAAACCGCTGGTCTTATGATAAATATATATGGAATAAAGACAACTTGGATTTGAATGGTTTGGATATTGGAATTGATGGAATTTATCAGATCTCTGCGTATCACCGGAGATGGAATTTATTAGAAATGGTAGCTACCCGCCGCCTCTAGAGAGTTATCCACCGGGGTTGATATTAGTTCCGAATAAAGAAACACACCGCATAATGCTGCTCCAACTTAATGGTGAGCTTCGATAATTGATCAAATGGGAGCTGAGGACAAAAAGTAAGATGGATCGCAGCCACACCAGTCGGCTCTAATTTTGACAAATATTTCTAAATAACGCCAAGCCGTTCCATTAGCAGCTTCTAACACAATGTATTCTCGCACTTCCTTTTATTTCCATTGTTGACTAGAGGCGGAATCCTGTCCTGGCTGAATCTTTTCATTAAATTTCTCTGCTATCGTAACTCCACGAGTTGTAGATCTTTGTAGCGTCTAGAGGATAAGTTATTTTCGGAAATCCTATTTCCTAATGGAGTCTAAATATTGACAAATACTATAGAATAAACCTGTATTATACATCGC
>CP092886.1:41976653-42234991 GCA_030710605.1 Cordylochernes scorpioides
TAATAACTATAGCCTATGTGCTTTATCTGTCTATGTACTGTTGGCTTCCGTAGGCGTCTCTTACTGGGAAAAAGAAAGAGAGGATTCCATTTGGTTATTAGCTAATATATGCATTTATTTAAAGAGTGACCCGCTCCAACACAATGGTTACAAAAACGAAAAAGCGAGTGGGGGGGGGGGGGGGGCAAAGGTGGCGTGATCGAAGCCGACCAATAGGAGGGCGCCATTCCAAAAAAAAAGCAAACGGTGACAGAGATGACTGATGAAGAATGACGCTCGTAACTGTATATAGAATACAGTTTAAAAATATTTATTTTTATACATAATCCCCTTTGACTTCAACATATTTGGTTTATCGTTTCTCCAATATCAGTATTCCTTTCTAGAAATGAGAATCTGGAAAGGCTGTTAAAATATTCATTTACAGCCCTCTCAACATTGAATACGAAGTACATTCCAGAAACAAATTTCTTCAGGTGTGAGAAAAGATGGAAGTCTGAGAGTTCCTAATTAAAAAAGAGTAGACATTGCCGAGCAAATCGTACTTTAAATCCCGCAATTTTCCCATTGCCAAAACCCTTTGTGAGTAGGTACGTTATCCAGGTGAAAGATGAATTTATCCTTCTCTAAGCTGGAATTTTCTCGACATCCAGATTGTAAAAAGGTTTAGAGTAATATTCACTTGTAATATTTCTGCCTTTTTCAAGGTAATAAATTAACAGGATGCTTTTAGCATACCGAAACACACAGGCAATAAACCTTTCTGCAGCTGTGATTGAATTCGCTTTCTTTGTGTTAAACCATCAGCTTTCACACACTGCTTCGTCGGCTGTTTGGTTTCTGGCATGTATTATGGTGGAACCATGTCCTTGGAACTAATCGCCGCACAGAATCGGTCGGAACCCTCTTGAATTTGTTCAAAAATTGCTGTGAATGTCGGTTGCGCATTTGATTTTGATCTGCATTCAGCAAATGTGGCACCCACCTTGCGCAGAGCTATCGCATCCCTGATTCTTCGCGCAAGATGTTCGCACCCTTTTATCCTATATTCCCAAGTCCTCAGCTTCCTCACACACCTTTATTCGCCTATCGTCTGTCACGATACTGTGCACCTTTCGATAGTTTCGATAGTGGCTAAAGTTTTTAGCTGTCCTTCAGGTTAGTCATCTTCGAGCGACGTTCGACCACATTTAAATTCAGCTTGCTCACTTTTAGACCGTTGATATTTAAGGAACAGAGAGTTCTTGTAAACTTTTTTCAACTTTGGATGAATTTCTTTAGGGGTTAATCCATCCAAAACGAAGAATTCAATAATTACACGATATTCAAGTGCATTCATTTTAACGAAACGCGCGCAAGATGTGTACTGCAGAGATTCGTTTACTTAAACTTGGGCGAACAAATTGAAACTTGTTCTACCAACTAATGAAATGCGCGTACAGATAGAAAACGTAATCTTTTGCCGATTGGAATGCCAACTTTGGGTCAGGCCGAAAACATTCCACCTTACACTCGTATGTGTAGAGAATAAAAATAGATATAGTATTACAAATAATACATATTATAAAGAATAAAAATAGATATAGTGATACAAATAATACAGATTTTAAGGAATAAAAATGATTGCGATATCATAAAGTAATACTATTTACACTCTCTAAAAGCATCTTTATTTATTTGAAAAGTAATTATTTTGTTTCATAATTTACTTTGTTTACGAAGGAAAATTTGCGATATATATATTGAGTGTACACTATGATTATAAATTGAAGGTAAATGTTATTTATATAAAATACACCCACCTATATATATATATAACGAAATTTCAAATAGTTTACTTCTTCAATAAACTCCAAAATCATCAAAATAAGATCTGATCGGCAGAACGTCCCCTATGTTTATTAAACGGCACAAAGAAAAGGCGTTTTGAAAGTACAGATGTGCCAACACTCAAATATCGTTTTTTATTTTTGCTTATCCATAGTACACGGGGTACAGGCCATGATAATCATGGTGGGTAGAAGTAGGCGACTGCTTTTACTGTAAGTGCACCTCATGTCTATACATGTGAAAGCAGTTCGACTTTACACTTACAAATGTGCCACAGCCCCGTTTGGTTACTTGACCTCGCTGGTGGGGTTGGACTTCTGTAAGAATCGGGGGCCATTGGAGCATTTTTTTTAATCAGAAAAAAAGTGACCAATGCGGGAATCGAACCCGGGTCGTAGCGGTCGAAACCCAACGGTTTAGACCATCCTTCCACCGACCCCCTTTCGTAAATAAGTTACTAAACATATCTTACTTGTAGCCTATATTTGCTTTTATATGAATGAGTATACAACTCATTGCTTAGATCAGAGACAGAAATGTTTTGTTACTCTGACATTTGTCGTATTTGTTCCTACGGGACATATTGTTAGAGTTTCTGGATAAAATGAGGAGAACAATTGCAAATTACAGAGCGCACACCTAGAAACTCAGGGTGATATGAACTCATTTTTTCCTCGATTAACAATTACCAATGATTTATTGACATATTGTCAATTGCACACGTTTACTATTTCAATGAAAGATAAAATTATGTAAAACATTAACACATCAATGCTATGTATAATGATTATGTATAAGGTTACTATGCCGCCGATCCAGAGTATTGCGATATATAATACAGGTTTATTCTATAGTATTTGTCAATATTTAGACACCATTAGGAAATAGGATTTCCGAAAATAACTTATCCTCTAGACGCTACAAAGATCTACAACTCGTGGAAGTTACGATAGCAGAGAAATTTAATGAAAAGATTCAGGCAGGACAGGATTCCGCCTCTAGTCAACAATGGAAATAAAAGGAAGTGCGAGAATACATTGTGTTAGAAGCTGCTAATGGAACGGCTTGGCGTTATTTAGAAATATTTGTCAAAATTAGAGCCGACTGGTGTGGCTGCGATCCATCTTACTTTTTGTCCTCAGCTCCCATTTGATCAATTATCGAAGCTCACCATTAAGTTGGAGCAGCATTATGCCGCCGCGGTGTGTTTCTTTATTCGGAACTAATATCAACCCCGGTGGATAACTCTCTAGAGGCGGCGGGTAGCTACCATTTCTAATAAATTCCATCTCCGGTGATACGCAGAGATCTGATAAAATTCCATCAATTCCAATATCCAAACCATTCAAATCCAAGTTGTCTTTATTCCAAATATATTTATCATAAGACCGGAGGTTTGCAGTGTTCAATGGAGTAAGTTCGTTATCAATGAGGAATGATTTCAATTTTATAATTTCTTCCCCTATATAACTAAATATATAAGATTGACAATATAAATTGAATAATAATAAGGCGATAGCAGGCATAAAATAATACAGAATATATATAATTTATATATAATATGTATTTCTATATGATTTTCAGTCCCTTTACCTAAACGTTTACACACCTGGCAGTAATAAATATATTTATATATGTTGAGTATTCTGAAATATTGGTGCATAGGAAATGCTTTATGCTTTATATATTCAAGTTTAAGATTCTTATTGATTGAAGTTACTTCATATTGCAATTTCTCTACTTATAATTTTATTCTTCTCAATATATTCAAAAAAGGTTATTATCAAATAGTTAACACTTTCGTTAACTGTTTATAGCACCAACGTTTCTATTGACCTTTTTCTAGTTTATTTTATACAGTACATAATTGCCTTGTTTTATTGTTTGGGCGCTCAGCTGCAACTAAAGAATTCTCTCTCTCCTCGTCCTTCTACACAAATTGAAGGTAAATCCGTCTTGATTCATTTATCTATTTGCAATCGTTTGCAGTCATTTAACCTGTAAGTCTTAAATAACTTGATTTATTATATCTATTGTTTGATATATTTTCTTTTATGAAATAAAAAATACATATATTCCGAGGAGAATTATACACGGTTTCTATCTCTTTTCTCATGAATATTTAAACGCATTAAATATTTCGAACACCGATAATCTTCCAGTAAGAAGAGTTTCCTACACAATATTTCACAAAGAGGTCATAGCGTTGATGTTCCTTGCTATTTTCATAGATATCAACTTTCTATAAAGATTGACTGAGCCTTTCTATTTATAGGTTAGGTTGGAAATAGGTATCAATTAATGAATGAAGAATCTGAAAATCACGAATAGCATTTCGATGAGGATTAGGCTTAATTTCGTTTAACTACACGATTTTTGCGCAAAGAAAGTATTAAAATGAATTTATAGGTTTTTTTGGTACATATTTAGGTTCTTCAAAAAAAATTACAGCGCGGGGGCGTATTTATTTTCCTTAAAAATTATCATAAACTCTACTTTGCATATGGATGGGCGGAGTTTCTCTACACCTATTAAGTTCAGCTGCCAATTAGTAAAGGAAGGATTCGAACAAGACGACGAGCGAATCAATAAGAGATTAGGTCGATATCAATGTGTTATTAGAAGCCTAGTAAATGTACACTTTAATGATTCGGAAGTCGAAGAGCTAATTCCACAATAATTATAGAGAGTTGTTGCAGGATAATTTGGATAATGGAGGGAGCCAACTTTGACGAGAATTAATTTAATTGTGCGGTCATATATATGAGAATTTAATTAACGCTCTACGTTCTAATAACAATATTAATTACTCCCACTAATTGCAACACAAAAGGTCAATAATAAAAGTGTTACATTAATCACAATACATTTTTATTTCTTGTGATTAAATATTACTGATATTTACAGATAGAATTGGATGGAAATGATGAATTATTTAAATACCCCTTATTACATACTGGGCTTTAAAATGAAGAACTAATTAATGTAATGCGCTGACATATCCTTCGCGCGTTTTTTGATAATCTTTTTCACGATTAATTCATATGTAAATTTACCCATCATTAACAATTCTATACTTGAGAAATATTTTCAAAATATATTTATGTTTTGAATAGAAAAATAACGCAATCTGAAGAAGGAACAAGTTTGTTATAGATATTATGTGTGTCATACATTGTTTTCATTTATTGATATTATTTTAACTACAACATAGCACCTAGTACATGCATAGCACATTCTTTATTATGTAATTTAAAACCTTTAAACAGAACAAATCTACATTTTACCTGCGAGGCAATGTTCTGTCACGCCCTGGTCTGTCTTTACGCTACTAGAAATTATTTGCTTTCTTTGTGAGGAGCTTCTTGTGTGTTCATTCTTTAATATCTAAAAATGATGGCATTTAAATCAAACACAAGAGAGAGATAGAAAAGAATCTATATGAGAATCATTATTTGAAAGGTGCTTATCTTTTGAATAGAAATTATTTATACTTCCAAAATATCTACGTCGTAGATCGTTCGATTTTTCTAAGAGATAACCTTGCTAGGAACAAGTAGGTAGAACACTGTTAGAAAACACCGTACACAGTAGGTAGAACACTGTTAGAAACACCGTACACAGTAGATAGAGCACTATTAGGAACACCGTACACAGTAGATATAGCACTGTTAGGAACACCGTACACAGTAGATAGAGCACTATTAGGAACACCGTACACAGTAGATATAGCACTGTTAGGAACACCGTACACAGTAGATAGAGCACTGTTAGGAACACCGTACACAGTAGATAGAACACTGTTAGAAACACCGTACACAGTAGATAGAGCACTATTAGGAACACCGTACACAGTAGGTAGAACACTGTTAGAAACACCGTACACAGTAGATAGAGCACTATTAGGAACACCGTACACAGTAGGTAGAACACTGTTAGAAACACCGTACACAGTAGATAGATCACTATTAGGAACACCGTACACAGTAGATAGAGCACTATTAGGAACACCGTACACAGTAGGTAGAACACTGTTAGAAACACCGTACACAGTAGATAGAGCACTATTAGGAACACCGTACACAGTAGATAGAGCACTATTAGGAACACCGTACACATTAGATAGAGCACTATTAGGAACACCGTACACAGTAGATATATCACTGTTAGTAACACTATCCGCAATAGATATATCACTGCTAGGAAGAATAATCACAGTAGATATAGCCCTGTTAGGAACACTGTCCACAGTCGATAGAGCACTATTAGGAACACTGTCCACAGTCGATAGAGCACCATTAGGAACAATGTTCACAGTAGATATAGCACTGTTAGTAACACTATCGACAATAGATAGAGCACTGCTAGGAACACTAAGCACAGTAGATAGAGCACTGCTAAGAACACTAATCACAGTAGGCAGTGTTCCTATCAAAGTTCTCTTCAGGAAGAAGGCGTGTTATCAGCCATGTCGCGATATGTTGGAAGAAAAAAATAATTTTTTATCTAGATTGCGCGCTTCATGATTAATATATATATATAGACACATAATTCCTGCAACTAAACCTTTATATTTGTAAGTGTTTTCTTTATCAGTTGAAGCTAGATTCCTTGAATAATTAAAAAATTAAATAGGTTTTGTAAATATTTTTTCTTTTTTATCTTATTTTCAGATAATATGTGTCTATGTATAGGTGAGAGAGCCACCCTAGCTGGAAAAATTAAATATATATCAACATTTTGTAAATATTACCCGTTATCATTTATTTCATCGTTTTTATTTTATTTAAACGTTGGATGATTCTCAATTAAAACATTTATATTGTGCGATCATATTTGTAGCTAAATACTTGACACTGGTGTAAAGTATATTTATCTATATATTTATTTGAATATAATCACTTTTTAAACATTTATAAAAATTCTAAATATTGCTTTTTTAAAATGAAGAGTATGTTTATCCTATATATAGAGGTTTTGGTACAAATTAAGCGTTCGTATGTCCCAAGTAAATAAAAAAAGCAAAGTCGATGGTATTTGATTGGTGGAGCTTTCAAGCATTTTTACTATATGTATACGGCCATTCTACTTATATGAAAACATTTAGATATGTGCAGTTAAAATGTACTTTTTCATATGTTTTATATGTGAATATGAAAGAGAAATTGAATTGAAATTAAATACATGTTTTATAATATTATAAAATAAATAAAACTTCCAGGGATAAGTATCTTGTGCTTTTTAAGAAAAAAACGCAATGTGTGTGTTCTAGTTTTGAATATTTTAAATACAATAAACTTAGCCCCCCTGGAAGCTTTATCTTTTTAATAAAAATACATGTTTATTTGAACCTGGATACAGAATCTAGAGGGCTCAATTTTATAAATTCCAATAAATAGACCAAATTAAACTGATAATTCGAAAACATTTCAAATATAAAACTTGAATAAAAAATATATGTCAAGATAAATTTATGTGGAAGTGTTAATATGTTTTAACAACATTAGACCCCTCTTTTGATAGACATAACATTTTAGATCGGGAGAATTTAAACCTATAGAGTATACCTTTAACATCTATATTTTGATCCTAAAAAGTGGATTTAACATTTCTGTTATTTACCCTCCAAAGCGAAATATATTCAATTCAACGCAAAGTTGGAATAAATAAGCTGACAACACAACTCTCGTTTTCTGCTCCGTTGATTTGTTTTGTGGCAGGCGAAATGGAAATTCCACATAAATACCAATATTCAAATTTGGATTTTGAGCCATCATTTAATAGCGATTTATATATATAAAAGATATTTATAGATAGATTACATATATAAAAGGAGAATCCAAATATATGTTCGAATTCTAATATATATGATTATAAATAGGCAAACACATATTTAGAGATAAATTAAATATGAATGTGAAATTATATAGTTTTTTCTACTATATTTGATTACATTGAGATATGTAACTTTGGCTTTTCACATTGGTGTTGATCGAATATCTATCGAGAGTTTGCGATCCTGAATTAAATATGTATGTGAAATTACGCAAGGTGTTTACATTAAATTCAATTTGAAAGAGATAGAGGGGCAATGCGTTTGTCATTTTGTGTTGGTTCCGATGGAATGTCTGCGGGCCCAACTGCCGGACCTTGCCCCGCCAGACAGACACACTGATATTGAACGCTCAGATTTTTGGTCATTCGGTCAATAGCGGCACTTTCTGAGATAGAGAGGGGGTGTGGGTCATAAATCTCGCATAGCTCCTGCCTCCGTAGATAACACCGCGGTTAGGCTTAGCTCTCATCCGCTTTCTCTTTTTGCAATTACAGCATCGGGACATCTTGATACCTCGACATTCTTTCTTTATTATTCTTTAATTAGCTTTCTCCTTCAAATTCCGTTTTTATTCATTTGAATCATGTAAAAAAAAATTATATAGAGAGCGAGAGCATTTTTCTACCTTCTTTTTCATATCGCGTCTGAAGAAAAAATTCAATATATTGTATTTGTAGTATACGTATTTTCTACTTGACATTATATTAATTAGAAGAAAATGTGTCAATACATTTTCTACATTTTATAGAAATATTACGGTGATATTATTGTTTTTATTGTTATATATATTTGCCCCTTGAAATATCGGAATAATAAATATATTTATAAACCAATATATGCATATTTTCTTAATATATATATAACCTTTTCCTTTTGTTTCACACAGAAAATTATTTTAATCGCCTACAAACTTGATATATAAAATGAAGTTTTTTTTTAAACACAAAAAGAGTAGATACGCACAAACTTTAAAAATATATACATATTTCAACAAAATATGTTAATTTGTAAATGAGAACATATGTGTTATTCATGATACACACAAAAGGGTCCATAAGAAATGTGCTTGAGGGGGTACTAGAGAGAGAGAGAGGGAAAAAGAGCGGTCACAATAAAATAATATTAAATATTCATATTTTTTGATTTTTTATAAATTAAATATCAGTCTGGAGACTCACGTCTGCACAATTCTGGTGATCATCCTTAGAATTCCCCACTACATAATTATGTATAATTAATCACCAAGAAGTAAATATATGAAATAATAATGGTCTTTAGATCGAAGTGTAATTTTCATCTAGGAGATGAATATTTTAAAAAGTTTGTATCTTATTGACGCGCTTTACAAAATACTAGATCTTCCTTCTAAGCACAGTTTATTTTGTAATGTATTTATCTTGATTAAGAAAAAGGCATCTCTTCTGATCGTTCAACTAAAGGTTATTGATGGCTTGCGCTATCTTCGAAATAAAAATCAACTAATCGTTAATTATCAATCGTTAAAATCCAATGATTAATTGATATTTATTCAGACACATCGCGCAATCCACGATGAGGATATGCCCTTTTCTTAATTTATTCACCTGAATCCAGAACAATTTCACATTTGTACTATTTTTTCACATTTCTACTAATGTGTTTAATTTTAGACTCACAGGATTTTGATATATCGTTCTATTTGTATAAATGTCCCGATGTTTTAAAAAAAGATTATTTGTTAATTTCATATATATGATTGTGTCTCCGAAACACTACTGCCCATATAGCTCGTCAAACTGAGAGCCTCTACCAGGGCCCGCTTCCATTGTATGTTGAATCCAATTATAAATTTTGTCAATAGCTGTCTATGTAAGCAGTCGGAGTGATCATTAGAGTTAGTTCCCATTGAGACCTGATCATATTAACACGGGTTTAAGATGTTTATAAGTTGAATTGCATAGAACCTTCGTGCAAAATAATATATATACATACATATATATATATATTAAAATAAAAACGGCATATCCTGACCAGGCTCACACGATCATTTCTAGATGGCAGAGCGCCATCTAGTGCAACAAAAATAAACTAAACGTTTATTTAACTTATTCCGTTATATTCCGTGTATATACATATATATATATATCTTGGCCACTTGGCCAAATATCATGGAACAGGTTGAAACAATGTATAGTTGATTTCTTTTCCTCTATATGGCGCTCTCTGTCATCTAAAAAGCACATCTGCTTTTGGTCAGGATATGCCTTCTTTATTTTTAATATCAACACCTGACCTTTTTATTATTTTTTATTGTTTTTTTCATATATATTCATATTTAAAATATATTCATATATATGAAAAAATAATTTTAAAAAGGTCAGGTGTTTGGTATTAAAATAAAAAAAAAACATATCCTGACCACGTAAACATGAACCTTTAGATGGCAGAGCGCCATCTACTGGAATAATAATCAACTAAACATTGATTTATCCTGTTCCCTGATATTTGGGTCTATAAAACTTCGGTCCTAAAGGCTTTGTGAGAAATAAATAAATGTTTTTTTTTTGTTGTTTTTAATATCAGCACCTGACCATTTTTTTTTTTAATTATTTTTCAAACACACACCTATATTTATGTATTTACGAATGATTAAAAATTAGATGAATTTTATATTTTCAAAATGCTTATCAATATTATAAACTATTCATGGTAAACAGTTTGCGGATTTCGAACAAATTAGAAAGAAGGAATCATATATCGCCGCAACTCTTTTTTATTAACGCGATAAAAGAAGCTTTCGGGCAAGCCCTTCTTGCGGCGATATATGATTCCTTCTTTCTAATTATAAACTATATTTAACATCATATGTTTTTTTATTCAAAATAATCCTATGCTTCTTTTTTTCATGAAATAAACAGATTCGTAGTTCATAATTTTGAATACAGATGGCGCGCATATATCATGTGATTAATCAATATGTAATAAAAAATGAATTTGTGTGTAGGTGAATTAGTTTATAATCTCTATTTAATATATATATGTATATTAAAGATAAAATAGGTGTGTGATTATTTATCTATAAACCAAGTTAAACCTGGCTAGGCGGAGCACTCCCCCGACGACTTGTCGAGAGGCAGTAAAGTATTTAAAAGGTCCCACAGAGTATCTAACTCTCCCAGACCGGATCTAATTACCTGTTTTATTTTTGTGCAGTCATTTACTCTAATTGCGCCGCACCTGGAGACCATATATCCTGGTAATTAGAGAAGTATATGCTGGCTGACTCGGGCCAATTATAATGTGTGGCCCGCTCTAATTGTTGGAGTACTCCGCTCAGCAACTCTCAGCCTAATTGTCTGCAAAGTCACTCCGAAGCTGAGATGGCAGGAATAATGTTGTAACTATAATGTTGTATTTATTCACTTAGAACATTTTGTATTACTGCACATTTTTGTGTATTCATTTACCATTGTTCGATAAATAAATTTACTATTTAAGAAACACGTTGGAAACTATTAATTAAATTTTTATGAAGGGTAGTAGGTAAGCTACCTTGGTATTTTTTATTCCTGGTTTAATGGAAAATAAACCTAATGAATTGTGCGGAAGCGGCAAACGGTTATGATCAAAGAAAGGGCATATTTTGGTTCAAGTTCCTATTGAGTGGGTTCTATATATTCACAAGCGTAATGTGGAGTGTAAGTTTCGATAGTTAAGAAGGGAAACTTCTAACTGCGGCCTCCTATGGTCTAAGTGGTTAATTGATCTATATAGGATGTAAAATAATCTCCTGCCTTCAACTTAACACTACAATATGCTGAAGAGTGCTTTATTAATTAGATAATAAAAAAGGTTTCTGAAGATAAGTTTATTTTTATTTTAATAAAAACCGTTAAAAGCTTTCGGGCATCTCTGCCCTTCACAGGAGAATATATATAATTAATAAAACGAATAAAACACCGCTTGATGACCGTTTTATTCATTATATATGTTCTCCTGTAGAAGGGAAGAGATGCCCGAAAGCTTTAGAAGGTTTTATTAAAAAAAAACTCATCTCCAGAAACCTTTTTAATTATCTAATTAATGTCCAGGAGATTTGAATCAATTGAAGAATACTTTTACATCCACGGATCTTCTGAGATTGAGTTTAGAAATTATCCTACTTGAAGCATCTCATAAAGATTTAGATTGATATCGGCAAAATATGTTAGTCACATCGTTCTTTGAATGCATTGTTTTGTCAGATAACTATTCACCAACGTTGCTCTATATGGTTAGGCATACAGTTACAAAAGTACACTAGAAGATGGAGGCTACAGAAGTTACAAGGTTTATACGTAGAGCCAGTCTCTCTGGATTAAATGACAACTACTATCAGATTTTAGTATAATTCTTGACTCGTCTGTGACAAAAATACGGTTGCATACGTCTCTGAGTTATCAAGTTTGAAGATGAATTGATGATAAAACAAGACATAAAACATTTAGGATAAAAGTTGCAAATTTTATTGGCATATAAATGCGTATTTGTGTATTGAAAGAAAATACCTATCCCTTTCAAAACAATTAAATCAATACATCTTGTTCTTCACTCCAACACCAAGCGTAAAGGTAGATATCAGGAATGAGCCATAACACTAGTTTCTGGCAATTTCGACGGTTTCTTAACTCCTCTCGTAGGACATTATTAAATCGAAGCCGCCCGTGTACTGATAAGGGTTAAAGCTCAAAATAATGGTTAATGTATGTAAAGGTTAACCTGTGTATTATACACACACACACACACACACACAAGCCTTTTTATTGGGGCATCCAGCCCTATACATGATTCCCCTCTACAGGATTTAGCAAAGGAAGATATTTCAAAAGTAAAAATATAATAATAATAATACACAGGTTGGCTTTTGTCTGAATTTGCAAAGACTGGTGCTGTGACTTTTTCTGAAAAATGAAACCACTTTTTCTAAAAAAACAAGCGACCATTGTACTTTTAGGCAGCTTTATCTTTCAGTAGTTGATAAAATTAATTCTTCTGTGATTACAAAAAAACAACATTCAATTAATATTGTGATTAATTGAGTGTTCCGCCGTTCCAATAGTAGTTTGCGGCAATCTTTAACAATAATATTTGAATTTCCTAATACATGCCTGCTACTGATTGACAATACGTTATTCACTATGATCGAAGAAAATGTGTACAAAATGGCCACAGCTACAAATACTTTAGATTTTCATTAAACGCGATCACCAAGCAGAAGCCTAAAAATGCAGACGATATCATCCGAATGAGCAATACAATGGTTGTAGCGATCTGGCAGATAAAGTTGGCGAAACCGATGGGAAGATTCATCAGTGATTAACCAAGTCGTTAGACTTCATTTTCACATTATTTTTGATTAAAAAAAGCATATATTAAATCAAAATGTCATTATCAATATTTCAGTTGGCTGAACGCCAACCTTTTTCAAGGTGTATATAACATATTAATGCTTACGATGTACTAGAGCGCCATCTGTTATCAAATTATAAAACTATTTTAGAGGCGTAATATTCTTTTTAAAATACAACAATTTCTACTGAAGGGTAGAATTCTATATGTTATATCGAACGTGAAGATACACGAATGTTATTAATTTAATTCTATATTAACGATTATAAACTCTATTATGTTGGCTGAAATCTTATATAAGCTATACTTAACCGATTCTGTATCATGGTGATCGCGTTTAATGAAACTCTAAAGTATTTGTAACTGTGGCCATTTTGTACACATTTTCTTCGATCATAGTGAATAACGTATTGTCAATCTGTAGCAGGCATGTATTAGGAAATTCAAATATTCTTGCTAAAGATTGCCGCAAACTATTATTGGAACGGCGGAACACTCAATTAATAACAATATTAATTGAATGTTGTTTTTTATAATCACAGAAGAATTAATTTTACCAACTACTGAATTTTTCCATCGCAGTAAGGACAGTAGAAATTGTTGTATTTTAAAAAGAATATTACGCCTCTAAAATAGTTTTATAATATTAATGCTTGTCAACAATTTTAATAAATTGAACCATTTTATAAGTTGTAAAATCTTGCAAAATGAAAAAATTTCTTGATATAAATTTGTATATAAACTTTTTAGAGGGACACGACAAAGTGTTTATATAAGAAATGCATATTTTCAAATCTCATAAATATTTTATATATAAATTAATAATATTTTTGATAATTTTAATAAATAAATCTTTACTTTCTTGATGCAATACATACCGTTATATAAAGATTTTTATAAATTGAATTTAATTGCCATTTATCGTTAATATTTACACAAATAAATTTACTGGCAATGCGCCTCTTTTAAATATCATCAAATATTGTCTCTACAGACCTTGCTGCAATGATATGAGTTATTGAATGAGAGGGCTTGGCTCATCAGTAGTGAACCCTCTCAGCGGTTTCGCCAAATTAATCTCTAGACCGCTCTACTTTCATATTGGATTGTTTTAGAATATACTCTGTGTTTTCTATGGAAGGCAGCTTTGGGGTGTTTAGTGAACTATGGACATAAGCTTATAGGTCTGTAGAGGAATATACATATAATTTCAAGGTATTGCATCGAGCAAAGCTCTTCCGCAAAATATTTTTTTATAACAAATATATATTAGTAAATTGAATTTAATTGCCATCTATCGTTAAATTATTACACAAATAAATTTACTCCCTCTCTTTATTTCCAAAGGTTTGAAGTAAAACATATTTCTGATACAGAATCGGTTAAGTATAGCTTATATAAGATTTCAGCCAACATAATAGAGTTTATAATCGTTAATATAGAATTCAATTAATAACGTTCGTGTATCTTCACGTTCGATATAACATATATAATTCTACCCTTCATTATCTTGAAAAGGAAATATTAACTCTTTAAATTCCTATTTATTCAATAAAGTAAAAAATGTATTAATAATTTTAACGTTAATTTTTTTTTCTCTGGAATGTAATCTGTAATTTTTTTAAATTCAAAAGAACCTAAATTTATTCCAATTAAAATGGACGTAAATTTTGATGAACGTAGTAATTAAATTACGGATCTTTCATTTCCAAGTAGTTCAAATGAAAGGTACTCTACGTAACCTCATTAGTTTGGTTTTCCTCTCCCTCGACTGGATGAGATCAGGGAATAATTAACAACGACCTTCCACGGTAACTTTATCATATCCTAATACATGATATTTTTGCATTCGTAGCTTCACACCTTTATGTAATATGGATATTTACATCTTCATTAAGCAATTGTTTGAAAAATAGTAATAACAACAAATATTCTTGAATCAGATTAAAGGTTTCTCTACGAAAAACGAAGTTTCTTTGAATTTGTAAAGAAATTTTTTAATTCTTGACTTTAATTCTTTTAACAATTGTAATTTTATGTTAATATTTGTACCTTCATATTTTTAATTCTATATATCCATTCGTAAATATATATCACCATTTGTACATCTACATTTGTAAATCGTCATGATCATTTACACATGCTGATATAACTATTATTTTCTACTTGTTAGCTGAGAGAAAAATCTAGGTGCAAATATTCAAAAATATTCTTAATGCTCTGATATATTTTTGATATATTCGATTTTCCTTTTAATGCCAATTATATGGGCAGAGAAGTCAATTAGAACATTAGAGCAGAAAGGTTATAGGGCGAAACCGCTGGGGAGGTTCACCAAAAACGAGTTAGGCCTTCCTAATATTTTATAATAGCGGTAAGGACAGTAGAGAATCGCTTAGGTGTCAAAAAGAAACTCTCGTACATATGTAAATTGTTCATAAATATGAATAAAACTAGGACTCTTATATAATTGTATTTCAACATATATTACATTTTCTACTTCATTTATTATTCCAAATTTTTTTAAATGGATGACAATCAATATTAATATTTTTTGGTTATAGCTACTTCTCTCAATATTTTAAAAATAAATGGAGAGAATACTTTTAAAGTTTCGGAAACAATGAAAGCTTTAAGCTCCCCAAATTTCAACGTTACCTAAACCCACGGAGGTATTTTTAGAAAATCTATGGCAGACGCGATTAGCGCGGGCCGAGGGTGGGCATCAAGAACAAAAATAATTGAAGCGCCATCGTGCATAAAACATCGGCCTTGCCTAATTGCAGTCTGAAATCCCCTTGCATCCTAAGGACTCGCAATGAGACTTTCTTAGACACCTCCGAAACAAATGATCCTATTAAATGAATACCTCGACGTGCTGTGATGGTTGCCTGCCGCACGTAGCCTTCAATAAGCCTCCTAAAGTAGAACAGAAGACGAGGAAATTTTATTTTCATTTCAACTTTAACGATGAAATTTATAATCAAAAACATTTCCTATTTGTTCTTTGTGTGCGTGTGATAAGAGAGCCGTTTGAAAACGGCTGTTTTTACCATTTAAAATGCTTTTAGAGTAGTACTAAAGATAAGCATTTACATTTGAAATGTGAACGCTAACATATATAGATATTCTAAGAACCTTGATTTATAATGACACACACGAAATTGATAATTTATAATATAAATATACATAAAATATATTTTGTATGTTATTATTAAGGATAAACATAGGTGTTATGGATATTTATATTAAAGTTTTGACATTTTATAGCAAGTTTATTTTATATAAGGTTTATACATATTTACTTTTTAAAATAATAAAGCTCTTCTCTCAAGACAATATTTTACATTATATAGTGAATAAATTTAATCGATAAGTTCAATATTACATTTGAAGGAATCGCCAAGCATCATATTGAAGAAGGAATCAAAGTTTACGGCGACGAGTTTTATTTATTTGTGCTGTATAATCGGCAAGCTTTCGGACTATGACGTCCTTCAATAAGTAACTTTCCAAGAAACTAGAGG
Organism: Cordylochernes scorpioides; assembly: GCA_030710605.1. Lineage (NCBI taxonomy): Eukaryota > Metazoa > Arthropoda > Arachnida > Pseudoscorpiones > Chernetidae > Cordylochernes > Cordylochernes scorpioides. Next base: position 41,993,214 of record CP092886.1, read on the forward strand.
ATAATATATACAGGCTCTCTGCCATCTAAAAAGCACATGTGCTCGTGGTTAGGAAATGCCTTCTTTATTTTTAATATCGACACCTGAACCACTTATCTTTCATATTTTCTATTGTTTTTCATGTGTTAAGCATATTTACGGAAATTTGGCCTTAAATACCCATTTTTTTGGTTTCTTAGGAAGCCTCTGGGACCAAAATTCTTTTTGGTCGCAGTGGTACAGCCTACTCCACGCTAACGAGCGCCAACAGCGCGAAACGTGTTCGTGGATGGCTTTTCTTGATTTATCAAGAAATTGGGTTGGCCAAATAACACGGAGCAAGTTAAATAAACGTTTAGTTTATTTTTGCTCCACTAGATGGCGCTCTGCCATCTAAAAAGCACATGTGCTCGTGGTCAGGAAATGCCTTCTTTATTTTCAATATCAACACCTGACCCACTTATCTTTTATTTTTTCTATATATTTTTTCATTTATATATATATATATTAATTAAACGGCATATTTTGGACAAAAATAAAACATACATTTTATTTAATATAAAATGCCAATATTTCAATAGGCTGTACGCCTAACTTCGTCAGGGCTTTTCTTGTTTTTGAACTGCTTTGGTTCATCACGCGATGCCTTCACGCGACGATATATAAATATTTACAACTCTGGGGCTAAAATTTAAAAATATACACACAAACAAATATAAATAGACTATATATGTACATTTATAAAAATTAAAAAAGAATATATGACTCCTAATAAGTATATATATAATAAAATAATTTTAAATCGATTTGAACTGTAAATATAACGGAGGGATGTCAAATTTTCTATTAATACTGTTGGTATCTTTCATTGAGGCCCAACTTTCTAAAAAGAGTCTTGAATATTTATCTTGAATGTTGTTATATATAATTTGAAGGACGTCATAGTCCGAAAGCTTGCCGATTACACAGCAGAAATAATTAAAACTCGTCGCCGTAAACTTTGATTCCTTCTTCAAGTTCAATATCATTTCAAAGTACTCTCATTATCAATGGTTTTCGTTCTTTTGTTATAAACACGAGAGAGAATGGAGAATTGAACCATTTCTAATTATAAATTTATAAGGTCTCAACATGCATTGCACATTAGCTCATTTTCGTCATGTTTTTGTAATGATTCACGAGATATTTGCTACAGCGTTGAATGGTAGAAATTCGATGAGAAGAACTGAATGATATTTCATAGCGGCTCAAAGTTCCTATGTGAAATATACTGTCTACATCAGCGCCGCTAGGAAGAATCAGTTCTGCCGAATGACACTATAATAAATTAATATAACTAATGTGAAGAGAGAGAAGTATATATGTTATATAAAGATATTATTTCATTTTAAAATTAGAATTTATAGAATAAAATACTCTGTTAAGTTGACCACCAAACGTCGCGGCTTTCCCTATATAAACCTATTGTTGTTTTTCCCGTTGGCCGGCTCAAACCTTTTGTAATTATGTAAATAAATATTTTGTTTTCCTTATTCTACTCGCCTTAAATCAGGCAATACTTTCTCAGATTATGTATTTTATAAGCTTATTTAAAAGAAAATACAATAACAAATATTGATTTAAACAGTCTTATTATTTTCTACCACGACTGCAATAGCACATACTCGTGGATTCCAAGATCAAGTAAATAACCAATAATTCCTCTACAAACAAAAAAAGAGATTTCTGTTGATTTTTGATTATCTTGAGAATTATGTCATGGTAATGCAGTCGTGGTTAAAAGTTTGAAAGAATAATGATAAAAATGGTTTTGATCAGTAATTTAATTGAGTTAAAGGAATATATAAAAAACAATTTGATAAACGTACTGCCTGGCTTAAGGCGAGTAGAACAAGGAAACAAAAGATTATTTACATAATGTATAAAAGTTTTGAGCCGTCCAACTGGAAACAACAACAACGAATTTTTATAGGGGTAGGTGACCACTGGCGGTCGATTTAACAGAGTATTTGAATTTATGAAATATAATTTTAAATAAAATAATAAACAGCAGAAAATCATTTTTTATAATATATATTTTTAAATATTTTTGAGATTGAAAGAGATTATTTGTTTAATGGTTTGATATTGTATTGTTGATCATTTTTTTATTCTTAGGAATAGAATGCATGAGTATTTAAATTGCAGTCGTGGTAAAATAAATGAAATATAATAAATAATCACAATAAAGTATATAATACATAATTTGGGAAAGTACTACCTGATTTGAGACGTAAAGAAGAAAATAAAATATTTCATATGTACAAAAAGATTTGAGCCGGCCAACGGGAAACAAAAACAATAGGTTTATATAGGGAAAGCTGCGACATCTAGCGGTAGACTTTAAAGAGTAGTTAGTTCAAGAAATTATAATACACAGTGTCTGACTTCAAATTGAAGTTTTTAAATTTTTCAAATTAAATTTTAAAATTAAAGTTAAAGATTTTTTATTTCAAAGTAATTTTTTTTTAATTCAAATTAAAGATTTTTAATTTAAAATTGAAGTTTATTAATGTAATATTGAAAATTTACAATAAAAATGAATACCAACAAGAATAAGAATTCATAAATTTAATTGCCATCTATCGTTAAAAATGTACACAAATAAATTTACTGGTAATGCGTTTCTTTTTAAATATACTGCGAAAAGTTTATTAATATAATATTAAAAATTTACAATAAAAAATGAATACTAACAAGAATAAGAATTTATAAATTTAATTGCCATCTATCGTTACAATTTTACATTACAATATTACATCATCAAATTTGATGATATTTAAAAAGAAACGCAATGCCAGTAAATTTATTTGTGTAAAAAGAATAAGAATCAAAAAAAGTTAAATAAAACAATTTGGAAAAAGCATTTAATTCAACGGTTGTTCTGCTACAGCCAGCGGTAGTTTCCTAGACATGTCAACGTAATAATTGTTGCAATGAGTAGAAGTAACAGTGGCCACTTCAATAATCTGTACCCATTTTTGATTATTTTGTGGATTGGCCAGCAAATTTCGTGCAGACAATTTTATTTTTGAAAATATCATACGTTAATTTTTCTATCACCATATTCCCCCATGTTAAATCCTATAGAAAAGGTATTTTCAAAAATAAAATTGTCTGAACGAAATTTGCTGGCCAATCCACAAAATAATCAAAAATGGGTACAGATTATTGAAGTTACCGCTGTTACTTCTACTCATTGCAACAATTATTACGTTGACATGTCTAAAAAACTACCGCTGGCTGTAGCAGAACAACCGTTGAATTGAAAAAGATGGCCGTTTAGCCCATTGAAATATCGGAAATAAAAGATTATTTATTGAATCCAAGATGTGCCCTTTTGGAACAAATATAACAATATGGATTGCTCTATTTTCAGAATATATATATATATATGAAACAATTAAACAGGTTTCTGGGGATGAGTTTATTATCATTAAAAGAACATATCGGCCAATAAACATAGAAATGCTATGGAATTTCAATTTTACGCTGATAGGCATATAACGCTGCCAAATTTTGTATTTTCCTCTGAATTAGGAAACATTGAAAACAACCATGAAACTACCTATCTCGAATTTCACCTTCAGATAACTCACATATAAAGAAACAGTTTCTCATTTAATATTCTTAGCGGTTTTGGCGAGGGGAAAGAACCAAAGTATCAATTGTTGTACAAATATTCAATTCAAAATAGAAGATTATAGAGCAAGAAGACTTCAGTCATAAATGAATTTGATTATTAAAACATAGAAATAAGACGTTTAACTGCCGGAGCTTCGCGCTGAGGAAGTTTTCTAATTATCCTTTCATTTTATTTTTTATGAAAATACAAATTTTATTATATTAAAGCACTAATCTCTCTTAATTCAAACTGATAATAATATGATGGATATTTTTGACGCATGGAAAATGGAATAAGTTGGTAGTTAAAGAACTTGTCATCCAGAAGTAGCGTGCGTCCATAGAAGAGAATAATTAATTGTCAGACGAAAAAAAAAGTTCCCATATGAAAGATTTTGTAACGGTTCTGTAATATTCTTTAATTTCCTTTCTTCCAATAAAGCTAGCACGCTATAGAACGGAATTTTTCATATTTCTTCAGGTGCGCCTTTGATTTATATTAAAACCGCTTTTAAACATTTATAGAACTATCGGAAATGGGCAAACAATTAAAATTAATGTTATACACGGATAATTATAAAGAAAAAATGTAAATGTGTGATAATTTCTCTATAAAGATTAATTTTACTTTTATTAATAATTTGACATGGGTATCAGTAAAATGACATTAATATATTGTGTGTAACCTAAAAGACTATGTGTACTTGTATTGTTTGGAAGAACAAAGAACGATGGCTTATTTACATAAGTTTTTCTTCCTCCACGGGAAGACAAAGAAGCTTGCTGAAACTTTGATGCGTCTATAATGCAGCCATTTTCACCACGCCATTAGACATGACATGCCTGAAAAAACTTCTTTTTTTTTTCTGTTTACTATTTTAAATGTAAGTATCGACATGGGAAACTATTAGCGGTAGAGTTTGGGCTAACCTTTTAAATTATAAACCTCACAAATATGCTGAGATAAAAAACTCTAGATATAACATCAAATATTCCGCATATAAAACACAATTAGAATTTTAATTCAAAATATTTAATATTTTTGGTAAAATATTTAAAAAATTCAATTTTAAATATAAATTTATATTCTCAATAAACACTGCATTTTAATTAAAAAAGTAGTAAGTGACACTCGGCAACATTTTAATTTTAAAAAATGACGGAACTTTCGGGCATTTCTTCTTCTTCAATTAAATATGAACCATCCTCCTTTTTACAAATAAAATATTTTATTTAAAAGAAAATCTAATTTTATGCTACATCTTATATTCAAAATCAATTTTATCCAAAGGTTCTACTGCGATAAGAAACTATTGAAAGGCCTGGCTCATCAGTAATGAACCCTACCAGGATTCCCACTGATGAAGAATGATTTTCCATTTATTCCTAGTTTTTGTGATAGGAAACGCAAAAACAAACAAAAAAAAGCATATTGAATAAAATGATGGCTGAAATTTTTCATCAAAAAAATACGCATTGATATATGCTATTTTTACGAAATATTATCATTCTTTTTTTAAATTTTAATTTTACTTTGTTTATGAATATATCACAAATTTATTCTTATATAAACTATATAATTTACATTTCATTATATTTACTTTCTAGCGCGCTCGCGCTATTCTATCTCTCTCTTTATAGTGGCTTTTATAGGGAGGAGATAGCTGTTGTCTCCCCTTCTAACAGGGAGGACGTCCTCGAGTAACTGTCGCCTGAGCAGAGGTCTGTTCTGAAGCAATTCCTCGACATGGCAATAGCATATGTCGGGTAGAAGTCCGATCTACGCGGAACGCTGTCCAACTTCAGGGCGGAATGTGACATCATACCAGACGACCCTCAGTGGGATTGGTCTGATGAAAATAATATTTAAGTTTAATTTTTTAATTTTAAAAAATATATATAACCCTATATAATTTTACATGTACTATTAATAAATATGTTTCAATCTCATTGATATATTTTTTTAATATTAATATAGAATGCAAATTATCAATAATTGACAATATGACCCAGAATAAGTATATTGCTACGGCGTTTTATGGTTTCCACAAGTCCATATCTCAGAAGAAGGCCAAGTGACACTCACTCCTCACTTTCTTACTGCTACTCTTTTTGTGTTGTTTTTCTTGCTTCCCTCTTTCTCTTTCTTGTTTTTTTTCTTTTTCTTCTGTATATATCGTTATTTCCTTTGTCTCACTGCTTTGTTCTTATGCATACCTCTGGTGAATCCTGTATAGGGTCAGTGACCCTGAATAAAGGCTTTTTGTTGTTGTTGTTGTTGAATGCAAATTTCGCATAAATGCCCTTTAAACGTATTAGAGCAATAGTCCGTCCCATATTTGAGTATTTCCAAACCAAAATGAAAATCTTGTTTATACCTCTAATTTATAAACAAATAAACGTTAAATGTACTACAGTAACATTTCAGAATTAAAATTAAAACCCTAAATAAAGGTTTATTTTATAGGTATTCAGATAGATTGTGCTCCGCTCTCTTTGAATGTGCGGTCAGTTAATACTTTTCTATCTCATCAAAATAGAGAAATATATATAAACAGTAATATATATAAAGAAAAAAGGCATCTCCTAATCGTTCAACTAAAGGTTTTGATGACTTTGGCCATCTTTCGGAATAAATATCAATTCTGGAATAATTTAAAATCAACGATTAGTTGATATTCATTCCGAAAGATGGCGCATGTCATCACAACCTTTAGTTGCACGAACATAAGATGCCTTTTATTTCTCAATATATATATATATATGTATATTATATATATCTTTATTTTAATGAGAAAGGTTTTACCTGACTGCCACAAACCAACATTCAAAGCTCCATCTATCGTAATACCTATCAAGTTAACCTTTATATAGAGTTTCACTTTAATACTAAAATGTTGCTCAGGTACAATTAACTTTTGTTTGTGTATATGTATATACATAATATTATGATGCATTAGCGCGCCATCTGTTATGACAATTCGAAACGACGCGTATGATTCTTTTTAATTTTTCTTTAAAATATTTAAAATTGTTTAATTTTAAAAAGAATCATACGCGTCTATAATAGTTTCGATTTCTTATATATATATATATATGACTAGCCGAGTGACCCGGGCAACGCCCCGGGTTTACCCGAAGGACCCGCAGGTGAGAAACTATAGAAGAAAAATTTTAACAAATCAGAAAATGAAATTGCAAACAACAGAACTACACTTCTTTAAGGACATGAGAGCACATGCACTGTATCACCATACGTGTACCATTTTCAAAGACCCTGCTTAGGATTAAAACTTCTCAGAAGCATAACAATAGTACCAACCTAGAGGTTAACTGGTGTGGATGCATTCCTCTGGGAGTAAGACTATTGAGAAATTCAGTAGGGAGTTATTTTGCTTCTCCGCATTCTAACACTCCAACTGTTAACACTGTGGAAACACTGACTCATGTTTGGTAAGCAATTTCAGGGAAGAAACTATAGACATTGGATTAAATAAATTATTAATTAAATTGCATTAAATAAAAATTATTAGATTTAAATAAATATTATTAGAGTGAAAAAAAAAGAAAAAATTAACAAATTAGAAAATAAAATTTCGAAAAATACAACTATATTGCAGATAAGATAAGAGGACCTTATTAAAAATAAATAAACAAACTGTAATTCGACACTATCGATAATTCGACACTTTCGATAATTCGACCATTTTAAAAATCAAATTTACAAGGTTGATTGTTGTTTAAATACAACTTTGATTTTGCATGCATAAACACAGGCTCTTGTAGCAAGAACCCAAATATTATTTATAGTCATAGCAAAAGCCAACTTTAGTGAAAACTGATGCCTCTTCAGAATGAATGGAAGACTGAAATCTGAAGGAGCAGAAGATACGGGTCATCTTTACATGTATGCTATCCAATGTTCGCACACTTGAAAAAGCCAAATATAAAGTTGTCCGTGCGTAAACACAGGCTCTTGTAGCCAAGGTTTGGCCTTGAGCCTTATTTATAGTCATAGCAAAAGCCAACCTTAGTGAAAACTAACGCCTCTCTAGAATGAAGCGAAGGTTGGTATCCGAAGGGGCCAAAGATATTTCAGACACTATACAGTGTGTTCAACTTTGGGCACTGTCAGTATATGTGCTTCAAGGACACGAGAGCACATGCGCTGAAACACCATACGCGTTCCATCGCAAAGATCCTAAAGGCATTGGTGAAAGTATAAATGACCCATATCTTCTGCTCCTTCAGATTTCAGTCTTCCATTCATTCTGAAGAGGCATCAGTTTTCACTAAAGTTGGCTTTTGCTATGACTATAAATAATATTTGGGTTCTTGCTACAAGAGCCTGTGTTTATGCATGCAAAAGCAAAGTTGTATTTAAACAACAATCAACCTTGTAAATTTGATTTTTAAAATGGTCGAATTATCGAAAGGGTCGAATTATCGAAAGTGTCGAATTATCGAGTGTCGAATTACAGTTTGTTTATGTATTTTTTAATAAGGTCCTCTTATCTTATCTGCAATATAGTTGTATTTTTCGAAATTTTATTTTCTAATTTGTTAATTTCTTTCTTTTTTTTTTTCACTCTAATAATATTTATTTAAATCTAATAATTTTTATTTAATGCAATTTAATTAATAATTTATTTAATCCAATGTCTATAGTTTCTTCCCTGAAATTGCTTACCAAACATGAGTCAGTGTTTCCACAGTGTTAACAGTTGGAGTGTTAGAATGCGGAGAAGCAAAATAACTCCCTACTGAATTTCTCAATAGTCTCACTCCCAGAGGAATGCATCCACACCAGTTAACCTCTAGGTTGGTACTATTGTTATGCTTCTGAGAAGTTTTAATCCTAAGCAGGGTCTTTGAAAATGGTACACGTATGGTGATACAGTGCATGTGCTCTCATGTCCTTAAAGTAGTGTAGTTCTGTTGTTTGCAATTTCATTTTCTGATTTGTTAAAATTTTTCTTCTATAGTTTCTCACCTGCGGGTCCTTCGGGTAAACCCGGGGCGTTGCCCGGGTCACTCGGCTAGTATGTATATAAAAAAGCAAAGCCCAATTCTAAACCCAAATATTTTTTTTTATGAGAAGAACATCAACATATTGCATGATTACGGCAGTCCATAGCTTCCCTGACAAAAATTCACCAAGAAAGTAAAATATTCCAAAATTTTTCTGTGTGTAAATTGCTAAATATGTAAAAAACATGTATACAAAAAAGCAAAGCCCAATTCCAAACCCAAATATTTTTTTTATGAGAAGAACATCAACATAATGCATGATTACGGCAGTCCATAGCTTCCCTGACAAAAATTCACCAAAAAAGTTAAATATTCCAAAAATATTTCTGTGTATATATTGCTAAATGTGTAAATAACATGTATATAAAAAAGCAAAGCTTAATTTTAAATTTCATTATCCTTTTTACAGGAAAAGCATCAAAATACTGCATAAGTACGGCACTTTTGCAGCCGCATGATTACGGCAGTCCATAGCTTCCCTGACAAAAATTCACCAAGAAAGTTAAATATTCCAAAATTTTTCTGTGTGTAAATTGCTAAATATGTAAAAAACATGTATACAAAAAAGCAAAGCCAATTCCAAACCCAAATATTTTTTTTATGAGAAGAACATCAACATAATGCATGATTACGGCAGTCCATAGCTTCCCTGACAAAAATTCACCAAAAAAGTTAAATATTCCAAAAATATTTCTGTGTATACACTGCGTGACATTGAAAATGGAACACTAAGAAATAGTGGCCAGAAAGTGATGAAACTCGGCAGACAGAGAGAGACAGGGACGAACAATAAGTGATCTTTATTTCAAAATGATAGTCATAATACAGAGCGAGAACGGCGTCAGCTTAGTAGCAAGTAGGACCACCGCGGAAGGCGATGCACGCAGCAACACGTCTAGGTAGAGAGTCAATCAGATTACGGATGGCGTCCTGAGGGATGGCTCTCCATTCCCTCTCAACCATTTGCCACAGTTCGTCTTCTGAACGCGGCTGTGGCAAGGCATGCAAACGGCGTCCAATGATGTTCCAGACGTGCTCGATTGGTGAGAGATCAGGAGAGTACGGTGCCCAGGGAAGCATCTGTACATCTTGCAGAGCTTGTTGGCCAATGCGAGCAGTGTGCGGTCGGGCGTTATCCTGCTGATAAAGGGCATTGGGTACCCCCTGAAGGTAGGGGAGTGTCACCGGTCGCAGCACATCATCAACGTATCGTTGGGCCGTCATAGTGCCCTGAATACGAAGTAAAGGTGAGCTGGAATCATACGCGATTGCGCCCCAAACCATGATTCCACGTTGTCGTACGGTGGGGCGTTCCACAATTGCTGCCGGATTGGACCTTTCTCCACGTCGAGGCCACACGCGTACACGGCGACTATCACTGGACAGGCAGAAACGCGACTCATCTGAGAACACGACCCTGTGCCATTCCGTCATCCACGTCGATCTAGCCCGGCACCATTCCAAACGTTGGCGCCTATTCGGTGGGGTCAATGGCAGTCTTCTTAGCGGACGGCATGAGTGCAAGCCATTAGCAACCAATCGACGGGAAATGGTTCTGGTCGAGATCGAATGATCTAGGGTGTCTTGCACATGTTGCAGGATGGCGGTACAAGTGGCTTGTGGGGCCGCCACTGCTTGTCGAAGGATACACCGATCCACACGTGCTGACGTCACTCTGGTTGCACCGACATTCCTATAAATTGCCACATTTCCTTGTTCCAACCATCTTCTCCACAGTCGGTGCACCGTGGACGCACCAAGATGTGTATCAGCTGCGATTTGACGTATGGACCAACCTGCCCTTTTCAGTCCGATCACCATGCCCCTCGTAAAAGCGTCTGTCTGCTTGAACTGCCTCCGTTTACGATGACCTGGCATTCTCAGTTATTACACGTGTCTTTTGACACAAGAACAAAATTTCTACAATGACTTTCCTTGAAGAAATAACGACACGAATACTGTCCTTTCTGCAAGTTCCTTCCCTTATATCTTACTCCATGTGCGCTCGAGAGCTGCGCATTTTACATCATTTGCATAACTCGGTTAGGCGCGTCTACCCTGAAATTTGCATAATTTTCTGGCCACTATTTCTTGGTGTTCCATTTTCAATGTCACGCAGTGTATATTGCTAAATGTGTAAATAACATGTATATAAAAAAGCAAAGCTTAATTTTAAATTTCATTATCCTTTTCACAGGAAAAGCATCAAAATACTGCATAAGTACGGCACTTTTGCAGCCGCATGATTACGGCAGTCCATAGCTTCCCTGACAAAAATTCACCAAGAAAGTTAAATATTCCAAAATATTTCTGTGTGTAAATTGCTAAATATGTAAAAAACATGTATACAAAAAGCAAAGCCCAATTCCAAACCCAAATATTTTTTTTATGAGAAGAACATCAACATAATGCATGATTACGGCAGTCCATAGCTTCCCTGACAAAAATTCACCAAAAAAGTTAAATATTCCAAAAATATTTCTGTGTATATATTGCTAAATGTGTAAATAACATGTATATAAAAAAGCAAAGCTTAATTTTAAATTTCATTATCCTTTTCACAGGAAAACATCAAAATACTGCATAAGTACGGCACTTTTGCAGCCCCCTGACAAAAATTCACTAAAAGAGGTAAGTATTCAAAAAAATATTTTGGTATATATATTGCTAAATGTGTAACAAACATGTATATAAAAAAGCAAAGCTTAATTCTAAGTTCTAATATTTTTTTTATAAGAAAAGCTACAAAAGCAAATAGGGAGAAGTGAAGCCATTTAGCCATTTTCAAAATCTGATTGTGAAAGAGTAAAAAAATGAGTAAATAAGAGCAAATATAAAGAAAAAGTATTGCTAAATGTGTAATAAACATGTATATAAAAAAGCAAAGCTTAATTCTAAGTTTTAATATAAAGAAGAAATAAGACACAAAAATGGAGCTAAATTCAAATGAAAAACTATAACAAATTAATAAAAAAAAATAAGACCTAATCCAAATGCCACCATCATCAGACAAAGGAAAAAATGAGATTTTATTCTTTAGTTCATTTATTCTTCTGTCTGATGCTGTTGCTGAAACGTCACACACTATTAAATTATTTGGATTAGGTCTTATTAATGAGAAAAAAAAGATGCCAAAGAGAGATGAAAAGATGCCAAAAAAGATAACCAGATACAAAAATTGTGCTAAATTCAAATGAAAAACTATAACAAACACTTATAAAAGATAATTATTATAGAATAAAAGTAATAATTCAATTTACAATTCGAAAAATTTATATATTTAAATGAAAAACTATAACAAAGTACTTACATAATCAAATGAATCAGAAATATATATTATTTCAAAACACATTTTTACGCATTTCAAAACAAATGAATTGATGATGATAAATGCAAAAAATCTACGATTGTAAAATAGATTAAATTAAAAAATAAAAATAACTGTTAACATTAGGAAAATAAAAACAGGCCTATCATACGAAGAAAAAAATAACGAAAATTTTGGTATATAGATTGTTATGTGTAGTTCAGAATCTTCGGAGAAGATAGCTCAGGACTTTACAATGGAAAACCCTGTTACGGTATTATCTATATAGATATCTAGTATGACCTTTGGAAAATTTGTCCCCGTGTTGATAGCTCTATAAAGTGTTTTTAACTCCTTTCATTTATGGTTTTGGTTTTATAATTTTAATATCCCTACTTATAGGTCAGTGTTTCCTCATCAATCAACGAATTTTACAATAATCGATATCATGAAAAGGTGTCAATTAAGTAGATTATCCCAATTCTCACATTCATCGCTGTAAAGATATGAAAAGATTTTACGCGTCATTCTTGCGCAGGGTCCTTGCTAATCTTCTCTGTATCGTTCCAATTTTAGTATATGTATCGCCGAACAAGCATGTACAAAGAAATGAAAAGAATTAAACAGCAAACGACATTTTGTCTCTCATTATAAGGTGAAGCGTCGTTTATATTCTGATTTATATTCAATTTCTTTAAGAACATCGGCGTTTTTACTAGAATGGTTAACTCCTAAGCGCTGGATACAGGTGTATATATCACAGAATATTACCTAGAGGCAAAATATTATATATTGGCTTTATATATATCTACTGTAGGCCTAACTGGATGAGATTAGTTGGAGGATTAGATTGTCTGTACAATGGTCCGTGACAAAGCTGGGCGCCATGCCTTCTTTCTTCTTGTCTGCTAACCATTGCCTAGTTTATTGCCTTGGGAGCATTCTTTAGCATCGTTCTGTTAATAACTCAATACATATCAATTTATAGAATTTGCTATTCGGTTTTATTAGGATGTGTGGATACAACTTGCGAAGCTTATAGAGAGTTTTGTGATTTATAGACATTTATTTAAACATTTATCTGTATTTTTATTTAAAAATAACTAGTGACTTTTGGGATACATATTCCTTTTTCTGCTCAGACAAACAAGTTAATAAAATGAGTTATGATTTCATCTTTATTAGAATGTATATCTAAGCAGAAAGCAATGGATATATTCCGAAAACCTCCTGGTTCTTTCATTAAAAAAATTAAATAGCAGGGAAACGCTTTATTTTGAAATTAAAAATACTTCGTTATGTTAAGCGAAGAGTTTCTTTTATTAAGGTCTGATTTTTAAGGAAAGATTTTGAGCAAAAGCTCTTCGAGAATCATTCTACTCTAAATTCAATCTCGGAGTATATAGCTTAATATAATACTCTCATCCTTTAACAACGATGTCTTTTATTTTCCAATTGAATTTAGCGATTCCTAGGTGTCTTTAAAAAATACCCTATTAAAGGCTTTAAAATTACGCTATATAGTGATAATTCTAATGAATATACCTTGAAAAATAACTCTCTCTCTCTCTCTTTATAAGATCGCAATAAAAAATGAATTAATTACGTCCTTTTTATATAACTATTTATACAGCGTGTTCTGTCAACCAACTGTCTCCATGATCCTTATTGAAAACAAAAATGTTGCTTAAACAATAAAAGAAATATAGTAGTAGAAAAATGCATATCGTAATATTCTAGAATTAATATTAAGAGTATCTCAATAACATGGACGGAGATATATACTGTAGTGTAGAGATTGGATGGAAACTATCCAGATACATAAAATTCCACCATATGTATAATTCAATGTATATTTGTGTGTGTGGCGTTGGTTACAATATTCATTTAAAATTTTGTAAGAATATCTACATAAGAATTACAATCGTTTTTTTATTACTTGGATAACAGAGGATATTGGTTTTAATACCATTCCCCCATACACACAATAGTTATACAGTTAAACCTGTCTATAGCGTCCCCTCTAAATAGCGCCTACCTCTCTATAGCGCCCAATTTTAAATACATTGTACGATGCCATTTACATTAAAAATGACCTGTCTAAGCACCCCCTCTCTATAGCACCCTATTTTGGTGAGTCCCAGGAGAGAGCGCTATAGACAGATTTAATTGTACGATATTTACTATCAATAATACGTTTATCATTTATTTAGTTAAAACACCTTGGTGCATATTTGCTTGGAAAACTAAAAATATATATGAAAATACAGAGAGATATTAGATCCCGAGTTTAAATGCAAGAAACTTTATTTTATAAAATATCTCTTGTGTGGTAACTTGTTGAAAGAAAGTTGCTGAATATAAATAAGTATTTTTGTGATGAATAAATTTAGTTGAGATAAACGAGAAGTGAATTTGTTTTCCTTTACTGGTCCAAAGATAAAAATTTATGCCCAGGTCTGTCAGAATAAATTCCAGAAGAGGACCATGCAGCGTGGCCGCGACAATTTGACATCCACCAGTTGTATATATACTAATATATTATTTATATTACACCTATATAAAACATCTTTATAATACACGTTATATAATAATCTATTGATCCAATTCATTAATAACCTACCTTTAATTATTAGAGGCGACTCAAATTTGGGAACGTTAGATAATATAGAGGTGATAAGATAACATATTGATGTTTGTAGAAGAGCATTAGATCTATTGAGCTAGATATAGATTTATTTATCTCTCTCAACAAATACTGATTCCTTTATTTACCAAATTAAAACTGTTGAATTACAGAATTATTGATTCATCTTTCAAAACGAATAAAGATGCCCTTAATTTCGACAGTAGTGGAACGAGTATTGATGCCTCAATTGGCTTATTAAACTATAAAATTATAGAATTATTTATCTATCATTCAACAAAAATGTTGAGAACTCTATTTGCTACACTAGGACTATTGACTTACCGAGGTATATAATTCTCAATGAGTATTGAGGTCCCTATTTGTCCGTTAAACTATCGAAATACGAATTAATTATATAAATATCTTTAAACGAATATTGACACCTATATTTGACACACTAGGACTATTAACCACCGAGATATGTGACTATCAAGACTATTGTAGCGTAGAAATCAAGCCTTGAAATATCCTAAGATGTAAAAGTATTTATTGATGACGTCACAGCGACAAGTCGACAATTATTAACCGGTTAGCCAAAAACTATTTACAGCTAGAGAATCTTAAGCAAGTAAGCAAAGAAATATTTTAAGATGATTTCACAAAAACAGATTAATATATATTTTTATAATCTGTTGAATATATTTTCATTGAATAATATTAAATTAAATAATAAAATATTTCTTCGCCACATAGCCTCCTCCTATAAAGAGCATCGACCCGATGCTCAGAAGGAGACTTACATCCTCAGTCTCAAGGCTCGAGAACGGGTGATAGGGCCTGAGATCTCTTCGCGGGTCTGTGGTTGTTGTGTTCGTTCAGTGGGGATGTCTTCTTCCTGGAAGTTTGTCGAGTCATCTTCTGGGTCCTCTTCTAGCTGGTCCTCCTGGTCCTCTGGGTTTAAATAAGGTTTCATCCTACCAATGTGAACTAAATCTTTTGTTTTACGACGACCTTGCTGGTTTCCGAATGTTTCAACTTCATAGGTCACATCAGATATTTTTCGGGTTACTTTGTATGGGCCGAAGTAACGTCTCATTAGTTTTTCCGAATATCCCACTTTACGCACAGGAATAAAGATCCATACAAGATCTCCAGGCTGATAAATTATATTTCTGTGATGGGCGTCATAGCGATGTTTATTGCTACCTTGAGATCTCATGGAGTGGATACGTGCCAGTTTTCGTGCTTCTTCGGCTCTTGCCCCTAGAGTTTGGATGAAATCGTCGTCTTCTGGCAATAACTTGGGGAATAACACGTCAAGTGGAGTCTCGGCTTCACGCCCGTGTACAAGGAAAAATGGGGTGAACCCAGTATACTCTTGTTTTGCTGTGTTGTATGCAAATGTAACGAATGGAAGAATCCTGTCCCAATCTTTATGGTTGACATCTACATACATGGACAGCATGTCTGCTATGGTCTTATTCAACCTCTCTGTGAGTCCGTTTGTCTGGGGGTGATAGGCGGTCGTCTTCCGATGGGTTATTCTGCACTGGTTGTTCAGATCACTTATCATTGAAGATGTGAAGTTCCTTCCTCTATCCGTGATTAATTCCCTCGGCGCGCCGTGCTTTAAGATGACATCTTCAATGAAGAATTTGGCGACTTCCATGGATTCACTTGTGGGTAGAGCTTTAGTTATCGCATATTTTGTTAGGTAGTCCGTACATACAATAATCCAACGGTTGCCACCTTCTGATGTTGGAAATCTCCCCAGGAGATCCATTCCTACCTTTTCAAAGGCAACTTCAGGAACAGGTATTGGCTGTAAGTGCCCTGAGGGGAGTTGGGGCTGATGTTTACGCCTCTGACAATCTGAACAGTGTGCCACATACCTTCTAACCGTTCTATACATTCCGGGCCAGTAATACTTTTTTCTTATTCGGTCATAGGTTTTAGTAAATCCGAGGTGACCAGCCGTGGGTGAATCATGGAAATTTTTCAGTAATTCCTGCCTTAAATGGCGTGGAACCACCAAAAGCCATGGTTTCCCCATTGGATCATAATTTTTTTCTGTAGAGCGTGTTATCGATTTTTACAAAGGAATTAATAGGAGAACTTTGTAATTTGTCAGCGATTTTTCTAATAGCTTGATCATTCATCTGCTCTTCGCTAAAAGTCACTATGCTTGGAATATCTTCCTCCATATCTTCACTGTATTCTAATGGACTTCTTGATAAGCAGTCTGCGTCCTGATGTTTCCTTCCGCTCTTATACACGACAGTGACGTCAAACTCTTGCAGCCGAAGTGCCCATCTTGCTAACCTCCCACATGGGTCTTTGAGGTTGGTCAGCCAGCACAAAGAGTGGTGGTCTGTAACAATAGTGAACGGCTGTCCAAAGACATATGGTCGGAATTTATTGATAGCCCAAATGATGGCAAGGCATTCCCTTTCTGTGGTTGAATAATTTTTTTCTGCCTTATTTAAGGTTCTGGATGCATAAGCAACGGCTCTTTCCTTTCCCTTTTGTATCTGCACTAATACTGCTCCTATTCCGTAGTTGCTTGCGTCAGTGTGTATTTCGGTTGGGGATGAGTAATCAAAATGTCCAAGAGCGGGTTCGGAAATTAACGCTGACTTGAGAGCTTCAAATGCATTTTGCTCTTCCTGGTTCCAATTAAATGCTGAGTATTTCTTCAAAAGGTCATTCAAGGGTTGGGCTACGTGGGCATAATTGGGTATGAAGCGGCGGTAGTAGGATGAAAGGCCAAGAAAACTTCTAACTTCCTTCAATGACCTTGGCGTAGCGAAGTCGCGGACTGCTCGAATCTTTTCTTGGTCGGGACGAATTCCATTTTCACTCACCTCATGTCCAAGAACCGTGATAGTTTTTGCACCAAACTTGCATTTCTTGGAATTGAGACATAATCCGGCTTTCTTAAGGCAATTTAATACAAGTTGAAGGCGTCTTAGATGTTCTTCAAAGCCATCTGAAAAAACGATGATGTCGTCGAGGTAACACAAGCAAATGGTCCACTTAAGACCCTTCAGAAGATTATCGATCATTCGTTCGAAGGTAGCTGGAGCATTACATAACCCGAATGGCATTACTTTGAACTCGTACAGTCCATCTGGAGTTATAAATGCTGTCTTCTCACGGTCCGATTCTTCTACGTCGATTTGCCAGTACCCTGATTGGAGGTCCATGGAAGAATAAAATCTAGCTCCCCGTAAGCAGTCTAAAGTGTCGTCGATCCTTGGGAGAGGGTAGACATCCTTTTTTGTTATTTTGTTAAGGCGGCGGTAATCGACACAGAATCTCCAGCTTCCATCCTTTTTTCTTATCAATACTACAGGTGAGGCCCACGGACTTTCAGTGGGCTGAATGATGTCAAGTTTTTCCATTTTGTTTACCTCATCCTGAATAATTTGGCGTTCTCTTGGTGCAACTCGGTAAGGTCTTTGTCTGGTCGGTAGGTGGTCTCCAGTGTTAATTCGGTGTTTAACATTGACGTCCTTGAATTGTTTTCTTTTACTAAATTCGAAAATATCCGTATAGTTTTTTAGCAAATTTCTTAATTTTTCTTTTTGAGATTCATCAAGTGAATCATCTATAAAAAATTCCGAGATTTTTGGGTTTTCAGAATGTTCCGCCTCTGTTTCAACTTGGTTACAATCAGCTAGAGTACATAATTGACTATCTTCGATGACAGCACTATCGGCTACATGCATCCCCTGTGGGATTAGTTTCGGATATGGACTCCAATTCACCACCCAAAGTTTACCTCGGTTATTGGTAAGTGAAATGACAGAGGAGGGAGCCGTTAGTTCTCTTTCCAGCAATAGCTCTTTTCGACATTCTGCCACCACAATTGCGTCATTAGGAATGTCACGACTTGCTACTTCTATTAACTGAATAGAGGCGGGTTCGATTCTATATTCCAATTCCGAGTAGAGAGGTGAGCTGTTCTTAGGGGTATCCTCAAAAAGACATTTTTCTAAGAAGAGTGTGTCGTCAGCTGAATCAATTATCGCCCTAGATAACTTCAAAAAGTTCCAACCAAGAATAACTTCGTGACTACAGTCTTCCATAACGACAAATTCAAAGCTTTCCTGTAGTCCATTCAAGTCCAGTTTCAGTGTGCAGCGTCCTTTTGGTCTTACAATTTTACCGTTGGCTACTCGTAATGTGACGTCAGTTTCGGCAAACATTATTTTTCTTAGTTTGAGTCTGAACCTCTCAGAAATGACAGAATATGAGGCTCCTGAGTCGACGAGGGCACGCGTCATTTTTCCTTCTATTTTAATGTCTATGTAATTTTCTTTTAATTCTAATGTGGTCGATAAGGGAGGATTTATAAATTTTGCGGCCTTACCTCCAAAATAGGACGCATCTTCTAGTTTTCCTGACGGGAACGGCGAGGCGACTGGCTGGGTCTTCTATCAGGAGACGAATATTGTCCTTTTCGGCCAGTGTAAGGAGAGGGGCTTCGGTAGCGGCGTCTATTTTCTCTTGGCAGGTCGTCGTTGGGCTCTTGGCTGCTCCGAGAATTATAGAATGTTCTAGGCTCTAGCCTATCTCTCTGTTTGTAATTCCAAGTTTGTTCTCCTTCATATTCTCTCCTCCTGTCACGGCAGTAGCGCACGACGTGGCCAGGGCGTCCGCAGTGGAAACAGATTGGCTTACCTTCAGTGGTTCGCCATTCGTTGGTATCGCGTCTTCCGTTTACTTGTTTTGGCTGCTGCGGTCTTATCGTTTGGGCCACATATCTATTATTATAAAACTCTCGGGGTCTTTCCTTCTGTGGGGAACTTCTCCTAGGCTTTGAGATTGGCGACAGGGTTCTTCCAATCTCCTCCTTTACCATATCTTCGATGGTAGAAATTTTTGGTTCCTCTCGAGTAGAGCCTAATGCCCGCTGTACCTCCTCACAAACAATTTGCCTGATCATAGATGACAAATCTGCCCTGTCATCATGATCACTGAGAGATGCCACATTTGGTAGTCGCTCGTATTTGGTTGGGGTCACTCTCTTACAGTGTAGGCTTTCAATGCGGCGACATTCGGTGACGAATTGCTCAGTGTTATGCACATCCCTTGGGAGAAGTGCCTGGTAGAGCTCCTCAGCTATCCCTTTCATCAGATGGGATATTTTATCTTCCTCCTTCATTTGTGGATCTACCTCTTTGCAAAGGCGCAGGAAGTCTTGGATGTAATATTCGGTGCTTTCTCCTTTTAATTGTGCGCGAGTTTTGAGTATTTTCTCAGCTCGCAGTCTTGAGCTTTCATTTTTTCCAAATACATTTTCTAATTGTGACATGAACTCCGTCCATGTCTGGATGCTTTCCTCGTTGTTTTCATACCATTTGAGAGCAGTGCCAGTTAGATAGAAATAAACGTTAGCGAGACAAAGGGTTTCATCCCATTGGTTGTGCTTCGCCACACGTTCATACCCTTTTAACCAGCTACGGGGATCTTCAACACCCTCACCAGAGAACATTGAGGGGTTTCTAGGTAGATGTTGGACAAAAAATGAACCTACCTGAGTAGTTGCTTCTTTCTTGATGTTCATGGTTTTTTCTTCTTGCTCAACCGAGTCAATTTTCCGCTTTTTTCTGAATGGGTATCGATCCAGCTTCTTCACCAGTTGTAGCGTAGAAATCAAGCCTTGAAATATCCTAAGATGTAAAAGTATTTATTGATGACGTCACAGCGACAAGTCGACAATTATTAACCGGTTAGCCAAAAACTATTTACAGCTAGAGAATCTTAAGCAAGTAAGCAAAGAAATATTTTAAGATGATTTCACAAAAACAGATTAATATATATTTTTATAATCTGTTGAATATATTTTCATTGAATAATATTAAATTAAATAATAAAATATTTCTTCGCCACACTATTGATGTCCCTATTTTATTCGTTAAATTATTGAATTACATAAAATTTTACTTATCTCTCAACATATACTTATACATATCTAATCCCATTACATTTTCGTTCTATAGGTGCGTTCAACATCCAACATTGAGAACTGTAGATATCCCTTGTTTAACTATAGATACCTTTATCGATAAAAATTAATATTGATTATAGAATAATGCACTATTCCATTTTTTTTTTTTTTTTGCATTAAAATATTTACAATTCGATTGTATTCTATGGTGTATCCTGTGTTAAGTATTATTATTATTTTTTTGCGTAGATGTTTTCACACTGTACAATGAAATTCTATCAATATATTGAAGGGATATATATTGTAACGTGGAAGACAAGGTCAAGATACTAGAGTAAAGTTGAGTAAAGAGAGGTGGACTCCAGCTGCCCCCGCTGCCATGTGGCAGGCGCCAAAAACAGCATTCCTTTGTGGGGGAGGACAGAGTCTGGTTACATCTGCGGTGAGAAGAGGACGTGGCGACTTATCTCCGGGCGTGTGGGTGATCCTACAAGACGGTGCCAGGAGAGACTGACATCGGAGCGACCTACAAGGCGGTGTGGGCCAGGCTGCATGTGTATAATGAGGAGCGGAACGCTTCACAAGAGGACGTCCACGGCGCCAACGATTTTTCTGACGGGAGGTCGAAGGCAAGTCCCACTGTTGTATTCCTTCTGTTAAGTGAGATACTATAAAGCGCTAACTTTAGCGGCAATTCTTTCGAACTCACATCTGTATCTTTGTGGCATTCTGAGTAGAAAAAGTACACGAATAGCGTCTGGGTACGACGTAACAATATTTACAATGTCTTTTCGCCAGCATTCTTCTTAAATGATGCTTCATTATTCTATTAAACTCTCAAACTAAATATCACCAAATATCTGTTTTACTTTTTAAGGAGACATCGCCAATTTTGTTCACACTTTGGTTTCTCGTGTTTATTAAAAAAGGTCATTGTAAATAAAATATCTTTCAGAGTTATTGTCTGAATCCCGATATACATGCTAAAAGGTACAAAATATGTATATAATAGAGCAATAACTAATCATGATATCCAATTTCCACAAGCTGATATAGATAAATATCAATTCTATTTATAGACATGGATAGGACTCTCCTCGCAACAATCCCAATTATCTCGATAATATCAAAGTTACATAGGGATTTTCAATTCCGACATAAGAGAGAATTAAATATTATTTCTCATTTATATAAATATTATCCCGTCTCTCTGTGGTAAAGAAACTTATAGGATTATTTTTAATGGGATTTTTAACAAGATTATCTTCAAAGCCTTTTGGGAATTTAATCAATATTTTTTATCTCTATTAATAAATTCCGTTTTAATATTTTCTAAGCTTTAACCATAATTCTTTCGGAGATTAACTCGATCCAAATATTTCAACAAAATTGCCAAGTTTACTGGCAACATTGTTTATACAGGTGTTTCCTACTGTCACAATTTCAGTGTTTGGTATTCCGGTGGAGTTTGGATGTGCTGAGTTATTTCTCGGTTAATTTCACATGTGTGCCGTCCCTTGTGCCCAGCTTCGCGATATTTTAAATTATCGCTTCACTCCCCCGGGGCCCAGCGTACGTTGCCGCCGCGATAACGAGTAAAAACTCCGATTGAAAAATGGGTTTGTTTCAATATTTTATCTGTGATGAACTTTATTCTGTGATAAGAGGTTCGTATATTTTTATCTGCAATCGTTGTTTTCAACGAATGTGGAGATATGTGAGTTTGTGAGTTTTTTTTTTGTCATGTATTAACTTTAGAAGAAATATTTATATAAAAATACACAATATTAGAAAATATTAAACACTTATATGGAAAGTAATATGTTTTATTTTAAAATATAAAAGGATAAAAATTGCTATGGATATTTTGTAATTAGAAGTACACCATGAAGACAATTTATTCCCATCTATATGTATTGAAAGTAAAGAAATAATTATATTGTACGATAAGGAATACCGCAAGTTGTGTTGGCCATTGGTGAGAATGTCTCGAGACCCCCCCTCTGAATCTTCCAAAAATACCGATAATGTTAACGATATTTATGGAATAGATTAAATATGAAAACACTTTGAAGTTATGTTCGTAATGAAAAACGTAACTTATATAAAGAAAAATACTGAACTAGAAAAAAATTTAATTTGATTTATATTGTATGGTATTCTAAATTTCATAAATCTTCAACATATTGCTTATTAGATATAGAGAGAAATTCGAAACTATTATAGAAGCGTATGATTATTTTTAAAAATAAACAATTTCTATTGTCCTTACTGAAATGGAAAAATTAATTAGAGGGCCTAGCTCATCAGTGGTGAACCCTCCCAGCGGTTTCGCCAGTTTAATCTACCATACCGCTTTGATATTCCATTTTTCGATCTTCCCTTTATAGTGATACTGTTGCTAGACTCTTGGAACGGGTATTTTAGGAATTGTTTATTTTTAAAAAGAATTATACGCTTCTCTCTCTCTCTATAATAGTTTCGAATTTTGATAACAGATGGCGCGCTAATGCATCATAATAGAGAGAAATAATAAATATTTATACGAATATTTGCCAGAGAAATCCTAGCGTAAAATTTGAGAGAATTCGAATATTTTGTTTTCATTATCGGATAGAAATAAATAAGATAAAAATGAAAATTACCCTTATATTAAATCATGAGGTACCTTTAGCAGAGATACTTGAATATGATGGAGATGGAATGGTGTCATTTCTGGAATTTTTTTCAAGACCATGTTGATGTTTCTATATTAAAATGTAATGTTTATACTTTAATATCCGAGACACAGGTGAACTCACGCAGCACGCTGATGAGCACGGCTGAGATGAGCGGCGAGTCCAGCGCGGGGTGCCACGCCTCGCAGCTGTAGGTCGCTCCGTTCTCCGCCACCGTGGCCTTCAGCGTGATCGCGCTCTCAGTGGAGAACTTGCGCCCGGGCTCAGAGCTCACCTTGGGCTCTTCTGGAACATGGACATGTTAACACATTCCTGCCACACAGCTCTTTCAATGTTTAGGGAAGTGCAACATTAGTTCCTATGGGAAAGTGTGAAAAAATAAAGTAAAGAGAAGAGAAGACCAGAGTGATATATATATTTAAAAAAAGAACACACCTATATAGAATAGAATATTTGTATAAAATATCAATATATCGTATACAACAACAACAACAAAAAAACCTTTATTAAGACACTATTGTCTTACAAGGGGATTCCCCTAAAAGGTTATATATGTACATGAGTGAGGAGGAAAAGCAATTTAGAGGGGAGGGGGGGCAATCAGCCGTTGTTTGTGGAGTTGAGCACTTCTTCTTTCATTTTATCAATCGCCTTGAAATATTTAAAATATTTATAAACAAATGTTTTATCCAGCAGGAGAGTAGTGAAGATTTTATATACATGTTGTTCATTGTAGTGAGTTGGCACCGAAATTTTTATCGTATATCTTACTCGTAGACATATACTTATATCGTATATATATATAAGAAATAAAGGTAACCTCTCCCGTCAAAATTTCGAGAGAATAGAATTCATGCACCAAAAGAGGGAACCTCGCCCTTTATTTATATATTACCTTTACTCTAACTAGTAAAAACTACTAGTGGTGATAGAAAAATGAAGGAGTCCAAACACCAGTATGCAAATTCAGACAGAAATCCCCCCCCCCCCCCCCGTACTAATGAGGGCTAAAGCCCGAGATCATGGTATATCACCTATATATTTTGCTGTTTATTTTTACAATCTATAGAGCCAAGATTTGAGGTGAAATACGTGAAAATTGGCTAATTAAATTGGTGATTCAAGATAAAATTGTTTTGTATATATATTTTAAGTTCAATATTCGCATTGGAAACTTTAATATACAAACTATATTTATTGCGTTTTATTTACAATCTATAGAGCAAATAATTGAGATTAACTGTGTGAAAAATAGATACCCAATTTCATGATTCAAGTTAAAATTGTATATATTTTAAGTTTGATTGATTAATTTCTCTCACAGAGTATGTGTGTAAGAGCACAAGAAAATAAGCGCTAACCGGGAGAAGGAAATAAGTTTTTCTTTGTTTACTCATTATAAGTTTCTTTTATTTTGTTCTCTTTCTCTCTTGTAAATAGAACATATAATGTTTGATCAATATTCTTGGGATCTATATCTTTAAAAGTCTAAGCAAAGTCACCAGATTGTGAAAAGCGTTTTAAAAAATTTTCTCACAATACTGATGTGAACATAATCAATTGTTAAAATATTTGAAAGGAAACTTGAATTGTTATATACGAGCGTTTTCTTTTCAAATTGTGGATTTATGGAGTAGAATGTGAAAATTAGACATCACTATCCAGGGGAGAGGGAATATGAACTATAAAAGTCAGACTAAATGTTTTAGCAAAGTGAAGCTTGTTTTTTTTATGTTCTTTTGGTGGCGTATCGATGCCATAGACGGCAGGGATTTATAGCCGACATCGAGAGGAATTAGAGCTGCCCATGTCGGCGTTGTTGCCAGCGCAAGAATTCGTACAAATGGTCGTTTGGCCCATTGATATTTCTCAGCATTTTATAAATTTCTTTCTCCATCCCACCATTATCATTTTCCTTTAGAATTTTAAAGCCTGGTGATATTAATTTTAAGTAATGTGTTTTTACAGTTTTTTGATAAAAATGAAAAGATGAGTACTCAATAAAATTATATTTTCAGCATATTGGTAAAATTTATAATAATAAGGTTCTATTTTAGAGTTTTTTTAACTTAATTCATTTACTGATATAATAGAGTTTAAGGCAATGGGATGTAGGGGCGTGGGTGTAATGAGGTTTAATAATAATAAACGGGTATTTAAGCCAGAAGGACGTGGGATGGCCAAACTATGTGGAAATAGTACAAAAATGACATTGTACTGATATCAGGTGAATACATTAAGAAAAGGGCATCTCCTAATCGTGCGAATAAAGGTAGCTGATGGTTTACGCCATTTGTCGGAAAAAACTTCAACTAATCGTTAATTTTAAATTATTCAAGATTTGGCCAAGTGCCCTTTCGATAAGAGCTACACACGTACGCTAACCACGGCCTAAAGACCAGTTTTGGGCTGTTGGCCCTCGTTAGCGTGGCGCAAGCTCTACCTCAACGATCATAAAAGCTGGTCTATGGGTATCTTAAAAAATAAAAATAATTATATATTAAATGTGCACAATTATGTAGAGTCAAAAAGGCTCTTTTAACAACGAAATTTCTTCCCCTCCAAGCAATAAGGGGCTCTATATGCTCAGCACTAACCTCACGGTTAAGGAAAACCTTGGCCGACCCGAGAATGGCGAGGGCATCGTCAACCAGCCTTAAAGGCCGAATGGCCGCTAAATGATGTTGAAGGTCTTCAAATAACGTTCTTAATGTAGCTGTAGGACTAATACCGGTGAACATGTCGCTTAAGCCACAGACGATATAGGACTCTCGGGCGGAGGCCCAATGGGGAAGAGGGTGTAGGTTAGCCGTTATATGACGTCAGCATTTGTCCTTCAAACGTTCATCACCAGAGGGACGACCAGCGGACAGTGATGGGAGGTTGGCGATATCAGTGTCTGGGCAAGGTAGCCAGGAAGGGCGCGCAAACAGTGAGAAATATAAAAATATTGGTTTAACTTAATATGGAGAGACGATACTCTGAACCCTAGATTATTTCTGAAATTATCCGCAAATATTTAAAATTATTTCCAGATATACTGTTAGGATTATTTCATCAAACCTATATCTCGTAATGAGAATAAAATTTCAAAAAAATATTTTCAAATAATCATAGACGGCTGAATAACACAATTTACAATATTTACACTAAAATAGTACATTTCATACTTATATATACAGCGCATCTTTAAGAGTATATTTTATTCATATATAAATTGGATCAACTCTCAAAAATATAGGTACATACATAAGAATTAAATTTTATTGCCCTCTATCGTTAAAATTTTACACAAATAAATTTACTGGCAATGCGTTTCTTTTTTTTTTTTTTTTTTTTTTAAATCTCTACAGACCTTACTGCAATGATATGATTTAATGAATGAGAGGGCTTGGCTCATCAGTAGTGAACCCTCTCAGCGGTTTCGCCAAATTAATCTCTAGACCGCTCTACTATTGTATTGGACTGGTTTTGTTATATACCCTGCATTTTCTATGGAAGGCAGCTAAATGGTGTTTAGTGAACTATGGACATAAGCTTATAGGTCTGTAGAGGTACATACATATAAATTTCAAGGTATTGCATCGAGCAAAGCTCTTCCGCGCAAAACATGTTTTCATAACCATTATATATTAGTAAATTAAATTTTATTGCCCTCTATCGTTAAAATTTTACACAAATAAACCGCTGAGAGGGTTCACTACTGATGAGCCAAGCCCTCTCATTCATTAAATCATATCATTGCAGTAAGGTCTGTAGAGATTTAAAAAAAAAAAAAAAAAACGCATTGCCAGTAAATTTATTTGTGTAAAATTATACATAAGAATACTTTTTTCCTATAATTAAATTTATGGAAATATTGTATAGTAAAATTATCAAATTTCGAAACTATTTTAAAGGCGTAAAATTCTTTTTGAAATTGAACAATTTCTACTGCCCTTACTGCAAAGGAAAAATTAAAGGGAGGGCCTGGCTCATCAGTGGTGAACCCTCCCAGCGGTTTTGCCAGTTTAATCTACCATACCGCTGTTATATTGCATTTTTGGAACTTCCTTTTATAGTGATAAAATAGTTTCGAATTTTTTTAACAGATGGCGCGCAAGTGCATCATAGTAAAATTATACACAACACATATAAATTTGATGTATAATCTAAGTTCATAAAATAACAATAATTGTATTAAACACAACCACATCAATCAATAGTATCTTCAGGGGACAGAGTGACGTCACTGAAATGTCGGGAGTTGAACTATTGGCTGGTATGTTTTTCTCCGAATCAACTTCCAACCAACAAATAATCTTCAAAATAATTATATAAAGGTTGTTTTAATCGAAAAAGAGAGAATAAATCTTCTATACATATTGTTATTTATCATCATTGATAAAAGATATAGAAAACCATCGGCATGATATGAAGAAACATATACCTCTAGGCATGGGAATGTCGGAAACCTAATTAATTGGACTTCCTGAATAGACCATTCTTCTAAACCTCTATTCACGAGAGTATTTCTTTACAATATTAGAGTTGATAAATATCTTTTTAATAAGACTTCATGATATTTTTGAATTTACTTTAAGTAAAACTAAATTGGAAGTCTTTGTCGTTTTATTAAACTATTTTTCTCTAGAAATAAAACTATTTTTTTTTTGAAGAAAGTTGGAAAATGGGTTTAAAGGATCTGTTTTCAAAACCTTTATTACCTATGTCTCATATTTTTGGGGGCAGCTTTAGCAAAACTACTACAATATTAGACGTCAATATCTTTTAATATGCGATCAATGGATACAAATCATATCTTCTAATATTCAATCACAAATTAAATATATAAAACCTTTTTCAACTGTTTCGAATCCTTTAGAAAACGCTAATGGCAAACCCCTATCATTTCATTGAATTGCCTACGAATGTAAATCATATATTTCTACAAAAATATTTTCTCTCTCTCTCTCTCACAATGAGTTTCTTTTTCATTTTAAAATACTAGCTTTCAAGCGATAATTGTTCTTCAACGGGCTTAAAAAACAGACTATATCATACGAGACATAAGAAACGTACATAATAAACACAACTCGTAGAAGAAATATTTCTTGTATGATATGGTTCGTGTTTTAATTAATCCTGTTGAAGAAAAATTGAAAAAAAAAAACTCGTTGTGAGAAAATATTTTTGTAGTTCAAAAACATTTTTCACAATTTTATCTTGAATCATTCCTTTCTAATTGTCTTCACAAAATTAATTATTTTTACTCCCTCTACTACTATAGAAATTCATATTAAATTTCTAGATTGTTATTTTATATACTACCGAGATCAATTGAATATATCAAGAAAGAACATGTGTCGACAACAAAGCCTAAAGACTTACATCCTATCAGTCAATAATATTAACACGTTAATTACCATTATTGGACAAGATGTTTGCCCATGAACTGTTGGATTTGTCAAACACTTCTTATGGCAATATTTTATTTTTACAAGACCATGTGTTAGTTGAGGCTTTCCGTGCGAATGAATGTTGAAATTATAAACAATTATTTTATTATCCCTAGTAAACTTGGTAAAGATCATTTTGATTATTGTGGGTAGTTAGCGACTGCTCTCACCGTATATACCACAAGTCTACACATGTATAAAGTATGTTCGATTTTTAC
This sequence comes from Cordylochernes scorpioides, assembly GCA_030710605.1. NCBI lineage: Eukaryota > Metazoa > Arthropoda > Arachnida > Pseudoscorpiones > Chernetidae > Cordylochernes > Cordylochernes scorpioides. Next base: position 42,022,113 of record CP092886.1, read on the forward strand.
ACTTATAATTGTGTCAGAACCACGTTTGGTTACTTATACTCACTAGTGGTGTTGGAAATTTGCATGAATCAGGGACAATTAAAGATTTTGTTATTCAGAAAAAAAAGTGCCCAATGCGAGATTAAGTCCTGGAGGTTATTGCTTCATAATTAATTTGTCCTTATTGTTTGAGAAAGATAATTACTCGATGCAAATATTTATGTTAATTCTACTGTCCTAAAAAGTTTATGTACGTAATTTATTTGAATACCATTTCTAAGAATCCACCCTTTTGTCTAGCATATATAAACAGAATCTTCCAATACAGTATTAGAGCTTTAAAAGGCGGTTTGCTGGATTAAATTGGAGAAACCACTGGTTGGGTTCAAATCTGATGATTCTAACCGTTTCAATATTTTATCGCAGTAAGGAATTAGAATTTTGTTTAATGTAAGAATAAACTTTCGTGCTTTAATTCTTTCATTTCCTATATATATAGATAGCGCGTTATTGCCATATAAATAATAATATTCTATTTTATCTTTATACCCGTTTCTTTTCAATATAATTGACCAATCTTCTTTTCTATTGAAATATATTAGGTTGATCAATCTTCCAAATGTTTGTATGTTTCTATGTTCGATTATAGCGGAACAATGGTATTCGAGAAACTAAAAGAGGTATTTCTCCTTTGAAAACATGAAACAATTCATTTTTCTATCATCCCTGCCTAGAAGAATGCACAGGAAGTTATAAAAGAATGCACCACAACACCAGCTTTGAATAATTCAGACATGCATAACACAGTTTCGGTATATGACCATCATCAATACAGTGGCAGCATCGATTTCATGAAATCCTACCATAGGAGCCGGGAAACTGTTGAATATTGTAAAAGGTTGTTTAATTCGAGGTGGTCGAATTCTTTTCTCACTACCGATAAAATAAATACTTTGCTTTAATGCATATTTTAAAAGGATAGGTGTCATTTTGGTACATGTTAATCAGAAAATATAAGTGAATATATGCTCATAGCTATAACCATACAGTATCTATAACGTGTTGTTGCAATTCACACAAGAAGTTAAGATTAAAGGCTGAAGTAAATCCAGAATTACCTGAGACATTATAGAAAAGATGTGGGATTATGTAGTGCGGGTGAATATACCAGAAGTTGGGAGCAGTTAACTACTTGAATGGGATGTGTCCAACTCATTAATTTTATGAATTTCCCAGCCGTGTCAGCCTCGTAATTGAGTCACGTCGCTGAACGGAGCACCTCTAAAAAATGAGAGGCAAATGCCCTCACGTAGGCAATAATATCCATGGCTGGATCTACTCTGAACAAGTGCCTTATTTTAATATGGAGTTTCAACAACACATAGAGTAGAGTAACATATATATATATATAATACATAAAGTTGAATGAGGATGATATTCATATACCAAAACATGAACATATCCCTTTATTTGTGCATTAGAACGTTGCACTGGGAATCAGCCTATTATAAACTTGATTAGTGGTGATAAAGAATTTTCCAAAACTTGGTATTGTGGATCGTTATCGTCACTAGTAAGGATTTATACTAAGGTGATACACGGTGCATATTTTGATGTTCATTTAAAGGAAGAGGTGCCTCTTTTGGTATTGGTAAAAACATATACCATGACCGCTTTAATGAGAATATTAGACGGCAAAGCACCATCTACTGGAAAAAAAACAACGAAACGTTGATTCAAGCTTTTCCATTATATTTGGCCAACCCATTTTCATGTTAAATCAAGAATACCCAACCACGATTTATCAATAAATTGAGTTGGCCAAATTTCATGGAACATGCATAAATCAACGTTCAGATGATATGGTTCCAATTGATAGCGTTCTACTAGACGAATGACCAGGTTTCACTTGAGATCTGCCTGAGTAAATGTGTGTCTCTCCAAACAATATTATTTCTCACAAAAATGTTTATTAATAATATAAATAGTATACATATAATAAAGCAATAGGATAGAACAAAAAATATGTAATTCTTTCTCTCTCTCTCTAGATACGCATATTAATGTGATAATTGCCTGATGTGTAATTACGAAACTATGAAACTGAATCATTCAAGGTCTATTTTTATAATCTTAAAATATCATTTGAAAAGGTAAAATTTGTGATAATGTTTCCGTGATACACTGAATATACTCGTCAGCCTAGTATCTTACAAATTTGCATATTCTGAGATCAAAATGATCTCTTTTCAGAACCAGCTCTATATATTATCAAATTTACATCCAGATCAAATCAAAAATTGTGGTGATGTATCCCGAATACTAAGCATATTTTTATTAGCTTGTTAACTAACTAATTTGCGCATTCAGATATCGAAATTATCTCTTTCCAGAACTACCTCTTTTAAAGTGTCAAATTTTCAACCGGAAAATCAAACATTGTGGTAATGTATCCAGAATATAAATAGAATATTTTATTAACTTGTTATCTAATTCATTTGCATATTGGTAGGTCGAAATTATTTATTTCCATAACTAGCTCATTATAGTGTCAAATTCACACCCGGAAAATCAAGCATTGTGGTAATGTATCCAGAATAAATAGGATATTTTATAAGCTTGTTATCAAACTTATTTGCATATTGGTAGGTCGAAATTATTTCTTCCCCTAACTAACTAATTATAGTGTCAAATTTTCACCCGGAAAATCAAGCATTGTGGTAATGTATCCGGAATACATAGGATATTTTCATTAGCTTGTTATCTAACTTATTTTCATATTCAGTGGTCGGAATTGTTTCTTTCCAGAACTAACTCCATATATTGTCAAATTATAATCCGGGAAAATCAAGAATTAGATTGTTATCTAAATAATATTTGCATATTCGGAGGTCGAGGAATTATATCTTTCCAGAACTAACAGAATTTCGTTCATAATGTGAAATATTGTGGCAACGTTTGCCTAACAAACACGCATATTTCTCCTTTATTTCTATAGTTTCTGACCCTAGATAAAAACAACATTTATTCTATTCTCGGAATCGTACAAAGGCAATCCAAAGACTATATTTCAGACTTAGAACTAATTGTCTTTCTTCTAGTCTAGACGCATCTTTCTCAAGAAAGATAATTGAGATCTTTATATTACAAAAGATGTTCATACTTTTTTCAAACAATCGACTGAAGTGCTCTTTAATATTCCTTTGTTTTGAAGGAGACAAGATAATTCACTTCGGATAAATATTTTTTGCAATAAAATATTTCAACAAATTCAATATTATCCTCGAATAATACGTTAGTTGTGTAAATAAGGGTAACTATCATTTTAAAATATTCATTTTTATATTCAATTTTAATATTCACAAAAGGAGCAATATTATAAAGTACAAGTATTTGTATATTAACGAATTATTCCATTTTGCGATAATTAACATGGATAAATTTTTGCTCAAATTGTAAAACATTGACATTATGTTTATTTTATCATTTTATCTTCTTTTTGAAGTGATTAAAAGGTTTTACTAATGTAAGGTTATTGTAACTGGTTACTATATTTAATAATTTACATTGATATAACATAATAATATTATAACACAATAAAAAGTATATAAAGAAAGTGTAATATAAATTATATTTTTGTGTGTGTGAATAAAAATCCCCCCCCCCCTAAGTTGAATATTCAGAATAAATAGATATATTCAGATGGTAAAAATAATTTTGATTCATTAATATATGAATAAATGACGAAATAGCACAGGCAGATATTGTTGTTATAATTTTAAAAGGCCAATATGATAGGAGTAGCAAGTTAGGACTGAAGGTTTCTTTGAATGGACGAAGTTTGTTAACTCAATGACGATAAAGCAAACAAACCGAGAGCAGACGAGATAAAAAAGACTGTAGATAACGAATCAGCTTGTTCTTAATTTGTAGACTCCTGTAGAATATTCTTCAGATTGTACAACAGTCTGGAATTTCATCATTTTCTGTTAGGACTCTCCCCTATACCTCTACGTATTCTCCGTCAGTGTTAATGCAAAACGGAGTCTATTCACTCTATCTTTCATATTTTAATCGTTACCATCTATTGTTTCACACAACAACATTAAACCTCTTTTATTAGAGCATTCCAACTTATATGGACTTATCCTTGAGTTCAAAAAGAAAAAAAAAGCAATGATAAGAATCAGAAATCTAATCTATTTTTGACGCGTATGAATTATTTTTTCAATAAAACAAACCTCTACTGCCGTTACTTCAATGATAAATCAATGGGAGGCCTCGCTTATCAGTGTTGAACCCTCCCAGTGGTTTATTGCAACATATTAATGATAAGAGTATCAATGAAAAACAGGTAATCGGTTATACACAGTTTTTCGTGTGCATCCCCTTTATCAAGCAATTTGAACATGTGTATATCATCCTGAAGATAGAGGTTGCCTGACAAAAATCGTTTGTTTTCGTCTGGAGAAATATAAAAATAAAGCATTTGGCAAGGCGTTAAAAATTGTTCTATATTCAGGAAAATCCAGACCAATTTTGTTCCCGAGGTATTCAAGATGGCAAGGCAACTAGAGAAGAAGAGAACAATTTTTAACACCTTTCCAAATGCTTTATTTTTATATTTCTCCTGACGAAGACAAAATATTTTTGTCAAAACGTTGGGAAAATAAAAAATTCTAACTGGCAGAAGTCTCCATTTGTAACAGAAATGTGTATATCAGATGGAGAATTTTAATATTACATCTGATTTACCTGGTTAATTGTTTTATTTAAAAGGGAACACCCCGTAATCTTGAGAAACTTTGAGATAAAATATCAATATAGACTAATTGGTACTCCATTAAATAAAAATTATAGTAAAGAAAGAGTGTAGTCATCTGGAACAATATGAAAAACGACAAAAATACAAATATTCCGAAGGTTTACTCGCTCTTTCTCAATTTATTGATTATGATAATTAATAAATACCAGTGCGCTTATAAATTTATATTGTAATAATTCAACTAATATATACATAATTATAATTTAAATCAACTCAAACACATAGAGATTATATTCACCAAATTACAGGCATAATTTATTATTCACAACCCGTAATTTTTAAGCGCACCAAAGTATCAGATGAGAAGAGACCAACACTCTATATTTTCTATCAATTTATTTTCTCAGCTGAAATGCTATATGTTTTGTCAGATAAAACCGGCAACAAAATCAAAAGAATGGGAACTGTGCCATCTTGGGTTTCAATTGCTTATTTTATTTTTACACTTAACTTTGACGAAAATTTATTGGAAATAAAACTACGCTTTCAACATCCCCAAATTTTAACTGCAGGTTGCGCTTCTAATATTTTCCCTGAACACCTTTAAAAAAATAAGCTAAGAAAGTAGAGATGATTTAAGAAATAGGAAAGAAACATCTGTGACTTTATAGTTAACTGCCAAAATGATGTTAATACATTGTTTTGTGTTGGCTTCGTATACTTTAATTATATATATATTTCTTAATTATAATCGACAATATAAAATTATATTATAATTAGCAAAGAGCTATATATATTGAAATATTAATTGATTCTATATATACGAGTATATCTATAAATGATATTTATAAATACTAGCCAAATGATCCGGATTTACCCAGGTTTTTCCCACGCAAATGACTATCTAACTAATATTCTGTTAATAAATGCCAATTATTATAATTATAAGAGAATATAGCAGTGATTATCATATTAGAAATAGTGATTATAGGAAATAAGTAATAATCAGTATTATCATCATTCGATAACTATATATATAATATAGGCTATTTAAAATCTATTCAATACAGTCCAATAAAAAACTGATTGGAATAGCTTTAAATAGTATATATATTGACTATTTTTAGATATCTATATTGGAAATTTCTTGGTAATATATTTTGTAGAAATAATGTAGGAGAGTATAAACATGGATATAGCATTTCAACTTTATTTATAAATCGCTCTTAAGGCTATACCATCCCTTCACTATCATCCTGAAATTAATATTGTCTTATTATATATATTGAAATTATAGCACTCATGAAGGTCGTTTCTCCTGTCATAGTAAACGCTATAATTATCGCTACATAGTTTGCAGAGATTTATTAAAAATACAAATATTATCATAATTAATTTTCAGAATTTTATCATGAATAAAAATTTATATAAGCAGCAAACATAAATAAATTCCGAGGATAAGTTTCTTTTATTTCAAAAATAATAGTACTTCGAGCTTTCGGGCGTAAATAGCCCTTCTTTAAGAATATAGGAAGTAATTTCAAATTAAATTTTGAATTTCAAATAGAAATGTTTGTAAACAATTAGATGGTATTTTTCTTTGGTCCTGCATAGCGTGAGTGAATCTCGTATCCACGTGATTTAGTTCTAATCTAAAAACTTTTATAAAGAGAGGTGTTATGCCCCCAGAAATATTGGCCGATTACATTGAATATATTGAAATGATTACTTGTCCCAAAATGAATATTCTAAGTCTGAATTAAATTTTATATTAAATTTTATAATCGGCCAATATTTCTGGGGGCAAAACACCTCTCTTTATAAAAGTTTTTAGATTAGAACTAAATCACGTGGATACGAGATTCACTCACGCTATGCAGGACCAAAGAAAAATACCATCTAATTGTTTACAAACATTTCTATTTGAAATTCAAAATTTAATTTGAAATTACTTCCTATATTCTTGAAGAAGGGCTATTTACGCCCGAAAGCTCGAAGTACTATTATTTTTTAAATAAAAGAAACTTATCCTCGGAATTTATTTATGTTTGCTGCTTATTATACACCAGAGGATTCCACCTTATGAGAAATTTATATAAAAATAAACTCATTTGGTAAAATATTTTCGTATTTTTAAACGTTCTCACAATTTTATCATGAATAGAGATTTATATGAAAAGAAACTGATTGTGGTAAAAATACGTATTTTTAAACGTTTTCAAAATTTTACCATGAATAGAGATTTATATGAAAAGAAACTCATTGTGGTAAAATATTTTAGAATATCTAAAGGTTTCCACAATTTTATCAATATATTATATCAATTAATAGGTAATCCCATAATATTATGTTCGAATAAATAAGCTTGAGGGATAAGTCTCTTTTAAATACCTTTATTTCAAGCTTTCGGGCTCAACCGCCCTTCGACAGGACAAATTATATTAGCTACTAAAGTTTTCAAATCTAATCTATATAAACATTTGAGAGACGTCTGTGTCTCGAGTGTAATACGAGGCTTGCCGCGGGAGGGGATGAGATCTTTGAAAAAGATGGCCGTTTAGCCCATTGAATTATCGGAAATAAAAGATTATTTGTTGAATCGCAGAGTTCATGATACCGAGGGGGGTTTGGTGGCTGCAGGGAATATTACATTGTATATTTCAGGTAAATCAATTTTTCTATTGAGGCTATGGAATTTGCTTGATAGGATAGATTCTATGATTAGTCTTTGGTGTTTGTTGGCAATATTAGAATAGTGAATTTTCGGTGATGTAATGTTGAAGGAATGGCCAGTTTCATTTATGTGCTGTACTATTAAGGATCTATGGTCTAAGTTATCAATATTTCTTTTGTGTTCATGAATTCTGATATTGACATGTATCCCGGTTTCGCCTACGTAGACTTTTGGGCAGTTCATACATTCTATGGAGTAAATAGCGTTTCGTGGTGTGCTGTTAGGTTCATTGAGTTTCATGATCTGGTTTCGGAGAAGGGATCCAGAGGTAGGTGCGCAGGTGAAGTAGGTTTTGATTCCAAATTTCAATAAGAATCTCGCTATTGAAATTTGGAATCAAAACCTACTTCACCTGCGCACCTACCTCTGGATCCCTTCTCCGAAACCAGATCATGAAACTCAATGAACCTAACAGCACACCACGAAACGCTATTTACTCCATAGAATGTATGAACTGCCCAAAAGTCTACGTAGGCGAAACCGGGAGACATGTCAATATCAGAATTCATGAACACAAAAGAAATATTGATAACTTAGACCATAGATCCTTAATAGTACAGCACATAAATGAAACTGGCCATTCCTTCAACATTACATCACCGAAAATTCACTATTCTAATATTGCCAACAAACACCAAAGACTAATCATAGAATCTATCCTATCAAGCAAATTCCATAGCCTCAATAGAAAAATTGATTTACCTGAAATATACAATGTAATATTCCCTGCAGCCACCAAACCCCCCTCGGTATCATGAACTCTGCGATTCAACAAATAATCTTTTATTTCCGATAATTCAATGGGCTAAACGGCCATCTTTTTCAAAGATCTCATCCCCTCCCGCGGCAAGCCTCGTATTACACTCGAGACACAGACGTCTCTCAAATGTTTATATAGATTAGATTTGAAAACTTTAGTAGCTAATATAATTTGTCCTGTCGAAGGGCGGTTGAGCCCGAAAGCTTGAAATAAAGGTATTTAAAAGAGACTTATCCCTCAAGCTTATTTATTCGAACATATTATATCAATATTTTTGTATTTTCAAAGGTTTTCATAATTTTATCATTTTTAGAGATTTATATGAAAAGGAACTCATTGTTGTAAAACATTTTTGTATTTTTAAACGTTCTCACAATTTTATCATGAATTGAGATTTGTATAAAAAGAAACTCATTGTGGTAAAATATTTTAGAATTTTCAAAGGTTTTCACAATTTTATCATGAATTGAGATTTATATGAAAAGGAACTCATTGTTGTAAAACATTTTGTATTTTTAAACATTCTCACAATTTTATCAAGAATAGAGATTTATATAAAAAAGGAACTCGTTTTCGTAAAATATTTTTGTATTTTTAAAAGTTTTCATAATTTTATCACATAAATAGAGATTTTATTTAATGAATATTCAGAGATGGTTTCTTGCACATTTTGCAATATTATTTAATCAATCATGAACATTATAATTCTTTATGTTCATCAGGATTTCTATGTTAATCAATCCACACACTGAATAAGATATGCGTTTCAAACTGTTATGTTGTTCAGAGAGCTTAGAATTTAGCACATAGCTCGTTATAGAATATCATCACATTTCTTAATATACCCGAGAAGGTTTATAACAATAATCATTTGGAATATTACTTTTTCAGTCTGGGCTATATGGGTTCTATACAAGGCTTCTATGTTACAAACTATGATTGCGTAGAGTTGAAAAATGGACATTTCAAAAAATAGTTTTTACAAAAAATAATGAAACAATCCGGGATAGTTTATTCACTAACTTGGACTAATGTATAGTTTGGGAAACGGTCATTTATAGCGCTGTTTGGTTTGGAGGAAAAATAATATTGAACTCTATCTCGTATTATATATATAGGGCTGAAACTCTAACTCTATAGTTCCTTTCAAAACTAACGCTCATTGGTTGTGAAGTTCCATCTGAATATGTCAAATACTGTGTAAATGCATGAGGATCAAACGGAATATGCTAATTAGCCCGTTATCGAACTAAATTGCTTAATTCGCATTCATTGTGTATATATGTTTTCTGCATATAAGACTATTTCTAAAACACCAATTATTATAAAAAATTAAATAATTATTAGTTATTCCTTGAAAAAAGACACCTCGGCCAGTATAAATCTTTTTATTACCACAATCACGATAATTATTAGTTAGTTTAGTTTTTTTAGGATCCGACATCAATAGTGCGTCTTTTTAAATGATATTTGTCCTCTTGAATACTCTATCAGATTTTAATATCCAGCATAAGGTAACTGGACGCACTTCACTTTTAAGGTGTGGAATTTTAATTGTTAAATATATGGAAAACTCTTTCAAAGAGGATGAAACCTTTTAAACACTGATATAAATATGTAAGATATCATCATCAATGTAAAAACACATGTAGATGGTTTGCATGGGTGAGAACAATAGGTAATATTTTTCTATAAATTATTATTAATTTATTTAAAAAATAATATAAATTCTTATTATATAACGGATTTAAATATGCAAAATATATTCTTAATCATCTTATAGACATAAAAGAGGTTTGTATCGCTTAGATTTATACTAAGAATTCAATCTAATTATGCAACTTTTAAAGTGGGTAAACCTTTCAAATCACGGATTCCTCAATGTAAACACATAGAGGCTTAGCATGGCCGAGACCAATATTGAATTATCAAACACCCCCCGTGAACCCGAGCTATTGTCTCAAGGATCGATTTCAAGGATGTTCAGGATGTTGCGGCCAGTCAAGGCAATCAGAGCCGCTATAATCCCATTTCCTTCGACGCCGCGCCCTTTAAAGTCGCCGCAGATGTCAATTTAAAGGAGATTACTTGTTATGTGCGGGCTGGAGACCTTCCAATTTCCCGGCGTGTTTCAGCGAGACTTAATGAGCGGGCAGCCCTGCATCCTGATCTCCTACAATCCTGGAGCCATTACAGCCGCCATGTTTCTAACAACTCTAAACTTAGGGGAATCATATTCCATTTATAATCTCCTCCCATAAAACATGACTCTTTTCTTTATAGAATAACAAATAAATATATTTTGATACATTTATTTTACACTTTTTAATAACATGGTAAATATTTTTATATATATTAAACGCACTTTTTATTTCTAGGCACAATATTTTGTATAGATATTTTGGAAGGCATATTTTAGAGCACTTAAAAAATATTAAATCCTAACAACATGAAATAAATAAATTATAAAAGATTTAGGCAATATGTTTTCTAGTATTTTTTATTACATTGATTAAGCTTCAAAATTAAATCTTAGTGTTTTCTATCTTGTAATGTTGTTTTGAAATTTCCTCACTCCACTGCTATTTGCCATTGTATGTATATTTTTGGTAAATGCAGGAATGTATGGGAACAATTATCGAATATCAGTATGGTATTTACTTTGTAATGTATTAATATTACCCGACTACTCTGTTATTTGCCATTGTACATATATATAATACATGAATGTACAGGCGCAAGCAACAGATCTCTGAGATGCTATTTGGTATCCTTTAAAATAGCATTTCACGCCTCCGTTACTAATAAAATCATAACAATGGATATAAATCTCCTGTAAATTAATTTAAAATTTATAAAGGATTCCGGAGATGAGTGTTTTTATTTTATTAAGACTGTGTGTGTCTCAAAGTTTCGGCATCTCTTCCCTTCTACAGAAGAACATATATAATGCCTAAAACGTCGCCTGATGCCATGGCATTAACTAAGAAAAACTTACATACTACATACTTGTATCAACATTAAACGTCGCTGGCATAGATTATCTCTGATTTTGATGCAATTAAATTTCACATTAATTTGGTTGGTGAAAGAAAAAAGATGGTTTATCTGGATAGGGTAGAATGTTAGCATTCCTGATAATATTTAAGATATGCCTGGAGTAAGACACATAAGTTATAATTGGGAAAAATACTTTCTCTCCGTTAGTTGCAATATGTCAGGTTAAATGAACTAACTATGTATATGCATTCATGATGTTCGGAATATTGACCAGGGGGGTCATGCTCAAATAAAATTTCTTCTTTCACCACGAGGAGAGGATTTGAAGACCAAAATATTGATTGCAAATATTCTTTCTAGAGAATATTTTGTTAGTTTTCTTCCTGAAAATCTTACGATCAACACTAGGGCCAGGTCATAGACGGTTATTTTATCGTTTGATTCTTTTAGCAATTTCCAGCCATTTTGTGCTGGATGAAGAAATTCCACTTTGAAAAAAGCCTAATAGAAACCATTGCGAAAATAGGGTTATTTACCAATAGGTATATCGTTTATAGCTTTTATTGACATTCTAAAAATCTCACTGATTGTGTTAACAACTAATTATAGAGCGCTCCATAAGTATGGAGATATACACAATTGTGTATATATCCATTTAAATACCCACTTCTTGGTTTCTCAAGAAACGTCTGGGACCAAAAATCTTTTTAGTCGCAGTGGTACAGCCTACTCCACGCTGACGAACGCCAACAGCGCGAAACGCGTTCGTGGATGGCTTTTCTTGATTTATCAAGAAATTGGGTTTGCTAAATATCAGGGAGAAGGCTAAATCAATGATTAGTGATTTCTGTTCCACCAGATGGCGCTCTGCCTTCTGAAAGGCACATGTGCTCCTGGTCAGGATATGCCTTTTTATTTTTAATACACAATTGTGTATCTATAATCATTGTACTCTTCTTTCTACTAATCAGTTCGTACCTTTTTAATCTCATATATATTCTAAAGAATTTGATAGATAGATAGACTGCCCAAATTCTATTTAATTCCAGATATTCAGTTTTTATTTTCTACAAGTTAATATATACAGTAGAAATTTGTATTATATGTAAAAAAAATCGTTCTTACATCCTTTCATTTTATATATATATAGATGGCGCGTTATTGTTTTGTACTAGTTAATGTGTTAAACCAAATACACAAATTATTGTACATAAATATTTGTGCTTTTATATTGAACAGATATATTTTTATTGTTGTTTAGCAGAACGTATGTTTCAATTATTTAAAAAAAAAGGAATTATGACATAAATATAATAAAGGAAAATGTTTGTTTGAAAGAAGTATCTTCTGTGTGAAGAGTTAGGAAATGTAGGAACTTTTTTTTAAACATAAAATATCTTTATTTTATATTTATTTGTGATAATTTCCTGACCTAATATTCATAAAAATATATCCGTAAAGAAGTATAATATGTATATATATATATATAATTAGACACGGGTGTATCCTAATTGCGGCTCGGTGTTTTTTTTTCTCTCTACCAGGATGTAAACCGCGGCTGGAAAGAATTCACCATGGCATAAATTAAACTGTGAGAAATGACCAAATACCAATCTTTATAATTCATAGTTTCTGATACCTTATATAAATAGGGGTTTGAAATTTATTCCTTTTTCGTATTATTAAATAAATTGTAATATTTTTATTAGAATGTTATATATAGTTTATTAGTATTTTTACACAAATAAATTTACTGGCAATGCGTTTCTTTTTTAAATCTCTACAGATCTTACTGCAATGATATGATTTAATAAATGAGAGGGCTTGGCTCATCAGTAGTGAACCCTCTCAGCGGTTTCGCCAAATTAATCTCTAGACCGCTCTACTATTGTATTGGACTGGTTTTGTTATATACCCTGCATTTTCTATGGAAGGCAGCTAAATGGTGTTTAGTGAACTATGGACATAAGCTTATAGGTCTGTAGAGGTACATACATATAAATTTCAAGAAACGCATTGCCAGTAAATTTATTTGTGTAAAATTTTAACGATAGAGGGCAATAAAATTTAATTTATTATTAGTATTTTGTTCACGATTTTACAGCAAAAATATGAACACAATCATATAAGATATTATTTGCAAAGGTAGTGAGGATTACATGCGAATTGATCTGATTAAACAATCGCATTGTATTATGATTCCCTTAATAAAAGCCTTCTTAATACAATTATTGAATATGAATACTAATTCCACCTTTGCCGGTCCTAAGCCAGGATGAAAAAAGAGGGGGGGGGGAGCAGTAACAAATTCACTAAAAAACTGAATTCACCTGGCTGATAGTGCCTTGTAAGGGCATTGATCCAGGGATGCAGGATGAGCAGCATCTGTATTCCATGTTAGGATCGGCCGCACATAGCGTCTCTTCCTTATGTCAGAGGCGGCCATTTCATATTGTTAAGTCGGCCTGCTACTGAGTAGTGCACCCAGTTTTAATGACAAAGCAGACGCATTCTACTTCACCCAGTCATAATGAATGTCATATCTCCTCTGATGAGCTCTACCCATTCCCAGCAGACACTATCTAAACCTTGACACCCTGTGAGAGATATGATTGTGTGTAGATAAGAAAGAAAAAATAAAGATGAATAATGCCTTTTCAGAACATAAAAAGAATATTAATAAATATAATTTTATATTTTAATAGAAAAATATGGCTGAAAATAAATAATAAATGACTACTGATCACCTAATTGACAGTTGCTACCAGTTTGCGCCATCTATCGAAATCAATATCAACTAATCGTTGATTATGGAGTAAAAGTCGATTACAGGTGAACAATCAAGATATATATTTTATTTATTTTATTTAGGCCCAGTGAAATTTTAGGTGTCTATACTATTTCTAAATCGGGTTTATCTGCTCTTTTTGTTTCTCTCATGTAACAATTAATAGAAACAATAAATCTCTCACCAGGCACTCGAGGGAATTGAAAATCATTCAGGTAAAAACCCGAAGAAGGAAGCTCTAGAGCAAACTAGGCTTATAGTGTTCTCGAGTTGGTCAATTATGGTAGGAACGGCTTATCCCTCCCGTGGGAGTAATTAAGTATTCGAAACAAAATACTAACTAACATCTAAATGGGCTGCACACAATTGGTTCTAATGAGAAGGCGGTAAAAAGCAATAAGCAATCTCATGTAATAAATCAATGCCCAAAAAACTTCAAGTTATTTAGTTTGAAACAGGCACGATATCCGGAATGAGATCACGAACCGATGTCTTTAATTTACTTCCAGCCCAAAAATAACCCGGAACTTTTTCTGGTAGGAGACTGCCCAAACTTCTTTTTAGCTCCTCCATTAAATAACAATTATTTAAATAAAGTCCGGATTGAAAAGTTCTTTTTAAAACCTTCATTTGAAATATAATCGTAATAAGACTGAAAAATAGAAAATCACATGACAAAGATGATTCATTTTATTGACTTATATACGTACATGTTTGTTGAAAAATAATTTTCAAAATAGAATAAATGTCAGATGTTTATGAAAAAACTAAATTTGAATATCCTGACCACTCACATGGACATTTTATATGACAGAGCGCCATCTAGTGGACCTAAAATCAATTAAACGTTGATTTAACTTGTTCCGTGATATTTGGACAACCCGATCTATTAATAAACCTAGAAAACCACCACAAACGCGTTTTGTGCTGTTGGCTCTCTTCTTTTTTCTATTTTTAAAATTATTTTTGTCACATGACCAGGGTATTTACGCAAATTTGGCCTTAAATACCCAATACTTGATTTTTTAGGAGGCCTCTTGGGCTACAATTTTTAGTCGTTGAGATACAGCCTGAACCACGCTAACGAGGGCCAGCAGCCCAAATCGCGTTCGTGAATATTTTTTTATTAAATAATTTATCAAGAAATTGGGTTGGTCAAATATCACAGAACAAATTAAATCAACGTTTAGTTCAGTTTTGTTCCTCTAGATGGCGCTCTGTCATCTAAAAATTCTCATTGAGCGATCAGGATATGTCATGTTTGTGTTATATTTATTCAAATACAATTATATACACAATTCTGAATAGATGATTTAGTTATAATGAAGGGAGAAAAATCAATAAATAATTAATCTATACATGTATATAAAGAGTGTAGAACTCCTATTATCGAAATTTCTAATCATATGATTTGGGTTTAATAAATGGAACAAAATTATAAATTATTTAATAGATTTTAATGCATCATAATTCAATTATTTGAAATTCTGATCAAATTATTTGAATTTAATGAAGAGAGACCAAAGTTAAATTATTCAATTTGTGTTTCTAAATATATTAGAATTATCCGAAATTATTATTATATGTGATTTAGATTTAATGGCAGTAAAAATTGTGTTATGAACCTAGGCTTAGTATGTATTTGAAGCTTGAATGAACAAGAATGCGGTTTCACGATATAGTTTTACTACGCATAGATGCCGTGGTCTAAATTGTAGCCGTGAATATTTGCAGCGTGTGATGAACGAGTGGAGAAAATAATATAGAGTTTAGTAAATTCGCGAACATTTTATTTACCTGTACTTTTCATAAAAGAAATAGTGACGGTAAAAATTAGGAATTAATTATAATTAAAGAATAAGAAGTTAAAGAGTTTAGTTAGAACAACATTGATGGAAGCATACAAAGTGAACCAGTGACTGGCTTATATATTGTGGTTAAATGTTCTAGAAAAGTCGCGAGATGTGGTCACTAGTCTAAAGACTAGTCTATAACATTCTATCGAGTAAATATTCTTTATTTTCAGAATTTCGTATATACATGGACTTTAATTTGTTTTTGTTTTTTTTAAATACATTTGCATATAAAATAATATAACATTTAGTTTTGTTTTAGTATATAATTATTTTTCCTATATACATCATTTTATACAATACATTTTTACATGATATTTGTCACTAACAATTTACCCTAACAATATTCGCGTTATATGAGTTTTATTTCGTACAACGCGAATTTCTATAACGCGATTTCATACAACACGGAACACATTAATAGCGTTATAGGCGAGTTTACTTTAATTGGATTTAAAAATGAATGTAACACAAGCAAACATATCCTGATCGCTCAATGAGAATATTAGATGACAGAGCGCCATCTAGTGGAACAAAACTGAACTAAACGTTGATTTCATTTTATTTATTTAATTATGATATTATTAAATAATAAATTTTCCAGGGCTAAGTTTCTTGTTCAACTTTTTATTTTCAAGCTTTAGGACTTGCCAGTCCTTCAACAGGAGTATCACATTAATAAATACTATTTTTATATACAAATAATTATTTACATATTTTAATATTTATGACTAGCCGAGTGACCCGGGCAACGCCCCGGGTTTACCCGAAGGACCAGCAGGTGAGAAACTATAGAAGAAAAATTTTAACAAATCAGAAAATGAAATTGCAAACAACAGAACTACACTTATTTAAGGACATGAGAGCACATGCACTGTATCACCATACGTGTACCATTTTCAAAGACCCTGCTTAGGATTAAAACTTCTCAGAAGCATAACAATAGTACCAACCTAGAGGTTAACTGGTGTGGATGCATTCCTCTGGGAGTAAGACTATTGAGAAATTCAGTAGGGAGTTATTTTGCTTCTCCGCATTCTAACACTCCAACTGTTAACACTGTGGAAACACTGACTCATGTTTGGTAAGCAATTTCAGGGAAGAAACTATAGACATTGGATTAAATAAATTATTAATTAAATTGCATTAAATAAAAATTATTAGATTTAAATAAATATTATTAGAGTGAAAAAAAAAGAAAAAATTAACAAATTAGAAAATAAAATTTCGAAAAATACAACTATATTGCAGATAAGATAAGAGGACCTTATTAAAAAATAAATAAACAAACTGTAATTCGACACTATCGATAATTCGACACTTTCGATAATTCGACCATTTTAAAAATCAAATTTACAAGGTTGATTGTTGTTTAAATACAACTTTGATTTTGCATGCATAAACACAGGCTCTTGTAGCAAGAACCCAAATATTATTTATAGTCATAGCAAAAGCCAACTTTAGTGAAAACTGATGCCTCTTCAGAATGAATGAAAGACTGAAATCTGAAGGAGCAGAAGATATGGGTCATCTTTACATGTATGCTATCCAATGTTCGCACACTTGAAAAAGCCACATATAAAGTTGTCCGTGCGTAAACACAGGCTCTTGTAGCCAAGGTTTGGCCTTGAGCCTTATTTATAGTCATAGCAAAAGCCAACCTTAGTGAAAACTAACGCCTCTCTAGAATGAAGCGAAGGTTGGTATCCGAAGGGGCCAAAGATATTTCAGACACTATACAGTGTGTTCAACTTTGGGCACTGTCAGTATATGTGCTTCAAGGACATGAGAGCACATGCGCTGAAACACCATACGTGTTCCATCGCAAAGATCCTAAAGGCATTGGTGAAAGTATAAATAAATATTTTGGAAATGAAAAAAAAATACATATATATATAAGAAAATAAATTGGAATAAAAATTTACAAACTATATTTCAGAGTGGATACATATTTGAAAGGAAAAAAAAAAAAGAAAATTGCAAACAACAAAACTATATTACAGATATGACATGAAAACTAACGCCTCTCTAGAATGAAGCGAAGGTTGGTATCCGAAGGGGCCAAAGATATTTCAGACACTATACAGTGTGTTCAACTTTGGGCACTGTCAGTATATGTGCTTCAAGGACATGAGAGCACATGCGCTGAAACACCATACGCGTTCCATCGCAAAGATCCTAAAGGCATTGGTGAAAGTATAAATGACCCATATCTTCTGCTCCTTCAGATTTCAGTCTTCCATTCATTCTGAAGAGGCATCAGTTTTCACTAAAGTTGGCTTTTGCTATGACTATAAATAATATTTGGGTTCTTGCTACAAGAGCCTGTGTTTATGCATGCAAAAGCAAAGTTGTATTTAAACAACAATCAACCATGTAAATTTGATTTTTAAAATGGTCGAATTATCGAAAGTGTCGAATTATCGAAAGTGTCGAATTATCGAGTGTCGAATTACAGTTTGTTTATGTATTTTTTAATAAGGTCCTCTTATCTTATCTGCAATATAGTTGTATTTTTCGAAATTTTATTTTCTAATTTGTTAATTTCTTTCTTTTTTTTTTCACTCTAATAATATTTATTTAAATCTAATAATTTTTATTTAATGCAATTTAATTAATAATTTATTTAATCCAATGTCTATAGTTTCTTCCCTGAAATTGCTTACCAAACATGAGTCAGTGTTTCCACAGTGTTAACAGTTGGAGTGTTAGAATGCGGAGAAGCAAAATAACTCCCCACTGAATTTCTCAATAGTCTCACTCCCAGAGGAATGCATCCACACCAGTTAACCTCTAGGTTGGTACTATTGTTATGCTTCTGAGAAGTTTTAATCCTAAGCAGGGTCTTTGAAAATGGTACACGTATGGTGATACAGTGCATGTGCTCTCATGTCCTTAAAGTAGTGTAGTTCTGTTGTTTGCAATTTCATTTTCTGATTTGTTAAAATTTTTCTTCTATAGTTTCTCACCTGCGGGTCCTTCGGGTAAACCCGGGGCGTTGCCCGGGTCACTCGGCTAGTATGTATATAAAAAAGCAAAGCCCAATTCTAAACCCAAATATTTTTTTTATGAGAAGAACATCAACATATTGCATGATTACGGCAGTCCATAGCTTCCCTGACAAAAATTCACCAAGAAAGTAAAATATTCCAAAATTTTTCTGTGTGTAAATTGCTAAATATGTAAAAAACATGTATACAAAAAAGCAAAGCCCAATTCCAAACCCAAATATTTTTTTTATGAGAAGAACATCAACATAATGCATGATTACGGCAGTCCATAGCTTCCCTGACAAAAATTCACCAAAAAAGTTAAATATTCCAAAAATATTTCTGTGTATATATTGCTAAATGTGTAAATAACATGTATATAAAAAAGCAAAGCTTAATTTTAAATTTCATTATCCTTTTCACAGGAAAAGCATCAAAATACTGCATAAGTACGGCACTTTTGCAGCCCCCCTGACAAAAATTCACTAAAAGAGGTAAGTATTCAAAAAAATATTTTGGTATATACAAAAATTCACCAAGAAAGTTAAATATTCCAAAATATTTCTGTGTGTAAATTGCTAAATATGTAAAAAACATGTATACAAAAAAGCAAAGCCCAATTCCAAACCCAAATATTTTTTTTATGAGAAGAACATCAACATAATGCATGATTACGGCAGTCCACAGCTTCCCTGACAAAAATTCACCAAAAAAGTTAAATATTCCAAAAATATTTCTGTGTATATATTGCTAAATGTGTAAATAACATGTATATAAAAAAGCAAAGCTTAATTTTAAATTTCATTATCCTTTTCACAGGAAAAGCATCAAAATACTGCATAAGTACGGCACTTTTGCAGCCGCATGATTACGGCAGTCCATAGCTTCCCTGACAAAAATTCACCAAGAAAGTTAAATATTCCAAAATTTTTCTGTGTGTAAATTGCTAAATATGTGAAAAACATGTATACAAAAAGCAAAGCCCAATTCCAAACCCAAATATTTTTTTTTATGAGAAGAACATCAACATAATGCATGATTACGGCAGTCCATAGCTTCCCTGACAAAAATTCACCAAAAAAGTTAAATATTCCAAAAATATTTCTGTGTATATATTGCTAAATGTGTAAATAACATGTATATAAAAAAGCAAAGCTTAATTTTAAATTTCATTATCCTTTTCACAGGAAAAGCATCAAAATACTGCATAAGTACGGCACTTTTGCAGCCCCCCTGACAAAAATTCACTAAAAGAGGTAAGTATTCAAAAAA
Source organism: Cordylochernes scorpioides (assembly GCA_030710605.1). Lineage (NCBI taxonomy): Eukaryota > Metazoa > Arthropoda > Arachnida > Pseudoscorpiones > Chernetidae > Cordylochernes > Cordylochernes scorpioides. The sequence goes on from CP092886.1 coordinate 42,042,254, forward strand.
ATATTTTGGTATATATATTGCTAAATGTGTAACAAACATGTATATAAAAAAGCAAAGCTTAATTCTAAGTTCTAATATTTTTTTTATAAGAAAAGCTACAAAAGCAAATAGGGAGAAGTGAAGCCATTTAGCCATTTTCAAAATCTGATTGTGAAAGAGTAAAAAAATGAGTAAATAAGAGCAAATATAAAGAAAAGGTATTGCTAAATGTGTAATAAACATGTATATAAAAAAGCAAAGCTTAATTCTAAGTTTTAATATAAAGAAGAAATAAGACACAAAAATGGAGCTAAATTCAAATGAAAAACTATAACAAATTAATAAAAAAAAATAAGACCTAATCCAAATGCCACCATCATCAGACAAAAGAAAAAATGAGATTTTATTCTTTAGTTCATTTATTCTTCTGTCTGATGCTGTTGCTGAAACGTCACACACTATTAAATTATTTGGATTAGGTCTTATTAATGAGAAAAAAAAGATGCCAAAGAGAGATGAAAAGATGCCAAAAAAGATAACCAGATACAAAAATTGTGCTAAATTCAAATGAAAAACTATAACAAACACTTATAAAAGATAATTATTATAGAATAAAAGTAATAATTCAATCTACAATTCGAAAAATTTATATATTTAAATGAAAAACTATAACAAAGTACTTACATAATCAAATGAATCAGAAATATATATTATTTCAAAACACATTTTTACGCATTTCAAAACAAATGAATTGATGATGATAAATGCAAAAAATCTACGATTGTAAAATAGATTAAATTAAAAAATAAAAATAACTGTTAACATTAGGAAAATAAAAACAGGCCTATCATACGAAGAAAAAAATAACGAAAATTTTGGTATATAGATTGTTATGTGTAGTTCAGAATCTTCGGAGGAGATAGCTCAGGACTTTACAATGGAAAACTCTGTTACGGTATTATCTATATAGAAGATATTGAAAGGTATAGAGAAATATATATTACATTCTAGGAATCTGAAGGCTTTATTTATTTAATAAAAGTATGAATGAGGGGAAAACGTTTAAATAATTAATGATATATATAATTAAAAATAGATCATAAAATAGTTGAATAATGAATTAAAACAAATTTAGAATATAAGAAGGTGTGTGTGTGTGTGTGTGTGTGTGTACAGAATATTAATGATGATAATTACGAATAAGAATATATATTTTAAATAAAGAGTAAAATATAAACAATTTGATGAGAAATGGCATATAAAACATGACATATATGTACAGTAAAAATACACAAATATGCAGAGCGATTTTTTTTTATCGATAGTGAACCTTCTAAGCGAGTCTCTAGGAGGGTTCACCACTGATGAGCCAGGTGTTCTTCAATCGTTCACTAGAGAAGGAAGGAAAGTAGAAGTTGTCCTCTATGCAAAAGTAACAAAAATCGCGTAATTTAGTTTAGTTATTAAAGAAGGCACAATGTCCAATATACCTGCATCCGCTGTAAAATCTACCGCGAAAATTTGAAGATATAATTTGAACTTTTAGTTTCCTAAAACGAACTTTTAAAATAGAGAGATCAATAAATACACTCATTGACCATCCTTAAGGAAGTGGAAAGTCTTGTTATTGAAAGTGTTGGTTATCTCGTTTGTCTTCAATAGAGGTATTTTTGTAGCAAATATCTTTCATAGTTATTTTCTTATATCCCGATATACATGCTAAAAGGTAAAAATTCCTTAAGGTTTGTCCATGGGTGAAAATATTCTATACATAGGGAACACACATTTTTGAGAGAGATATACATTTTTCGTCTAATAAACGACTTTAAAAGGTTTTAAAATTATATTTTCTATATATTTTAGGTATGGAAATATGCCTTTGGAGGATATTGATATATATAAAATAAAGGTCGCCTCTTCCTTCAAAATAAACGCTAAAACAGCGCTATCTATTGGCCGATTCGAAAAAATAGCGGATTCGAGTCGGTAACAACAGCCAGAACACCAGTTTCGGAAAATGAGCGCTTCTCAATTTGCCAAAACTTGTATTATCGTTTTGTCATCGACACTATTCCGCTAGTTTGCGGAGACGGTTTATAAATGGCGCTATTTAAGCGCTTGATTTGACTATATTTATATAAACACAGCATTTTAAAATTGTTCTATATTGTCACATAATAACAAATGACCGCCTACTCTTTGGGCTGTCATCAATAACGTGACGTCAACGCTCTCTACTGTAAATATTTGGTTGATTTTCTCCAGACTGTATTGTTATTGACACGAGGAGTTGGATTACAATAACGAACAAATTATATATTTCACTGATGTGTCACACTAGATAGTATCGGGTAGACCGATAGATACATTGGCACTATAACAACGCTAGAAATCCGCATGCTGTGCATGCGTGTGGACACATGTCGTTGGATTGTATACACGTGTGCTGATTATCTCCCCCAGTTTATCTCAGGACACATTTCCAATTAAGTTCCCCCCACTTTTACAAAACCAAATTTATTTAAATGACCATAATTATGACAGAAGATCCGATCTAGTTCTTTAATTAACAACATTAAATTTTATGATTCATTAGGCTGAGAGAGGCGCCTTAATTGCTGCCCGATATTCTTATCGCAGGCACGCATTGGTTTTCAATTGGCTACTTCCTGGTCGAGGATCATCTATATTCATTACTTTAAACGCTATTTCTTTAATTGTTGGCGCGAAGAACCTTGGCCATATTTTTATATACACAGCTCGTGGATTTCTTAATGGATTGCGCTTTAAATTCTCTCTTTTTTTGCTCTAAATTAAGTAAATTTAGTAGAGATTATATTGGTGTCGAAGTGCTTGCCGCTAAGTGAGAAGAAAGAGAGAGCATTAGGCTTAAATATGTTTATACTTTTTAGGAAGATATTTTAATTACTTCTGGATATATATATAGACTTGGAGTGCCCCATTAGCAAGGACATTCTTGTAGATCGTTTTTGTGGACTAAGCCATTTGTCAAATGCCCAACTTCTGGTGACAATTCTCATTGCACACGATATTATACATATTAAAGAGGTTCATAATACAACAGTATAAATAAATAATATTTATTTGTGAGTTCATCTGTTATTATATTTCCACAAATATATGACCCTTCGGATGAATTTCACACGATTTGGAGATAGTTATAGCAAAGTTACTAGCATAATTTCGACCCTAGAGTATGCAAATGTATCCGATTATAGGATTATTTGCATATTCGGATTATTTCTCATATACCTTTTCACACTATTTGACCTTTATTATCGAAACTTTGACACAATATATATATATATTGTGGGTATATAGTGTCGACCTCGGAATATTCTATTCTGTCTGATAAAAGGCTAATTTGGCTTTTCTGAGGTTTTGGAGAATGGATAAGATAAAATTATTACTACTAATATTATCACTGCTCCCACCTCTAATAAGAATATACACCTATTGACAAAACCTGAGTAAATTTAGCATATATATCTGGATTCAGATTAACTATGTAGGATAATCAATACACAGCGACCTTTATTGAAGACAAACAAGATAACCAAGTGTGAACGCAATTGTCTCTGTCTTAAAAAAAAAACATGCAACCGGAGACATCAAGGTCTTTCCATTTCTTCAAATTTTTATATGAGTGTGAATGATAAAAATAACGTTTTTCGTGTGTTGAAACATTTTTGTGATTAGATAATAATTCATCCATGCAGAAAACCCAGGCGAAGCCTGATATTTTGTCTAGTTTCAGATTATTATCCCGCATTGTATCGAGAATTTTGAGGATGTATCTCTGAACTAACACACGAAATACACATTGAATCCAATATATTATTGGGGCCTTTCACATAACTACTAGCATTTAAAGTGAGTATTCTCTAAGTTTTTTTCTTCGGTTCTTTTATCTCTCCTTAAGATTGGATTTTTATTTTAAAAATATGTACATAGTAATATTCAGACTTCTCCTTTATTTTATAAAACTATATAAAATATAGTACAATTGTGAAATTGTAATGGGATCAGGTTGTTAAGTGAAAAAAAGTAATTTAAAATATTCCGAACTATATATTGCATGTAATAAGCAACTTTCTGTCACACGATCAGAAGATGCCTTTTCTAATTTAGCCACGATAACCTAGTACAATTTCACAATGGTTTTTTTTTTATATTTTTGCTTTATTACGCTTTTTTGGTTTCGAATACCAATTCTTTGCATTTTCAGGAGGAAGCAAGAACATAAATTTTGGTCGTTGAGTTTTATCCTTCACCAAGCTGATAAGAACCAATAGTGATAAATGCTTACGTAGTTAGCTCTATTTGACTTATCAAACAATCTGGAGCTTTCAGTTGCCCGATCAGTAAAAATACTTTTATTCACAACTCATAGAACCAGGGGGGGGGGTATCGTTAATAATTAAGGAGCTGTAATTTGGAAGGTAATCGACTTCGTGACGCCACCACTAATACCATAAGGATTATTGAAATATCCTTTTAGAAACAATGGATTATTGCTACGGATAAAACTTCCCAATTCTATTAAATATATAGGTTGATGGAAAAGGAATTCGGAACACTATGAAAGAAATGTGAACTAGTGTGATGAATTTAAACGTGTTACTATTGATGATTAAAAATTAAATACATTTTCAACATTAGACTAGAAATATTTTCTGCACAGAGAACTGTATCATCACATCACACTATCAGGAGCCCCATCAAAAATATCCATCACTGGAATGTACCTTCGCAGGAATCAGAGAGCTACGTATTATATCGATTCTATGTTTTCATTATCTTGGTCACAAAGGAGAAATTCACTATATAATGGAAAGACATTGACATGAAAATGAAGGTTGCTGATGACTCAGCACCATCTATAGGAATAATAATAAACTGGAGTTAATTCATACGATAACTAACAACAATATAAATCATTGAAACAACATTTAAGCAAACGTTTCCTTTTTTTATGTCTTTTAATATGTCTTTTAACGAGATTTAGGAAAAAATGTAATGCGTGATCAATCAGTATGACTAGAATGTCAAGGAATGGTATGGATTGTCTGTGTTGGCTTTCTGAATTAGGTGAGATATATGTATAATAACTCTCTGTTTAACCTATTCAATACGGGTTTTCATGGGTTTTGATATATAAATAGAAGACATCGTAAATATTAAGACACTATAAATTGACTTCTTATTGGTTACCTATAAAGATCTATATGTCGAAATGAAAAGAGAATTCTGTTACGATCTAAGAACTTCCTGGGTGACCCGATAAGCCATTGACACCTACCAAATGTATTTTTTCCTAAACAAATTTTGTCTACTAATTCTATTCTGCCTACGGTGTCTATTTGACATTGGTGGATAAAAATGTGTATACACTCTTTGATCAGTGAGCGTTGTAGACTGTGTAGAGGAATACAATGTTAAATAGAGTTATGACCTGAAGATATTGATGAGTATGCTGTGTTATACCATCTAAGAATGTGTGCATGCTAAGAACTGCCAAATTTTAATTATATATTGTTTAACCTATTCAATACGGGTTTTCAAGGGTGTTGATACATAAGTAAAATATATTTAAAATATTACGACAATTGTTTTCTTGTTGGTGTCGTATAAAGATGTCGAAATGACGAGAGAATTCTGATACGATGGAAGACAAGAGACAAAATAGTTATACATATAATAGACAATGTTAAATAAAGACATTACCTGAATATATTGATGAGTATGCTGTGTTATACCATCTAAGAATATAGGCATGCTGAGAACTGATAAATTATTCATATATTCTCTCTATAACGGAGTGAAATATGTCGTAAGGAACTTGGCTAGAAGGGCTGTGAGGTATATGTAGCATGCTATAATAGAACGAAAGTTTGTAGATGCATGATGCTTCGGTAATATATGGCTCTCAAGTTTATTCGTTGAATTAGATTGCGTGTATATAACCATTATCGCTTTTCGATATTTTTGGATAGAATAATTGCAACATATATAAGTATAAGTATAATTGTCCAATACAGTATAAAAGCTCTAAGAAGCGGTCTGGTAGATCAAATTGGCGAAACCAATGAGAGGATTCACCACTGATGAGCCAAGTCCCCCACAATATTTTTTCATCGCAGTAAAGACAGTAAAAGTTTGTTTTATATTTAAAAGATATATTCGTACTTTGATCCTTCTATTTCTTATAGTAAGGACCTTATTGATAAACAGCGCGAAGCTGTTTCAATTCAAACAAGAGTTTTTATCCTTTAGATATCTCAATAAATATAGAAATATTATTATTATTATATTTTTAGAAATTTTAAATATAATTTTATTATATCTTTAGATTACTTAAATGTTTAGCATTCCTTGGTATTGATGGCACTATATAAATATACCATGTAGTTCTAGGTATGAGGAAAGTAGCAGTGTAGGGCTGCCACATCTATGTAAAGAGGGAAGGGCAACCAATACTTATCTAAGGGCGACAAAGGAGGCCGCAGCCTTTTATCATCCAAAAGAAAGGATGAAAGACTCGCATAAAGCAGGCGCTGATAGCGCCGCCCGGGGAATAACGTATGCACGGCGGGCCCCTCGTAAATTTCAAGAATCTTTCGTAGTTTACATTAGAATAATTTGAAGGGATCCATCTCTTTGGCGTGGCGTGGAATGGCATCGTTTGCTACCACCGATATCTTCTGGTTCCCCTCGGGCAATTTTGTACTCTTCTGTAGCTTCCATTTAGATATGAAATTATTGTATTTTACAATGTATGTATATTGAAATACTCAACTATCTAAAGATGTACTTTCTTTATAAACAAACAGTTAAAATATGTATAATTATTTGATATATATTAACGTATATTATCATAATAAGTCTTATTTGTATCCTATTCGAATACAAAAAGGACTTTATATAACGTTAAGATATGAAAATCTATCTATAACGGCATGTAGGAACATACAATTGATAAAGAAATAGTTGAATTAATGTAATGTTATGTAAATATAACACAAATAGCACCATGTATATACGAAACAATGAATATATAACTGTTTTAAGCGATTATAATTCCACCTGTTGATTCATTCGTATTTTAATTTAAAATTACCAAAGGTTTCTGGAGATGGGTTTCCTTTCATTATATTAACGTAGTCTCAAGCTTTCGGGCTTCTCTGCCCTTCTACAGGAGAACATAAAGATACTGAATAAAACACCGCCTGATACCAAACTATCACAATATTCTATGATCATATTTACACATATGATAACATTTTGCGATTAATTAACAAACCCTCAGGAAAGGTTAATTACTGATGAGTCGAGATATTCAGATTTATTTCTACATCTTCCCTTCAGCGGTTGTAGAAATCAATTTTTCTAATATATATTAATTATTATTATTATCATTATTAAACTGGCGAAACCGCTTGGAGGGTTCACCACTGATGAGTCAGGACCTCCCATTAATTTTTGCATTGCAGTAAGGGCAGTAGAAATTGTTTAATTTCAAAGAGAATCATACGCGTCTAAAATAGTTTCTAATTTTCATAACAGATGGCGCACTAGTGAATCATATTATTAGAAATAACTAGTTGTAAAATCTAGACGTGTCTTAATGTAAATTACAAAGATAAATACCGAGGTTGTGTGTGTTAGGACCAATATTTATTCAGCCCCAGAGTTGCACTTCCCTATGACAGCCGACATGTAAAGGAATTCGTATTGTCAGAAAATAAATTCTTATATTCAAATTTTATTTGAGGATTCTTGGGAAACTATTTATAGAATCTATTTGGGAAATGGACGGATTCTTGTAAAGTCAATACCATTCTATACCCCGACATAATTTGAAATGCTTGTAATACAAATCAACGTCTGCTTTAAAAATACCCTTATTTATTTTTGGAAATGGTTTTGTTTTAATCCCCGGCATATATATTTAGTTGATAAAGATTGATATACTGTATATTCTAAATATTTAGATATAATGACACACTCGCCATTTGTAATGGAATTTAATACTAGTATTATATATATATTGAGTTTTATTAATTTCAATCTATAAAAGCATTATTATATTATATATATATATATATATTTGATTGATTCCTATATAAAGGTATTATTATATTGCGAATTTTAACTAACTTAAACTGGCAAAACTTCTTAGTGGTTTTAACACTGAAGAACCATGCCATATCAATATACACTCATGGACAAAACTTGAAGAATTGATAAGGCACAATTTGGATTATAGATTATAAACACAAGGTAATAAGACCAAATCCAAATAAATAAATAGTGTGTGACGTTTCGGTAACAGCTTTGTTACGTCACACACTATTTATTTATTTGGATTTGGTCTTATTACCTTGTGTTTATAGAACTTAAAGAAGTGAAAAGTCTTTGATAGCGCCGGTCGTTTTTTTAATATATATTTTTTTAAGGAGATTAAGGAAAATTTTGTTCACACTTGGTTATCTCGTGTGTCTTCGGCAAAGGTCACCGTGTGTGTATCAAATATATTTAAGAGTTATTGTCTGAATCCATATATACATACTGAAAGGTACAATTTTCAAAAGTTTATCTATGAAGGTATATTCTTTCGAATAAAAAGATCTTCTGGACAAAGTGTATCTTAATTTTAATTGCTGCCAGGAAACCATCTTCAAGATTCATTTGAATTGTTATCAACTGATATTGGATATTATAAATTAGATGCGAGAGAGTCAGTTTTATTCGTGCGTGCCAAAAGTTGGGATAGAGGTATATAAGGCTAATATAAGATAAGAAAATATATAAAAAGCAACTCCTTATCATGGAAATGAAGGTTGCTGATGACTTGCCCCATCTATCGGAATAAATATCAACTATTCGTAGATTTTTAATTATTCCAGAATTGGCAAAATATCCGTTCTTGATTAATCAAGAAAAGCTAACCACCTACGCGTTTCGGGCTGCAACATTCAGTTGCATGATAAGGAGATGCCTTTTCCCCCCTTAATTTATGCACCTTATCCCAGTACAATATCACATTTGTACTATTTTTTCATAATATAAAATAGTTGTTTGAAATATGGTAATGTTCATTCAATACAGTGGAACCTCGACATACTAGCGCCCCAACATACGAGTTTTTTGAGATACGAGCCGACGAGCACGTGATTTTTGCTTTGAGTTACGAGCGAAATTCGAGATACGAGTTCGGTTCGGTAGTGTTGAAGATATTAATCTGTGATTTTAAATGGGAATTTTGTATGGGGAAATTTGCTTCGAGATATGAGTAATTCAAGATACGAGCAAGGTTGCGGAACGAATTAAACTCGTATGTTGAGGTACCACTGTATTTTAAACTATTGCCTTTTTTTTACAATAATATTGGTGAACTATTTTAATCATAATATTCATCCTTCCAAAATTATATTTCTTTTTTCTAGACAAACTGCAATGATAATCAAAATTGATGAGAAGGTTTGTAGCTCCTTAGTCGTCAACATCTACAGAGTTTTACCAGTTTAATTTCTAGTTGTCACTACTCTTGAATTGCTCAATTTGTCTTATGTAATAGGTATATTTTGTAGAAGCACTTTGCCTAGATGAATTTATTTGTACCCATAAATATATACTCATGGACGAGCCTTAAGGAAGTTTTACCTTTTAACATGTGTATTCGAATTCAGACACAATAACTGTGAAATATATTTGATGCAGAGTGATCTCTTTATTGAAGACAAACATGAAATAAATTGCATATTTCTATTTGGTCTGAAAGAAGATTAAAAATTGATGAAATTTGAGAGAAAAATATAGAAATTAGTCCAGTCCTGACCACCCCGACCCATTTTTAATGGTATTCTAGCCGCTCATTACAGCAGCGAAGCGGCCACGCCTATTTTCGTCGTTTGAAATGAAAAATACAATTTCTCTTCTCTAGTATATTCTCGACCACCACTGTTCTCTAGAATTCTGTAAATATGTAAACTTGCAAAGTCAGTAGGATTGAGTTAGTCTCTAAAATACCGAACTTCTAGCTGGTCGGGAGTTATTTGAAAAAATAATCACAATATTCAAAATCAATTGATTTTGAAAAGAAATCTCTCTCCTGAACAATATTTAAAATCCAATAAAAAAAAATTGACTGACGAGGACTACCCTGACCAGTCAGAAGTCTGAAATTTTGTCAACTTTCAATTTTCTCGGGTTTAAAAAATGGAATCAAATTTAATACTTCTAGGTGATCTGTAAGTATTTTAATAAATCGATCACAAAATTTGAAGTGAAATATAGAAATTTGTTCATTCATGACCACCCGCATCTCTGAAATGTTGTCAATTTGCATTGTCTTCAGGCTTGAAAAAGTGCACAGAATTTAAGAAATCTAGGTTCTCAGCAAGTGTATATCAGCAATATATCAAAATAAATTAAAGGAATTTCGGACAGAGAGAGACGTGTGGAAACAAATTAAATAAAATCTTTAAAAATAGCCCTAATTGTTTTTCTTATGAACTAGGTCATTGTGAGTTTTGTTATTAATTTCTTAAATTTGTTTTTCCAATAAAATATCATTACATATCGATAGAAACTTGGGTGGATAGTTCTTCAGTGTTTCCCATTTTTAGAAGGGTTTAAAAATAGAATTTTCAATAATCAATTGGCAGACAGTGGATTAGAGGTGAGCGTGATAATCCCAGAGGAGTGCCAAGCGTTAACAGAGAAGGAAAAACGGAAATAAAAAATGATATCGCTTTTTATATTGGTCAATTTATTATTTCTCACTTGCGGCAATACGATCCCGGAGAATGGCGGTGGCGGGGTTAGTTTACCGCCTTCGTTATATTTGGCTTCCTTGATGGAATAAACGCTGAGAACAAAATGGATGATCTTTCATTATGAAAAAAAAAATATATATATAGATGATCATTATTATCAAACCTATTAACGTAAACCTTTTAAGACTTATACATTTCATTTTATAGCCCAGGGAAAATGAAGAAGATGTCATCGTATGTAGTAGTAATTGATGATTGAAGAAAACATATATTGATATATTAAAAACATAAGATGAATATCCTAACCGCTTACATGAGCATTTTAGATGGCAGAACGCCATTTCACGCCATAGATATATAAATATAATTTATATTGATTGAAGAGAAAGTCTTATAATAATTTAATATTGAATTGAAGGTATAGAAAATGTGTGTCAGAATAACAAGCTATCACCGAACAATAATTTTAAATTATTGGAAAATAAAAAAAAATGTTGATACCTTAAAATATAATCCTATCTACATTCACTTTAACTTTCTTTACTACTTCTCTTCTTGAACATTTTTCACTATTTATTTTATCATAACTATAACAATACTCAATATGTATATATAAGGCACATGAGCGCTACCTTTGTCTCAATAAAACACAGAAATATTTAGATTTCCTTGTACTCTAACCTTCAATTTCATCAATAATAATCGAAATATTATTTTTCTATATTGATAAATAAATCATATTTTTAATACTAAAAAAGTATATATTGTGGAGTTAAAGTAACTAGAGGAGAAAATATACATAAATAAATTCTAACAGAGAAGAATGTTTACTCTGATTTTAAAAAAATAGTTTTTAAAATAAATAAAATGAGTAAACGAATATTTTATTTTCCTCATCCTGTTTCTTCTACTTACTTATATATATATAAATTGAAAATATTGAAGAGTAGGTAAGAGAAACAGAATGAGTGAAAATAATTTTTACTTTTATTTCAGAAGGGATTCATCCAAACGCTCACTACCATGTATACAGTAATGGGAAAATATTGAAAGGGCTCATCAGTGGTGAACCATATTCCAAGGATTTCTATTGAAGCAATGACAGCAGAAATCGTTTTATTTGTAGAAGAAAAATGGTGCTTCAATTGAATATAGATGTCGCGCTATTACCTCATGTTTATGATGCCAAACTGGCCTCTTGTAAATTACTTGTTGAAAAGCTTTGCTCGATGCAGGTATTCCTGTATACTGTCCTCTAAGCTTATGTTTATAGATTGAACAACTTATAATCAATGCCGGTAATATATTATTAGTAAAGCTTCCAGCACAGTGTTAGATGCATGCATGCAATCTCTCTTATATATATACTAGCCGAATGACCCGGGCAATGCCCGTGTTTTACCCGATTGAATGTTTTGATTCAAATACTATTTGTTACAATTATAAATTTGGCGCCTCTAATAAATGCATATATTAGTTAATAACTATAGCCTATGTGCTTTATCTGTCTATGTACTGTTGGCTTCCGTAGGCGTCTCATACTGGGAAAAGGAAAGAGAGGATTCCATTTAGAGAGCGATCCGCTCCAAACCAATAGTTACAAAAACGAAAGAGCGAGTGGGGGAGGCATGATGGGGGGGGGGGGGGGGGGGGGGGGGGGCAAAGGTGGCGTGACCGTAGCCAACCAATAGGAGGGCGCCATTCCAAAAAAAAAGCAAAAGGTGACAGAGGCCTATGAGGAATGACGCTCGTAACTGTATATAGAATGCCACTCTAACATATTCACAAATAAAAGGCTTCCTACTGTACTTGCTGCCAGAGAAAAAATTGTGAGTTCACCACTGATGACAGTAGTAATCATTTTATTTATAGATATGATTTTGTACATTTCTCTAAATAATCCATATTTAATATTTGAAATTACATTAAGCAAAGGAATCTTTATTTGGCGTAGATCTCAGCTCAGATCCAAATCAATAAGTATAGTATAGCCCCAGCTTAGGTAAATTAGTATAAATATTTAACTTGTATTCCATGAAATCGAGATAAAACCCTCATTAGTACCTTAATGCATTGAATTTACAAATGTCACAATTATCTTTTTTGGTAAAGATAGAAGCTGTCTGACTGACATTCATAGTTCTTTAAATTAAATATACATCGTCCAGTAAATCTTTTCATTATCTCGCCGTTTCGAGAAATATTTTTGTCCTCGTCAAGGCAAGTAAAATTAAAACATTTGGTAAGGCGTCAAAATTTATTCTAAGACTACAAGGGCGTTCTTTTTTAGTTCTTTAATTCCTTTTGTAATTGAAAAAATGGCAGTTCACGAAATTTGTACACAAATGCTCCCGGTCCAAGAACAAAAAAAAAACATTTGAATGAAAAAATGTGGTGTAAGTGCTCGACTAGTGATAATCCAGGGTAACTAACCCGCGTGGAGCTCCTGGTTGTCACGGAACCATTTGAGCAGGGTGGCCGGTTTGCTGGACTGGGCTTGGCATTGTAGATGGACCACCTGGCCCTCTGCCACCTCGAGGGCCCGTCGCCCGGGGACCTGGTTGATGGTGAGGGAGCTGGGGGGCACTGCACACCCCCAGTGATTGGTCAAATACCACCAGTCACTTCCCCACCTTTGTTTCAATAGAAAATAGAAATGTTTATTTCCTTTAACCTAGAATTTCATTTTCATTTCAACCTTTTAACAAACTAGTAAAAGGTAATGATAAAGAAAATTCTTTTTTTTAATATTAAAAAATATATATATATCAAACAATATTTATAATATAAGTTAAGATTTTAAAAAGAATCATACGCGTCTATAATCGTTTCGAATTTTGATAACAGATGGCGCGCTAATGCATCTATATAAGTTAAGATTGTTAGCGCAAATTAGAGTCAATCTATTTTTGTTTTGATCAGAGGGATTGGTTCAACTGTGGGTTGTAAAGAGAATGGTACTACCGACCCTGCTATTTTACCAATCTCTCCAACCTTGGATTAGACAGATTGAAATATAAAAGAAAGATGAAGGAAACCTGGGTGGGAAGATTCAGGACTCATTGTTTATGGGTGTGCGTTACGCTTACGCTAAGAGTTTATACGCGTCTAAATACTCTCTCCGAATATTTAAATTGTAGTATATATTGTCGCGTAGAAAGTAACACTGACTTATTTAACTTTCCAAAAATAAACTTAGACGTTAAGTTTTAAAACACTTCCAAGGAAGATATGTTTATTATCTCTCTCTGCCCGTGGCGCATTCTCTAAGAGCCACGAGTCACAAGCTCTTCTACCCCTTTAATGCTGTGTTTTCTCAACTTGAGAAATAGAGGAGAGCTTCAGATCATGTATAAATGCCGCACTTTTCCCTCCTTTGAAAAGAAACAGCGTCCCGCTGTTCAATTGAAGGCTATTGACCAATTTGCGTCCGTCTAGCTCTTGATCTTGTCACAGGGCCTGATATCGGTTCTGGGTCGGAGAATCTTTGTTTCAGAACAAGTTCCTCGTTTGGAGTTGAGTCAGATATTTCTTCTTGAAGTAGTGGATCCAAATATGGCTTCATTCTAAGTACATGTACTGTATCTCTTATTTTACGATGTTTTGGAGAGTCAGAAATGGCCTCACTTTCGTAATTGACGGGGGACAATTTTATTGTAATACGGTAGGGACCGAAGTATTTCTTAATCAGTTTCTCTGAGAGTCCAACCTTTCTCACTGGAATGAAGAGCCACACTAGATCTCCCACATTATAATCCACAGGTCGATGTTTCCTATCGTAGTATACTCTGTCTTTTTCTTGACCTCGATAGAGATGTAGTTGTGAAAGGTGTCGGGCTTCTTTAGCTGTGGTAATGAGGTGTTGAACATAATCACCAACATTATCATTGTCGTGATATGGAAGGAGTGAATCTAAAGTGGTTTCGGCCTCGCGGCCATGAACTAGAAAGAAGGGACTGAAGCCTGTAGTTTCTTGCTTAGCGGTGTTATAAGCAAATGTTACAAATGGCAAAACTTCGTCCCAGTTTTTCTGTTCCACGTCAACGTACATGGACAACATGTCGGTCAATGTTTTGTTTAATCTTTCAGTTAAACCGTAGGTCTGCGGATGATAGGCTGTAGTCTTGAGGTGACTTATTCCACTTAAATTGTTTATTTCCTTAATTATTTGGGACATAAAGTTCGTGCCACGGTCGGTGATGATCTGCTGAGGAGCTCCGTGTCGGAGAATAATTTCTTCGACAATAAACTTTGCAATTTCCATGGCTCCTGCGTCTGGAATCGCCTTTGTAGTTGCATATCGCGTCATATATTCAGTGCATACAATAATCCATTTGTTGCCCTGATTCGTAACAGGAAATCTCCCTAATAAATCCATTCTTATCTTTTGAAAAGGAAAATTTGCCGGTGGGATAGGCATAAGTTGTCCAGGCGGTCGTTGTGGAACACTTTTCCTGCGCTGGCACTCTCTGCAATGCGCTATATACTGACGAATTGTCTTATACATTCCACCCCAAAAGAATCTTTTACGTGCCCGTTCATAAGTTTTGGCAAAACCCAAGTGACCAGCAGTAGGTGCATCGTGAAGATTTTTGAGGATTTGCAGCCGCATTTGCTTTGGAAGTACAAGAAGCCGTTTCCTTCCATATGGCTCGTAGTTTCTTTTATAAAGTACTCCATCCATAACTTCGAAGCCTTTAAAAGGTCCAGTTTGTTCCATTTTGTCTATGATCTTTGCTAAATTGGGATCTCGACTTTGTTCTGCACGAATATCGATGATCGATATTATATTTGGGAAGTCTTCTTGCTCTTCTGGTACAGGGTTCCTTGATAAACAGTCGGCGTCTTTATGTTTGCGCCCACTTTTATAGACTACGGTGATGTCAAATTCTTGCAGTCTGAGCGCCCATCTAGCGAGTCGTCCGGAAGGATCTTTAAGTCCTGCAAGCCAGCACAGTGAATGATGATCTGTAACGACTGTGAAATTTCGGCCAAAAAGGTAGGGTCTAAATTTTGATGTGGCCCAAACAACCGCAAGCAGTTCTTTTTCAGTCGTAGAATAATTCTTTTCAGCCTTTGTTAGGGTCCTGGATGCATAAGCTATTGGTCTTTCAGCACCTCCTTGTATTTGGATCAACACTGCTTCAATGCCATATCCACTGGCGTCGGTGTGTATATGGGTCTCGGCGTCTTTAATAAAGTGCCCAAGAACAGGTTCAGAGGTTAAAGCTTCTTTAAGGATCTCGAAGGCATTTTCTTTTTCTTTATTCCAACAGAATTTGACATTGTTTTTCAAAAGGTCATTCAGAGGTTTAGCTTTGTGGGAAAAGTTTTCCACAAATCGTCTATAATAGGAGCACAGTCCTAAGAAACTTCTAATATCAGGTATACTTTTAGGAGATGGAAATTTTAAAATGGCTTCAACCTTTTCGGGATCTGGATGTATTCCATTTTCATTGACAACGTGTCCTAGTATTTTTAATTGTCTTGAGCCAAATAAACATTTTTCATGGTTCACATTCAATCCAGATTGTTTAAGGCATTCCAGAATAACTTCTAACCTTTTTAGATGTTCTTCAAATGAAGGACCATAAACCACTATATCATCCAAATAGCAAAGACAGATGTTCCATTTTAGTCCTTTCAAAACGGTATCCATCATCCTCTCAAATGTAGCTGGGGCGTTACAAAAGCCAAATGGCATTACCCTAAATTCGTATAGTCCATCAGGTGTAATGAATGCCGTCTTCTCTCTATCATGCTCATCCACTTCAATTTACCAATAGCCAGTTCTTAAATCCATACTTGAGTAATATCTGGCTCCCGATAAATTATCCAAAGCATCATCAACCCGTGGTAATGGATAAACATCTTTCTTGGTGATCTTATTAAGTCGTCTATAGTCAACGCAAAACCTCTAAGACCCATTTTTTTTTCTTCACAAGTACTACAGGCGAAGACCAAGGACTTTCAGAAATTTGAATTATATCTTGTTCCATCATTCTGTCAACTTCCTGCTGTATGATTTTCCTCTCCATTCCAGACACTCGGTAAGGCCTCTGTTTTGTTGGAGCGTGATCACCCGTGTCAATCTTGTGCTTTATTTTACTTCGGGCAGGTTGAGACTTCCCAGAAAAATCAAAGACATCCGAAAACTTCTTAAGAATATTCATCAACTTATTTTGCTGATCCTCAGTAAGATTTGAGTCGATCATTGCTTCTATCTTCTGGTTCAATTTAGATATCCCTATCTCTTCTTCTTGGATTAATTCATCGCATTTCAAGGAGCATATGGAGCCAACATCAACATCGCTCATGGTGGCAAGGGCCATACGAGAAGGAATCATCAGTGGTTTAGAAGTTCCGTTTGCTATCCACAAATCTGCTTTCCCTTGCCAGAAGGTTGTTAGAAGAGAGGGCATTATAAATTCCTTCCTTATTAAGAGTTCCCAATTTGGGCAGATTAGAACATCTCTATTTTCTTGAAGTGGTGTACTTACTACTGATAGCTTACAACTTGACTTAGGTGGAATTACATAATTATCAGCAGAGTATACATCAAGGTTGATTTGGTTATCATTTATTGGTAGTGTTTCTTCCAAATACAATTCTTGATGGCCACAATCAATAACCGCTCTTGTTGCTTTGAAGAAATCCCACCCCAAATTATATCGTGGCTGCAATCAGGAATTACGATAAATTCAAAGATTGTGGCGAGATCATTGATAAGGACCTTTAGTGAACATTTTCCCAAAGTTTTAACAAGCTTTCCATTGGCGACTTTAACGACTGGTCCAGATTCAACAAAAAATGGAGTTCTCAGACGTCTTCTAAACGTTTCTGAAATCACGGAATAATCTGCGCCCGAGTCTATCAGTATTGTAGTTTCCAGTCCATTAATGTTCCCTTTTATACAATTCCGTTTTAATTTTGCAGACGTCGATGATGGAGGATTTTCAAAAACTGCGGCCTCACCCCCCATATAGGTCGCGCATCCTAGTTTTCCTCATTTTGGCGACGGGGTGAGCGGCTTGACAAACGACCTGCCCCTGGTGATTGGCTTCTTCGTCTTGGCATCCTTCCTCTGCCTGGATATGGTGAAGCACTGCGGCTAAAACCTCCGGGTCTAGGGAGAGTTGGGAAATCGTCAGTCAAATCGTAGGGTCTTTGTGGGGTTGCACTGTCGGCTGCTGAAAGTGTTCTTCTCAATCTGGCATCCTCAAAGGTACGTCTTCTTTCTCGACAGTAACGTAAAACATGGCCTGGCTTCCCGCAATGGAAACAGATAGGTTGGTTATCAACCGTTCGCCATTGGTCAGATGTTCTGGGGGCATATGGAGTGTAGTCATCTTCTCGTCGAAATCTTGGTACAAACGTTCTCCTTCTTTGAGATTGAATATTTCGCCTTGTAATTGGGGCGAGTACTTGTTGCACCTCCTCTTTAACTATGGCCTCCAATGAATTCACGTCAGTTGTTCTAAAGGGTTCCACTTCAGACATTTTAGGCATAATCTTTTGCAACTCTTCCTGGACAATCCGTCGAATCTTTAAAGCTAAATCTTCTTCAAAGTCCGACGAGATCGGAGTCACGTTCGGTAATCTTTCATAACGTGTTCTTTTGATGCGGCGTTGTTTCATGTTCTCTAGCTGTCGGCAAAATTTCACCAGCTCGTCAACAGTTGTGGGATCTTTGACAATTAGAGCTTGGTAGAAATCTTCGGCAATCCCCTTAATCAAATGTCCAACTTTTTCTTCCTCCTCCATTTCAGGATTAACTCGTGAGCACAGTGATAGGATTTCTTGAATGTAAGATTCGGTTGTCTCTCCAGGCTTTTGAGCTCTGGTCTTTAGTATCATTTCGGCTCGTCGAGTAAGCTCTTCTTTTTGCCCAAACACTTCACAAAGATCAGTCTTGAATTGAGTCCATGAATTAATGATGTCTTCGTTGTTATCGAACCACTGGGCGGCTGTTCCCTCAAGGTAGAATACAACATTGGCAAGGCTTTGAGTCTCATCCCATTTGTTGTATTTTGCGACCCTTTCAAACATTTTGATCCATTTCTGGGGATCTTGAGCACTCTCGCCAGAGAATGTCGGAGGATTCCTTGGAATATGACAGGCGTAAGATTGTTGTCCAGAATTTGCTCCGAAAACTTCGGAAGTCCCAGAAGCTTCAGTTGTCACCATCTTTGTACTGCTTGGCAGATCCTCAAATCCGTACTGGGGTTGTAGGCCTTGCAGTCGGAAGCTTCTTCTAAGTGCCGTCTTGAATATACCCGGAATCTCCACCAAAGATATCGCGTAGAAAGTAACACTGACTTATTTAACTTTCCAAAAATAAACTTAGACGTTAAGTTTTAAAACACTTCCAAGGAAGATATGTTTATTATCTCTCTCTGCCCGTGGCGCAGTCTCTACGAGCCACGAGTCACAAGCTCTTCTACCCCTTTAATGCTGTGTTTTCTCAACTTGAGAAATAGAGGAGAGCTTCAGATCATGTATAAATGCCGCAATATATATATATATATATATATATATATATAAGTAAAAATAAAAAGGCATAACCTGACCAGGAGCACATGTGCTTTACAGAAGGCAGAGCGCCATCTAGTGGAACAGAAATCAACTAAACATTGATTTAGCCTGTTCACTGATATTTGGTCAACCCAATTTTTTCATATATATAGGTATAATTAAATATAATTTATATGAAATATAGTGGTATTAGAGAAGGGGTAATGATAAATAAAAACAAATTATAAAATATTACTTTTAGGGTATCAAAAAGTTTTTTTTTTATTTTATGTAACAACATAGGGTTAAAACTATCTTTCATATAAATTATATTTAATTCTACTTTATTGTTAAGTAATAGCTTGCTATGCTGACATTATACACTCAATTCGATATCAAAATTTTCTATAACTTTTTTTAAATGTTATAAAACATTTATATATATATATCTTATACAAATAAGCTCAATGTGAATATAAAATTGTCCTGTTTATTTGAATATTGTATATTCATAATGAATAATTTTTATTATGTGCATATAGATATGTAAACCCACAATTGTAAATACTTATCGTGAATATCATCATCTGTTAAATGATCATGCTTAAGAAATAGAAGAAAAAAAATCAAAATTTTCATTATTAACAATAATAAATAGATACATTTTAATATTGGGTATGTGATGAACGAAGGTAATTCAATTTATTTTTATCAAGATTCTTCTGGTGAAATCAATAGTCAAGTGTTAATTTACGAAAAGAAGGCCAAATTAAAAATGAATTAAAGCCGACATTGACACAAGATATGTTTGAAACATAGTTTAAAAGGTCCTTTTCCCAACTAATTGGAGTAGCTGCTGCGTTTTTTTTTTCTCCAGGAATTAATTGCATATTAAGAGATGAAATTCCTTTTATTCAAAAAGCTTCCAGACAGTTTACATATCGTCACTGACTCTATCAGCAATGAGTGCAACCAGAGTGTGAAAGAAATATTTTAATTTATATACAGGGTGATCCAAAAGTCCCGCACAACTTTAAAAATTAATAACTCCGCGAATATTTGCGCTAGAGCAATGCGGTAAACACCATTGTGTTCAGGATGCAATGGGATTTTTTATGGCAAATAATGAAAAATTCGAAATTGATTTTAGTTACAATTTTATTCGCCAGATGGCGCTCTACCAGGATCAGAGATTCAGCGGCCAAATTGTTTGATAAATTGAAAAATATAACTGATCGGCATGTATTTTTCCTTTTTGAATACCAGGAAAGAACCCTAATAATATCAAATAACAAATTAATAAAACACCACTTCGCCAAAAGTATGAAGAATTGGTTAACGATTTTCAAATACAATCAGAGATATGTAAAATAGGTAAATGCAAATTAAAACATGTAGCAAAAAGAAATTTGATATTTTAGATACGGTTTGTTTCCGAAGATAATAAATTTCTAATATTTTTAATTCAACTCTCACTCAGTATCGATTATATTTATTTTAATTCATTTGAAAAATATGTATCTATCTCTCTCTCTGATAATTTATTTTACTCTAGAATGCCGTTGTTGTTGTCGTGTCCAATAAAGAGCCTCAGATGTATCCATGTATCTCCATCACAGCAGCATAAATGTCCACTATCTTAGGTGTGTAAAGCTGCTGCTCAGGGTCTATGTCTAATTTTGCAAGGCTGCGGCCATTGCTGGCTATAAGAATATGTGGGTAGGTGTAAGTTCCACACCAGGACAGTTGTTGCATGCCCTATAGGTTCTTGTGCCATCTGGATGTATTGTCATTCCTTTATAGTGTTTTGTTCTAAGTCTTGTTATAGTTTTTGTCATTTTTCTCTCAGAGTTTATTTCGCATTTTGATCTTTTCTTATTTTTTCGTTTAATTATCTTGTATTTTGACAAAGAATCAGCGTCAAATAATGACATCTGTTCTTTCCTTTGGCTCAACTTTCTGG
The DNA here is from genome assembly GCA_030710605.1 of Cordylochernes scorpioides. Lineage (NCBI taxonomy): Eukaryota > Metazoa > Arthropoda > Arachnida > Pseudoscorpiones > Chernetidae > Cordylochernes > Cordylochernes scorpioides. The sequence goes on from CP092886.1 coordinate 42,063,512, forward strand.
CTTCCTTTGCCAATTCGAATGCCATTTCATTATCCCTGATCATGGGCAGGGATTCATTGTAGAATGGAGTTATTCTCCAATGGTTCCAGTTGGGTAAGTAACGAGTGTATTTTCTGTGTGATTTTAGTATTGCCCTTCTGAATTTCTTCTAGAGCGGATATGGAGTCGCTGTATATTAAAATTCCTTCTGCTTGATGCAGGGATGGTTGGTTAAGGCATACATCAAGGGCTTTCCAGATAGCTGTCAGTTCACAAGTGAAGTTTGACGAAATCTGTCCTGCTCCTTCTTTGATTTTCATGTTTGTTCCATCTTGCAGTATTATGTTAAATCCGGCCCCTCCATTACTCAGGGTAAGGTCTGAAGATCCATCTGTATATGCTGTTGAAGGGCGTGGCCTAGCAATTTTAATCAAGAATTTGTACTATGAGGACATAGCCGTTAATATTACAAACACATTAGACCTCGAAGCCCAAAGTATCGAAGTCTACCTCAATCAAAACAAAGCCATCCACATATACAATATGTATCACCCTCCAAACAATACATTTATTGACGATGGAACAATGGCTCAATTTCTTACAGACAACACTATTATTGTAGGTGACCTTAATGCCAAACATCAACTATAGGGATGTTCTACGCCAAACCCAAGAGGCAAAATACTATCAAACATATTTGACGACAATGCCTTCATGTGCTTAAATGATGGGAGTCCTACCCATCATTCCTACAAGCTATAATACTGCACAAGCCCTTGATATAAGTTTTTACTATCCTGACATTTTCCACAAATTCAAATAGAAAATATTAAAAAGTTTTGGAAGTGATCATTTGCCTAATTTGATAGAAATTAGCACCAAGACCAAAACTAGCTCAATTAAGAAAAATTCTGGAACTTCAAAAGGCTAATATGATATCTTTCGAAAACACCATTATTAAAGCAGCCAAAGTTTCAATACAAAGAGGTAATATTAAGAAATGGATTCCAAATTATACACACCAGGCAAAAATATTCAAAGACTTATAACTAAAAGAAATGAACTACAAAAAAGTGCACCCAAAACCAAAAATATTGTAGAACTGAACTGAACATTGTGATTGCAAAAATAAAAAAAGATTATGCGTAAATGTGAAAAGGGAAAAATGAAAACAAACTTGTGAAAACCTGAACCCAAGAAACCCAAATACAAAACTTTGGAATTGGGCAAAACAAATTGACAGAGTCCAGCCACAAACTGAAAACACAAATATGATTAAGAATACAGATGGTACACCAGCAACTAATGACAAAATTGCTGCCAATCTTTTAGGTAATTCATATCAAATAAGTAGTAAAATCAAGGTTGAAAAAAGGCCCGAAAGATAATTCATGACTGTAAAAAATGTCACCAGCACTCATAATATTTTCCATGAAAAAAATCAATATGAAAGAGCTAGCTTATGCATTAGAAAACACTGACCTAAACAAGACTCCTGGGCCAGATGGAATCCATGGCCGAATGATATCAAACTTGGGCAAAATTGGCAAAGAAAGACTTCTTAATATTTTCAATAAATCCTGGAAAACTGGAAAATTGCCTCAAGACTCTAAAAATGCAACAATAATTCCCATTAAAAAACTTGACAAATCTGCTGATGACCCAATAAACTACCGACCTATCTCCCTAACAAATATTTGCTGCAAATTAATGGAAAAAATTATACTCAGACGACTCACCTACCACCCCGACACAAGAAATCTCTTACCAGAAGAACAATATGGATTTAGGAAAGGACATGGGACAATAGACCAACTCTTTTTTTTCACACAAAAGGTAAAAGATGCACAAAACGAAAAACCAACTAACCACACCATAGCTGCTTTTTAGACCTTACACAAGCTTTTGATAAGGGGTATGGAAAAACAAGTTAATTACAAAATTATACAAACATTTCAAAATTGATGGAAAAGCTATCACTTGGATAAATGATTCTCTTAAAAATATATGATTCAGGATCAAATATAATGACACTCTATCTAAAACCTTCAAATTGTACCAAGGATTACCACAAGGATCAGTCCTTAGCCCAACTCTCTTCACCCTATTTATTGCAGACATAGAAAAATAAATTTCACATGAAACCAATATTGGACTTTTCGCTGATGACATTATTCTATGGAGCATTCTATTTACTACCGATAAGAAACTATACAAAATAATACCAAATATTATTCTGAAAGAACAACAATTGCAATATAATAAACATCCTAAATATCTCGGCTACACCCTGGATCCAGAAATCAACTCCAGTAAGCATATTGAAGGAGTTGTTAGAAAAGGAAGAGACCGACTAAAAATCTTGAAATATATTTCAGGAAGAGTGGGGAGCTGAAGCAACAACAATAAAATTAACTTACACATCTCTAATGAGACCTATCCTGGAATATGGATATCAAATCTATGGTACAGCATCTGAAACAAATCTAAAATCACTGGAAAGGATACAACTAAGTGCAGCTAGAATTATTACAGGTCTTCGAAAACCCTGCCCTAATGATATTGTACTTTACGAAGCAGACATTATGCCCTTAAAGAATAGAATAAGCTACAATCTGCCAAAATATATAAACAAAATCAAGAGTTATGAAAACAAACACAGAACTTTCAATTACATACTTAATTGGTAATCCAATCTAAGACTCAAAAAAGAAGGCCCTCTCCACCTGGCCAAAAGAAATGGATTTTTATAATATAAAGTGGAAAAATATTATTTAGCTGAAAAAAATATCTCCATGCGAACCACTAACAAAATGTTATTTTTAATGCCACTTTAAATGAAACCACCAACAGACAATACCAAAATCCAGAATACTTAAAATAATTATCATTAGAAATAATCAATAAAATTCCTAAAAATGCAATAACTATCTATACCGATGGTAGCAGAGATGAGTTGGGACACACTGGCAGTGGCTCTCTCATTAAAACCACAAATGGCATTGAGAAAATAAACAGAAGAAACCCAGAATTTTGCTCAGTCTTCAGATCAGAACTTAATGCCATCTATGAAGTCTTAAAATCCATCAGAAACATTAAACATCACGATATATGGATTCTTACTGATAGTAGAAGTGCCATACAACACTTGAGTCACACAGGGGAACTTAGAGACAAAGTAAGCAGGAACATAATTGGTTATCTCCAAAAACTCTCAATACCTCAAAAATTCACCTTCAATGGATACTCTTACATGTTAGCATTGAAGGCAATGAAGCTGCTGATGCGCTAGCGAAAAAAGGCACAAAAGATCCCTTGGTACAGAAAAATAAACTTACTTTTAAAGAAATAGAAACAGTAGCCAAAATAAACAAGAACTGGAGGATCCCACCTAAGCACAGTTGGTATACCCTAGAAGTAGATGGCCACCCAGACCTTTCGGTCCACAAGCCGGCATGCGAAGCATGCCTTCGCTACTATTCTGTTCAACTCATAAGCCAAGTAACGGTATCCAAGCTAGTGATTGGACATTGTACCTTGAAACACCACCTCCCAGACAACGTGTCTGGAAGGATTTCTATACCGGTGGCCTTTAATCACAGCAAAATAGGAAACTATCTACTGTGTCCAGCAGGGACCGCGGGGAGGCAAACCCCGGTCGACTCTGTTCACTCACAGCTGAGGAAAAGCTCAGCTGCCACGTCGTGGGCTTTCTCAAGAAGCTTGCTGTGATTTCTCAGCAGCTCACTCTCGATCGCGCCCCTCGCCCTCCTTCTCTCTTCCTGCACACCCACTACCCTTGGACAATCCAAGACGTAGTGGCGTGCATTCACATCCCTTTCTCCACAGACGCAATCAGGATTGCTCTTAATTTCAAATCTGTGGAGACTTGGGGAAGAGCCCATGTCCCGAACTACCCTAATGAGTTTGTGGGACATTACCTTACAGAGGTACTTGGGTGTTGTTACCCCATTGAATAACTCTCTCCCCTTCACAATGTTCCTCCATCTGTCCAAACATAAGTCCTGGACGTGCCCCTTGATCCTCCTATAAACTTCTTTCTTGGTCACTGTGGTCCTCAGTGATCTCCTTTTAAGCATCCTGCCTTAGAGATCTTGTCTGCGAACTCATTACCTTCGATGAGGCTGTTTCTCCTAAACCAAGGGAGTTCCGGAGCCCGCGTCATCATCTCCAGCTCCTGGATTATTTGATGCGCGAGTTGCCTTTTCTCCAGATTGATGGCGACGAGGGCCGACATACAATCTGAATAGAGGCGGTCCGGGCTGAAGTTCTTCTCGGCACACACTCTGCGGGCTACCCTGATCGCAACCAGCTCGGCTGAAAAGACCAATTCGTCCACACTGAGTGTTAAACTTTCTTGGAAGATCAGCTCTCCATTAGTGAAAATCACTACTCCAGCTCCAGTATTGGTTCCAGACCTACTCCAATCAGTGAAAACCTCCGTGCCAATCCCTGTCGGCTCTCCAGGACTCCAATTCCACTTTGGCAACCACTGCGGAGGCTTTCTTGGGTCCCTCTTCCATTCCAGGGCACCCGCTTCAAGTCCCAGGGCATCTTCCCTGTTCTCTTAGATCTTCTGTCTGATAGTCTCCTCCTCTAGTTTCAACCCCAGGGGAATAAGACCAGCGAGGACCAATAAGGCCTCACTGCTGGTAGTGCGATATCCCCCTGGGATTCTGAGTGCCGCTGTCCTCTGCACTCTCTCTAGAGTAGTCGCCACCTTCTGATCCCTGTTTCGGCGACACCAAGCCCTGGAAGCATATAGCAGGATTGGCTCGACACAGGAGAGGCAGAGGTTCCTAAAAATAGTACCCTCCTTCTCCCCCCCCCCCCCCCCTGTTGAGAGCCAACCAGGACAGGCCTGCACAACGCCTCCCTGCCTCTCGCCACCATCTCCTCCGCCTGGTATTGCCAACCCATCTTGTCATCAATGACCACCCCCAGGATGGTCATCCTATTAACCAACGCTACCCTCCGTCCTTCGATCCCGATAGCCGGCTTGTGTTCCCATTTGATCCCTTTCCTTTTAGTTCTTATGTCCCTAGGCTTAAAGCTGAGGGCTTTAGTTTTGGAGACATTGAACTTAAGGACAGAGTCATGGGCCCAGATCGAGAGAATTTGGAGAGTAGTTTCAACACACTTCTCAGCCTTCGCTCTCGAAGCAGCCTCAATGATGAGGAACTGGTCGTCAGCATAGAGAACCAGCCTGTCTCCCTCAGGGAGCTCCTCCTGGAAAACGGTGTTTACCAGGATATTACACAGAATAGGTCCGCAGCAAGAGCCCTGGGGGCAACCCCTAGCACAGTTTCTTTCCAACTTCCGCCCACCAAAACTAAGGCTAATCCGTCTATCCCTCAGGAAGTCACGAACCAAGCTGCACAAATTATCAGGTCAACCCATGTCCATCAAATTTCTCATCAGATTGTTCCAGTTCATGGAGTTGAACGCGCCATCAATGTCCAGGGCCACGAAAAGAACCCAAGCACCCTTATTTAAGCCCATCTCAACCCCCTCTAACACCTCGTTCAGAGCTGTGGTTGTGGACTTCCCTTCCCTAAAACCATGTTGGAAAGAGGAAAGGAGCTCATTACTTTCTAGCCAGTGCTTCAGTCGCTGAGCTAGTAGGCTATCCAGGACCTTACCTAGACACGCTAGTAAAGAAAGCATACGATAATCATTAGGAGAATTACCCTTTCTACCAGACTTTTCGAGAAGCACTACTCGGGCAACCTTCCATGCCTCAGGAAAAGTACCAGTGTCCTGGCACCTATTGAATAACCTGGAAAGAAGCGATGGGTGCATCCTTACCAGGGCTTTCACGACCGTGTTATCGATCCCTTCGGGACCAGGAGATTTCCTTTTCCCGAACTTGAAAGCCGTCAGTTTCACCTCATTCTCAGAAAAGGGCGGATCTACCAAACCACAAGTGGTCAGAGAGATCTCGTCCTTTGGTTCCTCGTTTCCGAAGTGCCGATCCAAGTTGTTTTTATTTTGTCTTCTGCTTTTGAGCGAGTAGGTCTAGAACACATTCTCTCTGAATTTTCTCATTGTTGGTGGATGAAACAGCACCAGTGATTATTTTGGCCGCTTTTGCTTGAACACTGTCTAGTCTTACTTTTAGTGATGAGCTTGAGGGAGCCCAGACCGGTGTTGCATATTCCATTATCGGCCTTATTAAGGTGGTATATGTTGTTCTGAGAATTCTGGGTTTTGCTCCCCAATTTGTTCCACATAGCCTTCTCAGAATGTTTAGTTTTCTGATAGTTCTATTTGAGGTGCTAATTATGTGTTCTGAAAATTCCAATTCCTCATCAATAATAATTAAAATAATTTTGTTGACATCTTGTCAATACATGCACAGTCTGCACTATTAAAAAAGATAATATGCATTATATACACTATGTACAATGAATATGGCGCCTCTTCCAGCGCTGCAGAGTTTGTGGAGAATCGCCAGTGGGTCTCCAGCGACACCACGCATTTTGCGATCTACGATGAATACGTAGATCGCGTACTTTGCCGCTTAGGAGATGGTGATGGCGTGGTCCTCGAGACCAACTGGAAAGATCCAGGACTGCAGTATCACACCTAGGTATTATGGATTCCTAATTTTATCAATTATTTGTTTGTTTATGCTTATTTTTTTGTTATATTTATGCCTTTTCCCTGTGAGTGGAGAAGACGCATAGGTTTGGTTTTATTGGGTTTATGGTCATTTGGAGTTCCATTGCCCACTTCTCCAGTCCTCTCATTGATGTGTTCAGTATTTTTTACGATTTTTCTATGCTGCTACTTGTGTGCCATATGGCTATATCATCTGCATAACAGACAACTTTTGTGTCTTCAGTGAGGTAAGGATAGATGTCGTTAATATATAGCAGATAGAGTAGAGGACTGAGCACAGATCCCTGAGTTACACCAGCCCATGTTCTTCCTTCCTTGGAAAATTCTCCATTGACCCGAACCTTTAACCTTCTTCCCCTTAAGAAGTCTGCAAACAATATTAAAGTTTTTCTCTTACTCCGATGTTGTGCAGCTTTTCACGTAATTTCTCCCTCCACACTCGATCAAAAGCTGAGGTCATATCAAGGAATATAGCCGTGGTCTTCATTGGCGGTTTTTCCTGGAAAGAATCTATTATTGATTGACAGAAGTAAAAGAGTTGATCAGTCGTACAGTGCTGGGATCTATAGGCAGTTTGGTAGAGGTTTATTTTATTATTGTTAGTGAGCCAGACTATGAGCCTAGAGTGGATAATTCGTTCTGGTATTTTACAAAATTTGCTGGTGAGAGCAATTGGCCGATAGTTCTTGTATTCCTTGGCATCTTTGTTTGGCTTCAGTATTGGCACTATAATTGATATCTTCCAATTCTTTGGTAGTTTACCAGTTTGCCATGAAATGTTCAGTATTCGTAGGAGTTGATTATTAGCTTTGTCTTCAAAGTGTTTGATCATTTAACCAAAGATTAGATTATCTCTTGGTGACCTCTTGGATTTTTTATTGATAAGTTTAGCTCATTCAGTGTGAAGTCTCTCGAGAAAATATCTTGTTGATGGAAGTTTCTTGCTTGTTTAACTAACTGGTTTATATTATTTTTAGAGTCCTGTCTTCATTCGTATAGTTGAGTATGGAAGTGCTTGAAAGATATTCAGCAATTATGTCAGCCATCTGTTTGTTCTCGTTCGCGCTGTTCTATTCATATCGGTTAGAGTATTGGAGGATTGGTGTTGGTGTTGATTGTTCTCTAACACTCTAATCATATTCCAGTGTTGGCTGTCCTTTCTTGGATCCATTTTTTCGCAGAATTCTGCCATTTTCTTGCTTGCATATCCAAATTTCTTGTTCTATTTTGTGACTAATTTCAATGAGTTCTTTCTGTTTTTTTCTTCTGTTTTATTTTTTTAAGAAGTTCATTGATATTGTCTCTCTCTCTGAAATCACTGCCTCGATGTTGTGGTCCTTCCAGTAAGGTATCCACAGGTCTTTACGTCTACCTCTAGGTATCGATGCTTTTGCAGATTTTGAAATGTTCGAAGAGAATTTTTCCAAGTTTTTGTCAAGCGTTCTGTAATTCAATTTTTCGTTGCACAGTTCTTCAAGCTTTTCTGTGAATTTTTTTCAAGTCGGCTTTCCTAAAGTTCCATGTTATTTTATTCTAATGGACGTTCTCAATTTTGAAGTTTAGGGTTGTTAAAATTGGTCTGTGGTCACTGATTGCACCTCTCATGATTTTCCATTGTGTTGTGGGTGCGATGTTGTAATTTATCGCTGTGATGTCTATTGCGGATTCTGTGCCTGTGGACTTAGATAGGTGCTCTCTCCGTTATTTAACGGTGTAAGGTCGAGGTCTGTTAGCATGTCCTCAACCTGCTGACTTTTGTTATCCAGGACAGGTGATCCCCAAATTGAACTTTTGGCGTTAAATTCGCCGAGTATGATTGTGATATCCGAAGACGCTTCACTTAATGTCTCTATTGTGTGTACCCATACAAAATTCAAAGATTTCACGAGCTGAAAGTTGGCGATTTTGAGATGCGTCAAGAATTCGCTGCATGGGTTTTCCGGCGAATTGATATTGATGAAAACTGGCTGTCGAATGTTCTGTGGACAGATGATGCTCACTTTTCTCTAAAAGGAGAATTTAACATTCAAAACAGCCGCATTTGGGCAACAGACAACCCTAGGATTTTTACAGAAATGCCACTTTACCAGCCTAGAGTTACAGTTTTGTGTGGGTTCACTTCTTTTATTATTAGGCCATTTTTCTTTGAAAAATCAATGGAAGAACTTTTAAAACCGTTTTTGTAACTGATGAACGTTATGTCCAACTTTTGAGAGAAAAGGGTATTCCCATATTGCAGGGCAAAAGCACTAAGCGAAATAACATTCATGAAAGATGGAGGACCTCCTCATATCTCCCGAGGTGCCAAACAATTTCTGAAGGATACGTTCTGTGAAAATCGTGTGATAAGTCGCCACTTTATATACCAGTGGCCTCCAAGATCACCAGACTTGACGCCTTGCGATTTTTGTTTATGGGGGTACATTAAATCGTGTGTTTATCGATGCTGGCCTACCACATTGGCCATGTTGAAGGCTTCTATCAGATGGCACGTTTTAGCAATTTCAACAGATATGTTATTTAATGCTGTCCATTCTGTCATTTATCGTCTGCAGGCGGTGATTGAGAATGAAGGGTGCCACATTGAGCAAGGATTGTGACCTAATACAAGAGAGAAGGCAGTTACCTCATGTGTTATATAAGCCGCCATGTATTATATTATCTACCAATATTTTGCAGCTCTTTGTGTTGGGATATGGGGATAATAAATGCTGTCCTCACATCTTGACTATCTTTTTTTATTTGTGAACAGTAATTTTTTGTTTGTCATTTGCTCACATATTATGTCGTGCAAACCAGAGTGTTATAACTTCTCGAATAACACTGGTACACACAATTTTTCCCCTTATGTTTAGTTTTCGCTTTTCGCTCATTAGAAGAAATAGCATAAGGAATATTTTCTGTATACCAATAACTTTAGAAATTTTGTGAAAAAAATAATACAAAATGATTTACTACCACGTTTTTCAACGCAAAAGGTCGATTTAAAAATTATTTTTATTTGAGGGGAAACATTTTTAAAAATTGTGTACAGTATAATAAACAATGATAACATTTGACAAGCCCATAGGATATTTGGAATAAAGTACGACAAATATATTGTCACTCCCCTCTATATTTCATTTGTTGGATCATGACAAATATCCTGTTAAATAGTCAAGGGTCTCCAATTAGTCAAGAAACTACACATTTCTTATAGCAAGAAATCATATTAGTAGTGCCATCATAATTTTTGGTACTATATTAACATATCAAAAATTCGTGTATTGATATCGGCAGTATTTTTCAAACATTCAATCTATTTCACAAAACCCCATATAAAATATAAATATTTTTGCTACATGTTTTAATTTGCATTTGCCTATTTTACATATCTCTGATTGTATTTGAAAATCGTTAACCAATTCTTCATACTTTTGGCGAAGTGGTGTTTTATTAATTTGTTATTTGATATTATTAGGGTTCTTTCCTGGTATTCAAAAAGGAAAAATACGTGTCGTTCAATTATATTTTTCAATTTATCAAACAATTTGGCCGCTGAATATCTGAATCTGGTAGAGCGCCATCTGGTGAATAAAATTGTAACTAAAATCAATTTCGAATTTTTCATTATTTGCCATAAAAAAATCCCATTGCATCCTGAACACAATGGTGTTTACCGCATTGCTCTAACGCAAATATTCGCGGAGTTATTAATTTTTAAAGTTGTGCGGGACTTTTGGATCACCCTGTATATTAAAATTCCTTATAAAACGTACTTATACTAATCAACATTTGTGTATTTAAATATTATTTATTGTGTGTGCATCAAAATATGATTTCAACATCGATTACAGAACATTACCAGGAATACATATTGAAATGGAAATTAATTTCAAATAGAACATAAACAATGGATTATGACAAAGAATTATTATGATATTTAATTATATTAAAATAATGAATATAAATAAAATATATTTGAGAGAGAGACAGAGAGAATAATATATACATATATTTTTAATAAAAAGGCATATATTGGATCATCATTTATTTAACCAATATTTCAGTTGGCTGAACGTCAACCTTTAACAAAGTATCATAACATAGTGATGTATATCAATGGCGTTCAGCCAACTGAAATATTGGTAAAACAAATTATATTTTGATTCAATATATACCTTTTTATTTAAAGATTTAATTATGGATTGCTCTCTATTTTCAAATATATATTAAAAATTAAAAAAGGCATATCCTGACCAGGAGTACATGTGCTTTTCAGAAGGCAGAGTGGCATCTAGTGGAACAGAAATTAACTAAACATTGATTTAGCCTGTTCCCTGATATTTGGCCAACCCAATTTCTTGATAAATCAATAAGAGCCATTCACATTTTATTTGTTTCTATTATTTATTAATACATATATATTTAAATGTATTATATAATTATATATGATATATTTTGTATATAGTAAACCATGATTCAATTCCATATTGAACACACAATTGTTTTTAATGTACTATAGTTTTTGTTTAATCTTTTATTTTTGTCTGAATTGTTTCACAAATTGCCAAATACATTTTCTAAACATGTAAATTCCACGTTAAAAAAGAAAAGTTGAATGATATGTAAATTTACTAAAGTTTTTTTTAAAGAAATATTTGCAAATATGTAAATTTTTTGAAAAGTTGATCCACGTCTCGGCGCAGTGTTGTCCAGTGTGTGTGGCCTCGCGCTGATTGCTTATAATAAAGAAGAAGGAAAAATACCTAACGACTGCTTAATTGTCATTTCCAGATATTGAAACTTTGGAAAAATTTACAATACGACATATATATATTTGCACCACGCTGATGAGGGCCAACAGCCCGAAACGCGTCCGTGGTTAGCTTTTCTTGATTAATCAAGAATGGGTATTTTGCCAATTCTGGAATAATTAAAAATCAACGAGAATAGTTGATATTTATTCCGATAAATGGCGCCAGCCTTCAGCAACTTTTAGTTGCACGATAAGGAGATGCCTTTTTCTTCATTTATGTACCTTATCCCAGTACAATGTTACATTTGTACTATTTTTTCACATTGTGTAGCGTCCTCATGCAATTCTGGCCTTAACTACCCGTTTCATGATTTTTCAGGATGCCTTAAGGACCAATTTCTTGGTCGTTGAGGTACAGCTTGCACCACGCTGATGAGGGCCAACAGCCCGAAACGCGTCCGTGGTTAGCTTTTCTTGATTAATCAAGAATGGGTATTTTGCCAATTCTGGAATAATTAAAAATCAACGAGAATAGTTGATATTTATTCCGATAAATGGCGCCAGCCTTCAGCAACTTTTAGTTGCACGATAAGGAGATGCCTTTTTCTTCATTTATGTACCTTATCCCAGTACAATGTTACATTTGTACTATTTTTTCATATATATATTTATAATATAAAAATATATAAATAGGATTCATGATTTTTATTAAAAATATTATATGTGCGTAAGACGTATATAATAGATCGTTTAACTTTTATTAAAATTCAGATATTCTCCATATTTTATTTTTATTTATCGCCAAATTTATCCAGTAATGTTTCTCTGAAGTTTAGAAGTAACATTAAGTTATATCCAACATAGTTTATTTATCGCCCAATTTCTATATTTATGTTTCTAGACATCTGAAGTTAAGAAGCAACATCAAGTTATTCCCAACATACATCCAGAATAAAAACAATATTATTAGGTACTTCTTCCATTGCATCTAAGATCCCAGAGAGAAATATTTGGGGAATTCTAGAAATATCACCAAGATATCGAAATATCACCAACTGATGAAGTTTATCAGACTTGTTGTGTGGGAAAAATTAGAAATAAAAAAATAATGGATTTGTGCCATAATATGATGATAGTTTGGTGCCTTTAACTCCCAGTTAGTCTATCGAAGGTAGAACAAACTTTATCCATCAGAACATTTTATTAAAAATTCAATTGGCAAATAAAACGTTTAGAAAATCTCAGCTCAATATTTCAGTTTATATTTATTTGAAATATATGTATATATTGAAAATAAAGAAGGCATTTCCTGACCACAAGCACATGTGCCTTTTTAGATAGCAGAGCGCCATCTAGTGGAACAAAAATAAACTAACGTTTTTTAACTTGCTCCGTGATATTTGACCAACCTAATTTCTGGATAAATCAAGAAAAAGCCATCCACGAACGCGTTTCGCGCTGTTGAGGCTCGTCCGCGTGTAGTAGGCTGTACCACTGCGGCCAAAAAGAATTTTGGTCCCAGAGGCTTCTTGAGAAACCAAGAAATGAGTATTTAAGGCCAAATATATATTACATATTTATATATAATGTTTATCATCTGGACGGTTTCCCAACTAACCAATTGTCTCTCTGGCTGTACGTCCACTGTTCACACCCAGCAGCCATTTATCAACTCCCTAAACTGATTATCGAAGAACGAGGCAACAATCTTGTCATCAAAACAAAGAAATCTAATTTACTGGCCAATTGGAAGTTTTTATAAGAAAAATAAAATCTAATTAAAAATTTATATAAAACTTGAAATAGTTTCGTGTCATCAACCACCGACTCGGTCGATGTCAGAAGTAAAATGTCGGTAGATTCTCTCGATCTTGACATTTTCAGCTGAACTTCTCTGAGTTAAAGAATCATACTCTCTACACGTTTCATAGTATATATATGGCAGATATATATGGATATACATTTTAGTTGTATATGTATTTCGAATAGAGATTGTCATTATGACACACACAACATAGACATTTTAAAAAAATATTATACAATAGGAATATTCATCGGTATAAAATATTTCTCATTAAATATTTGCAAAAAAAAATAAAAAATAAAATTATTAACTGAAATAATTATTTATATGAAAAATAGACACTTCGGCCAGTTGGAGTTTTTATTCCGCAACAATATGTTTAGAGAAAATAAAAAACTCCAACTGGCCGAAGTGTCTATTTTTCATATAAATATGAATGCCGGCCAGGCAGCCTCTATCTTTATGAAATAATTATGTTATACAGAAATAAAATTTGAAAATAGAGCAATCCATAAATAAATCATTAAGTAAAAAGGCATATATTGGATATTTTGATATAATATATGCTTTTTAATTAAATAAAAAAGATTATATACTCATATATTCTTGTATATGTGTTTATGTAGTTTAAATCTCTCTCTCTCTCTCTGTCAATAGATAAATAATGTATATTATTTGTGAAAAACAAACCACTTCTCCTTATTAAGGAACTCTGTAAAATATGAAGCGCGTTAGTTTTTTTTCTTGCAGTGAAAGGATTATGTTGCTGAATAAAGTAAGGACGGCAGTGTTTAAGGTCATCCCATTGAGGGGACAGCTGAGGAAGGAAAATATCGGTAAGCCAGGAAGTCTGGGGTGGGGTTTTTACACCGCGACATTCTTGGAGTTGTAGACAGTCCAGGGTGGTGTGACAGCAAGGTCGAGTCGGTGTCGCTTTTAGATGGAGGCGTCCCGAAGTTTGTCCAAACCGTGTATTTTTCTTTAGCCTTGTAAACATGGGTGGCATAAGGCAGTGAAATAGGCTGAAAGAGCTCAAGACCGAAGACTCGCCTTGCGATCCTGGGATCAAGGGTCATAGAAGAATGCTTACCCAAGGACAACATGGCTGAACCCTACGGAGCGTGAGACTTCGTGGAAGTATGAAAAGACCGTCCGAAAGTCGATTGCTGGTAGTGGGAACACCTAGATAAAAAAAGACGACGGAATTTAAAGGCAGATCTCTTGAAGTAATATGTATATGCTATTATTGGTTTGAGGTACATATACACTGTCTTATATACGCCCTATAGAGAATTTGCCCGAGTTGGACAGAACCAAAAAAAAAAAGAATAAATAAAATGTGCAAAGGAAAAATCAAATGATACTTCGTTTTAGAAACTCAACGAAATTTATGGACATTTGTGAAAATATATTTATTTTCTCTATCAACTTGATAAAAAAGTAAAAAAGAAAAATATTTGAAAAGCTAATTCTAAAAAATTGAGTGTTTGTCTTTTATATATATATGAAAACGGTGCATATGAACATTTGATTCAGAGTTCAATTTTCAGAAAGGTCATATTTTTTAATTTGTCCTTATCCCATTAGAATGGCTATCTCAATAAAAAACGAAAATAGTTCTGAGTTTCATTTTAAATAAAAATTATAAAACTATTTTAGAGGCGTAATATTCTTTTTAAAATAAAACAATTTCTACTGTCCTTACTGCGATGGAAAAATTAAAGGGAGGGCCTGGCCCTCCCTTTAATTTTTCCATCGCAGTAAGGACAGTAGAAATTGTTTTATTTTAAAAAGAATATTACGCCTCTAAAATAGTTTTATAATTTGATAACAGATGGCGCTCTAGTACATCGTAACATTAAATAAAAATGTTCAATATATATCACCAATATTCAATGTCGTGGAAATAAAAAATGATATATATTGGCGTTTAAAATAAAGGCATTTATATAAAGTTATATTTCTGTGTCACAGAAATGTATTCGGAAATATAAACTATAGCGCGACTGTTTCTATTTAAATTAAAACAATTTTCCACTTCTTTCTCTTTCTAAAATGATAATTTATTTGGTTATATCATTTATGCAACGGCAGTAGAAATTTGTTTTATTTTTATTTGTAGCGCTATAAATAGTTCATATTTACAAATATAGATGGCGCGGATAACAACGTAGTATCTTATAACATAAAAGGCTGCGAGAGGATTATATTTCTGTACCTAGAGAGGTTCTCTCCTTTTTAATTATGCATCAGAACGATGTATTATAACTCCGCCTTTGCCAGTCCCAAACCCGGATGAAAAAGGAGAAGGGAGAGCAGTAACAAGCTCGCTAAAAAACCTGGGTTCAGCTGGCCAGGCTGATAGTACCCTGTAAGAGCTCCAGGGATACAGGATGAGCAGCGTTTGTACTCCATGTTAGGAGCGGCTGTACATGGCATCTGTTCTTCGTGTCAGAGGCGTCAATTTCTTTTGCAGCTAAGTCGGCCTGGCACTGAGTAGTGCTCCCAGCCTTAATAAAAGAGACAGACGCTTTCTACTTCATCCAAAGGGATAAGAAAGAAGACCATGTATTATTTTCATCATTGTTATCATCACTGATAAGGCCTTAGCTGAAACCATGGTATCTAGGTTTACCTTTTGTCTGAATTTTCCCAAATTGGTGTTGTGGCTCATTCTTCATCATCACTACTAAAGGTGTTTACTACGGTGATGAGCATAATGCATCTTTCTGATGGATAATTAAAGGGAGAGATGCCTCTGTAGGCACATAAACTTGTATATATTTATTGCTATGTGTGGATTAAATAGAAGTATATAAATGCCACTCTTACTTTATTATATTGCTACAAATTTCTTAAAGACCTCTGATGCCACATTTTACTTTTCACTTAATACCGTATTTCTACCGTAAATGAGATGTAAATGTATGAAAAAGCGCTCGTTGTACAAGGATATGTGATTGTGGAGAAAGGGCAGGAGATATTTTATATACGAATTATTTATATACAATTCTTATCGTTTAACGTTCTATAGGAACATCATTCTTTCGCAAGCACCTTTTCTTATTTCTAAATAGTTTTTAGGTTTTTTGGGAATCTTATTATATAATTGGAACACCTTTCAATCGATAGCTTTTGAAAATGACCTTTTAAAAAGGAAATTTCACACAAGCAATACATTTTCTCTTTTTTCCCCAAGTCCAACCCCATCAGTGAGTGCAAATAGCCAATAGACGCCTGGTATATTGTAAATTTACAATATGCCCGGATTCTATAGTTAAGGAAACATATAGTATAAGCATTCGAAAACTCTAAATAATCCTAGTTATATCATGGCTTCTTCCTTGTGTACTTGGGTTAATAGTAAATGCAATTGAATGGTGGATATTTAACCAGGGGTGGGGGGCTATAGTTTTCTAAAAAAAAAGAATAGCGTTTACAAAAAAATGGGCGCATTATCTACATGCCAACTATTGTTAGACTTGGGTCGGTGACAAAGCTACAAGCACTAACCTTAGCAAATATAGAGCGTCCACAATTTGAGTGACCAGAGATGTGTACCTTTTTTACATTAAACTTGTTAAGAAATAGACGAAAGATATTTGTAAAAAGTGTTTTATTTTTATTATTCAAGAGATAAAATTTCTCTCTTTCTCAAGCGGACAGCCTTCATAAGGTCAATGCATCCGTAATTTGGCCCACAATGAAACAAGGATGCGTAGAAAGTTGTGCCTCTTAAATAATAAAGAGGAAATACACACAGCCAATATCTATTCGTTTTCATGGTGAACGGTTTGCGGATTTCGACAAATTAGAAAGAGGGAATCATATATCGCCGCAACTCTTTTTTTTTTTTACTTTTACTTTATTTTATATTAAAAACGATATATAATCTCTCCTTGTTTGTACACTATAATTAGCTGAAGAAGGGCTTGCCCGAAAGCTTCCTTAATCGCGTTAATAAAAAAAAAATAATAATAAAAAAAAAAAGAGTTGCGGCGATATATGATTCCCTCTTTCTAATCTATTCGTTTATTAACTTTCTTAAATTACAAGTAAAGCCTTAATAATTAGATTGATTGTGAAATTCTAATATCCTAAGCAATGGTAAACCCTCAATGGCCATTATTGATTGTAATTTCCTTGAATTGTGTGAAAAGAAAACAATGGTACAATATACAAAGTATAAAATATATCTCTCTTTTTATATATATACTGTAGGCTTCTCAAAACATAAAACAAAAAATTATTAGTATTCACGTTAATCTGCTCATATAAACCAAATAAAACTTTAATATGATAGTAAAAAGTGCTTAAATACTCAAATTAAAATAATCAAATAGTTGAATACAAGCAAAATCAAAGAAAGGTATTTGTCAAAATATAAAAGACTTCCATAAATACATGAAATAAAATACTAAATGGTACTATATATAAAAGCTAGCGAAGAAAGAAGTATATTCGGTTCCCCTCCAAATAACACACATGTATTTCTGGATCGATTCCCATCCAGTTCGCCATTATGATCAATTATCCACAACATTTAGAGCAATATTGCACTTACTGTATTCCCGACCATTTCCTGTTGTCGCACTCAGACGATGATTTAGACGGCAGTTTTCATGGCATCTCTATACGTTTCACATGAGAAGTTTTATATTAGGATATCTATTTATTTATAATTAGAGGATTTTCATTGGTTATTTAATTAGCACTCTTTTTTTTTTTCTTATTATTCTTAATTAAACGTGGCACAGGCCATGATAATCATGGTGGGTAGTTAACGACTGCTTTTACCTCTAGTTAGCTACATGTCTATACAGGTCGAAAGCATTTCGAAATTTGCACTTACAAATATGCCAGTTCCTCGTTTGGTTACTTAAATCAGTGGTAGTTTTGAACCTCAACAACACATAGGTACCTTTAAAAAGGTTGACTTTCAACCAATTGAAATATTGGTAAAATAAATGGCATTTTGGTCCAATATATGCCTTTTTAATTAAATTCATGCGTGTGTTTACAATATCGACAACGCACATGTGTGTGATTCTAGTATCAACGACACATACATGTATGTGACTCTAAAATCAACGACACACACATGTGTGTGACTCTAGTATCAACAACACACTTATGTGTGAAAATTATCACAACACATTCATGTGTGACTCTAATATCAACAACACACATGTATGTGATTCTAATATCAACAACAAACAAGTATGTGATTCTAATATCAACAACACACATGTATGTGATTCTAATATCAACAAAACACATGTATGTAATATATCCAAAGTTATTACACTGCAATATTTGATGTATTACACTGTTGTAGAATCCTGTCGACTTAACCGTTCTGTGACAATATCGTTGCGGAATTTCTTGTTGTTCGATTTGAATGGTGAGGATTGGTTGAAACGCAGTCGTTGAGTGGCAAGTGAAGCATACAGTTAGGAATAATCAGGACACGTGATGGGGTTTGAAAATAAAAGGCAACTGGGTTGGAGGAAAGAAAGCTTGAGAAGAGCGGAGCGGGTTTTGATTGTTAATTATCTGATCACATGGCGGTGATTGTACTTAGCTACGGGATGAGCAGAGGGAGAGAGGTCCAGAGCCGATGTCACCTCGTTGGGAGCGAAGGAGCAACTCTAGGTGTTGTTCCTATGAGAGCGAAATCACTACTGACAATTCTTTCTTCTCGATTTAACACCACGAGTTGTCTTCCTTCCCATTGGTCGAAGGATGGAACGTGCCCGTTTTTCTATTGGTTGACCTACTTAGTTATTGCTTCCTAATTGGACCGGCGGCTTTCTTTGATGGAAGATACGTCCGGCCTGGTCGGGAAGTATTGTGTTAGCTCGACTCTTATTACTTCCGCGGTTATCAAATACGTCCGGTCTTGCTCCGGAAATATTGGGCGTCTCTCTACTTTTATAACTTCTGGTCACCAGATACGACCGGCCTTGCCAGGAAGTATTGACTGTACAAGTTATTTATACTTGTGCCCGCTTTTAGCCTGCTTCCTATGTCTTGTTGCTACTTTCTTTCCTCCAGTTACCTTATTCTTTATTAAATCTTTGAAAATCATACATTGTACATGCATAGTGGGTCGGGGGTGCATACAATTATATACAAATTATGACATGTATGTGACTCTAATATCGACAACACACATGTATGTGATTCTAATATCAACAACACACGTGTATGTGACTCTAATATCAATAAAACACAAGTATGTGATTCTAATATCAACAACACACATGTATGTGATTCTAATATCAACAACACACATGTATGTGATTCTAATATCGACAACACACATGTATGTGATTCTAATATCAACAACACACATGTATGTGATTCTAATATCAACAACACACAAGTATGTGATTCTAATATCAACAACACATATGTATGTGATTCTAATATCAACAACACACAAGTATGTGATTCTAATATCAACAACACATATGTATGTGGTTCTAATATCAACAACACACATGTATGTGATTCTAATATCAACAACACACAAGTATGTGATTCTAATATCAACAACACATATGTATGTGATTCTAATATCGACAACACACATGTATGTGACTCTAATATCAACAACACACATGTATGTGGTTCTAATATCAACAACACACATGTATGCGACTCCAATATGGACAACACACAAGTATGTGATTCTAATATCAACAACACACATGTATTTGACTCTAATATCGACAACACACAAGTATGTGATTCTAATATCAACAACACACATATATGTGATTCTAATATCAACAACACAACATGTATGTGATTCTAATATCAACAACACAACATGTATGTGATTTTAATATCGACATCACACATGTATGTGACTCTAATATCAACAACACACATATGTGTGACTATATATAGTATCACCAACACACATGTATGACTCTAATACCAAATATTCAGATCTCTTCTGCTAGTTACAGTTCCAGATAGAATAAAGTGTAATGTATAATTTTAATATAGTGTAATAAAATATTTAAATGTGTCATTAAAATAGTTTGATTGTATATTATATCCAAGACATTTGCTCCAAAGCAGATTAGAATTAAAAAATTTAAAACACAGCTGGCGAGCGCGCAGGGCGAACCCTTCAAGCGCTTTCGCCAGTGGTGAACTATTCGAAGGGTTTCGCCAGATTAATCTACTAGATCGCTCTAACATTTGTCTTGTGTAGTGTTCTTGTAAACTCTCATGTTTAAACATTCTCTTCATTTGGTTATTTAGAAACACACATACGATGGATATACAAACCGCGAGTAGGTTTGACTACTAATGGCCCTTCCATTAAATTTTCTTATTACAGAAAATAAGGCAATACATTGATATAATCTGAATAATAAAACTGAAATGTTTGTATTCTTAAATTGTTTATATATATACTCGATCATCCACACGGGACATAACACATCTAAAAAAAATATTCTATAATTTTATTTCATTGGAGAATTGTACTTATTCACACAATAAATTTAGGACTTCATAATTTCTATATATGAAAGATTAAATAATATTGTTTTTAATGTTAGATAGAAATGTATACATATAAAATATTTCTCATTGAGAGAGATAAATAATAAAATAATAAACACGCAGGAGATTCATCCTATATATAATTTTATAAATTTAATTATATATAATACAGCGTATAATGGAACATGTTGAACACAAGAATATCAACGGCAGCATGTCGGCTATTGTTGAGCCAGACGGAGTTATTTGTTGGGAGTTTAATACCGGCCGAGATAGATTCCCGGAGAATTGCTCCGTGGGTAAATATTAAATGAAAGAAATTACAGAAAGGAAATAGCTTTTACTTAATGGATGCCCTAAATTAATGATAAACAGATGGTAGAAGTTGGATGTGAGGGAAATGGAAGGGAGAACTCTCTTTCCTTCTCCTTAGTACATTCACGTTGTGTTGTATGACTGGGGGATATAATGGATGGAGGATGTATACTATAGCATTTATACACATTTATAACATAAGTCATATAAATATATGAGGAGGTTGTTTCTTTACTCTTTTTCTGTCTTAGTACTTTCACATTGTGTTATTTGACTGGGGGTTATAATGGATGGACGATTTATACTATAGCATCTATACTCACTTATAAAATAAGTCATATAAATATATGAGGAGGTTGTTTCTCAACTCTTTTTCATTCTTAGTGCTGCACCAAGTTGTGTTATTTGACTGGGGGTTATAATGGATGGAGGATTTATACTATAGCATCTATACTCACTTATAAAATAAGTCATATAAATATATGAGGAGGTTGTTTCTCAACTCTTTTTCATTCTTAGTTCTGCACCAAGTTGTGTTATTTGACTGGGGGTTATAATGGATGGACGATTTATACTATAGCATCTATACTCACTTATAAAATAAGTCATATAAATATATGAGGAAGTTGTTTCTCAACTCTTTTTCATTCTTAGTGCTGCACCAAGTTGTGATATTTGACTGGGGGTTATAATGGATGGAGGATTTATACTATAGCATCTATACTCACTTATAAAATAAGTCATATAAATATATGAGGAAGTTGTTTCTCAACTCTTTTTCATTCTTAGTGCTGCACCAAGTTGTGATATTTGACTGGGGGTTATAATGGATAGAGTGTTATATATAGCATTTATATTCATTCAAAACATAATTAACACACAAATATATGAAGTTGTTCCTTAACTATTTTTGAGTCTTGGCTCTGCCTGAGTTGTGATAATCGAATGGAGAATATATATATTGTATGAACTCTATATACTATAACATTTATACTTATTATGCCTGAGTCACTTAAATATGAAGAGATCTCCTTTCAACTCTTTTTCAGTGTGGTTCTGTACGAAGTTGTATTGTTTGAATGAAGTTGTATATCGAGAATATATACTATAACACTCTAACTAATTTATATAGCATAAGTCACATAAACATAGGTAGAGTTTGTTTCTTAATTCTTTTTGAGTCGTAGTGCTGCACTGAGTCGTGTTATTTAAATGGGAGGAATATTGGCAATGTACGATGCTATTTATACTTATTTATACCTGATTCGAAGTTGATAAAATATATAAATAGAATATAATATATTTTCTGAAATAAGAAAAATTGCGATTTACTTTATAAAAATATTCGAAAACCTTACGAAATACGTTTATTACTTCCCAACAGAGACCCCGACCCATTTTCAGAACAAATTTCTACATAGATTATTCACCTTCTAATGCAAAAATAGCAATAGAACTTATATATATATATAAGAAAACAGACATAAGGTTCATCTTCCGCACCCCTAGACAATTGGAAATATCCTCAGAAACCCCATCACAAAGCAACCTATGAATCAGAATCCCCAACAGAAGATAAATGCCATGTTCAGATTGCCAACTATTTGTGTGGGAGAAACAAGCAGGAATATAGCAAACCAGAATAAAAGAACACATATAAAATAGCATAACAAAGACCCAAGATCACTAATATACCAGCATATCTCGAATACAGACCATACATTCATCTTAGAGAACTCTACATATCACTACTGCAATATTCCGTCCAAATCTGAAAGATTGATACTTGAATCGCTCATATCGAAAAAGACCATAGCCCTTTCGGATGAACGCAGGAGACCCAGAGCTATCAATGAACTAGACCAAACAAAGCTTTTATATAAGAATGTCTTTGACGTGCTGCGCCTATAGAAATACAAGGATCTAAATGGGAATCATGTTGGAAAATGTGGTTATTATCTATTTCGATAGATTAAATAAATGAGAGATGGTTTAAATAGCCACCAGGGAAGTTCAGCTGTATGATCAAGAGAAGAATTTCCAAAACATTTTAATTACACATGCACACGCTCTGTATATATGTTAATATTGTGGTGCTACTTGCTGCGCATTTTATATGTAGTCATATTTGTATATGGGCAGATACATATATGGGTATATGATATACGTATAAATATAGAAAGATATATGTATATTCATGTAAAATTGAAATATGCTATGCGAAGTAGATGAATTAATTTTGAAGCGCAATCTATTTAAAGAAAAAAAATGAAGTAAAAATCAATAGAAGGGGATTTTCCAGAGTGATAAAGCCAAAGATTTAGCCGTGATCTAGCAAAGCTCCCAAATAAGTCGTCAGTTAATGTATGACGCCTAAGCCTTCTTTACGACTTCTTCACGAGGGATCCTCATAAAAAGAGCCTATCGGACGGCAGGTCCTGTGGCGCCGACATCGCACAGCCGTTCCTTCCCTGTTTAACTGGCTCTAAAGGCAAACGGATTTCTTTCTATGGCTCCTTGATCTTGATTGGAAATACTGGAGCCATCGCCAATGGAGCCCTTTGAAGATCATATGGCATAATGATACTCATGTATTGCTTTCAAGATTGATTCCATAGGAACTAAAATTTATTAGATTTTATAGACTTTTTATTAAAATATATTACATAAAAGAAATATATGATGTAGATTTTTATTTTGAATTTGAGACAGGGTGTTTGTGTGAATCACATTTCGATTCCAAAAGTATACCGATAATAGTAATGCTGATTATAATATAATTAATATTGGTAAATGAAAACATTAAGAGAAAGACGCGAATGTTTGTTTTCCCGAATAAATCAAATCTCTACTGTCCTTACTGCAAAGAAAAATGTTTTCATTTGTTATATATAGATGGCGCGTTATTGCTTTGTATTAATTAATATTGCTGTTAGAGAGAAGCTGAGATTCTTTTGGTTATTTCTATAAAACAAAATTGGTGCTTTATTTGTCAGGTTATAAACCTGAATAAATGCGCTATATTGGATTAGTTTTTTTTAGTTTAACTTAGATCTTGATTTGAGCAACTTTTTTTGTCATTTTTAAATAAATTTCATATGTCCAATTATTTATATATTGTTTATTGTATATTTTAGTTAATAGATGTTGCTATATTAATAGGTAATCTCATAATATTATGTTCAAATCAATAAACTTGAGGGATAAGTCTCTTTCAAATACATTTATTTCAAGCTTTCGGGCACAACCGCCCTTTATTTTTCCTGTCGAAGGGCGGTTGTGCCCGAAAGCTTGAAATAAATGTATTTGAAAGAGACTTATCCCTCAAGCTTATTGATTTGAACAGATGTTGCTATATGTTGTGTTAAAAGTTATAGAGTTTTCTATTGATACTTATACTAACCTATACAATCGTTGTTCATGCAAGATAGTATATTGAAGGAAAATAAATCTCAATAAAAAATTATTATCCTACTACTCGTAGCCATATACACTTATGGACAAATCTTCAAAAATCTGGAATTTCACCATGTATATCAGAATTCAGGCAATAACTATTAAATACATTTATTAAGCAGTGGCATCTATTGAAGACACACGAGATAACTAAGTATGATAAAAATTGGCTCTGTCTCTTCTTTAAAAAACGAGCAGCGATTATTAAATACATTCCACTTCCTTACGTTTCTTCATGGGTCTACATGTAAAATGCAACGGTACATGTGCGTGCAGTGTATCGATGCATATAATATTCATAAATACGTAAATAGGGAAGCAAACATTGTTTCTTTGTACATCGGAAGGAACCAAAATATATAATGGATTTCTTTTAGCTATCAAAAATAGCTGTTTATTTTGTCAAGAAACAATGATGAGGCCAACAGTAAAAAAGAGTGAAATTCTGCAAGGAAGTAGCGTTTCCGTCGATTTGACTGGGTAAGAGACGAAAAATATTTCGCGAAAATGTCAAGAATAACATTAAAGGAAAACCTGAGCAGATAAAGAGGTTCAAAGTCAAAGAGATAGGCGCTGACCTTTGCTTGATTGAGGGTCTTGCTATCAAGTCCTATGACCTACATAGATAACAATTACTGACTGAGGCTATGAAAGTAAGAGATAAAGGAATAAAACTTCTCTTATCTTCATCAATCTGAAAATGACCCATGTGAAAAGAACTTTGACCAAGGGCCCAAAAACAATATCAGTAATGATCTTAATGACCATTCAGAGGTACCTGCCATGATGAACACAGGAAATTTCCTGCGTCCGTTAATTATCTCGGCGTCATTAGCAGTGTAGATAGTCATGCCTCCCACTTCTTTAAGCAGAGTCTCAGAATGAACAATGACGCATACATCAAAGTCCTGAAGACCTTTGTGACGCTTTGGATGACCAAAAGAAAGAACTAAATCTTCCAAAAGGACTCAGCTTCAACCCATAAGGAAAAGACAGACATGACTGACGCTTCACTTCTCCTGAGACCTGAGTCCCTATATTTAGCCCCCTAACTCTACGGACCGCAACAGTGATCACCCAAATGGACTAGATAATTGTCGCCGAGTCCTATTCTTCCTTACGCACTGGCCTTGTGTCTAAGGGCCTAGAGATCACATTGAATAAATAAAAAGTATATTCTTTTACCTATAATATAAACACATTTTTCCAAACTTCATTTAAATATATTAATTTTTCTTAGTTCTTCTGATTTACCTTGCTACACCCTTTATATGACAAAATGTCTTTAAGGATTTATATAATTTACGAATTTTTTTTTTAATTAATCAATATATATTATATATTTATAAATCATTTATATATATGTTAATAAATAAATAATTATATAAATTTATTTATTTATATATACGCATTATTTATATTCCTTTTTAAATAAAATAAATGTATATATAACTTTCTCTTTTTTTCAATTGTAAAACATATAATTGGATGAATATTTGATGTATTTTAATGGAATATTTTGAGCGCCATATTAGTAAATATATGTGAAAGATAATAGGTTAATGTACATTAAATTAATATGGAAAATATTTACTCTATATAGTTTTTATTAAGTCATTTTTTATGCAAAAAATATAAAATATATTTAATATAATATATTAATTATTAATAAAATTAGAAGATTTACGAAAGTTAAACATTTGAAAACACACACAATAAATATAATTTTATTGACATATTCATAATTTATGCTATATATGTATTTGCGTTTTTCGTTTTAAAAATCAAAGTATTTTATTGTGTAATAGATTCGATTTTTTAGCGAAAGAAAGTGGTGACATCAAAATTTGTAAACCCATCGAGTATTGGAAATAGCCCTGCCATTGAGGCAGAATGTGGTAGGTTTTTAATATAAAATAACACTCGGTGATCGAGGTTCATTGGAAAAAAATACAAGTGGAAGTTTGTAAAATTACCATTAAAGCAACCGACGCAATAAAATGAAAATATGATTACTTCGAAAATGAAGAAAATACAAATTGGGCGGTCAAGTAAAAGCTTTCCAAAAGGAATCAATTTCTCAAGGTTGGCTAAAACTATAGCTTCAAAAAGAAAAGGCCAAGAATCGCAAAACCATTCCAAAAATTGTGAAGGATGAATCCTTTTCAGCTAGGCCATCTCATCACTCAAGAAAGAAAAAAAGAGATGCTGTACCACGGGTAAGAAGCACCAGGAAAATCTAGTCGAGGATAGGTCGGCAGCGGCGACATTCGACTAGCTCTGTTTCTTCGAGTAGAGCGCGGACTTTCATCCAGTCCAATATATGATGGCGTTGGAACAGATGCTGGGGGAGTCATCGGTGTACTGGCTAATGAAGATATCCGGCCAGGTACTGTTCGGGCTGGCCAGCGTCGATTTAGTGGAGTCCCTGGTTGAGGAGAACTTCATCATCGGAATCACTCTCTTGAAAACTATTCCATATAGGAAAAGAGCGGAAAATAGATGAGTGGGGAAATCTCCCAATTTCTATGAATGACGAACACGTCGTCGCGGCACTGCGGCTCTACTGCAAGAAGGTCACCTGACAAACGAAATTGTGTACAGCGGCGACTACACCTGGAACACTGGCAACATTGATAATCTCCAAAGAAGAATACACATCAGCCTAGATCTTCTTCCTCGTATATTGTAGAGAATGTCACCGCCAGGGAAATCGGAGAGCTACTACCTCTTGGGAACCCACATGAGTCGTTCTTCCCTTCGTCAGGACACCCCGAGTGGACAGGGGTGTCGACGTCTCCATCTTCCCAGCCCACGCCCTCAAGAATCTGCAGTACCTGCACCCCTTGCGGGGGGTTCTGACACCATCAAGCTGACCATCTTAACACCTTACAGCCCTGCCACGTCTTTGCTACTGGCAAACCGTTCCGTCCTTCTCCAGGAGACATTAGCCACCGAGCTTTCTGCCCGAGCGTCAGCCCGTTGGCTACTTTCGCTCTCCACGGCCATCACAGCGCTAACAGAGCCCCTCCAAGGATTTCCAAGACAAAACCGCATCCATCCAGTTACACCCCCACCTAAGGCCAGAAACAGAAAGCCTTTCCACCTGTGGGTCCAGCGGCGGGTCATTGACCTACAGATATTGGAGTTGCCGAACCGTGCGACTCTGGGAAGTGTTCGCCTCCTTCAACTTTCTCCTGGTTCTGAAGGCCTGATTATTAGACGTTGGCTTCTATCTCGAGAAAATGAACTTAGATATATGGCGTAGGTTACGATCTAAAAGTACCTTTTTCGTCTTTAGTTGTGCATTGCTAGCATTTCACCGACCTTACCACTTTGTGGGAAATAGCTCTTTTAGCCCATTGGTGGTGAGTCTTCACCGCAGTAGACGCCACCAATGAAAACTTTTTATATATATATTTAAACACTTTTATAAAATAGAGAAATCCGTATTCAAATCATTAGATATAAAAATAATATATTGAATTAAATATTTACTTATTAATCCATTTATATCTCTTTATATAATATTATTTATTTTTACAATTACCTATATATTACCATTTATAATCATAAATGTGAAAACCATAATTGAAAAAGTTTTTTTCAATCTCAATCTCTATCATATTATATTAGTGTATAAATATAGAATTATATCCAGAATAGACTGCAGAATTAAAATTTTAATATCCGGTGCAAGATAATTGCTCTCCTCTCTTTATCTGTATTACTATATTTTTAATTAAAACATTCATTCTCTCTTTCAAATTTTGATTATTATATATTTTGGGTTTTTAAATATATTCGCATACCATCGTGTCAAATAATATAAACAATAGATGCCATAACCATATATATAATTTATTATTTTATTATAATTATGTGTGTATGTGTCAAAGGAAATGAATTTCAGATTTTCGGAAGTATTCCACGAAAATTATTTATGGAACCTTTTAGCCAGGAGTGTAGATAATAAAGGAGATAAAATTATACAAATTACCTAATTATTAAATTAGGGTGTATTGTGCACAGATAAGAAAAATTTACAACAGCGTTAGAATAATAGAACCTAGTTAGTTTTATCAGATAATTAAAGAAATTTTTTGTTTGTGGAGGAAATTAGTTTGGAAGCTTAACTAGCAAAGAACTTTATGAAATATATTCTATATATTAAATTTTGGATATATATATATATAGTAAGTTTCCCCGATATACATATCTTTTATGATGCATTAGCGCGCCATCTGTTATCAAAATTGGAAACTATTATAGACGCGTATAATTCTTTTTTAAAAATAAACAATTTCTACTGTCCTTACTGCAATGGAAAAATATATACCTATATTTGTCGGGTGAAGATTGTTATCTCATTGGCTATCGTTATATCCTCAACATTTAGACCACCTATTATATTGATGTGATTTATTTTCAAAGAATGTGAACATTTTGCTAACACATTCTCTGCTGAAAACGTGACAGCGTGTGATTTGAGCCTATAACTGAGTAAAGCCACTAACATACGGGCGTGAAGATCTTTGATATAATGTTTATTATTTTACTTCAATTAGAAATATTGCTTTAATGACTTCTGCTATTTGTATGAGCTTAAGATCACATACACACACACAAAGCTTTATTAAGACCACCGGTCTTATATAGATTCACCATAGGAAGAAAGGAATCATATATGGAGCTCCTGTACTCCACAGCACTTAAGATCACATACTTGTAGTTTATAATTTTATATTTTTCTAAATGCATCATCTTTTTACTTAAGTTATAGAATAAAGATTTACCTTGTGGTCGCCATTAGGGAAAAACTCTATTTCTAGATGATAGCCTTGCTAGAAATACAATTTTAGATAGCCATCAGTTAAATTGATAAGATAATATAATAACATTGAAATTTAGTAAGACATTTTGTCATATATAGACTGCTCCTGGTGTCCAAGAAGAAAAAAATAAACAATGATTAAGAATGATAATTCATATAATGAAGTAAATAGGTATTCTGTTTGTTGAGGAAACAAAAAAAACCCTTAGTTTCTTCAAGTCATTTTGCTAAGCCAATATTTATATGAGAAAGGAAAACATAAAACACAGATTTAACTATTGAAAATATCTTTTTCTTTATAAATCGTCAATATATTTTATATTCTATTATATATATCCGCAAATGCGGGTATAAATATATTTATTCCTTACAAAGAGGAAGCAGCTAAGCCCAGTAAAGTAAAAAATAGTAATGTAAAGCCGCATATTTATTCAATACGGCTATGTGTGAATGGAAGGAAGTACATTAGCAGACGTGTGCTGGCAGTAATGGAAGTCGTCACATTGCTACAAAAGATTTGCATCCAGCCCTCGATGTCCCACCGCGCAAAATAATGAGAGAATCATCCCAACCACAATTCTCAAGACATTTTCAAAAGAAATAGAGATTAGATATGTTTCTTGCATATATCCTTTTGATAATGTGAAACTTTTTCTGAAAATATATAGATCCCCGAGAGAAAATTTAAATGTCTAAACAATCTCGTGCATTAAATTTATAAAAGTCTGCATATATTTGACAAATATCTTCTATATATCGGAATCAAAATTTAGAATTTATTTCTTGTTTTTAAAATTTACAAATGACATATTAAAGTTAATAATATAAAATTCTATATATTTACTATATATCGGAATATAATTGTTACTTCAATAAATGAATGCTCATCTACTCAAGATATAAACGATATTAACTATGGAAATACGCCAAAATATTGAAATATTTGGAAAATATATAATAAGTTATGCATTCCAAAACAGGTACATCTCCTATATATATATATATACTAGCCGAATGACCCGGTCAACGCGCGGGTTTCACCCGATTAAATGCTTTTATTCAAATACTATTCGTTACAATTATAAATTGGCGCCGTGGATGTCATTCTTGTATATTATATAAATGAGTTTTAAAAATTGTAAAAAAAAAAAAAAAATGCATCGGCCGGGAATTGAATCCAGGCCGCCCGCGTGGCAGGCGAGCATTCTAACACTGAACCACCGATGGTAATGAGAAATGGCCATATATTGGGTATTTATTCCATTCACAAAGCAAACGGTGACAGAATTAATAATTGTTGCTTGATTATGACGCTGATAACTGTATATTTTAATAAATATATTACAAAAACAGATTTCTGCTGATTTTGGAATTAGAGTTATAGAATTATTACTTGCTTATTGATATATATAATTGAGCATTTGCTTAATTTGGTATACATGAGTATTTAAATTGTATTATTGGTATGATAAATTTGTTTGAAATAGAATTTGCTTTAATTGAGTCTATTGAACACAAAAGACATAATTAAAGAAGAAATACCCGATTTGAGGCGTAAAGATGAAAATAAAAGATTAGATATCCACATATATACAAAAGGATTTGAGCCAGCAAACGGGAAACAACAACAATAAAGTTATATAGGGAAAACCGCGACATCTGGTGGTAGACTTAACAGAGTAATTTGACTTGGGAATTATTTTTTTAAAATTAAATATAATTTTTATATATATATATATATATTTATATATATATGTTATATGAAAAATATTCCATTTTAATTTAAATTATATCAATATTTTCTAAAAAACCTCTGTAAAGTCGACCGCCAGACGTCGCGGCTCTGAACTATATAAACCCATTGTTGTTGTCTTACTTTGACCGGCTTAAATCTTTTTGTAGATATGTGAATACGTAAACTTTATTGATTTTTCACGTCACAAGTCAGGTATTTCTTCCTTAAATTATTTAATCAGTACACACACATTAAAGCAAATTGTGATTAAAATGTTTTTTATTATTTTTCCACTACTGTGTATGTGCAATATCATGAAATACTCATATACTGTATACCATTACCATAAATACTAGAAACCTCAAGCAAATAATAAATTCTCTCTCAATTTTTATAAGAAAATATTTAATATAATAGTAAGACGTGACCGTCCCCCCTGCCCATTTATCACATAACAGATATATATGTTATATAAAATTTACTTTTCGAGCAATCTACTCTGTTGAGACGACCGCCAGAGGTCGCCGTTCTCCCTATATGAACCCATTGTTGTTGTTTCCCGTTGGTCGGCTCAAATCTTCGGTAGATATGTAAATAAATATTTCATTTTCTTTATTCTTACGTCTTAAATCAGGCAATACTTTCTCGAATTATGTATTTTATATTCCTTAAGCTCAATTGGAGCTAATTCTGATCAAAACTATTTTTTATTAATATGACCACGACTGCAATATCACAAACATAATCATGTATCCTCAATGCAATCAGAATAAAAAAAAGTAATATTTCTAAATAACTCTAATTCCAAAATCAGCAGAAATCCATTTTTAATATATATAAATACTCAAATGACAAAGTTGTTTTCATGTGATCTACAAGAATTTTCAAATTAAATTGACTGTGCAATAAATTGAGATAAAGAGGGAGCAATCTCTCGAAATATTTTGAGAAAAAAAAATGTTTTTTTCTTTACAGATCCAGGTACGCCCTTTTATATATAAATTCATTTAGTGGGTCGCCTTTTGACTCAATTAATAAAGAGGTTTGGTTGATTAGCCTAGCGAAATAACGCTCAACACTGATAAGCCAGGCCCGGTGGTGTTGTTTCTTTCTTTTTTTGTGTGTTTTTTTTGGGAGGGGTGAAGGGGAGGGGTTAGAGCTGAATAGTTCCATATCTTACATTCCAATTACTCTACACGGATGGAAATGTACAAATAAATTTTGCGCAAGTTGTTTTTATATTAAAGGATTGTATGTAAAGTGAGAATGTGAATAGAGCCGGGAAAACCAATCATTATTGGAGCTGGGAGAACATTACTTTGTGCGCTGTGAAAACAATCATTCGGGAGACCGATATGATGTTTTTATTGTCGTCAAACTGCCCTAATAAAATATAGGGGTTTACCATTAAATATTTCCTCTTTATAAATCCATTTTATACATTGTTTGCTATTGCTCTCTCTACTTAGCACTTTTTTTATTCTTATTGAGAAATTCTGTTTTGCTATAGGCGTTTTTAATATCACACTACTTTATAATTTGACATTTTTTGTACAATTATACAAATATTTGTACAAAGAATAAAATGGTAATATAGTTAAAAGAATGCAGGAGTTTATTAGTTAACTTTTTCCTATATATATTTACCAACAATACTTATTACACACACCTCATCAAAATATCATAGATTCAATATTTATTTTATTTAAACTTTATTTGTTTTTACAATAATTATATTTTTAATTGTTGAATTAACTTTATCATTTAATAATAAAACAGTATTAATATATATGCAAATACTTTATTAATATTCATATTTTAATGTCTTCTGCTAAGATATCATTCTCGTTCCTCTTTATAACCCAAATCGTCTGTTAATTTCTGTGCTTTAGACTATGAACACCCTGCTTTGTGGTTCTCAGAAAATCCACTTTTTCCACCATTACAAAATACCGTAAATCTTTCATTTATTACAAGAGATGGAATCCCCTGACATCAACTTGAAGAAGGAACAAACGGCTTTATCTCTATATTAGGCCACATATACATGCGGCAATATTTACCTAATACCAACAAAGGCAACCGATCATAGGTCATCACAATCTTTCCAATTGTATATTTGAGGAGAAATTACGAGACCTTTTTACATCTAAAAATATGAAAAATAATACAAAAGTAGAATTGCAATAGCATCAGGTGGCTAAACTAAGAAAAGAGCAACTCCTGATCGTTCAACTTAAATTTGCTGATCGCTCACGCCATCTGTAGGAATAAATATCAACTAATCGTTTTGATGAGGCAAGCCATCAACAGCTTTCAATTTAAAGACCAGAAGATTCATTATTTCTTAATTTACAAATGTAATATGTTTTCGTGTAGTCTAACTGTTTTTATATATAAATATGGTGTTATAATTTGATTACTATACCTTGTTATCCAGAGGTTTGTCTTATTTTCTACAAGTTTTTTACGGCATTGATGAAAGAACATATTTTAATACGAGAATATTCAAATTTAGACAAAGGGGGAAAATAAGCACAAATTAAATTGTCGTTGCAAGAATTAAATTCTAAATTTCTAATTACTTTGCATACGGGAATATAGAAAGAAGATATATATATATAATACAATATAATGGGGCTTATGATTTTAGAACGAAATTTGACAATTATACCGCATGTGTTTCTTTTCAACGAAAAATCAAAATTTATTTAAAGGGGATATAACTATTATTTCTAACCTTAGGGATGAAGTATGATAGGATGAATTGTGAAGAATAATGATAAACGGAAGGCCGGACGGTGGACATGGCATCTGCCCGGTAAGCGGAATACGGTGGGTTAATTCCTATCCCTGGACACTTTATTTTTCCGTTTATCATTACTCTTCACAATTCACCCTATCATACTTCATCCCTAAGGTTAGAAATAATCGTTATTTCTCCCTAAAATAAATTTCGATTTTCCGTTCAAAAGAAACATTTGCGGTATAATTGTCAAGTTTTGTTCTATAAAAATATACATATATATACGTATATACCAATTTAAAACCAATATTTTTTCAAAAAATATTACACATGTAAACCTTTTTATTATCTGCGCGAATTTTGAAGACTAGACGTATTTTTTAACGATATGCTAGTGGAATAGATTTTTGTCTGAAGACTTTAATGAATATCTATTTTTAGAGAATAATTTTATATAGAGAGTGAAAATTATTTAAGCATCCAATTGATTTTCCTATATAAATTTTTTTTTAAATAAAATGTCTGAAAGTATAGATATATATAAGTATTCTGAAAATAGAGCAATTCATACTTAAATCATTAGATAGTAAAATGGCATATATTGGATTGAATGAAATATTTATTTGCCAATATTTCGGTTGGCTGAACGCCAAACCTTTATCGAGGCATTACATGTTTGTATAAACTTTTATACTTTTATACAAAAATGAAATGCCTCGGTAAAGTTTGACGTTAAGCCAACCGAAATATTTGCAAATAAATATTTTATAAAGGACTGCGGAGTATGATTACAAAACACACTTAAAGTTTCACCGTATAAGTTTCTTTTCTGTGAAAAATCAATATTTATTTCAAAGAGAAATGTTTACTATTTCTAACTTTTTTGGATGAAGTATGAAAGGGTGAAAATATGAAGAGTAATGGCGAACGGAAAAATAAAAGTGTCCAGGGGCGGGAATCGAACCCACAACGTTCCGCTTACCTTTATAATCATACGCCGCAGTCCTTTATAATGTATTATAAGTTACTTTAAGTATTATTTAAGAACGGAAAAATACGTCCAGGGTAGCCTAGTGGACATGGCATCTGCCCGGTAAGCGGAACGTTGTGGGTTCGATTCCCGCCCCTGGACACTTTTATTTTTCCGTTCGCCATTACTCTTCATATTTTCACCCTTTCATACTTCATCCAAAAAAGTTAGAAATAGTAAACATTTCTCTTTGAAATAAATATTGATTTTTCACAGAAAAGAAACTTATGCGGTGAAACTTTAAGTGTGTTTAATAAATATTTTATTCGATCCAATATATTCCTTTTTACTATCTAATATATAACTATGCTAGAATTTATAAAATGAGTATTTAGATATTTTGATACAGTTAATACTATATCTTCTAATCATTTAATATTAGTATACAAACACAAATGTTAAACCCAATAAAAATATATATTAAACTGAATATAAAATATTATTAAAACATAAGACATTAATGCGACATATTTAAATGAAGGATGATACACATTTAAAAAAAAAAATCCATTTCCAAATGACATAAATTTCCAACTGTCTATACCAGGGTTCGGCAACCTTTTGCGTCGAAAGAGTCAAAATTTACAATTAACAAAATTTCAAAGTTTTTAGAGAACTAGACATTTTTCTTGCCAACAACAAATAGAACTCGCCTAAATATTTTATTTATGCGAATATTACACGCAGCTTCACATCCAAAGAACCGCATGTGGCTCGCGAGCAGCAGGTTTTCGACCCCTGGTATAGGCTAAAATGCAAATTAGTTTACCTGAATGCTTTAAACAACAACTCCCTTTCAGTGCTGTATATACAAGAATATTTATAATTATATATATGTTATATTCAATTTAATTTTTTAATATATAAATATGTTTTTCAAATTTGATCAAAAAACAAAAAGCTTTTATTATCTTTTTTTGTTCTGTTGTATATATTTTTGTTTTTTATTTTGGAGAAGTTAAATGTGTTTTTTTTTCAATAAACTCATTTTCCAAAAATATAATATTATATAGTTAAATTTGTTTAAAATAAAATAAGCATATTTGCTAATAATTGATATTTAATTATTCTTTTTTTGTAAGTAAAATTTGCATTCGACAATCCAAACATTACTTAATAATTAATTACTTTTTTTAATTCCTCACCCCGAATATAAGATATATATATATATAATAAAGACAAAAAAGGCATATCCGGCACCGCGTTTACGTGAACATTTCTATATGGCAAAGCACCATCTAGTGGAACAAAAATAAATTAAACGTTTATATTTAGCTTGTTCCGTGATATTTGGCCAACTCAATTTCTTTATAAATCAAGTAGAGTAAACCACGAACGCGTTTCTGATTGTTGGACCTCGTCAGCGTGGTGCAGACTGGAACCTCTACGGCCAAAATTTGGTCTCATAGGCTTCCTGAGAAATCAAGAAATGGGTATTTAAGGCCAAATTTTCGTAAATACGCTTTAAATGTGAAAAATAATAAAACAATGAAAATATAGGTATATATATACTTTCTTGAGCAGAAGAAACTAACACAATATCAAAGCAATATGTAGTTTTTTAAACTGACGAAACAGCTGGGAGGATTCACTACTGATGACCAGGTCTTCCCAATATATTTTCATTGCAGTAAGGATAGTAGGAAGCTTGTTTTAATCGAAAAATAAACATTCGTGACAAAATATATTATTTAATACAAAATAATTACTTAAA
This sequence comes from Cordylochernes scorpioides, assembly GCA_030710605.1. Lineage (NCBI taxonomy): Eukaryota > Metazoa > Arthropoda > Arachnida > Pseudoscorpiones > Chernetidae > Cordylochernes > Cordylochernes scorpioides. The sequence continues at coordinate 42,100,035 of CP092886.1, forward strand.
ACACACACACGTTGTGTTTGATATCATAACATGAAAATTCGAAAGGTAAATTTATTGTCGAAAATGGGAATTATTTGACACACTACATTTTCAATAAGAATTCATTTTCTACCGATCTTACTACGATTTGAACATTATTTTCTCATCTTAAAAGAGACAGTAGAAGAGTGTTTTTAAAAAAAAAGGTAATGTTAAATAAATTGAGTATTTGATTATAGATGTGTTGCCTGATATTTAAAAATTTAAACTCTTATCATTCCAGCAAAGCAATCATAAAAATACATCTTCCAATTAGATCGTGAAATTTGAATGCAATTAAGCGGTGAAAGTAATTAGCATTTTATAGTTGTCAGGCCATTGTCAAATATTTCCATGCTGATCATCAAAGGCGTCATTGTTTGCTATTTAAGATGTCATTGCACTTAATAAGGACTTCTATTGTGTATCTCCAGCGTTTTTTTTTTTTTGTGCCATATCAAACAATGTCAATAATTGTTTGCCCGCTGTATGTCTGGAGGCATTCTATTGTTCCATAAATTAACAATTCTTTGGGCATTATGTCAAACATGTTTGGCGCCAGTGGTGTTCGTCATCTCATGTTCAACATTGTCTGTCTTTTAGAATGTATAAATACGATTCCTTATAGATGGCCTCAGCAAATATCATATTCTGTATAGTTTATCAAAAATGCCATTAATCGTTATTAAAGGGAGGAAATGAATATTGTAAGTTTTACGATGTACTAGAGCGCCATCTGTTATCAAATTATAAAACTATTTTAGAGGCGTAATATTCTTTTTAAAATAAAACAATTTCTACTGTCCTTACTGCGATGGAAAAATTAAAGGGAGGGCCTGGCTCATCAGTGGTGAACCCTCCCAGCGGTTTCGCCAGTTTAATCTAATTTAATGGTAGATTAAACTGGCGAAACCGCTGGGAGGGTTCACCACTGATGAGCCAGGCCCTCCCTTTAATTTTTCCATCGCAGTAAGGACAGTAGAAATTGTTTTATTTTAAAAAGAATATTACGCCTCTAAAATAGTTTTATAAATTGTAAGTTTTCTTAAATTTTTATTTAAGTTTTTTATTTAGACAATTCTTTATATTGAAAAATTAGTATTCATTGTTAATTTGTTGTAAGAAAAATAACTTGATAAATGTGAGAAAAGTGAGAAAACTGAAGCGTGATTGTTTCCATATAAAATGTTTACACAACTATCATTGAAAAAGTTTTGAGAAGGCTATAAATAGAAAAAGAGAAGAGAGAAAAACTAATAGCACACTTGGTTGATAGTGGAGACGGCAGACCGAGTGACATTCTGATAAATTATTGGAAAGTATAGGGTGTGAGAGCCCGCACATGTCTCTGTAACACTATAACCGATTATATTGTCGACACACGACAATAAATGGATCAGGAAGTTCCAAGTAATTGTCCCTACTCTAACCGCCGCCTGATCAATCCGTCCGCCAAATAAATAAATAGTTAATGACCCGGATAGAAGCGGCAGCCCAATATGGAGCTGGCGTGGCAGAGGGTTTCCTCCTTAAACATTGTTGTGGCGCTCATCTAACAATTCTTTTTCCTCTTTCCACGATACTTCTCTTCGGCGTCCCTTTCCTTTCTTTCTGTACTAACTATTGATAGAACCTCTGAGGTGTTACAGTACAGAAATCGTTGTGGCGGTCCTCTAGCAACTTTTTTCTTCATTCCACAATACTTATGTTACCCATCCTTTACCTTTTTTCTGTGCGTCTCAGCAACTCTACGGTGTTGCAGTAGAGTAATTGTTAGTAACACCTCTCGAGCAGTATTAAGTTATCAGTTTTATATTCATGCTATATTGATAGTGTCTTGTTTTAACGTCTATTTTTAACGGAAAAGGCGACCTTTGCTTTTTCGTTCATGAGGGTCGTCTTCAGGCAATGTTATGTCTCCCTCTAACCCATTCCCAAAGAAAAGTCCGCTTGAATTGGTGTCGCGAAAATCAGTTCTGGACCTGGGGTCAGTGGTTCTATTCATAGACTTGTCAAGATTCAGTTTATAAATAAATCTTGGCGATTATTTATTCGGAAAGAACCTGAGGCGGTTTCCCCTTCCCACTAATATCAGAAGAATAAACCGTATTGATAGAGGGTTCTTCATGTTCTAGACTGGCTCCCTTTTGAATAGGCGTACATTTCTCCACGTGTTATATGGAGGCACACTAATTGCTCACCGATTCAGTGATGAGAAAGATATACTACTCTGATCAAAAAGTTTCGACACTTTGCTCATAAGTTAAAAAAACTTTATTATTCTACCAAATTCAAATTATCCCCTTCAATGTTGTCCCCGTTGGCCGCGATGTACTTCAGTAACCTTTTTTTCCAGTCTGCAAAACACCTCTAGTAGTCTGTTTTCGGGATCGCCTTCATGGCCTTCTTCGATTCCACTTTGATCTCCTCTATGCTCTGAAATTTCCGACCCTTTAACTTTTTTTTTTAGTTTTCCAAAAAGGTAGAAGTCGCAGGGGGCCATATCGGGACTGTAGGGGGGTTGGGGGAACACAGAGGTTCACTGGTGTTGCAGGAACTTCGAGACTTTGAGGGCTGCGTGCGCCGGCGCGTTATCGTGATGGAGGATCCACGACTTGCTCCTCCACAGCTCCGGCCGTTTCTGCCTGATTGCTTCCCTCAATCGCCTCAAAACTCCCAGGTAGCAGTCAGCAGTTATAGTAAAGCCTTGTTGTTGAAATTGATGATGAACGATGCCCTGGTAGTCGATGAACACCGTCAACATGACCTTGACTTTGCTGGGAGCCTTCCTCGCTTTCTTTGGTCTCGGCTCATTTTTGAAGCGCCACTCCGATGCCTGTTGGGTAGTTTCCGAATCAAAGCCGTAAATCCATGTTTCGTCTCCAGTAATGACCCTCTTCAGCAATTCGGGGTCGTCGGTTGTCGCTTCGAGATTGAGACTGGACTTTTTTTTTCCGGGCGTTCTTTTGATAAAAAGTCAAATCTTTGGGAACTAGAACGGCGTTGAGTCTTCTCACTCCCAAAATGTCCTTCATTATCGATTGGGTCGACCCGAATGATATCCCTGCTTCTTCGGCGACCTCCCTGACAGTTATTCGTCGGTCTGCACGCACCAGTTCCAACACATTGACCACCTTTTCAGGCGTGGTTGATGTGGACGGTCTCCCGGAACGCTCGTTGTCGGCGGTCTCTTCCCGACCCTCCTTGAAGCGCTTGTACCACTCGAAAACTCGTCTTCGGCTGATGACGGCATCCTTGTAGGCTGTTTGCAACATCAAAAAAAAAAAATTGGCACCCTTGAATACGTTTTTCACGCAGAACTTGATGCAAATTCGTTGATCCTCCATTTCGGTGACTAACGAAATAGAAGCACGGGCAAAATGGCTTCACTTTCGAACAGCCGCTGCTCGCGCTGTTGTGGTGCGTGATTTTTTAAAATTGGCAGGTCTCGAGCCAAGGGCGACGCTTACGTTTGCCACAAACCGGGAGAAAATATATTGAGTTTTCAGGATTTTATGAGCAAAGTGTCGAAACTTTTTGATCAGAGTAGTATGCTTTAATTCAATGCGAGGTCTTTTATTTCAGGAGGGATGCCTTTGACCCCAGTTCATTTTAATGAATGATAATTCTCGTCCAGATAGAGCAGTTCCAGTCAATGTTTTACTTTAGAGGGTTAGAGGATATTGAGAGGATGGAATGGCCAGCACGATTTCAGAACAAAAATGTCTTTAATTCCTTTGGAAGACGCATTTAAACTCGTTAGCTTTCTCTCAGGACTCTTCTCGAATTAAAATGTACTATTTAAAGGATTGGGAAATTTTGTATCAAGAACTTCTCTAAGTTAATTAATCATAATGAAGGTTCATTATAGGGCTCTATAGCTGTTCTTGTTCTAAAATCACATTATCAGGTACTGCTCAGAAAGAAAAACCTAGTTTATGATATTTGAAAAAATGAATAATATGTGAAGGTCTATAGCTGTTCGAAATGCTCCCTATTGACCTACATTTTTTGTAGACATGCTGCCTCACCTTTGAATATATATATTTGAAATCATTTGAATGTCTCATATTTTTATTCTATTCAAATAGGCTAGATTGATCAACCCGTAGTATATATCCTATCTCTCTAACAAGGTTGATAAGTTTACATAAATGGTAAATATCATTAATAATATCATTAATTTAAATATCAATTATATTTAAAATATGTAAAAATTAATTTGTATATATATATTAAAAAATAGTTTCTATCATCAATTTATTATCGTGATACTCTTGTTGAAGGACTGACAAGTCTGAAAGCTTGCGAATTAAAATTTGAACAATAATTTTATCCCTGGATGCTTTATTTATTTTATAATAAAAGGTATTTGTTCCTAAGTTCTTCATTTTAATTTATGCGTTCAATTGCAGACGCCAGTGTATATCCTGCTTGAATATTATAAAAGTCCAACCCTTACCGGCAAGTTCGATTTTCGCATATTGTTTCCGACACATTATATGTGCCAATATATAGAGTAATATAGAGTAATATATAGAGTAGAAGTAATATAGAGTGTATATAGGAATAGATATCCTATACAATAACTCTATGGTTATCTCATAAGGCTTATTCGATACCAACATTTGTGGTGAATAAAATATTTCTACAGAATATATATATATAATAACAGGAATTTATCATTATTAATATATATATTATTAGTTAAAATGGTTAAAGGAAACATAAAAACGTTCTCGATAAAAATGAACAAAAAGTAGTTTGTGTACAAAAACAAGTCGTACTTCAGCTGGCTTTGACTTGCCCCAAAAGCTCACTATCAAACTAAAATTATGTCTATTGTTTATTATTTATTGAAACTGGTTTAAAAATATTGCTCACAAAAATCGATAGTTTTTTTGCTTTAAAAACATAAGGATTATATTAACATATAAATATCGATATTTTTATTTTATACATTTCTAAGGTGCAAGCTAACACAACACACACGCCTACAAAGGTTATATTGTTGTTCGTCTTTTGAATTTCTTTGTATTAATTTCTATTCATGTTAAAGGTTTGCTAATCAAATTCCAAAACACCTTATTATATGTGTTCAATTTCAAGGCAAACATATTTTTGTTGATTTAATGTCAAATTAAAATCAGTTGTTTACTAGCCTTGGAACTTGAACGAATAATTTATAGGAAGTATTGATTGTTTGCGTTTCTAAGTGGTTTTCTCTTTGGTATTCCGAAATATTTCTAATGTGAAATAATCAAAATACTCCACAATATTTTGAGAAATAAATCTAGATAGTAATTTTATTGATGAAGAAAAGGGCATCTACTTATCGTGCAACTGAAAGTTGCTGATGGCTTGCGCCATCTATCGGAATAAATATCAACTATTCTCGTTGATTTTTAATTATTCCAGAATTGGCCAAATACCCATTCTTGATTAATCAAGAATGAATAGTTGATATTTATACCGATAGATGGCGCAAGACATCAGCAACTTTCAGTTGCACGATAAGTAGATGCCCTTTTCTTCATTTATGCACCTTATCTCAGTACAATATCACATTTGTACTATATTTTCACATTGTGTAGCGTTCTCACGCAATTCTGGCCTTAACTACCCGTTTCATGATTTTTTAGGATGCCTTAATGACCAATTTTTTGGTCGTTGAGGTACAGCTTACACCACGCTGATGAGGGCCAACAGCCCGAAACGCGTCCGTGGTTAGCTTTTCTTGATTAATCAAGAATGGGTGTTTGGCCAATTCTGGAATAATTAAAAATCAACGAGAATAGTTGATATTTATTCCGATAGATGGCGCAAGCCATCAGCAAATTTCAGTTGCACGATAAGTAGATGTTATTTTCTTCATTTATGCACCTTATCCCAGTACAATATTACATTTGTACTATATTTTCACAGTTATTTTATTGTTGAATTTGGTTTATTATCAAATCGATCTCGGTGTTTAACGTCACAATAAATGGAAGCTGAGGAATTAGATTCAATATAATTAAGAGAAACATACAAAATGTTGAAATATAATTTTAATAGAGCGCAATTAGAAATAACTCTTTGCCAGAGCCAACCTGAATAGAAAAATAATGAATTGAGTGTTTCAAGATTAAGTGAAACAATAGAAACCTATAAAATATTTCAAGATTTTACCACATAAATAGGGCGAATCTTTTATTGTCTTCAGAGATATGGCGTTATTATAACTCACAATATCGGTTCTTCACGTTAAATCCATCGTAAATAGAAGAAATTCTAAGTATCAATACATATTGAGGGAAGTTCGTTGCCTTTTTTAAGTCATTATTCACAAGGAAGTGAGATTCTGAAAATGGCTTATAGGTCATTCAACTACAATTATTTTCCAATAACATAAACTTTATCAAATAATTAAACATTTTGAGCTTTTATTTACGTCTCGATTGGTAATTTTGATAATTGGCGGTTCCCCCATATATATATTTTCTGACTATTCATTTAAGGTTTCAAAGAATCGATGTTGGACATTTTCTTTTCAGAATAAAATATTACTTTAAATGAAACTCCAATTATGAGAAAGTATTCAATGTGATCGCGTATGTTCATTTTACAATTTTAGTCCAAGTAATGCTCAAAATTTGGTGCATTTATTAATGAACTTGCTCTTACTCTGATGATATACTCCCAATTTCAAGATGTAGACTAACTCTCAAAAGGTTAAGCGATTCGCTTAAAAACATTTAACCTTGAAAAAGGCGGCAGCTATGTTCGCCGAAATATCTAACAATAAGCTTTTTGAGCATTGATGAGTTTACCTCTTGAATTGATCATAATCCAACCCACAATTAGAATGTTCTCTACTTCTAAATTCAGTATATATGTGTAAGACCAATATATTTTGTAGTGATATTCTATTAAAATCAATAATCCATATATTAACAAACAAGCTCTTATGATAATATCCAAACACCAAGTTTAGTACTAGTATATATTAACAACATCTTATGGTAATGATCTATTTATTAATTTTAAGTAACGAATTCAGTTATTTATTGATAAATTCTACAATGATTAGTTTCGGCTGCTCCAATAACTTTTATTCACATCTAGTTGTGAACATTTTCATAAAACATATAAAATTATTTGTATAATAATTTAATAACAAGGTACCTTTTGGTTTTAGCAAACCCTTAAAGCAATTTATTCATTACACGCATCAAAAAGAATCATTTATTGGTAATATTGTTTTATTGAATTTATTATTGGGAAGATTTCTGTCTTTTTGTTATTGGTCTATATAATGAATACAATCTTCCCTCAGTTTTGCATTAAATTCTTGTAATTTTTTAAGAAAATAAATAAATACTAATATTTTCATACGAAAGAAAATTATCCAAAAAGAAGTTTCTCACAAGAGTATATTTGACATTTCTAACTCTCAAACTAGAAGACCCTTCTACAGGAGAACTATATTAAAATTGAATTGAAACAATAAAATAATTTCCTATACCCGATATAAAAAGTTTGAGAGACCGTAAAATCATAAAATACAGTTTTCCCATTTTTAATAATAAAAGTATATAAATTATCATACAAATATATATATATTAGATGGTAAAACAATAGAAAAAATTAAATAGAATTTAAAAAATAAAATGGTCAGGTGTTAATCTTAAAAATAAAAAAGACATCCTGACCAGGAGCACGTGTGCTTTTCTGAAGGCAGAGCGCCATCTGGTGGAACAGAAAACAACTAAACATTGATATATATATATATATAAAGAGACAAGGGTCGCCTCTCCCGTCAAAATAGACGTCTAAAACAGACGCCATCTATTGACCGTCGCCGCAACTAGCGGCCTCGGGTCGGTGACAAAGCCACAACACCAGCTTTGGCAAACTGAAAAGCGTCCACCTGGAGACCATGGTTTCGGGCTGATGGCCCTCGTCAGTCCAGGGCGGACTTTATTCCATGAGATCCACACGGGATCTAATGGAATCTTGACAATCTGCCAAAGAGGTGTTTTGCTGGCAAAGTGGCTGGGCCATATCTATGGCCAAAATATAGATGGAAATTTTGCCGGGAGGAAAATGATCTAAAGAGACAAGGGTCGCCTCTCCCGTCAAAATAGACGTCTAAAACAGACGCCATCTATTGACCGTCGCCGCAACTAGCGGCCTCGGGTCGGTGACAAAGCCACAACACCAGCTTTGGCAAACTGAAAAGCGTCCACCTGGAGACCATGGTTTCGGGCTGATGGCCCTCGTCAGTCCAGGGCGGACTTTATTCCATGAGATCCACACGGGATCTAATGGAATCTTGACAATCTGCCAAAGAGGTGTTTTGCTGGCAAAGTGGCTGGGCCATATCTATGGCCAAAATATAGATGGAAATTTTGCCGGGAGGAAAATGATCTAAAGAGACAAGGGTCGCCTCTCCCGTCAAAATAGACGTCTAAAACAGACGCCATCTATTGACCGTCGCCGCAACTAGCGGCCTCGGGTCGGTGACAAAGCCACAACACCAGCTTTGGCAAACTGAAAAGCGTCCACCTGGAGACCATGGTTTCGGGCTGATGGCCCTCGTCAGTCCAGGGCGGACTTTATTCCATGAGATCCACACGGGATCTAATGGAATCTTGACAATCTGCCAAAGAGGTGTTTTGCTGGCAAAGTGGCTGGGCCATATCTATGGCCAAAATATAGATGGAAATTTTGCCGGGAGGAAAATGATCTAAAGAGACAAGGGTCGCCTCTCCCGTCAAAATAGACGTCTAAAACAGACGCCATCTATTGACCGTCGCCGCAACTAGCGGCCTCGGGTCGGTGACAAAGCCACAACACCAGCTTTGGCAAACTGAAAAGCGTCCACCTGGAGACCATGGTTTCGGGCTGATGGCCCTCGTCAGTCCAGGGCGGACTTTATTCCATGAGATCCACACGGGATCTAATGGAATCTTGACAATCTGCCAAAGAGGTGTTTTGCTGGCAAAGTGGCTGGGCCATATCTATGGCCAAAATATAGATGGAAATTTTGCCGGGAGGAAAATGATCTAAAGAGACAAGGGTCGCCTCTCCCGTCAAAATAGACGTCTAAAACAGACGCCATCTATTGACCGTCGCCGCAACTAGCGGCCTCGGGTCGGTTACAAAGCCACAACACCAGCTTTGGCAAACTGAAAAGCGTCCACCTGGAGACCATGGTTTCGGGCTGATGGCCCTCGTCAGTCCAGGGCGGACTTTATTCCATGAGATCCACACGGGATCTAATGGAATCTTGACAATCTGCCAAAGAGGTGTTTTGCTGGCAAAGTGGCTGGGCCATATCTATGGCCAAAATATAGATGGAAATTTTGCCGGGAGGAAAATGATCTAAAGAGACAAGGGTCGCCTCTCCCGTCAAAATAGACGTCTAAAACAGACGCCATCTATTGACCGTCGCCGCAACTAGCGGCCTCGGGTCGGTGACAAAGCCACAACACCAGCTTTGGCAAACTGAAAAGCGTCCATCGGGCCATCAGCCCGAAACCATGGTCTCCAGGTGGACGCTTTTCAGTTTGCCAAAGCTGGTGTTGTGGCTTTGTCACCGACCCGAGGCCGCTAGTTGCGGCGACGGTCAATAGATGGCGTCTGTTTTAGACGTCTATTTTGACGGGAGAGGCGACCCTTGTCTCTTTAGATCATTTTCCTCCCGGCAAAATTTCCATCTATATTTTGGCCATAGATATGGCCCAGCCACTTTGCCAGCAAAACACCTCTTTGGCAGATTGTCAAGATTCCATTAGATCCCGTGTGGATCTCATGGAATAAAGTCCGCCCTGGACTGACGAGGGCCATCAGCCCGAAACCATGGTCTCCAGGTGGACGCTTTTCAGTTTGCCAAAGCTGGTGTTGTGGCTTTGTCACCGACCCGAGGCCGCTAGTTGCGGCGACGGTCAATAGATGGCGTCTGTTTTAGACGTCTATTTTGACGGGAGAGGCGACCCTTGTCTCTTTAGATCATTTTCCTCCCGGCAAAATTTCCATCTATATTTTGGCCATAGATATGGCCCAGCCACTTTGCCAGCAAAACACCTCTTTGGCAGATTGTCAAGATTCCATTAGATCCCGTGTGGATCTCATGGAATAAAGTCCGCCCTGGACTGACGAGGGCCATCAGCCCGAAACCATGGTCTCCAGGTGGACGCTTTTCAGTTTGCCAAAGCTGGTGTTGTGGCTTTGTCACCGACCCGAGGCCGCTAGTTGCGGCGACGGTCAATAGATGGCGTCTGTTTTAGACGTCTATTTTGACGGGAGAGGCGACCCTTGTCTCTTTAGATCATTTTCCTCCCGGCAAAATTTCCATCTATATTTTGGCCATAGATATGGCCCAGCCACTTTGCCAGCAAAACACCTCTTTGGCAGATTGTCAAGATTCCATTAGATCCCGTGTGGATCTCATGGAATAAAGTCCGCCCTGGACTGACGAGGGCCATCAGCCCGAAACCATGGTCTCCAGGTGGACGCTTTTCAGTTTGCCAAAGCTGGTGTTGTGGCTTTGTCACCGACCCGAGGCCGCTAGTTGCGGCGACGGTCAATAGATGGCGTCTGTTTTAGACGTCTATTTTGACGGGAGAGGCGACCCTTGTCTCTTTAGATCATTTTCCTCCCGGCAAAATTTCCATCTATATTTTGGCCATAGATATGGCCCAGCCACTTTGCCAGCAAAACACCTCTTTGGCAGATTGTCAAGATTCCATTAGATCCCGTGTGGATCTCATGGAATAAAGTCCGCCCTGGACTGACGAGGGCCATCAGCCCGAAACCATGGTCTCCAGGTGGACGCTTTTCAGTTTGCCAAAGCTGGTGTTGTGGCTTTGTCACCGACCCGAGGCCGCTAGTTGCGGCGACGGTCAATAGATGGCGTCTGTTTTAGACGTCTATTTTGACGGGAGAGGCGACCCTTGTCTCTTTAGATCATTTTCCTCCCGGCAAAATTTCCATCTATATATATATATATATGAAAAACAATAGAAAGAGTTTTAGATGGCAGAGCGCCATTTATATATATGATTTCGTCGTTTCTTATTATGAATGAGGAATGGTAAAGAAAAACATTCATATGCCATGTGAGATAAATAATGTGCAGCTTATATATTGTATTATGTGAGTGTATAATAAGAAGTACGATCTTCTTCACAAACACACATTAATTTATTCCTCTCACTAAGCACTTAAGAGTGTGAAATTAATATCTATTATCTCTCCAACATCTGTTTATTAATTAAAACCTTTTATTATTTATTTTTTTAAACGCATTTTGTGCCTGTGTTTTCAATTAGAATTTTAATTATTCTCTTCCACACAGCAGTGTTTATAGAAAGTTGTTTATCTAGAAAGTAATTAAATAGAGCCGTGTAAAACAAATATTTGCTATGAACAACGCGTAAAAAACAGTTTACATTGTATTTATTGTAGGTAAACTAATTATGGGCTCTCTTTTTATCTACGAATATTTAATTGTCTTAATAAGGAGGTTTATTATCTTATTCACAGCTGTTGAGAACTTGTTTTTATGGAAGATAGTTATCTCCTGAGAACCTTTTTAGAGTTTATGGCAAATTTCAAATAGCTCAGTAAAGGGGGGGTACTAATTAATGGTATATCTACAAACAGAATATTTCCTATGAATATAGACTACCAGTTATTTCTTAAATAGAGAGAGTGGATCATAAGATGAAGTCTTTCATTTTTTTAATGGATAGCTCTAAAGAACACTTCTCTTCTAGTAGCTAATGGAAAAAACGCTTGAAACGTAAATAAATCCTATTTTATTATTTGAAAATTTCATCAATAAATAAATAACGGGCATTTTTTAGATCAAAATAATTTATGTGAGCTATAGTTAACCAGGAATTATTTGAAAAGGGTAAATAGAAATTGAGTGGAAAGTTTCTCTTTTTTTTTTAGATTTTTGCAAGCTTTCGTGCGAATTTCTGCTCTTCAACGGGCTAATTACCTTTTTGTACAATATCATATGTACAATATTATACGAATAATACTAAATAAAGCGCAATTCCACGTTGAAGAGAAGAAATTCGCTCGAAAGCTTGTAAAAAATCTAAAATAAAAGAAACGTTTTACCCGAATTCTATTTTCCTTTTTCAAAATAATTTTAAAATATCAATATTTCGTTTGAAATCACGCCAATCTTTATCTAAGTACATCACAGTACCGCATTTGTTATTGTACAGGTGATATAACCCTGACATCACATGTGTAATATATATAACAATGGCTATTTCAGAGAGTATTTGTATCTTAATAAAGCGCTTAAAATGTCTCCATTAAAAATATAGCAAAGAAAATATATTTGATATGAAAAATATCCTTTTACATAAATATTTGATAATGGTTTATTCTATTTTAAAACTCAATAATATATAGAGCTGTTTTATTTATAAAGGAAAAATAAATTCCCACAATTTAACCAACTGAGTATTTTTATCTGCCCATTATATAGGTAGGAATGGAAAATTTGCAAAAATGAAGTCCGCTCCGGAATTTAACTATTCCTGGACTAATAATTGAATATGTGAATGTTTCTATACTTCTTTTCAATTTGACATATATTTTTTTTATATAAATACAAAAGTAAAATAAACAATTAATATATACAAAATATTATAAAATTGATGACAAGCTATCCGAGAAGCCAAGATACTAGAGTAAAGTTGGGGGAAGATGGGTGGACTCCAGCTGCGGGCAATGGACATGTGTCAGGGGGACAGGCGCCAAAAATGTCATTCGTGTGTGAGGAAGGATAGAGTCTGGTCACATCTGCGGCGAGTGGACGACGCGGCGAATTGCCTCCGGCCGTGTGAATGATCCTACAAGACGGTGCCAGAGGAGCTTGCCCTACCTAGTCGGGACCCGGCCGTAGACGAGGAGGATCTTTCTGGTGGCGGAAATTGGAGACAAGTCCATCTAAGTGTACCTTGTTCCCCATTCCATTAACAGCTCCTGACAAGAAAGTATATCGAACTAAGCTGTATCCACAACGAACCTACATTGAACTATGTACGCAAACATCGACAACTGAAGAGCGTCGTAACAATATGGTACTGCTTCCTTCTGAAAACTACGTAAAACCTTCGTTTATTGAATGAATTAAAACAATGTATCGGCCTATGATATTCTTTACATATAACTCTCAAATCGGTATAAATACAACAGCAGCAGCTTGAGCAAATCCGGACAGACCATTTCACCGCGTATATTTCTCCCAAAGGATAAAATGAATTTATAGGCTCGCCTGTACTGATTTTAAGAACATGGTTCATGGTATGAAGATTGGTTGGTGTCTGTTCCTTTTCCCTATTAATAAAAGGTTTATTAGGGTGATAGACATAATCCACTGCTTTAATGCATAATTAAAGGGAGATGTTTTTTTCCCTTTTTTCATACTAAAATATATATTTCTTTATATTCACTTTTACAGCAATATTATAAATTATATTACTATATTTGCGTGAAATAAAAAACACACACAAAATATAGATTTTAATCATAATATTCTATAAATATATATATGAATTTATTGAAAATGTATATGATATATCGGGGCAGTTCAATACAGAAGTAGTAAGCATAGTCTAATTATTTTGACAGTAGAGAAAATGGCATGTATATTTGAACAATTGTGTAATGGAATACAGGGAATGCATATTTGTATATATATACATTAATATCAATAGAAGGTCAAGATTTAAATTTAAGATTTCTATAATTCTTCTTATTATATCTATCTCTATATAATATATTTTTTATAATCCTAAAAAGAAAATATTATTCACTTGTCTAAATTTGTATTTTTGAAACACTTTTGAGTTGACAATCTAATTTTAAAATGGTGTGACATGGTTAAATCTAGCATGTTATTTCTTTCTTTTCGAACTCAATTACTATAATTATTATATTAAGAAATTATTTGTGTTTTTATTCCGCGCTGACAAGTTTATTTATTGCCCCGGCATCTGCTGCATTTTTTCACGTCGACCTATCTTTGATTACATCGCCATTTGTTTTTCTCCCGCGGCGTCTAATCTCTGATAATTACTTTTTTAATTATTGCGGCTCTTGTTCCTGTGGATCAATTAGTTACTCCTTCTCCAGGGACTGAGCAAGTCGGTTTATAAATACAAGTTTATTTTGATCCGTTTTAATTAAAGGCTTTAAGTTGCGAAACATTCATATTAAAGATTTCAGATTGAAACACGGTGATTTAAATATCGCAGCTATTTCAGATGGAATTGTTTGCTAATAGTAGATAATAAGTAGTATAGTAGATAGTAGATTTTTTCTATTAGTAGATATTTTATACTCTTATATAACATATACGCTTCTTCTTTATTTATGAATTACTTATAAATATATCTGAAGGTGTAGATGCAAACAGGGTGGGTGAAAAATATGTCCTGTTGGGTAGTCAAACATGTGAACAAACGTAGGTAAATAAACCTATTGAGTATAGGTGAATAGATGGAAACTGAACCAATATAAAGGAATATATACCCGCGAAAAGGTATATAGTAAATATATCTAAAAGGGTATCAAATTAATTAAAGGTAAATAGAAAGAAATATTAGTTTTTTATTTAATTTTTACTTTTTCCTAATAACCTTTTTGAATTTGAGTTAAAGTTTCTAAGGCAATTTGGTGTTAATTTGTCTTTGTTTTTACTTTTATAGGAAACCCTACTGGTTCAACTGGGATCGAAAGAAATTAGTACCAGGCCGGGTGTTGTCAAAAATGAACCTGGCGATAGTTTCGACCCTTCTATTTGACTACCATACTAATCTCTTCAACCCTGGATCAGAAGAATTATAGGTAGAAAGAGGAGGAATTTCAGGATACAGTGTGTGTCAATATAGATCATACTGGCTATCATAACTGTGGGTGTGAAAATATTATGGGATTCTATTATGTTTAGAGTGTAATCGTCGTAAATACCATGGGATATGTAAATATGCACTAAAGCAATGTTTTTATCGTAAAGATAGAGCCTGCTTGGCCGGAATTCATAGTTCTTCAAATTAAAGATACTTCGGCCAGTAAATATTTTTTATTGTCTCGACGTTTCGACAAAAATCTTTTGTCCAAAATCAAAACATTTAGCAAAGCGTTAAAAATTATAAAATATAAAGCGTAAAAAATAATTTTCAACGCTTTGCCAAATGTTTTGATTTTTGTTCGTTCCCGACGAGGACAAAAGATTTTTGTCGAAACGTCGAGACAATAAAAAATATTTACTGGCCGAAGTATCTTTATTTTAAGAACAATGCTTTTAGTTTATTACTTTAGAAAAAATATTTACTAATTCTACTCAATTCTTACTACTTTAAAGGATAAACTCAATGCGTTATTTTTATGCATATTTAAATCGATAAATGTCTCTTTTCGTATATAAATACCATAATTTGGCAGTTATAAAATATTATATATTCTCATCCACACACACATAAATTAATAGTTAATTATATATTATAATAAATATAATTAATATCTAAGTTCTAATTTGTTTGTTGTTTTGTTTGTTTCCCCTGTAATAGGGGCAAATATTTCAAAATCGCGCCTGGTTGATTAATACTCAAACTATTCCCTTAAAATATGAATTAATATGTAAATAATCAGAACTATTTTTTACTTATATAAATATTATTGTTTGAATTAAAAGTCATATATTGGATCAAAATATGATTTATTTTACCAACTGGGCGAATGACCCGGGCAACGCCCGGGTTTTACCCGATTAAATGTTTTTATTCAAATACTATTCGTTACAATTATAAATTGAAGCCGTGGATGTCACTCTGTGAAACGTCCCGCTCCAAACTTTACATGTACATTAGGTCAGCTGGTATTACCCCCCATTTTTACCGCTAGAGGCGCGAGCGAAAGAGTAAATTTGCAAATAACACGACGGATATTCGGGATAGAGACCTGAAATTTTCACTAAGGGTGTTTCCAGATTCTACTTTATATACTCTTAAAATTTCAGTCAGATTAGTTACGTATTGTGGACGTGTATAGTTGACAAACATACATATATACATACGCTGACTTTTATATATATAGGGATAATAATATAAATGAGTTTTAAAAATTGTAAAAAAAAATGCATCGGCCGGGAATCGAACCCGGGCCGCCCGCGTGGCAGGCGAGCATTCTACCACTGAACCACCGATGCTTATAAGAAATGACCATATTTGGGTATTTATTCCATTCACAAAAGCAAACGATGACAGAATTGATTGTTGATGACTCTGATTCTTGTATTAATTAATATTTCAGTTGGCTGAACGCCAACCTTTATCAAGGTATTATAACATATTAATGTGTGTCAACAACAAATTCAGCGCCACATAACGTCAATAGAAATAAGTTTAAAAATATTTTTCTATATTCAATGGGGATAAAAATATTGATATATTAATTTATATCATGGACAAAAATAAATTTTGTAAAATAAGAGTGTGAATATATTGAATATTAACAATAACGCCTATTTTATATTTTCAATTATTTGTACTATGTGTAAACATATTTTTTATATAAAAATAAAATAACAAATTATATATAAAAGAAATGCTGAACTAAAATATTTTATCGAAAACACAAAGCGCATAAAATGTTTGTAAAGTTGGTTAAATTAAAATATTAATAATATATTTAAAAATATTGAGAAATTTGAAAAAATATTATTGCAATATACATGTGAATTTGAATAATATTTTACTCTATCTTTCTATATTACGAGAAATGATTTATATATATTAAAAAAAAAAAGGGATGTAAAAAGGTTCAGACATTTACACCCTTAAAAATAAACACAGGATATAGAGTGTGTTTTATAATAAATAAATAATCCTCTCGCAACTTTATGTTCTATATATGGTCACGATATAGAATTAAGTAAAGGAAAGAAAGTATGTTTTTGTGAACTATATCTTTATTTTATAAATAACTTTTAAAATAAAATAAAAACTAACAATATGGTAACCTATTATTTTATAAAAGCTCTAATATGGTAAACCACACACATACAGTATGAATTATATATAGATAGAGGAAATTAATATATTTAATATATATATCGTAAATATTGAGGCTGCCTGGCCGGCATTCATATTTCATATTCTTTAAATAAAAGACACTTCGGCCAGTAAATTTTTTATTACCTCGACGTTTCGACAAAAATCTTTTGTCCTCGTAAGGAGCAAACAAAAATTAAAAATTTAGCGAGGCGTTAAAAGAAGACGTGGCGACTTGCCTCCGGGCGTGTGGATGATCCTACAAGACAGTGCCAGGAGAGACTGACATCGGAGCGACCTACAAGGCGGCGTGTGCCAGGCTGCATGTGTATAGTGTGGAGCGGAAAGCTTCACAAGCGGACGTCCACGGCGGCAAAGAATCTTCTGACAGGGAGGTCGAAGCCACTCCCACTGTTGTATTCCTTCTGCTAAGTGAGATACAATAAAGCGCTAACTTTAGCTGCAATCCCTTCGAACTCACGTGTATATCTTTTTGGCATCCTGAGAAAGAATTTTAACGCCTTGCTAAATGTTTAATTTTTGTTTGCTCCTGACAAGTACAAAAGAATTTTGTCGAAACGTCGAGGTAATAAAAAGATTTACTGGCCGAAATATCTTTATTTTCAAGAAAATTAATATATATATGCTATGATTATTTTGTTTTGTTGTTGAAAAAGATAGAGAATTGGAGGTGCAGTCGTGAAAATAGGAAAGATAGTTATTTACTTATCAAGTCGTTTTATTTTGAATTACTTGGAGCAAATTACACATAAAATTATTTTTCACAGTAATATAGAATTTATAAAATGATTTCTATATTCGATATTATATATATATATAAAAGGTAGGTCAACTATACATAGCCTCTGGGACCAAAAATCTTTTTGGTCGCAGTGGTTACAGCCTACTCCACGCTGACGAGCGCCAACAGCGCGAAACGCGTTCGTGGATGGCTTTTCTTGATTTATCAAGAAATTGGGTTGGCCAAATATCACGGAGCAAGCTAAATAAACTTTTAGTTTATTTTTGCCCCACTAGATGGCGTTCTGCCATCTAAAAAGCACATGTATGCATGTGTATATAGATGAGAATCGTTGCTTCCTTTCTCTATCTCTCTGTATTTTTATAATTATTATTTGTCTTGTTTTCCACACCATCAATTTTATAAATAAACAAAAATGGAACAATACAATAAAAACCGATATGTAAATGTTTTTTTTATGCCTGTTTATATTTGTCATATATTGATTTTTATAAGTCTTTAGATACAAAAAAATAATTGCAATAGTATTTGTAGTAACAGTTTTTGTTACAAATGGACGATTCATATATCTTATTAATATAAAAAAGTAAACAGAAATGATGATATGCAGATATTGTCAAATTTAATGTTAACGTTTTTCTTTCAATTCATTTTCTATTTGGATATCTACTCTATGCCAAATTAGAAACCAATGTTTGAAAAGATACAAATTAATTATTCATATGATTAGTAAAATTCTAGTCAATATCTTTATTAACTACTAGACGAATGGCCAGGGCAACGCCCGGGTTTTACCCGAGTGCGAATATATTTTAAAAACGTTGTCTTGGGTGGTCGCTATAGACAGGGTGGTCTGTATAGACGGGTATATGTATCACACAGCTGATAACAGGGTTGTCTAGAGTGGCCGCTATAGACAGGGTGGTCTGTATAGACAGGTGTATGTATCACACTGCTGATAACAGGGTTGCCAAAAGTGACCGCTATAGACAGGGTGGTTTGTATAGACGGGTGAATGTAACACACTGATGATAACAGGGTTGCCTAAAGTGACCGCTATAGACAGGGTGGACTGTATAGACAGGTGGATGTATCACACAGCTGATACCAGGGTTGTCTAGAGTGGCCGCTATAGACAGGTGTATGTATCACACAGCTGATAACAGGGTTATCTAGAATGGCCGCTATATACAGGGTGGTCTGTAAAGACAGGTGGATGTATCACACAGCTGATAACAGGGTTGTCTAGGGTGGTCGCTATAGGCAGGGTGGTCAGTGGTCGCTATAGACAGGGTGGTCTGTATAGACAGGTGGATGTAACACACTGCTGATAACAGGGTTGTCTATAATGGCCGCTATAGACAGGTGTATGTATCACACAGCTGATAACAGGGTTGTCTAGAGGGGGGCAGGGAGGACACGTGTTCGCCGGCAGCCAATGGGCGCGCATTCTATCCGTGAGCTTCAGACAGAATAAGGCAATTATATATATATAGATACAAGTTGTATGTCATACACTTGTATGTCTGCTCGAAATGCTCCAACTCCACTGCAACTCCAGCACATATCCTGGACTGTGTTGTTGTTTCTTATCCCCTTGCGTAAAGATTACACGAATTCCATGAGTTCATGATCTCATGGAATGGGGTATGGGGGTGCAGCTTTCGTTGATCATGGCACCATGATCCAGGAACACTTTGGTGAAAGTCTGACTTTGCCTGCAATTCAAGACCGTTCCTAACATGGAAGCCTTTGCTGCTGACTCTAACATGAGCACAGACGCAGCTCCTCCGTATCCCTGGAGTGGGACCATTGCTGAGGTCCATCAACCGGGTCAGTTGAACTCACTCTGTCCCTCCTGGTTACAGCATCAAGTCTACCAGAACAAGACTTGATACGATCATGTAGAGGGTTTACTGTACCTCCCAACAATGTCCACTGCATCACAGGCCAGTTACAGAGGGGTAAGCAATGGGAGGTCAATCCTGGACTGTATTGGAGCTAAGAAGGAAGACCTATACAAGAACCCCAAAACTACAGTAGATAAAATTATTGCTTTCAACCTTCATAACCTGGTGTAATCTTACCCATGGAATAAAAAGAACTATATTCTAGGTCTATAGTTACATATAAGGACACGTGTACTTACCCAATACCGTGAGGCGAGCCTTCCTCCGTATCGGGGATTCGTTTGGAGCCGGGCCTACCTGTAACCAAGCCAAATATATGGTTTAATATAGAACATAGAGAGTTATAGATATATAACCTTTATATATATCCTATAAAATATATCTTCATATCAGTTCATATGCATTTGCTTACAGTGGGTGGAGTCTAGTTTATTGTGTCCCTTGCTGATTGGTTCTCTACTACAACATAATTTCAACCAGCCAATCAGTGTGAAGTGTTTTAGCTCTGTTTTAAATTATAAATAATAATTTATATTTTTATTCAAGCTCCTTTTTTCTGTCATTTATTTCTATAAAGATAGACGGATTACTTGAGTTTATGCGCATTGCAAAACTAGCTGGCACAGTGTGTTTTTACATTCTACATCCATAAAATCTATAAAACATACAAAATTGAAAATGCGAATCTTTTGTCTCTATGAAAATAAAATAGAGAAATATAAATATATCTAGCTACGTTCAAAACCATGATATATTGTTTATTTCTCAAAGAGACGTTTTAGTCGAAAGTATAAGGGCACCATGTAGGCACCATTTTATTGTATTTCTATATTTCGTTATTTTTCCAGGCACGTATCGATCCGGGGTGTATGCGTAAATAAGGAATAAAATTTATTACGTTGACACACCCCGCGCCAGAAATTGCCATGCTGCAGAATAAGATTGGAATAATACGCCACCCAGAAGCAATATTGGAGTCGACACAAATCAATACCAGGGAAATAAACATGCAAATAAACTAACCTCTATATTTTATGCCAATGTAACCAAAGCTATTCCGATATATTTGATAAATATTCATAAATAATAGAATACATTTACGAAACCTGACATAGCGAAAAATAAAAATTCGAAATATTCATATATATTAAGTAAATAATTTCTCTCTCTACGAGATATTATTAGATTATAAATTTAATTAAATTTTTTAAAATTATATTTGAAAGGATTGAATAAGCTTTCTATCCTCTTCTTATAGCGATTCCTGAAGGCTATACCTCGATAGGACTATGTATTGGTTGCGTCTTGAACCGAAATATGAAACCAATATTTATATTTTTGTGTTTAAATTTCACAAGCCTGTAGATTAGTACGAGATACTTGAAAGTTAGACCAAAATTATTTTACAAATTATAATAACTTGGTGCTTGTTTAAGTCCTAAAAAAATATTTAATTAAAAAGGCATATATTCAATCAAAAAATCATTTATTTTACCAAAATTTCAGTTGGCTGAACGCCAACCTTTATCAAGGTATTATAACATTTTTATGGCGTTCAGCCAACTGAAATATTGTTAAAATAAATTATTTTTTGATCCAATATATGCCTTTTTAATTAAAGTTTTATTTATGGATTTCTCTATTATCAAAATAAAACTATATAAACCAAAGGGATTAGTGCATATCTCTAAATAAGAAATAAAACTATATAGCGATATTATTATTTTTTAATCCTAAGTTTCAATCCGAGATAGGAAAACAATTTTAGAGCTTTCTTCATAAGTGGTGAACCCTCTCAGTGTCTGCTAGTTTAATCTGACAGACCTCTCTACTATTCTATTGGTTTAACCTGCTTCTATTTCAAGCCCAATATAGGAATTCGTAGTAAGGTTTCATTGTAAAGCAACAGATATAAGCTTCGAGGAGGCAGTAGTAATATCGCAATAGAATCGACAGGAATTAGTTTTATTTAAAAAGAAGACAAATTTATTTATTTATTTATCAAATCAGACGCGATATCCCTACAAGGGATGCTTGCGTCAATAACAACACAAATGGTACTTAATAGTTTTATTCCTTAACAACAGATGGCGGGCGGATGCCTACTGTATAATATATGCCTAACTAAAATTGTTTTGAAATGTTCTTGGAAGGGAATTGTTCGAATATAAATATGTTAAGAGTTTCCTTGAATACAGAAGTCAATTATTTCTCTAAGATACAATATATAAGAGAGCGGAATATATTATTTGGAACAGACGTTAGATTTCTTTAATTAAGTTATGCTATAAATCACTATCTTATTTACTAACGTTACAGAAGATCACACACAAACATCACTCAACTAAAACTACACGTAGGATTACGATTTTATAAGAAATAATTGGAAATAATTACGATTTACAAGAAGAGCTTCAAATATGTGACTGTGATAGCGATAAGAGTCTAGTATTTCAACAAAGAAACCCCTAGGAGGGTTCGCCACCAATAAGTCAGAATTTTCGAAAACATTCTCCTTCTCAGTAAGGGCAGAAAGAAACGTTTTAGTTGAAATATATATCGCGCAATGTATTTTCATTTCTTTTGTACAACATAGTATACCTTTTATATATGGGAAATTTATAAAATAATTTCTCTTTGTTACATTTTACACTAATATATTCAAAATCAAATTATAATTAAAAGAACATGTGTAAATGTCAGCAAGTTTCACATGCACTGTGTGAAGCCATCTTTAAATTATTGAGTCATGTTTATAAGAGTTTACAGTGTTGACCTTATTTCCATATGGGTTAAGAATAAATCTTGAAATCTAACATAGTTTACTACACAAGCGTATATATACATATACGAAGTACTAAAATACTAAATATATCCAATATAAGTATTGACAACCGCACTATTGTTGAGTTTATTGACATCAAGTATATTTACGCTTCAATTTTTGATATAAAACAACAAGTCTTATATTGGGGACCTGTGCCCTAGACAGGATTCTTCCAGATGCAAATGCTTTAGAAATAATAAGTTAGAAATTTACAGGTGATCGTTCATTTACATACGGTTTTTTTCTCAATGTTCTTTCTCTTGCGCAGCCCTGTGAAAATATTTCAAATACACAAGTATTGAGAACGGAGGGTGATGATAGCCATAATATATAGTTTTTATAATATGATTGCTTTAAAAAATATATATGTTATATTAAAATATTTTATTTAAAATGTTATATAAAGGTATTTTTCCAAATGTTATATTAAAATATTATTTTATTTAAAAATATATATTTTTCATAGATACAAATACTGCTAAATCGACCGCCAGAGGTCATGCTTCTCTATAAATACTCATTGTTGTTGTTCCCCGTTGGTCGGCTCAAAACATTTGTATATTATGTAAATAAGCTTTTCTTTTTTATTCTTACGCCTTAAGAGCCAGGCAATACTCTTATCCAATTATGTTTTTATATTTCTTAGCTCAATTAAGGCAATATCTAATCTTTACTATTTTTATTATTTTACTTTCAAGATTCTTGCCACGACTGCATCACCAATATCATTTAGTACTAAAAAGAACCAGCAAATAACTGCATTACTATAGTACTTAACATGATCAAAATTCAAACAGAAAATCTCTTTTTCTTTATATAAGATATATATATGTTGAAAAGACAAAGGTCGGCTCTCCCGTCAAAACATATATTTATTGGTGTGACTTATAAAACTAAGATAAAATTCAAATATAAAGAATATTTGTTTGAAAAAAATATTTACAAATATATTAAATAAATGTCATTTTTCTATTAAATATAAAAACTCATCAATATTTCCATTATCAACAACATTTGTTAGAGATTATATATATCCCTTCTTTTCAATTTGTGATTTCCTATTTTTAAACTTAAAATATAGATTCCATTTCTTGACGTCAATAGCATCGTAAAAAATGCCTTATTGATAGAGAAGGAGGAAATCTATGAGAGAACAATTAGGTTTGGGAGAGGAAATAAAATACAATAGATTCAATAATTAAATCTTGGGCTTGCGAGCGCTGCTACAAAATACACTTTTATTGAAGCCGAGTACCTGGGACATATTCAACCGGCAAATTGACACTTCTTAAAGCGCGGAAAGGAAGGAATGGAGAGAAATTTATTTTCTTCTCTCAATAGAAATCGGAGGTTTGAAAGCAACATCTCTCCTCCCCACTTTATTTCTGATTCCGTGATGAATCTTTCATTTTAACTTTTTATTGGCCACCTCTCATGATGCCGTGTAACTTCATTTTTGTTGGCTTTCATCCATTACTTTATCTTAAAAAGATATATATTCGATATAGGTATAAAAATGGAAAGTATAAATTCTTACAAATAAGAAAATCTCTATATATGATTTCGAAATTTTATCTACTGAGTTTATTTTATGAAACTTATTGTGTGCAGAGTCACATTGAAGACTTCGTACAGTTTAACGACAACACTTCTGTAAAATACCTGAATGGAATCTCAGAAGAAGAAAAGGATAACGAGCTTTTTTAATATTTGAATGTAAAAATAAATTGTTATTTTTCCTATCAAAATTATACAAATTTATTCAATATATGCATAACAATATTTTGATTGACATATAATTTATCAATGTGCGCTAACATGGTAAGGTACTGTTTGATGTCTCAATAATCGAAATATTGATCAAATATCTGAACAAAATTATTCGATACAATCATATGATCATTTTACTTTGCCCTTGCCGGTCCCAAGCCCGGATGAAAAAGGAATAAGGGGAGCAGTAACAACCTCACTAAAAAAACCTGGGTTCAGCTGGCCCGGCTGATAGTACCCTGTAAGAGCTCCTG
This sequence comes from Cordylochernes scorpioides, assembly GCA_030710605.1. Classification (NCBI taxonomy): domain Eukaryota; kingdom Metazoa; phylum Arthropoda; class Arachnida; order Pseudoscorpiones; family Chernetidae; genus Cordylochernes; species Cordylochernes scorpioides. The sequence goes on from CP092886.1 coordinate 42,124,646, forward strand.
ATCCAGAATTACAGGATGAACTGCGTTTGTACTCCATGTTAGGAGCGGCTGCATATGGCGTCTGTTCCTCATGTCAGAGGCGGCCATTTCTTTTGGAGCTAAGTCGGCCTGCTACTGAGTAGTGCTCCCAGTCTTAATGACAAAGGCAGACGCATTTTACTTCATCCAATCATGACTCTACTCTTCCCCGGGCATATGATTGAGTGGAGATAGGAAAAAAGAAGAAGAAGATATGATCATTTTCAAACATAAATTAGGATATATTTATACTCCAAACGATATCAACGCTTGATCTTATGTTTGAAATTCACATGATTGTGTGATATGTTTCCTCAAAAACGATGATTAGGATACAATAAAAGAGTGTGGCTTCTAATGTGAATGTTAACGTGAAGTTCATTGAAATCTATAACCTATGAATTTCTATTTATCGCTTCACCATATATAATATCTATTTATTAATAATATTTTTATTATCAATATCACCTTTTATATATGGGAAATTTATAATTTATATTTCCTTTGTTACATTTTAGACTAATATATTCAAAATCAAAATATAATTAAAATAACATGTGTAGATTCCAGCAAGAATCACATGTACTGTGTGAAGCCATCTTTAAATTATTGAGTCATGTTTATAAGAGTTTACAGTGGTGACCTTATTTCCATGGGTTAACAATAAATCTTGATGTTAAACATTTAAAACATTTAGAATATATATAAAATGAAAGTATTTAAAAGCACGAATGTGTCACTGACCTTGTCTTTATTGTTTGCGGAAGAGCATTGCTCAATGCAAATATTTGAATGTAATTCTACTGTCCTATAAGCTTATTTCCATAGTTTTCTTGAAAACCATTTCTGAGATTCCACTCTTCAGTGCTGCGTATATAAGCAGAATCGTCGAATACAGTATTAGAGCTCTGAGAAGTGGTCTGGTGGATTAAATTGGCGAAACCGCTGGAATGATTCACCACTGATGAGTCAAGCCCTCCCAATATATTTTTTCATCGCAGTAAGGACAGTAGAAGTTTGTATTATGTATAAAATAAACATTCATGCTTTTAAATCCTTTCATTTTATATGTATAGATGGCGCGTTATTGCTTTGTGTTAATTTAGAATATAGTTTACCGTTTAGCTTTACGTTTTCTTCGAAGGTTTTAAATCCATCAGCATATATATTTTATTCACATATTTTCATAATCATCTATATAATTTTGTGTATACGAGGTGTGTTCAAAAGGTATCGCGAATTTTGAATTTTCGCGGGTTACGTAAATTCGAATTTCGATATTTTTGTGGCTTTATGTTGGTACTCATGTCTCTCACTTATGCCGACAAGCTCGGCCATTTTGAATGTTCACTTAATTGTTGACAGCTGCTTTGCTTGCAGGTGTTTTGGATCGTCTTCGAATTTTACCTATTTAAAAAAAATGGATCAAAGAAGCGGATGCATTCTGAATGTTGACTGTGGCATACGGAGAAGCTACCTTGGACCGAAGCAACGTTTATCGGTGGTACAAAATGTTCTCAGAAGGCCGAGAAGATGTGAACGACGAAGAGCGTGCCGGACGCCTGAGCACTTAAACAACAGACGAAAAAATTAATGAAGTGGAGAAAATAATATTGGCCAATCGTCGAATCACCGTTAGAGAAGTTGCTGAGGACCTAAACATATCGATTGGCTCGTGCCATTCGATATTTATCAATGATTTGGGCATGAGACGGGTCGCCGCGAAATTCGTACCTAAATTGCTCAATTGCGACCAAAAACAGCATCGCATGAACATTGCTAATGAGATGTTGGACTCTGTCCGCGACGACCCAAATTAGCTCCAGAGGGTCATAACTGGTGACGAAGCGTGGGTTTATGGTTATGACGTGGAAACCAAAGCTCAATCATCTCAATGGAAGCTGCCGCACGAACCAAGACCGAAAAAAGCGCGCCAAGTTCGGTCGAATGTGAAAGTTTTTCTGACAGTTTTCTTCGATTGCAGGGGCGTGGTGCATCATGAGTACTTGCCACAGGGTAGAACGGTCAATAAGGAATATTTCCTGCAAGTTATGCGCAATTTGCGCGAAGCAATCCGCCAGAAACGCCCGGATTTGTGGAAGAACAAAAATTGGCTTTTGCACCACGATAACGCCCCTGCTCAAACATCGTTGCTTGTGCGCGACCTTTTGGCCAAAAACAACACACTAATGATGCCGCAGCCACCGTATTCCCCAGATCTGGCCCCCTGTGACTTTTTCTTGTTCCCTAAACTGAAGAGGCCCATGAAAGGACGACGTTACGCTACGCTTGACGAGATAAAGACGGCATCGAAGGAGGAGCTGAAAAAGATTTTAAAAAATGATTTTTTGAAGTGCTTCGAAGATTGGAAAAACCGTTGGCACAAGTGTATAATATCTCATGGGGATTACTTTGAAGGGGATAAAATAGGTATTCATGAATAAATGAATAATTTTTGAAAAAACACAAAGGACGCGATACTTTTTGAACACACCTCGTATATATTTTACCTTATTTTATTATCTATTTTATATTTAGCTGTAAAATATAGTCTGATGCACGCATGCGTATTCACACGCCAAAAACATTTCTGAAAATTATTTTGTTGTCATATTTATTATTTTCCTGTTGAAGAGAAAAATTTGGTCGAAAGATTGCAATACCCAAAATAAATGAAACTATTTGCCCCAAAATCTTTTGTTTTCCTATTCAAATAATTTCCGGGAAATTCTTCTTCGCATTTGGAACATTTTGAAAAAAGTACAATCCATAAATAAATCTTTAATTAAGAAGGCATATATTGGATCAAAATATAATTTATTTTACCAATATTTTAGTTGGCTAAACGCCAACCTTTTTCAAGGTATTATAACATATTAATGTATGTAAAATGTTATAATAACTTTTTGATTTAAGATTTAAAATATTAATGAATAAATGATTATTCTTTGAATGTGTTTGAATATATATTAATTGCTATCTGTTGGGATTTCAATAGTATGGTAACCCTCCTCCCCACCCAGAGTGAGTATTCTCTTTCTAAATAAAAAAAAAGCGAATAAAAGAATTTACGTGTAAGTCAGTAAATGAAATGATAAAAACAACAAGGTTGCATCGTAATACAAAGATTTAAGATAGAGGCTGCCTGGCCGGTATTCATATTTCTTGAAATAAAAGACACTTCGGCCAGTGAACATATCGCGTGAGAACGCCCTTGCAGCCTTAGAATAATTTCTAACGCTTTGCCTAATGTTTTAATTTTTGTTCGCTCCTGACGAGGACAAAAGATTTTTGTCGAAACGTCGAGACAATAAAAAGATTCACTGGCCGAAGTGTCTTTTATTTCAAGAAAAAGATTTAAGAGTTCCACCATCTTCATATTTAACTTAAAATTCCTCCTAATAATGTAAATAATAAAAATCTAGAAGAAATTAAAAATATGGTCTTAACTTATTTGATAAATAGAGTTCACACTCAATGAACTTAGAAAACACGAACTAATTTTTTAAAGGATTATTTCATTGGGGGTTATAAAATATTTTATGTACAATTAACCCGCCTCTTGATAAATTCGTAAGAATGCTTCCCGATAATACCAAGGTCAATCAATGCCAAGAGCTTGGCCTTAATAATTTTCTTGCCGGTTTAAATTTCATGAAGCTTTATAGATGCAATTGAGAGATTTCTTTCTAGAAAATTGCTGGTTTCAACTTTCTCATTGATTAGGAATAAGTAAATAGTCTAAATTTTCAGAAATGACATAAATAATGAAGACATTCCTAATCACCAAATGCTTTCTCATTGCAGTAATGAAAGTATAAATATTGTGCTACGAAATAGAAAAGAAGAAGAAATCGCGCTATCTAGTTCCCGATTCTACATTTCTCCTACATGGGAATTCTGTTTTAACATAATTTCACACAAATATATAGAGAGAAATATAGTATATATAAATTTTTAACGATAAAATTCCATAGCGATATAGCAATTTCAACATTTATACTGTAAGTTTGCTAAATACGTCTCCAGACATGCAGAATTGAGAATAAAGTTTCATATATGTAAGGTTTGAGAGCAAAGTTGGATAATATTCGATTCGTATTGGAAATTCTGTCTTCTGTATGTATATATATAAATATTAACGCTATTAAAAAAACGTTTTTAGAATTCCGCTGGGAAAATGTATCAGTTCACCTCAATGCCAGTTAGATATCGTCAATAACGATTAAGTAAACATTTTATAATATCATTTTTGATACAATGTATCTTATTTGGTGAAAAAGGTAAATTTGGATATTTGATAGGCGGTCCATTAAATATATCTTATTTCTTAATGAAAGTTTAGTCTATATTTCGCGGTGCCTAGAAGCATGCCATTAGCTCTGTAGTCGGGTTGAATTTCAAAACGTTGCTTGATTTTAGAAAAACTAATCCGATTTTATTTACCTCTAGTAAAATATCTAACAAAAAATATCAAATATGTTATTTGAGTAATATAACATCTTTGAAAATACATGCTTTTAAGGGGGACACTTCACTTGTAATTTGATTTATCAAGGAAGAAATACAATTTGATATAAAATTTATTATATAACATTTTTCAAAGTAATATAACTATTTTTGAACATAAGAATTTGAAAGATTTAAAAATATAATTACGAAATTTCTATTCCATGATATTTTTTATTATCAGTACATTTACATTTAGTATCGTATATACATATATATTTATTTAAAATAAGGCTTATTCTGGATTTTAATAAGATTATTTTAATCCATCATTTCGATGGACCAATCGTCCATCTTTTACGAGGTTTTTGTTCTGAAGCACACAGCAGGTAGCGTGCTTCAGGTAAGCCACGGACGTCTTACAAGCTTTTTTTATGATATACAGTGGTACCTCGACATACGAGTTTAATTCGTTCTGCAACCTTGCTCGTATCTTGAATTACTCGTATCTCGAAGCAAATTTCCCCATACATATGTCACCCCATTTATTTTTGTTACGTGGTTTTAAATAATAAAAACGTATTTATAAATATCAAATATTTATTGCACAAAAACAAAAAAGGGAATATAAAGAAATAAATTAGATATTCTCACTGGTCTTTGCCTTTTTCGCTACATTTTTCTCGCTTTCACCTGTAGGCCGTTTAGAAAAAACATGTCCAAGGAGGTTTGTTTCTTCCTCCCTCTCAGAATGTTCCGGAAATGAGTTAGGCAAGTGTCATTAAAAAGGTCAGATGCACGACCTGTTGCAACTTTTTCTGGGTGTTTTTTTCTCCACAAACTGTGAAACTCTCTCCCACATTCCTAAGATCTCCTTTATCTCACTTGTAGAAATAACCTCCTCCTCTGACTCCTCAAAATAAATTACTTGCATAACCTCAGTATGCTGCTGTGACTGTAACTCTTGTATCTCCTCAGTCGTCAGTTCCTGGGTGTGCGCGTGTTGGCGCGACTGCGTGTTACTACCGAACCGAACTCGTATCTCGAATTTAGCTCGTAACTAAAAGCAAAAAATCACTTGCTCGTATCTCGAAAAACTCGTATGTTGGGGCGCTCGTATGTCGAGGTACCACTGTAATACATTCTTGACAACGTAAGTATAATCAAATATATATATATTCTTAGTGCTGATTTAAGAAAAGTCTATTCCAAGAGAAAATAATTACACTGATGTTGAATATATATACGTATTATACGTATTACAATATATATTATCAATATTTCTTGATTTTTTATATTATATATGAAAAGAGGAACCTCTCTCTTTATTATTATGTATTAAAACAAACCGTTAATTTTATCAACCCAGCAAAATTTGAGGGTGGTGATGAAGAATGAGCCACAATACCATCCGCTTCTGTACTGAGAGGACCATAGCCCGAAACCATGGTATACAGGCTAGTTATATACATGTAATAAAGTTGGTGCTGTAGTTCATTTATTACCATTGACCTTTAGAAAAATACTGGGAGATAATTGTCTTGATGCATATTTAAAGTGAGAGGCGTCTCCTTTAAGGCATGAATACTTTTCTCCCGCAATTTAATGCCGTGATGTACTCGTATATGGCCAATTATATTGCCACGTGGAAAATTAGGGAAGACAAAAACTTCAGGAGGAAACAAAATTTATTTAAGGGAAGGACTAACTATCAAAGGTAAACAAAAGATAAGCCACGAGGGAAATTTACAGAGTCGCAAGATATAAAACATAAAAATGACCACTCTGTTAAATAAAAAATAATAAAATTAAGAAATACTATGTTACAATATAAATATTGACCAAATATTACTGAACAAATTGACGTTCAGTCACAAAATAGAGTTTATCTATTTATTATTGTAGAATAATACAGAATAGTAATATATATTTTATAATTATGTTTGAATGAGAAGAAAAATAAAAAATATTTGATATTTCGAGATGAAAAAGGCTGCAGGAATATAAACAGAAGAGACAAGATACATAAGAGAACAGAAAATCAAAATACAATTATAAAAACTAGAAATATTTCTCCAAATAGTTTCATTTTCTTAATTACTAGATTTCTAAAGCGATAATCGCTCTTCGAAACATCGCTCAAAATACTAGTATTAAAAAAGTAACTCATTGGGAGAAACATAAAAGAATAAAGAATTAGAGAAACATTAAAAATATTATAGAAAATATAAATAGAGTGGTTTGATCACATAGCTAGAATGCGAGGAACACATCAACAAAGTCTCACATAATAGAAAAGACAAGTTCGGGGAAACAGAAAAGCACCTATAGATATAAAGCTTAAAACTTCGATTTATTGAAAAATATTCAACCCAAAACCAAAGGTATATATCACAGGGAAGCCTATGTTGGTGGAAATTCCATCCCGTGTTTAAGGTCAAGAATAAAAAAACAAATTAAATCAAAATAACGTTGACGTTTAGGATATCCAAAATCATCGTGAGGGAGTAAACAATAGTCATTTTTTCAGGAAAGAAGATTTTGTGAATATATTGCTATTTCAGGTTTGATGCGTCTAATTCATATCTACTTATATAATTGCCTTATTCTGTCTGTCTGTCTGAAGCTCACGGATAGAATGCGCGCCCATTGGCTGCCTGGCGAACACGTGACCTCCCTGCCCCCCTCTAGACAACCCTGTTATCAGCTGTGTGATACATACACCTGTCTATAGCGGCCACTCTAGACAACCCTGTTATCAGCTGTGTGATACATCCACCTGTCTATACAGACCACCCTGTCTATAGCGCCCACTCTGGACACCCCTGTTATCAGCAGTGTGCTAGATCCACCTGTCTATACAGACCACCCTGCCTATAGCGGTCACTTTAGGCAACCCTGTTATCAGCTGTGTGATACATACGCCTGTCTATAGCGGCCACTCTAGACAACCCTGTTATCAGCTGTGTGCTACATCCACCTGTCTATACAGACCACCCTGTCTATAGCGGTCACTTTAGGCAACCCTGTTATCATCAGTGCGTTACATTCACCTGTCTATACAGACCACCCTGTCTATAGCGGTCACGTTAGGCAACCCTGTTATCAGCAGTGTGATACATACACCTGTCTATACAGACCACCCTGTCTATAGCGACCACTCTAGACAACCCTGTTTTCAGCAGTGTGTTACATCCACCTGTCTATTCAGACCACCCTGTATATATCGGCCATTCTAGATAACCCTGTTATCAGCTGTGTGATACATACGCCTGTCTATAGCGGCCACTCTAGACAACCCTGTTATCAGCTGTGTACTACATCCACCTGTCTATACAGACCACCCTGTCTATAGCGACCACTCTAGACAACCCTGTTTTCAGCAGTGTGTTACATCCACCTGTCTATTCAGACCACCCTGTATATATCGGCCATTCTAGATAACCCTGTTATCAGCTGTGTGATACATACGCCTGTCTATAGCGGCCACTCTAGACAACCCTGTTATCAGCTGTGTACTACATCCACCTGTCTATACAGACCACCCTGTCTATAGCGGTCACTTTAGGCAACCCTGTTATCATCAGTGCGTTACATTCACCTGTCTATACAGACCACCCTGTCTATAGCGGTCACTTTAGGCAACCCTGTTATCAGCAGTGTGATACATACACCTGTCTATACACCCCCCCCGTGTCTATAGCAACCACTCTAGACAATCCTGTAATCAGCTGTGTGATACATCCACCTGTCTATACAGACCACCCTGTCTATAGCGGCCACTCTAGGCAACCCTGTTATCAGCTGTGTGATACATCCACCTGTCTATACAGACCACCCTGTCTATAGCGGCCACTCTAGACAACCCTGTTATCAGCTGTGTGATACATCCACCTGTCTATACAGACCACCCTGTCTATAGCGACCACTCTAGACAACCCTGTTATCAGCTGTGTGATACATACACCTGTCTATACAGACCACCCTGTCTATAGCGACCACTCTAGACAACCCTGTTATCAGCTGTGTGATACATCCACCTGTCTATACAGACCACCCTGTCTTTAGCGGTCACTTCAGGCAACCCTGTTATCAGCAGTGTGATACATACACCTGTCTATACAGACCACCCTGTCTATAGCGGCCACCCTAGACAACCCTGTTATCGGCTGTGTGATACATACACCTGTCTATACAGACCACCCTGTCCATAGCGACCACCCAAGACAACGTTTTTAAAATATATTCGCACTCGGGTAAACCCCGGGCGTTGCCCGGGTCATTCGTCTAGTATATATATATCTGTTTATAATAATATCTCTATATCTATATATACTTTTAAATAAACTATCAAATTTTATATTGAGCTAATTTGCACCTATATCATAAATTGAGTATAATGGCAGGTCGGGAAAACCTATAATCTTTCACCTGGAATGCAAAGCGTACATCAAAAATGTAGATTATAAAGATAATTCCGATGAAATATCTTGAATCTACACAATATTGACCTTCTGTTTGTATTTGACATAAGAACTTTTACCTTTAAAATATATTTGCCTTACAAGCCGTAAAGAAGATAGACGAATCTTCTAGGCCAGTGTCGGGCAACCGGTGTGCCGTGGCACACTGGTGTGCCGCGAAGAATTCTAGGTGTGCCGCGAACATTTTTGTAGGTATTTAGAACTTTTGGTTAAATTTAAAAATAATGTTTCAAAAAATATTTTTTATAATTTTTATTCAATTTTAATAATTTTTTTCAAAAATTTTCATATAAAAAATGAAATTAAAAAAAAAGCAAATTTCATTTTATATAAAACTTATTTTGGTATTATAATTACAACAGTTTGCATAATTTTATATTTCATATAACGTATGTACATAATCTTGACGTACATAACTGGCACGTGCCATTATTAAAAAATAAAAATGCAAATAGGTACGTACCTATTTAAAATCATAAGTTAAAAAAAAACAATCCGCGAAAACAACTTTATTTAATAAAGTTGAATACATACTGCGGGAAAATACCTAATTTTTAAAATAATATGACCAAACTTAACCGTCATTTACAATCTTTGTCACAGCTGTTTATTAATAGACTCTCAAAGCTACAAAGCTTAAAAAAAAGAAAACAAAAAAATTTATAAATTTATTTAAAAAATTTATTCGGAGTTTTCGTCAAAGTATTGCTGTAGTAATTCCTCATTTTTTTTGCATGTTGTAAAACACACACACATTCACACAATAAGTTTTGTACACCGTAAAATCTGTTGGTTAAAAAAGGAAAAAAATATTTTTGTTACGAAATTCTCACTCACTTTTAACTCAAGGTAATTATTATATTTGTGTGTTTTCTAAATTCTCTCAAAACTAGATGGAGAGATTTCTAATTAGAGAAGGTGCCAGTGATAAACAAAATCAAAACGAAAATAAAGAAGATAAGAAAATAGTAAAATCAACTGGAAATAAGAGGAAATACGTTGAAGATTATCTCAAATATGGATTTATACCATCTGTTAATGATCCATCACTGCCGTTTTGCTTAATTTGCCAAAAAACCCTCAGCAACGAGACAATGGTGCCAAGTAAACTACTTCGACATATTGAGACAAATCATCGGGAGCAGATGAACAATCCAATAAGCTACTTTGAAAATATACGATCAAGTTTTCAAAAGCAATCAAAAAAATTCAAGAAATTTATGACCACCTCAGATGAAGCTCAAACAGCTAGTTACATGATAGCTCAACTCAGCGCTCGAAAGAAGAAAGCTCACGCGGAAGCAGAGGAAATTATCTTGCCTGCTTTAAAAATTGTGGCTGGATGTATGTTAACGAATGATGCTATGGAGAAGGTTACGAAAATTCCACTATCATCAAAAACTATTGCGAGAAGAATTGAAGATATGTCAGAAGATATTGAGTTGCAAATAAAACAATCTTTTAATGATTCATCAACAAAATGGGCTATACAGCTTGATGAAACCACAGATATTAGTAATAAAGCTCAATTGCTGGCATTTTTGAGGTTCGTCGATACAGGAAAAATTGTGAATAACTACTTTTTTGTAAAGAATTAAAACAAAGAACGACTGGTGCGGACATTTTTGAATTAGTTGATGAAAATGTTATGAAGTATAACTTGAGATGGGAAAATTGTGTTAGCGTCTGTACGGATGGAGCTCCAGCTATGAAAGGTTCAAGAAAGGGATTGATAGCACATGTCATAAAAAAATCCAAATATCAAATTTGTTCACTGTATGATTCATAGAGAAATGTTAGTGTCAAAGTCGGTTCCTCCCATTCTTGTCACAACTCTAGATGAAGTTGTCAAAGTAGTCAATTACATCAAATCAAATGCTCTTCGATCGAGAATTTTTTCAACATTTTGTGAAGCAATGGATTCCGATTATAAACATTTATTGTTTCATACTGAAGTCAGATGGTTGTCGAAAGGCAAAGTTTTAAATCGATTTATTTCAATGAAAAATGAAATAATGGCATTCATTGATAACGAAGAGATTAATTTTCCTTTCATGATGAGTGATGTTTGGTGGTTACGAGTTTCATTTTTGGGTGATATTTTCGACAAATTAAACAGCCTTAATTTAAATTTGCAAGGTGCTCAGGAGAACATTATCACTATCTCCACCAAGTTGAAAGCGTTTAAGGAAAAACTAAGTTTATGGAATTTAAACATTGCTAAAGAAAACTTTGCATCTTTTCCGATGGTTCAAGAGAATCCATCAAAATCTATTATCAAAAAAGAAGTCGAAGAAACTTTGACATTACTATCCGCTTCTTTTGATAAATATTTTCCTTACTTGGACGTTGAAAAGATGGAATGGGTAGTTAACCCATTTATGCACTGTGAAATTCAACATCTGGAAGAAGAAATGCAAGAAAACTTAATTGATTTAAAAAACGATTTAGTTTTCAAAAGACTATTCACTGAAAAGGAGCTATTTGAGTTTTGGTTGTGCTTAAACTCCAAATTTCCTAAACTTAGTAATGCGGCCATCGAATCATTGTTGCCATTTGGAAGTTCCTACCTGTGTGAGCAAGGTTTTTCAACACTCACAGAAATGAAGTCTAAGAAGCGCGAAAGACTTCAAATGATAGATGAGGAGATGCGCGTTTGTCTTTCACAAGTAGATCCCCGTATTGATTTGATATGCTCTCAAAAACAATCGCAATGCTCGCATTGATTATGTTAATTTAATATTGAAAATTAATATAATGTGATATATATGTTTAAATTTTTACTAGTATTTATTGTTGTATTTTTATTACCTACACGAGGAAATTTATAGTGAGAACCACAGGTGCGCCGCGAAAAAAAGAAATTAAGCTTAGTGCGCCGCAACTCGAAAAAGGTTGCCCGACACTGTTCTAGGCTATTGCCATTCACACGTGACAGCGGTAAAAATGAAATAAACTGCGCATGCATCAGCAAATTTCTCTGGAAGGCAGAAGGGAACCAAACAGGTACTCCACATAAATCGATTGAGGCGTATATTATAAACAATATTTATTTTTTTATATTTTATGAGCTAAATATAATTTTATAAAGCTTATAGAATGTATACGTTTATGAAAGTTGTTACTTAAACGGAAGAAGATTATGTTTGCATTTGGCGGGGGCGAGAAAAGGCCAACAGGCATATTCTGGAAAACATCCGCTCCAATTATTTCAATTCTCATGACCATAAGATTTATTTCCGTCCCGAAATTATAAATTAGATTGATACTGGAGCATTTCCAGACACAATCAAACGTCAATTTGCCGGGTGGCAGCACGCCAGCTCGCCGCGAACTTCGCCGTAATCTATTTTAGAGGAACACTCGGTGTGGCCGTCCGGACTGATTAAATAATAATCGAACACGTCAACTCTGGGATACATTGAGGTCCTTGCCACAAGTCCTTGGTTGTTGACTTTGGAGGACTGCTATTTCCATCTCTTTCATTCTGCTTATTGTCCTTGAACTCGCCAACTATTACGTAACACATTCTTCTTCCTTTTTCCCAATTCTTTGTCAGATTTTCTGCTCCTGAGCTAGTCCTGGCCTCTAATAATGCAACCGTTTCAATCTTGATCATTATCAAGGTTTCCTCGTTGCCTCTATCTCAGTCCATCACAGTTCACCTCTCTCCAATTATTTTCTGGCTATCGTTTTATTTCCATTCCTTGAACACACACAAACCTCAGGAACATTCGTCATTACTCCATTTCTTTCAAATATATGTCATATCCTACCAATTTCTGATGACTCTCAACAAGCATCGTTTTATATGATATACCAACTGTGAACATAACCAAAGATGAATTATATAATGTAGATTGCTCATTACCATTATAGGAATAGATAAATAGGTTAAACTTGTATATCGAAGTATGTAGAGAAATATACTTGAGAAAATATTTAAAAGCCATAATAGACGCTTTTTAAAATCTACAAAATATTTATTCTAATCCACTTATATAAATATTTGTTAATGGAATTGAAAACGATATTTTAAATGTGACTATTTGAATAAAGAAACATTCATGCTTAATGGTTGCATTTATTGTGTATAGATGGCGCGTTATTTCCTCATTGTCAATTTATGCCTATCTGGCTTTGTCCTTATTGTTTGCGGTAGAGCGATGCTCAGTACAAAACATTTATATGTAACTCTACTGTCGTAATAATTTTATTGAATACCCTATCTAAGATCATCTATCTGGGTTCCCTATTGATGAGCCAAGCCCTTCTAATCTATTTACATCGCAGTAAGAAAGAACGTTAGAGTTATTTTGAAGAAACATTTTTATAATTAATGGTTGCATTTATTGTGTATAGATTGCCCGTTTTGCTTAATAACTATCTGAATCTCAGCTGTTATTATCATATGTATTTTAATTTATGTGCTACAATAATTTATATAAGGATATTGATGAAATTGCAAGTGTTTGGAAAGCGACTATTTCTATGAGAGAATGTTATTTTCTTCGTATAGTTTTCCAACGTGTAATCAATAAATTACTGTAAAGATATAATCATAATAAGATGTGCATGTGTGATATAGTTCCTGGCAGGTTCTAAGACAAGTAGGGAAAATGAAGTTTGACTAAAGAGCCTTCCTTAAGCCATGTCCTAAACGATGTGACGATCAAGGAATAAAGGACCCATACTTAGCTGAAGGCCAAGTTGCTCTCAATAGAAACAACTTGAAGCTTCCATTAAGCAACACTCAAAACTGCTTCATAAAGAGAACCTTTCGACACTAACTTTAATTAAATCTCCTAATTAAAATTTGATGTGAACATTCAGCCTTCACCACTTTAAGTGCCGTGTACACAAAATATTTTGTTCGTTAAGATCCTCTTTGGAATTTTAATCATCTTTTCTCACATGCTTCTTGCAAATTTACTGTTTATCATTTTACTTTCTCTCTAAATGTTATCTTTGATAAGATGCTTATGTTATATCGGTATGCAAAAACAATCAGGATCGATCTTTAAGATTTGGAATGGATTATCTTTCATTATTTAGGTTTCGATGTGACTAATACCTGATACTATATCTTATTTATTCATATTTCAACGTGTTGAAAACTATATGTCAAATTTCAGAAATACATGTAAAACTTAATTTATTTATTATCTTATTTTAGGTTCGTGATATTCTATAAAATTATTATTGATAATATATCTAAAACTTATACTTACAAACTCAATTTTATTATTTTCTTATACTAAAAAACTCAAATTTTTAAGGCGGGTTTATCGATTCTATATGAGTCATTCTACGTCTTCTTCGTAGATCACGAAATGCGTGGTGTCGCTGAAGACCCGCTGGCGGTCTTCCTCCAAACCCTGCAGCGGTGGCAAAGGCGCCATGTACATACATATTCATTGTACCTATAGTAAATATATAATTATTTGAAATTATTTATTATCCTGATTGTAATTAACAATTCAGACTCTGCAATTTTAAATGTATTGAAAAGATGTCACTAGAAATATGTTATCATTATCTTCATTTCTATCCAAGCGAAATATCAAACATGTTTCAACGAGCTGAACAAAGCTCAAATTTGGATCGTTAAAGAGATCGCCGGGATATTAGTAATAAAATACTTATTGAGAGAGAACGGTTTTGTTCTCTTTTTTAAAATTGTCTCATTTAGATATATAAGGAGAATAAAAGGCAATATTATTGTGATCTAATGTTTTGCAGTGAATGTAAAATCTTTAGGTTATTTAAAGAGGAAAGTAAGGTTCAAATACGAGGTGTGTTCAAAAGGTATCGCGACTTTTGTGTTTTTTCAAAAATTATTTATTTATTCATGAATACCTATTGTGTCCCCTTCAAAGTAATCCCCATGAGATATTATACAGTTGTGCCTACGGTTTTTCCAATCTTCGAAGCACTTCAAAAAATCATTTTTTCAAAATCTTTTTCAGCTCCTCCTTCGATGCCGTCTTTATCTCGTCAAGCGTAGCGTAATGTCGTCCTTTCATGGGTCTCTTCAGTTTAGGGAACAAGAAAAGTCACAGGGGGCCAGATCTGGGGAATACGGTGGCTGCGGCATCATTAGTGTGTTGTTTTTGGCCAAAAAGAAGTGCACAAACTCGTACGTTCTAAGGTCGAGTGTGGAAACTTGAAATCAAAGAAACAAACCTGGCACTGGAACTCGGCCTCGTCGTCCAGGCGAACCTCCTCGATTCGGAGGTTGTAGATGTGGCCATGGTTGCGCATGGAGTACCTGGGGTAGCCCGGGATCTTGGGGTCGTAGCCTGCGCCATACTTGGGGTCAGGCTTTTCTAAGGCTCACATATGTGATATTTCTGGCTTCTAAGACATGTCCAGGGCAATTAACAAAACTCTATATTTAATCAAACGATATGTCGATTAATGATATACATCCTTGAATAGAGTCAATACGATTTAAAGGAGAGAGAGATATTAACACAAATAAAATAAATGACTTCAAAATATTGGAGATTATTTAATATAATCCCCGCGAACCTATTATTCCTTATAATATATATCCCCTGTTATATAGTATTATTATTATTCTATTCTATATATTATTTTATTATTCTAGGTCTTTCTTATTTTCTCTCACATGAAAAAAGTGTATCTACTCATATTTGGCCATAAATACCCATTTCTTTATTTTACAGGAATCTTATAGGACCATAAATTTGATCATAGAGGTATAGGTTGCACCCGCTGATGAGGGCCAACAGCCCGATGCGCGCAATTGATCGACTTTTCTTGATTTTTCAAGAAATTGGGTTGGCCAAATATCATGTAACAAGTTAAATAAATGCTTTGGTTTGTTCAAATAGATGGCGTTCTGCAATCTAAAATGCTCATGTGAGCGGTTATATGCCTTTTTAAACATATATATATTATATACATATATATATGAAAAAATAATAGAAAAAAAATAAAGATAAGTGGGTCAGGTGTTGATATTAAAAATAAAAAAGGCATCTCCTGACCACAAGCACATGTGCTTTTTAGATGGCAGAGCGCCATCTAGTGGAGCAAAAATAAACTAAACGTTTATTTAGCTTGCTCCGTGATATTTGGCCAACCCAATTTATATATATATATGAAAAAACATTAGAAAACAATAAATGGGTCAGGTATTGATATTAAAAATATAGAAATCTTGCCCTGACCACAAGCACATGTGATTTTTAGATAGCAGAGCGCCATCTAGAGGAGAAAAAAAAACGTTTATTTAACTTGCTCCGTGATATTTGTCCAACCCAATTTCTTGATAAATCAAGAAAAGCCATCCATTGGGTAGGCCAAATATCACGGAGCAAGTTAAATAAACGTTAGTTTAGTTTTGCTCCACTAGATGGCGCTCTGCTATCTAAAACTTGTGGTCAGGAAATGCTTTCTTTTTATTTTAAATATATATATATTAATAGTATTTTTTTATATTTGGAAAAAAGAGGAAAAATAAAATATTAAGAACTACAGATTTTGAATTAATTTTGAGTCAGAACAGCAAGCTAATTCTGTATCAAATAGTATAGTTATGAGAATTTTAAGATTAATAATTTTTTTTATTTAATTTAAACGTGTGAGTTTTTTTTTAAATTTTTTGTAATATATAATTAGTTAGATTATATTTTTTTTTAAATAAAAAAAGGAACACCAGCAAAGCATCGGCAGTTACGCGTCATAGGCTGGGTGAAAAAAGGAATAAGCGAAGAGAAAGTTTTAAAGAGAAGAGCAAAGACAGAACCATGATAATAATTTTCCGAATATAAAATAAAGCTAATTAGAGAGATATACAGAGAGAATATATATATATTGTGACGAAGAAATATTTTATTATTTAATTTAATATTATTCAATGAAAATTTATTCAACAGATTAAAAATATATATTTTAATCTGTATTTGTGAAATCATCTTTAAAATATTTCTTTGCTTGCTTGCTTAAGATTCTCTAGCGTAAATAGTTTGGCTGACTGGTTAATAATTGTCGACTCGTCGCTGTGACGTCATCAATAAATACTTTTACATCTTAGGATATTTCAAGGCTTGATTTCTACGCTACAATATATATATATAATCTAAAATGCAAATATTTTATTTCTCAAACACATGTATTTTATTTTCATCATTGACTATTCTTTTATTTTTGACCATAGATATAGAATACTTTGAATTTTGTTGTAAATATGTATAGTTAACCTACCTATTTTTTTCTTTTCACGGAAATAGGATTCATTTTATAAATTCTATATTACCGTGAAAAATAATTCTATGTGTAATTTGCTTCAAGTAATTAAAAATAAAAACTACTTGATAAGTAAATAATTATATTTCCTTTTTCACGACTGCACCTTCAATTCCCTTTTTTTTTTCAACAACAAAACAAAATATTCATAACGTATATATGCAAGAACTTATATATAATACCGTTGCATGTATTCTATATTTTATACTATTTCCGTCCTATCATTAGATATAATTGTAGTATATCTATTTTCCCATTAATGCTATTTTTTGCCTTCTATCGAGCCCAAGGATTATTTTTGAAAATCCGAGCAATATGTTTTCTTATTTTTAACATTTTCATCGAAATTACACAAATCCTTCCTCTTGATATCTCAGGATGTATCTTTGACCAAATATTTGTTGCTGAGGTACTACTGAACCACGCTGACGAGGACCGACAGCCCGAAACGCGTACGTGGTTGGCTCTTCTTGATTTATCAATGGAATGGGGTTACCAAATATTATAGAATTACTTATAGAATTACTTTTTCTTGTGTAATATGTTTATAATTGATTCTGTTTGAAAAAAAATATATAAATCGACGCAATTATCCCTAGCCGGGATATCGCGTTTTGTGTGTTGAAATAAATAAATAGATATTATAGAACAAACCTAAATCAATGTTTAGTCGATTTTTTTCTACTAGATGGCGCTGTGTCATCTAAAAACGCTCATGTGAGCGGTCAATATATCCTTTTATATTTTCATATATATTCATACATATAGCTAGTGTTCGATTATTATAAATATGTGAAATATCTTAAAACAAATTATTAGATTAATGTTAAACTCACTAATTTTCAGCCCTATATTAATATAGGCTCTTGTTGGGTTAAATTTGAATAATCTCCCCAATGAAAAGGTAGCACCACTTTATATAGTAGGGAATGATGGCCGGGCTAGCCAATCACCAAGGAGTAGGCAAGCTCCAATTGGAAGCGAACGCTACGTCCTGGAGCGAAACTTTGTAGGGAGGACGTGACAACTTTTCCAATGGAGCGGATTCTATCTCGGGGATGTCAATGGTTGGAATGAAGGATGTTTATATTCCGCCTCGCTCCCGTGATGGACACCCTTCCTTCTTTCTCAGATGATAAAATATTATCGAATATATACATAGGATCTACGCATTTCGGATTTTATTCAATTATATTGATGTGTTTGTACATTCCTTGAAAATTGTTACATATATATACTCTCATATTAAAAATAGAAAAGGCATATCCTGACCAGTAGCACATGTGCTTTTCAGAAGGCAGAGCGCCATCTGGTGGAACAAAAATCAACTATTCGTTGATTTAGCCAGTTTACTGATATTTGGCTAACCCAATTTCTTAATGAATCAAGAAAAGCCATCCAACAGATGGCGCTCTGGCTTCTGAAAAGCACATGTGCTTCTAGTCAGGATATGCCTTTTTATATTTAATATCAACACCTGACCTTTTTATTTTATATATTTTTTCTTTCTTTTTCATACTCTGATATATTTAAAGGTAAATTTGCAAACTACCTTTCTTCATTATAAATTTTCGTATCCTTTCACATTGAACCTTCCCTACAATGATCCAAAATCGTGAAGCGCCTACAAGCTTTATATCTAGGTTTCGTAATGAAACTTTGTATTGATTGCGATAGGTTACGTTTGGAGTTGCTCAATGTCACTTATAATAAAGAATTGGTTTAGAGCTATCTCATGAATAATCTACCCTCTGCTAGAATAATACAATGATAGACAAAACTTAAGAAAGTGGGAAATATTTGATATCAATGGTAGGTTTTCTAGAAGATAAAGATACTTCGGTCAGTAATTTTTTTTTTACCACGATGTTTCGACAAAAAGCTTTTGTCCTCGTCAGGAGCTTTTTGTCGAAACGTCGAGGTAATAAAAAGATTTACTGACCGAAGTATCTTTATTTCAAGAAATATGAATGCCGGCCAAGCAGCCTTTATCTTTACGATCATCGGTAGTCTGATTTTTTTAAGGAGACAGAGTCAATCTTGTTCACGCTTGATTATCTCGTGTTTCTTCTGTAAAGGTCACTGTGTATTAAATACCTTTCAGAGTTATTGTCTCAATCCCGATATACATGCTAATAGGTACAACATCCTTAATATTTGCCTATGAGTGTATATGTATGTGACTAGGTTCTTTAACATGTTCGCCAGTATAGTTGGCAAAAATGAACCCAACAGTAACTGTTGTATGGTCAAACAAGGCGGTAGAGTTTACCAAAGAAATTCTGACCCTTCATATATTTATATATATTGCAAAATATTGAAACGAAAGACTTTCAATTGTTCTCTCATTTATTTCATGATGCTTGGAAAGTACTAAAGATGAATGGAACAAAATAACTATAACATGTACTTGCACAGATTATATTTGGAATAAATAGGAATAAACCATGCTATTTATAGGAGTAATGAGAAACACATTATTGAAATATATTAAATATATTCTCCCTCAGAGACAGTTTAGAATAACTTATATATAGATAAAGTGTACAAAGTGTAAAGTGGGAATTTGCAGAATTCAACTTTGTTTTAGATCAATAACATTGATAATGATGTGGATATTTGATAATTCAGATTATTATATAAATCTTTATTCATGATAAATTCGTAAAATTGTTAAATTACAAACCAATTAAAAAGATTCAGTTATAAATAGCCACGCTGCGCGCGTATGTTTTTTTGCAAATATTTATGGTAGGATATAGTCGTTATTGTTTTATTAAGCCCGTTGAAGAGCGATTATCGCTTGGAAGCTAGTGAAAGAAAATATTCTGTTATTTTAAAAAATCAGATTATTATATTTGATCATCCTTGAAATCAATGTCATTAGGAATTTGCATAGTGATATTGGAATTTGTTATAAAAACATATAATTTTATATTTAAAAAAAAATAGGCAAGTAAAAAATACCAGTTAATTGATAATAAAGAAAGCATATTATAGTTGAATTTTAAAATGTAAAAAGGTTTTTGAGTTTTATACCAACTTAGGGAGAGATTTTAATGAATTCCTTGATTTAACTGTAGGTTAATTAGTTTTCACTTTAATTTATTATTTGCCAAATATCTCTTTAATTGCGGATGAGAAAATTCTGAGATATTTGGAAATAATTAAAAATAAAATACCAAATACCATTTTACAATGAAAATCTTTTTGAAAATGTTATAAATGTGACATATAAATAAACAAACATTTGTAATATTTAGATCTTACACACACAATCTATTATTATAATATGTACGATAAGAGCGCCTCTCCCTTTAAATTTGCATTAAAACAATGCATTAAGATGGTGATAGGTAAACGTGATGATGAGGAATAAGCCACAACACCAGTTTTGCAAAATTCAGACAAAATCTAACCTCTATAACATGGCTTCGGAGTTTGGTCTTCATCATTTTTCTGGCGTCATAAAGTAAATGCATTTTTAAATGCATATTCAAAGTGAGAGGGGCCTCTTCTAATACATAAATACTATTCATTCCACCAATATACTTTATATAAAATGAAACAATCATGCGCTGTTTTTTATATAATATTCTACAATGTAAATAAAAATATACAATATAACAACAACAACCAAAAGGCCTGTATGGATTCGCCATACAACAACAAAATAATACAGTAATCTTTTTGCCCTTTCTCCATGTACACGTGAGCCTTTGTTTGAAAAGGGATTTATTTACACATCTGTTCTAAAACTTTCCTCACTACCTCTTTTGTGTATGAATCTATTTACAATTATTCTGTAGAAATTATAGAGTTCTATTGCTATATTTTTCTTTTCTGAAATATTTTTCAGCGTCTTCAGTGGGTTGCTAAATCTCCAGAAGGTGTTCTTAAGAGTTTTCTCTCTTTCTTCACCTAAATATTTGCATTCTATGATAATGTACAATATACGTATTCAAATGACCTTACTACAAGGAATCATTATTAAAACGTCGAGAGCAATATCCAATAATTAACGAAAGAGCAGTACCTCCTTAAGTTTGCTGATGGTCAAATGTCATCTATCGTAAATAAATAATAACTGAACGTTGATTTTCTGCACAATCGGCCGATACCCCTTCAACAATTAACAATAAATACAACCACTTGAACGTATCCTACTATTAAACCTCGTTAAGATGTTGCATTCTCTACGTGGAAGAGTCGCCAAAATATTATTCAACGTTTTTACCATAAATATTGTGTTCAAGATTTATAATGTACGTAATCCACGTTAAAAATGCTTTAAAGTCGAGAATACATGAATCAGGATATATTTTCTACACTATATTCAACTCTTTTAAAAATTTCCAAGAAGTTTTAAATAAATTTTAAACAATTTTCTATAGATATTTAAATATATAGAAAACTATGATACTGATTATTTTTGATATTCATAAACCACTTTGGTCAAATTAATAAAACTATCATTCCGATATTAAAATTAGACAAATATTTATTCCTTAATTTTAACACTAGTTTGAAGAAATAATGAAATAATTACACACCAATATTGAGAGTAGCCATCTTCTTGAAATTTATAACACTACTGGTCGAATTAATAAAATTATGATTCCAATATTAAACTTTTCCAAATAGTTTTTGATAGCTTTAACATTAGTTGGTAGAAATAATGAAACATTCATACACACCAATATTGAAAGTGGCCAAATTTTATTGATATTTATAACATCTGTTTGTCGAGAATAAATGAAACTGGCATTCATATAATAAACTTGGCCAAATAGGTCTTGATACTTTCAACATTAGTTGGTAGAAATAATGAAACAATAATAACACACCAATATTGGAGGTGGCCATATTTACTTGAAATTTATAACACTTGTTGATCGAATTAAGGAAACTGGCATTCATATAATAAACTTGGCCAAATAGGTCTTGATACTTTCAACATTAGTTGGTAGAAATAATGAAACAATAATAACACACCAATATTGGAGGTGGCCATATTTACTTGAAATTTATAACACTTGTTGATCGAATTAAGGAAACTGGCATTCATATAATAAACTTGGCCAAATAGGTCTTGATACTTTCAACATTAGTTGGTAGAAATAATGAAACAATAATAACACACCAATATTGGAGGTGGCCATATTTACTTGAAATTTATAACACTTGTTGATCGAATTAAGGAAACTGGCATTCATATAATAAACTTGGCCAAATAGGTCTTGATACTTTCAACATTAGTTGGTAGAAATAATGAAACAATAATAACACACCAATATTGGAGGTGGCCATATTTACTTGAAATTTATAACACTTGTTGATCGAATTAAGGAAACTGGCATTCAAATAATAAACTTGGCCAAATAGGTCTTGATACTTTCAACATTAGTTGGTAGAAATAAAGAAA
This sequence comes from Cordylochernes scorpioides, assembly GCA_030710605.1. Classification (NCBI taxonomy): domain Eukaryota; kingdom Metazoa; phylum Arthropoda; class Arachnida; order Pseudoscorpiones; family Chernetidae; genus Cordylochernes; species Cordylochernes scorpioides. The sequence continues at coordinate 42,147,299 of CP092886.1, forward strand.
CAATAATAACACACCAATATTGGAGGTGGCCATATTTACTTGAAATTTATAACACTTGTTGATCGAATTAAGGAAACTGGCATTCAAATAATAAACTTGGCCAAATAGGTCTTGATACTTTCAACATTAGTTGGTAGAAATAAAGAAACAATAATAACACACCAATATTGGAGGTGGCCATATTTATTTGAAATTTATAACACTTGTTGATCGAATTAAGGAAACTGGCATTCAAATAATAAACTTGGCCAAATAGGTCTTGATACTTTCAACATTAGTTGGTAGAAATAATGAAACAATAATAACACACCAATATTGGAGGTGGCCATATTTATTTGAAATTTATAACACTTGTTGATCGAATTAAGGAAACTGGCATTCAAATAATAAACTTGGTCAAATAGGTATTGATACTTTGAGCATTAGTTGGTGTAGAAATAATCAAACAATCATACACACACACCAATATTGGAGGTGGCCAAATTTTGTTGAAATTTATAACACTTGTTGATCGAATTAATGAAACTACCATTACAATATTAAACTTGGCCAAATATTTCCTGATACCTTTAACATTATTTGGTAGAAATATTGAAACATTCACCCACATGCCAATATTTAAAAGGTAGCCAAATTTTCTTTTTATATTTAGAACACTTTTTGGTCGAATTAATGAAGCTAGCATTCCAATATTAAACATGGCTAAATATTTATTGATATTTTAACACTTGTTTGCAGAAATAATGAAACAATCACACACCAATATTAAGCGTGGACATTTTTCTTGATATTTATAACACTTATTAGTAGATATTTAAACTAAAACTTTGGTATTGAGTTCCGACCACTTTTTAGCATTGAAAAAATCACATTAATATTAAACATCATCAGTTTTTCATTATATTTGTGCACATTCTAAATGATCCATCAAAGTATTAGATTGACATTCCAAATATTTCTATAGTAGGGTTTTTAAGTTATTGAAAATATCACACAAAATACAATTTCAAAAATTAACATATTATCCACTTTTATATTGCGTACTTAAAAAATATTTTTTCAAAAGTTACAAACATATATATAGATGATACTTTTTTCGGAAGAATATTGACATTTGAAAAGAAAGGTCACCTCATCCGTCAAAATAAACGATAAGATACTGGGTCATATCTCACTGCTTCTGAAATGGTCATTTTCGGTCGGGGAAACAATGTGACAACACCAGCTTAAGTAAATTCAGGAGTTTTGGCGTCTATTTAGAGACGGGAGAAATGACCTTACTTTCTATAGCTAAATATCCTACAGGAAAAAAATGCATCGTTATTTTGGCCATGGACTTAGTTTAGCTAATTTGCCACCTAAACTACCTATGACAATAATTCTGAAGATTTCATGAATTCTTTGTAGATCTCATTATTTAGAAGACTTTCCTATGCTAACGAGAAGCATTTTCTCGAAACCATAGCTTCCATGTGGGTTTTAAGAATCTGATGTTGTGGCTTTGTCATCGGAGAGAGTCTGATAATTTAAAGAGATGGCCAATAGATGACACAGAATGTTTTCTCTTTTGACGGAAGATAAAAAGGTTGTTCCACCATATTTATATATGACGCTTCTAAGGGATTTTATTAAGTCAAAAAATTTACAATCACTATTTTTCATAATATAAACGTAATCGAAAAAATTGAAAATAAACCTTTAGATAGAACCTTCAGCCGACAGGAATTCTTAGAGGCTTATTCTATGAAGAAGAAGGCGATTTACTTGATCTTATTTTAGAGGATACCAATTAAGAATAGTTGATCCAAAATGAGCATTTCTCCTGCAATAAATATTTAGATATAATTTTTTTTCGGTCTTTACTATATAAATATATTAATGATAGAAAAATTATTTATATATTGTCATATTTTACGGGTTTGAAATAAAAAAAAAAAATTGGAATCAGGTTAAGCGAATAAAAAAATAAATCAATCAATTTTAAGAAGATAGAGAAAGGGTTAGGAGAACATAATTATAAAAATAGTTTTCGTGAAAAAGCTAATGTATATAAAATATAAAATTATTTTATACATATAATTAGATTTAAACATATAAATTTTGTATGTACTCCTCCCAATTGAATTTTATCAGACAAATTTTAACAAGAAAAATTATTACGCTGAGAAATAAATTTGGAATTTCTCCAATGGAAGTGGAAAATTTTAAAATTTATACGTTTTATACAATTTGATACAATTTACAGTAACATATTGGTTGAAGCAGATTTGTACTAGCTTTTCCATCTAGAATAAAACATCAATTTTTTTTCGGAAGCAATTCGTCAAAATTGGTATTGTGGCGAATTCTTTATCACCAGTATTATATTTTGTACTTGGTTGATGCACAATGTATAAAAGATCTATAGAACCCAAAATAAAAGTTAAACCACGTGCAAAACCAATATATATTGACAGAATTGGATGGCAAAGGTAAAATTGGAACTTAAATTCTTAACTAAAGATGTCACTGACTAAAGTATATACGTCTTAATTTTTGCTAAAATTGAAAAAAAAACTTTTTGAAACCTTCAAATATAACCAATTCTACTTTTCCCTTTAACTTTCACTGACTAAAGTAGAATCTTTTACAAAAGATAATTGGTAAAAACCGAGATGAAGCAAGAAAATGATTATTCTTTGAGTGTGCAACCTTGTAAAAAATAGGAACTTACCCTCTATTATTAATTTGTTTATTTTTTCTTTGTCGTCTGTTTTGCACAAGTTGAATCTGGTTAAAACGATGTATGAAAATTAGATGATTCTTTTGTTGCCTTAAATAAGAAGTAATTAACTAGTTTTCTCTCTATATATCTAAAATGATTAAAGTTTAATAAATTAATTTTATATATCTGAGAGTTGTCTTCGAAAACGATCCAACACGGGATTATGTCAACATCGACTATGGCCCTATAAACTCTGGAATCCTACTTTTTCTTTTGGTCAGCTTTGACATGTCTTGGAATCTTGAGTCCTCTTTTTACCTCTGTGTGCTGCAACATCTCGGTGACCACGACTGTCTCCCCCAAAGTCACATATATCTCTACTGGTTTCTTCAATGAAATAATCCACAGCAAATAATAAATGTGAAACCTTTTAATTTACTCTGAAGAGACATGTGATGTGAAGAGGTATCAGAAGGAAATAAACACACAATACTGTGTTTTTCACATAGATAATATTTCATCACATCGAAAACCACGGCATTTTTATGGAATGCCAAATTCATTAAAATTATTAAATATGAATTATGACTTCATAATATGTTTGATTTTAGAAGCGACACCTTTCAATTATTTCGATATATTTTATGATCATCAAATATATATATAATGTTCTGAGGTTTTCAAGGTTATCGTATGCTTGCATCACTGTATTTCTACAATATAGCTGTTCTGCATAATTCATTTTCATCGGTACAAATTTGTACGCGCTACACTTTTACTGATGTATTCCTGTTCTAAGATGCCACTTATGATCCGAATACGAAACATTCTGTTGAAAAAAATAAGTAAATCAATTAATTGTGCAATATATGTACATATAAGATATTCTCTTGTTTTTATTTATATAATGAAAAAGATTTTGATGCTATTTAATGAACTTATATCATGAGCAACTATACTAGGAATGTGAAGACACTCTTTATCGAACAGAGACACCTAAATACGGTGCCATTTAAGCTAATTGGGAACAATGATTGATAGTGGCCGTGTTGGACAGTTTTATTAAACTGGAATCCCTGATAAAAGTATACGAAGTAAGTATTTTATATTCAACACTCTGTGTGCCTCTGGTGTGTAATCAATTATAATTTATTTAAATTGCAAATTTAGGGGTTTAAATACGTTTTGATGATGATAGATTGATCTACCAAAAAACGTCAAAATAAAACGTCACTTAATTACATCCCTGATTTCTTATTATAAACGCGGGGGAGATTAAAAATAATTTGAGATGCATTATAAATATGTTACTATAGATATTAATTGGGAAATAGGACTATGATGAATATGAAATTGAATATAATGGGAATTTTCGAATATTCGTGAATATAAGAGATTTACCAATATACAGTTTTATCATGAACCATATTCTATGTAGTTTAGTATGTGTATATATAGCCTGTAGGTGCTGGAATTTGGATCCGCATCGGAGTAGATGAAGGTTTTGCTGAAGGGATGTATGGAAGAAAAACCATAAAAAAGAAGGCCGATAATGGAAAACATGGACAATTTCGGTATAGAACCCTGCGATACGATTGAAATACGAGCGATTTGAGGAAGTATTGAGAAGATATGAATATTGTATACTAACCTATGAGTTAAGAAGAAATATAAACTAAATGATATCAATTCAAAATCATAATCTCTAGTATCATATGCTCCTTTGGAATGAATCATCCAGAGTAAACTTCAGAATATCGATTTACAATTTTCGATACCATTCTCTCTTTATATTCGCAATATTTAATACATACTATCAAAATTGGGTATAAATAAACTTTGTTTTCTATTAGACGGTGTTAGTTTTTAAGTGTTAATCATCCTGTAAAAGAACGTCAAGGCCTGAAATCTTGGAATTCAATATTAAAACATTAAACCAAGAAACCTATCCCTAGATGATTTCTCCGAATGATCTTACTAGATGATGTTTTATATTCTCACAATAAATGACAATAGGATAAACACTAAGCATTCATAAGGATTTAAAATTCACACATTTGTTAACATTGTTAAAAGAAACCTCATAAGAATGCCTATTTATTTGCTCTTTTTGATTATATCTCTTCACAAAGAGAGAATAATAAAACAGTACATAGTAAAATTCCTGGTGTACCTATAAATACAAACTTCAACGCTATGCAACACAAACACACACACAATGCTGTATTAAAATCTGTGGTTAAAAGTATGATAAAAACAACTTCTCAATCGAAGGAGAAAGCAAAAAATAAATTTAAAAGAATATTAAATCCATGATGAAATTGTGAAAAAGTATTATAATTACAATTATATTCTCACAATGAGTATCTTTTTTATTTAAAAATGCTAAGCTTTCAAGCGTTATTCGCAAGCCCGTTGAAGAGCGAATAACGCTTGAAAGCTAGCATTTTTAAATAAAAAAGATACTCATTGTGAGAATATAATTGTAATTATAATATTCAATCCATTGATAGGCAAAGTTAATTAGGTATGCAGTAACTATATATTGGATTAACATATCAATAAAAAAACACGATACCTAAATCAGGAGTAAGAATTGACAAAGACCTGTAAAACAGCAGAGGAGGGGGGAGAAGCTATACCATTTTTGCATGAAACTATAATTAAATATTGTATTTATAAATTCACACAATATCACAACCGAGTATTATATATACTGCCGTTATTGTATTTTTATTTTAAAAACTATTATACTATAACTCGCCTTTTAAATAAAAATAAAACGGAAATTATTGATTCACTAGTTGGCAGTAACCAAAATTACAACTTTTAATGATAAGATAAGATGATTCCTCTAGTTGCTTTTATTGATTTATCCAAAATTATGGTAGGATAGAAATTTAGACAAACTCCATAGAGAATTGATATGTTTCACGATGATATAAGGTCGAATTTTCCCACTGGTCTTGTTTTGCGGCTTGCATGAAATCGAAAAGGTGTTATGGACTGTCACTATTGTTTTTACGCTTGTAGCCTGTTAGCAGGTTATAAGAAAATTACTGATGGTAAATTTGCCCGGAGGAAATTTATCCATAGAAGCATAGGGCGCCTCTTCCTTCAAAATAAGCTTCAACACCTGACGCCATCTTTTGACCGTCGCCGCAACTAGCGGCCTCGGGTCGGTGACAAAGTCACAACACCAGTTTGGCAAACTGAGAAACGTCCACCTAGAGACCATGGTTTCGGGCTAATGGCCCTCGTCAGCCTAGGACGGAAAGGAAATTATTGTATATAAATTTTGGAATCTTCAAATTGTTTACCTCTCCTCTTAATATATGGTTTAGCGATCGTTTATGCTAATTTCTTCAATCTTATACCAATGGTGTGGGGCCTCGTTGTCATCCTATATCTCCATCTATGGGTTTCTGGGAATAAAAGGATAAAGTCTCAAAGTAAGTAAAGAATGGTAATTTAATAAGAATGAGTAGATTTGTGTGGTGGGATGGAGGAATGATCCTCCCCAAATAAATGTTGTGTTTGTGAAGTAATTAAGATGGGTAGCCCGCGCAACATGGGGCAATTAATTCCAGCCCTACACCTTCTATCCTTCAAATGCTTCTTTAATGGATCTCATTCCACCGAATCTTTACTTTTATAAATATTCCAAAATACACTTTGACATTTCAATGAAGAAAATTTATATATTTGAAATACAATTATATTATCTTTTATAGCTCCCATTTCGATTTTTTTTGTGAGTTTTTCAATATATATATATATTTTTTAATAAAGAATGTCATTTTTATGATTTTGTTGGATGATATTATAAAAATATATATTCCTTTATGACCCCTCATTTTGAACAATAATTACATAATATATTCTAAAAATTAAAAATATGATTATCACCAAAATATATTTTGAGTATGGATTAATAAAAGACCGTTATTACCTATATCTTGCCAATTTTGTAACTTTATTAAAAGAAAGATAAAGTTCTAAAGTTTGTGCGCGATTTCAAATATATTGTGTATTTAATATAAACTTTTAACATAAAGTTTATAATCGCAAGCTTTGTGAAGAATGTGAAGAATATGAAAAATCAGTTGAATATAGACATTTAAATAATATGAACGAGATTAATAAGACACATGGGCTTCAATCTTAGGAATGTATAAATTACGCTGATATGTTCGGTATTGATAAATATATTAAAAACAAAAGAGGCATATCCTGACCAGGCTCATATGAGCTTTTCTATATGGCAGAGCGCCATCTAGTGGAGTAAAAATGAACTAAAAGTTTATTTAACCTTTCCGTGATATATGGCCAACCCATTTAAAAATATAGAGAGGTAGAGTTATGTTTTCAATTTTCAACGACAGGTGGATTCATATGTAAAATATTCGAAATTCATATGGAAAGGAGGCATTTTAAAAGTTTTTTTTTTTGTTTTTGAAGTCACTATGAAAAATTTGAATAAATGTTATTTAAAGGAATATCTACATATTTCTATGAAATTTAATATATATGTTCTGTTTAATTGGCTGAGTTATTAAATCGATCGAAAATGCCAAAAAGGTCTACTGATGAGGACTATAACCAGTAACCATGGCATACAATTGACTATTTGTCTAAATTTTTCAAAATTGGTGCCGTGATAAATTCATCATTACCATCCTAACGTTCTGCATTGTGATTGTAATGTAATGATGAATCAACATATATAGTTGAATGCATTTTTAATTGGAGAATTTAATTTTCAATATTTTTTAATTTCCAAGATGATTATGATCACATTTATTTATCAAAAACATAAATAAATAAAATTGAGTTCTCAACAAATACCTGTCATTATGGAAAGGTATTACTAATTATCAAGAAATATATATGATATAGAAGTATATTTAAACGGAAAATAACAGCAATAGAGAGATTTTCTTTATAACACACAAATAATGTAATATATTTTTCTCCTTGCAATATCATAAATATTTAAAATATGTAAATAATAATCTGTATATAAAAATAGTATACGAGTATATCATCAATTTATTATCGTGATATTCCTGTTGAAGGGCTGACATGTCCGAAAGCTTGAAACTTAGCCCTGGAAGCTTTATTTATTTTATAATAGACACTCTTTTTATTATAAAAATTAAACTTTTTATATAAAAATATGATTTATTATAAAAGATTAATCATTATAAAAATATATAATATAAACATTAATCTTGGTAACCATTATGTTAATTAGATAGTTGACACACATGCAACGTAAGTCAATATTTACACATGCGATATTTATGCCAAAAATATTTTTTTCTATAATATTGATATGTAAATTTATATATATCCTACAAGATCTAATGAACTATATATGCAAATAAAGAATTACTACAATTAGAGAGAATGTATAAAAATAAATAAAATAGAAGGAAGAATATTTAGTCAGAAAGAAATAAGTGGCGCACTTATTTCCTAACAGAACTTGGCAAGTTTTAAAGTTTTTGCAGATGAATAATATGATGTCATATTTTTGTTTGTTCGTCACGTAACGTCGTCGCCTCCCACGCCACCATTACTCACAAACTATTAACCTCCACAACTACATAAATGTCCGCAGCCATCCAGCGCTTTTAAACAAGTTAGAAAGACACGCCATATTAGGTACTTCTAATGAAGTAGGTTTGTTTGTGTGCAGATATAGCAAACGATGAAAAATATCTCTCCGATATCAAATATAAATATAGAAAAACTGTTCGAATTTTCTTATAAATCGATATCTCTACAATAGCTATGTAATTAAAATTATCTGAAAAGGATTTACGAGATTTCTGAAACAGTAAAAGTTATTTCAAGATTGCATTTTATCCTAGTTGTCTAAATATAAATACGTATACAATCTAAGCTTGAGGGTATTCATATACCAAAAGAGACATTTCTTCCAAGAGAAAGGCATATAAACATTATATTTTGATTATCACCTCAATATACAAGTGGAAATTTATTTGAATTTGCCAAAACAGATATTATGGTACATTCCACATCACCACCAATATGTTTTATATTGGATTGATGAACAAAATTCGTTATTTATATGCATTGTTAAAAGGAAAAATGCCTATTCAGTATATAAATAAATATATTTTCTAAAAATGTCCAATCTATATTTTTATGTATATAAATAAAAATATTATAATCTTAATAAATCTATTTGTTTAATACTTCAATCTTAACACATCTCTCTCTCTCATCTATGTATTGATAAAGACGCCCACCCCAAAATTAGAGGTTATCTTTTTTATTAACAAATCCATTCCTTCAGTACAAGGAATATACTTAATGAACATATAAAACGATTTGAATACATATAGTTTCTTCTTAATTTGAAATGGCAAGCTTATATCTATGCAATCAATAGTCGAATGAAGAGCGAACGCGTGGGACATTCCCTTTTAAAATAATGAAGAAATTATTTTCACAAATGTTGGTATTTGTTTTTAAGTATTTGTATTCTCTTAAAAATATTTCGACACTGATTAATCCAAATAATATATATACAGTCGATCCCAAAATTACAGAGACAAAATTTCAGCCTTTCACGGTATACGAAAATATACGGCAATTCTGCAAATTACTCCAAAAAAGTTGTGGTATAAATACATTCAGATAGCTTCTATCAGATTAAGATGTTCCCGTTGATTCCTAAACCCGCTAAGTCCTCCGTCTTTGAATTTAGGAATCTAACATAGATAGATGGAGTTCTATCCTCGGAAATGATAATTGAGCGGTCAGGTTATATCTATTTATTCATATATATATGGATACTAGCCGAATGACCCGGGCAACGCCCGTGTTTTACCCGATTGAATGTTTTTATTCAAATACTATTTGTTACAATTATAAATTGGCGCCTTATATAAATGCATATATTAGTTAATAACTATAGCCAATGTGCTTTATCTGTCTATGTACTGTTGGCTTCCGTAGGCGTCTCTTACTGGGAAAAAGAAAGAGAAGATTCCATTTAGTTATTAACTAATATATGCATTTATTTAAGGTGCGACCCGCTCCAACACAATAGTTACAAAAACCAAAAAGCGAGTGGGGGGGCATGATGGAGGGGGGGGCAAAGGTGGCGTGATCGTAGCCAACCAATAGGAGAGCGCCATTCCAAAAAAAAAAGCAAACGGTGACAGAGATGAAGAATTATTAAGAACGCATGACGCTCGTAACTGTATATAGAATACTTACCTCAGTTTTATTCTTTTTTTTTTCTAAGCAAGTATATAGCGCCTTAAAAGCCAATATATAAGCTTGGTTCCGTTTTTAAATTTCTCTCTTGTTATATATATTATAAATATTTATTTTTATTAGGTGGTGTTTTTTTTCACAACCCAGAATATATTTTCATTTTACCTATACTCTCTCTTTCTTCATTCTCATATTTTATTTGATTAGGAATGAAAGAGTTAGAAGAGCTAAGAAGTAGAAAAATATAAAAATTCATGAAGTGCATCTCTTTTATGTGCTGCGAAACTTTGTTGATAGATAAGTGCTAAATTTGGACGTTAAATCAGAGTAGGCCAATCAGCGACATTCATTTGCACGTTCAGGGGTGGGGATCACTTCCATTATACATATATATATATATATATCTTAAATAACGGCGCATCTATCTTTCAATGAACAAATTATAGTGCATTTATTGAAGGCATTGAAAGATAGCACTTTTTAAAATGTATTTCTTGAATGGATAGATACATCTTTGTGCACATGAATACCTTTTTTCCCACATAGATTATTCTAAGAGTTCGAACTCCTTTTAGACCTCCGAAATATATTCAACCTTATTAAAACAAATGTATCAATGTATAATCCCCAGACTGCCTCTTCTCTTTGAACGTCGGATTAAATAAGAAACAACAAGTAGTGAGCGCAATATTGGGAACATTTTGAAATTTAATTTTTTGCAGAGTTTTTGATAGTACAGTGGTTATTATGTTTACTCAAATGACCAGTTAATATAGCTCATCTAAATAAAATTATTTCCAAATAAAATCTGAATAAGTAATGAATCAAATCGACCACTTATTTTGATTTGAACCAGTTATCTTTTCATTTCTTTCGACCAATCAAATTTTAGCAAATCTCCCAACCTATCATCTTATGATATCTACTCTGAAGAGAACCCATCTCAGAATAAATTAATATAAATTCATCAAAAACTGAATGCGTTGACCACATTTTTATCATTATTCGACGACTGAGAATCACAAAGTATTAATAATCTAATATATTATCTAAGGTAATTTTATGAAAGATAAAATGTGGCACATTATTATGGAGCGGAATAAACCTAATGGAATATTTGCATAAGAATTAAGGTGAGGTGACATCTGAGAAAGCCAAATTAAACATGCGTTTTTCTTAAGCAAGATATTTAGAATAAATCAAGATGTTTTAATATTATTCCTATACCCCATTATTATTAAATTTAGGTAATATATAATGTCTAAATTAATTTTAGAATAAATTCTGTGGACAAGAAAACAAATTCTATCCTCATATTCTCTAATTGGTTGCGTTAATTTTCTAGAATATCGAATTGGGAAGAAACAAAATAATAAAAACACATTTTATAATATATAATAAGTACAAAAATATTTTCTATATTCACCTGACCTTTTTTATTATTTCATTTTGAAAGTTTTTTTGCACATCTATTTTAATATAGGATAATCTCCATTATTATAGCTGTTAATAAATATGGCATATATTGGAAGAATTTTAATTACTTCTAATATATCAAGAAGTCAATAGGTTGTTTTGTCGAGTTGGTCCACGATAGGTTTCATCTATGTGCATTGCATTGCGACGACTAAATTCAGTATAAATCGTAAACGACCTCGATGAAGAAAAGCAGTAAACCTTTCTACAATTTCCGAAACAAATTCCTAGATTAAGCCAATGTCTTCTTTATAAATAAAAAAAAATGTTGATATGTAATATTGCGTGAGAATGGTCACATGTAAAAAAAAGAAGGCACCTTTTTTTTTCTTTTTACATGAATACAACCCACCCGAAATTTTACATTGTATTCTAATCTAAAATTACCTATACGACTTTTACCAGTCAATTTGGATTATTCGGCCGATTTCTAAAGGCCTTTTTTTGAATAAATTGAAGTCCAAATTTCTCCTGCACTAATGACGATTATCATCGACGAATGATGTAGTAGAAAAATTCAAACTACTTATCTAGATTAATCACAATTCACAGCGCACTTTGAGCTTTGATTTTTTGAATGCTTAGTGTAGCAGTAAATGTGTGACCAGATTTCTCATCAAGAGTAGTAACTGTCGCGGTTAAGCATCAATACCTTAATCCACGCATCCATTTGTCAGATATAGAACTCACGAGCATCTTCCTGCTACCTAGGATGAATATAGACTGGAAAGAAAGTTTATATCAGTTGTCAACGATATTTAATGCAATGTAATATGAAACATTAGCGCGCAATCTGTTATGAGAATTCGAAACTATTATAGACGCGTATGATTCTTTTAAAAATTAAACAATTTTCTATTGCCCTTACTGCAATGCAAAATTAATGAGAGGGGACGCATTGTCGCGAAGGCAATTGTAGGCATCAATAAGAACGAATTAAAAGATGCTTTCAACATTGGAATGATTTTTTGGATAAATTCATTAGTTCTAATGGAGAGTACCTTGAATGATACTAAAGTTTTACTTATAAAATTAAAGCATATGCGCGCTTTAAAAGAAAAATTTATCAAATAATATTCAAATTGAAATCCATTGATTAACATCTAGACATGAAAGAAAACCTTGAAGCCGTTTTTTTTTGTGATCTCTGGTATTGAATATCAATCAAATTTTGAGTCTATATATAATTCCGAAAAAAAAAATTTTGATCACATCTTTTTTTCTAAAGATTTTAAAAACGTTCATGATGACTTTCTTGTTATAGGTTTTGTAAGCATAAAGCAAACGCGTTTTACACAAAGTATTTATTTTGTCAATGAGCTTCTACAAAAATTAACCTAAAGGTTTTACAACCAATCTGTGGGTAATTAGGTGTAAAATTACCTATTCATGGGTTTTTTCAGTAGTTCTATGATCACAATGGTCATTCTGTTAGTTACATCCTACACATTGATGACATAGACAAACAGCTTGAAACGTGTATGTGCTTGATTTCCTTTTGATATTTCAAAATTATTTGGCTAATGTGCGGTGAATGCGTTTACCACAGAAGTATTTACGAAATCATTCAGTAGAGTTTTGGCCACCATGTTTCTTCAGAGAGTTCAATACAACAGCTGGATAATAAGGTTTACAGTAAGTTTTCTAATCTTAACTTCTATATTTGATTTAGCATGCAGTGGTATTTAAAAATGGGCTGTTAATCTGAGTATTCATAGATTTATGCAGTAGACCTTTTGCCATATTGGTTTCATTTAACAGCTTACTTATAGGGAACGGTAGTTTTAAATGTTTATGCGGTTTACTTCTCTTTTCTGTACAAGTGAAATATGTTGATCAAATATTACCTTTGAAGATTCCAGTTGGAAATTCATTATAATATATTGTATTATAGCATAATAATATTTATCATTTTATTAACATATTATAAATTTGATATATATTTTTGCTATTTTGTAAACTTCTCTTATTGCCTCTCTGGTATTTTAGTAATTTTGATTTTTTCTTTGAATAAATTGCTTTTTCATTTTGTAGGACTCCTTTTTCTAAAAAAGATATCATTTTAACAATATATAAATGCCTTTACTTAAAAAGTAGGTTAATTGTGATTTGAAGATATATTAACGCCTCTATTTGGGGTATCCTCTCTACGTCTATATCTTAAAATTAATTTATAAATAGATTATATATATGAATTAATATAGTATTTTATTATAATAGTATATTATAAACAAAAGTTTTATAAGATTCTCAATATGGTAATATCAGGGGAAATTTATAGATTTATTCATAATATGGTATAGAAAAATATAGAAGGGTCTCACATGTTCATTAAAAAGGGTGACAAGGGAAAAAAAGAAAGTTGGTTCTCGCCTGTAAAAAAGCCGGGTATTGTATATTAATGAATCCAATTAAAGGGTGGAGCTAGTTAGCAGATAAAAAGGTCTAATCAACTTAGTTGCCAAACTTGGGCGCGAGATAAGATGATTACAATTGGCAATATCTGGCCCCAATTTAAAACCACCACCTAATGAAAAATTAGTAAAGTTTCTAAATAAACCGGAACCTTCCAAACTTACCGGAAATTCCCAGATTTGTTGTTGTTGTTGTTAGTAATTTTTGCTTAGAGGCCAAATTTAATTTGTAAAATATCAATATGTTCAGATAATGCAATAAATTTTATTTATATATAAATTTTAATATAGATCACCATTATAACTGAACTATGTTATTTATGTGGGGGATTAAGAATTGGTGATGTATTACAATACACATTGTGACCTTTATAATAAATATCATTTAAAAGTACAAAATATTTTCTAACAATGAGTTTTTTTAATTTCAAAACGCTAGCTTTCAAGCGATAATCGCTCTTCAACGGACTTAATAAAACATCGACTATATCTTACAAGAATGATTATATATATTATATAATTATAAATGATTATCTTAAAGCTAGCGTTTTGAAATAAATACATAGAAAGGTAATTAAAATGATATAGTAATATATATGTGAAAAAATGCTTTCTCCCTTTATTACAAATATACATTACGGATAATGGCCTTCTTAAAAAACTAAATTCATTGTAATATATAGAATATTTCAAATTAAAGAGCATATTAAATGAATTAACTAAGTAATTTATTGATATGTGAAAAAATAGTACAAATGTAATATTGTACTGTGATAAGGTGCATAGATTAAGAAAAAGGCATCTCCTTATCGTGCAAAATCAACGAGAATAGTTTATATTTATTCCGATAGATGGCGCAAGCCATCAGAAACTTTCAGTTGCACGATAAGGAGATGCCTTTTTCTTAATTTATTGATATGTTATGCATTAGCGCCCCATCATAGGCGTCAAAAATAGTTTAAATTTATTATAAGTTATAAATTGTTCAGAGAAAAAAACTGATTTTATAATAATATTTGTAGGCCACATAACCCATGTTTACGTAAATAGAAAAATATTGTTTATATAAAAAAGGGCGTAACTGGATCTGTAAATAAAAAAACATTTTTTTCTCAAAAAATATCGAGAGATTGCTTCCTCTATATCAATTTATTGCACTATAATTGATGAAGAGTGAGCAATCTCTCGAAATATTCTGAAAAAAAAATGTTTTCAAAATCACTTTATTAGGTACCGCTCAACAAGAGCAACCTAGTTTATGATAATTGAAACAGTGAATAATATGTGAAGGTTATTCATATATTAAACAGAATGTTAACGCGGGATTCAATCCCGGTTCATGACTGTCGGGAATCGAGGGTGTTACCCACTCGTCCACCGACTTTTATTTTATTTAAAAAAAATGTTTTTTCACAGATTTAGGTATTCCCTTTTTTATATAAACTTATTTATTGGCTCGCTTTTTGACTCGATCTAAATACTATGTAATAAATGTTTTTCTGTTCTCTATAACTGGTGTAAAGGATTCCTAGCCCAGAGTAATTAAAGATATTTTCTCTACATATATTAATATATTTTATATACCCGTATTCTATGTATTTCTATGGTAAATAGCTAAATTTGAATTATATTAATCTAAATTTCATTTATTCTATTTCAATAATATTTAAAACTGTATTTTACGTTTTTATGATACAATCTCGCTCTCGAACGCAATATTATTTCTACTTTGAAAATTATGTTTTTAGAATAATTTCAATGGGTATTCCTATATTATGTCAACGTCACACACAATGTTAATTTAAATCACAAACTTCTTCCCATATCCTTTTGATATCATAAGATAAAAAATAGTCATTTCCATTTTAAAAGATTTAATGAATATAGCCAGTGACAATATTGGCATTTACGGTATAAATTTATTCATATTTCTCGGCCGGATTTTCCAACGGGCTATTGTTCTATGTTTACTCTCAAGGCCAAACCTTACAATGGTTGTCCCATTTATAAAGTATATCGGGATTCAGACAATAACTCTGGAAGATATTCAATATACAGTGACCTTTATTGAAGGAAAACACGAGATAACCATGTGTGAACAAAATTTACTTCTGTCTCTTAAAAAAAAATCAGACGACCTTCCACTTCTTTAATTTCTGTCCATGAGTGTGATTCGGCTTATGTATGGCAAATGAACAACATCTTTAAATGTTAGAAAAGCGTAAAATATAACATCGTAGCAATTTTATTAAAAGTAATTACAGAAACCTTCGTAGAAATTCTTCATCAGATTGATGTATATCGTAGTAGAAATAGCATATACAATTTATTTATCACTAGTCATTTTAAACTAATTAACATTACGCTAATAAATAGGGTATACTGAGAGCTTCTGTAATTTTTTTTTTCATTAAAAATGCAGCGTTACCTTTACATCCTTTGTCATTGTCAACGACTGCTATTATCTGGATCATGAATTGTTGAATGTGTTGATATGTTGTATGGATACAGTAATGTAGGGTAGATGTGTCGTACCTCCTGCTAAACACTTACAATATAATTATCGTAATGTGCGGTGTTTATTCGGGCGGCGTGATTTGCATAGAGATAAGGGGAGTTACATTAGCAGAGAGTAATGGGAGCGAGGTGTCCTTCATATTAGCCCCTATGACAACACATGTGTGCCTTTCTTAATTACATTTCCATTTTAAATAGGGAACATAGCCATTTTCTCAACAATATGCATTTAGGATATTACCTTTCCCATGTTAATTTCATAATGCTTCGTGTTGTTTCGTGCGTTAATAAATTAATAATATTTACATAACACACAACCAGGTAGATAGATATTTATAATTATCTACATATAGTAACTCTAATTACGTGATATAAGCTCTGTATTCGAATTTAGGAACTGATTACAAGCATATGTATTTTTACTTGTACATATATGTGAGTGAATAGTTTGTGATTTCAAATTTATATGACTTTTGTAATATAATAAAGCACAAAAAAGCGTTAAAAATTTGCACTTTTTATTCATCTTGCGGAATTCTCTGTCAAAATCATTTGCACTTATGCATATTTAAAAAAAAACCTATATAAAACATTTACATATATAAAGCATTTTATATAATATTCTCCTTCTACCTTATACATTATCCATGAATTGTCATACATCACAAGTTTTCGGACATGTCTCTCCTTCAACACAGGTTCTAATATGAATTTCTAGAATGTGTATAGGATTGCTTTAAAGCACATTTCTTTTTCTAATAAAACAAACTATTAATATATTATGCTGCGAAGGGAAATATTCCAGCGACATTACCAACTAAACCCTTCAGATGTACTTTGTACTAGGTACATTGTGTCATAATCAACAACAAGTCTCCAAGGATAAGTGTCTTCTTTTATCACCAAAACTTCGAGCTTTCGGGTATAACGACCCTTCTACAGGAATATCAAATATGAAAAAGTACTATGTGTGTGTGTGTGGGTGGTATTGACTTCATGTCCTGAATAATTCATTATTTAGAAACACGGGTATTTGTTACATACAGTTCTAAAACATTTTTTTTTTTGGGAAGAATGTTGTAATATATATCACACCATCTATTTTATGTTTAATACAGATTTTTATCAGCCGTTTTGCAAAAATATAAATATTTTTTCAATCGTATTCAAAATATCTTAATCATTTTGTTTTGTGTTAGCGTATAGCATTTTCTCGTACTTAAAAGTATAAGCAAAGAATCTTAAACGAATTAAATATTTAGAAAGGATTTATCCAGTATTCTTAAGCTTCAACTTTTGAGAAACTATAGTCATATCATATTAGAACGAGATAGAGAGAGAGAGAGAGCCTGGAGAACACTAAAATCAAATAAGTTTTTAAAATTAAGAAGGAAGCCTAGAAAAAAAAGAAGATGATATGACCATATTATACAATTCATCGGACTTGACATTTGAAAAATAGAAAACCTCGCTAGAGACCGGGTGAGATATAGATAGTTAAACAGTGAAATCAGTAACCTCAGTGAAGGAGGAATCCAAAATTTTACCTAATGTTTGAAACCTTTATATATTTGTAATACTCTTATAGAGTCAGTACGTGATGTAGATTAATGACAGAAAATTTTATCAGGTATCTATGGTATTAATATAAATGAAAATCAGATAATGGTTTATAAAATAAGATGATTGTGGAATACGGCGGCTAGCAATCAACCTTGGATAATAAACATAAATTCTAAGACCACTGGTGAAATCCATTTATTAGAGAGTAAATATATGATGATAGTTGTGGGGTTTGAAAGTCGAAGTAGATATCGGTTAAATATATTTTCCTATTAATCTAAGGAAAAAAATTAAAATGAGTTCAAATGATTACACGATAAAGGCTTTTGAAATTCACACAGCATGGTATCTAGACATCAAGGAATTACTGGAATGATTAAGAGAATGTTGATAAATCCAGAAAATAGAAAACTAGGCTAATGTGGTGACTAGACCGAGACACCTCTCGTTGGCAACACTCATCCTGCAACTCTATATATAAGAGTGGAAAAACTATGGTCTTCGACAGATTTTAAATCAAGCAGAACCCCTATAAAACGTTTTCACGAAAATTAAGATTGAAATAATAAAAACATAGGGAAATAAAACAAACCTGTGTTGTTGGTTTTCATCTACTTGTATCTATTGTATATAATAAATAGCCAACTATATTCATCAAAGGCTATGTCCACGCGATAGAGACCAGCTAAAGGAAGGATCGCGCCTCAATCGATCCACTTATGGCGAGGACATAATCCTTTCATCTTTCCATTAGCTGCAAGCTTGGCAAGCCAAATGTTTGTCCGCCGAGGTGGCAATCACCTTGCCGCATTAATCATTGGAACTCGCTCAATGCTATAATACTTCACGTCGCTCCATTATACTTACTTGACCCAAGTACACATAGAATAACTTATATACTGATGCCTTACCTAGTTTATACACCAGTTACATGAAGATATATCGAGAAGTCCGACTACCATTGTGCTGATAAGACAATAAAAATATAGAAATGTTATAACGGTTACAGATCAATACAATAACTCATCAATTATGTTAAATTCCCTGATGTAGTAAAATTAAAATGTTTAAGATCAAAACAAACTCTAAGGAGACGTCAAATTTTTAGCAAGAATTCGAGGTTCTATGTGTACTTCGTGACCAAATAAATACATTTGGAACTGGTCACGGATGCTTCAACTTGAACCTTTTTGGCAGCTTTCAAACGGTTTATTGCACGCCGAAGACCTTTTTTTGTTTGTACATATATAGTGATCATGGAACTAATTATGTCGGAGCATAAAGGCAATTGAGATCAATTGACTTGTGGCAAATCTTGGAACGGAATGGAAGTTTATTTACGTTAAGATTCCTCAATTTGGGTGGTTTGTAGGACGCATGATTCAAATTGATTAAGTACCATATGCGGCTCATCGTGGAAGGTACTCCACTGACCTATTAGAAATACTAACAGTGATAGTATAGTTACTATTGTATCCTGCGATCTGGGAACCAAATGACCAACAAGTCTTGCCTCTCTCCGAGTCATTTATTAATTACAATTTCTTCCTCTTGTGTCCCAGAGAAAAATTAGTCAAAAGAAAAGAAACATATTCTTCCAAGATGGCAACTAGTCCAGCGTTTGGTACTGCACCTAAAGGGGATAAGTCCTGAAGATCCTTTGTACCCACGGATATTTTTCTTTTTGTCACGCAACAACGCAGCAATAAGATTGTGCGTTTTAAAAATGCCTTATATTACTTTTTTCTTATAATATATATATGATGCTATATTCAAATGTTTTATTTTTTAATATTTCAATATTATTTCATCTAGCGTAACAGTATTGTTTCTGCACTGCTGAAGGAAAAAAGAACGAAGTTCGCATGAGGCGCATTGAGCATGGCTTATTCACCAAGAAAATAAAGCTTGTATTCACAATTCGTTGTCAAGACTTCTAAAGGTTGAAGCAAGAATTGACAGAACACCTAGTGTTTTTACCATATAAGGGTATACAATGCAATAGACGTCGCATCGAGGACTGATATATCAAATAGATGAAATCGCTGGGAAATTTGTCACTTATAACTCGGTCCATCTAATAATTTTCTCTTCTTTTTTTCATTCACTTTTCTTTATTAAAACTTGAAAACTAGCACAAAATTTTACCATTTGAATAAATTACTCAGTTAATTGTTCTCCCTTCTTTTTCGACCTATTCAAATAAGTAGAAATAATATTAGAACAAAATATTAGCAGAAAATTAATAATTTACAAAAACGATTTAACAGTTTGTTCGCCAAAATAAAAAATAAAAATCTTTTAATTCTCGAGTTTATTATTCAGAAAGTTCTGAAAAATTGTAGATTTTCTTTTACCGTTTTTGCATATTAGTTTATAGAACAATTGGAATTAATCTTTATTCTCTAAAAGAGTATTTAAAAACTCAGTTAAATAAATTCATTTTTTTTTGCTTCGAGAAATATTTTACCACAGATATTTACTTTGCGAAAGTAATTTGGGAAATATTTTAAATAGACTTTTCATTTTTATCAGCTCTAGTTCTGAAGTTAATTTCAAAAGCTAACCTAGAGGCTTTATTATCTTTCCTATTTATATATAATCCAAATTGGAGACATTCTAGTTATGCCGGACACCGTTAGAAGTTCCGCTGTTAAGGCCCATGACGTCATCCCCGGTACTGGGACAACCAGCCAATCACTGATAATCTGAAATTACTGACTCGTCTCTCATCATCGGCCTGGCAGGGGATCGTTCCTTCTTTCTTTATCTACACTCATGGACTAAAGGAAGTTTCATATTTTGATGTCGCCTGTCATCTATTTTTTTTAAGGAGACAGAGGCAGTTTTAATCACACATGGTTATCTCGTGTGTCTTAAATAAAGGTCACTGTCTATCAAATATCTTTCAGAGTTATTGTCTGAATCCGAATATACATGCGAATAGGTATATCTTCCTTAAGTTTTTTCCATGAGTGTATAGTGTTCATTAGATATATATATCTCTCTCTCGAATACCAACATGAATAATATGAATGCACGGAGAACGAATCTTATGATACTAAACCAAATGGATATAATGAAAATGATTTTGATTCAAGTTAACGCGGGCGTTCTTTAATTCAACGAGTCTGCGGTTTGCTTTCCATAGGAAGTAGAAGAAGGTGTAGATTAAACCAACTCTTATAGAGCTCACAGCATCCTTTATTTTTTCTACTTAATCTCAGATCTATTATAAATACTACCTAGGAACTTCTCCCAATGTTTAAAAAGATTAAATGGTGATTTTGTATGATTCTATATAGTCTCTTTCTCACCTAAACATTTTTAAAACTAGAAGAAGCCATCTTCCCCTGCATGACAGTCAGAGTTGTCTAGATCCATAATTAAGAAAGAGGCGAAAAAAGAATTGATGAAGCCATGGGAGAGAAAAATAAAGGCGAAAGGAAAAAATGGAATCATGTCCATAGTGCGAAATTTGTTTATAAAATTTCAAACAATTTAAGGGCGTAATATTCTTCTACAAAATATTTTAAATATATTTTTTTTTATCGGTAAAAATTATTGAGAGGGTCCAGGAAATTTCCATCGGAGAAAGTAGAGAATTGTTTAAATTTCCAAAAGTGAATTTCGGCTTTAAATAGTTTCAAAGTTCTTAAGCATAAATATAACGATAAAATCAATATTAAAATATGTTAAATGGTTCATCATCAAGGGGAGGGAGATAATTAGCAATCCAAACAAACATTGAGAGCTCAACTAGCGAAGAGTTTGGCTCTCTCTTTAGCGCACCATCTCAGAAAGGCCTTTACAATCCCTAAAACAAACTCAAGCTTCGTTTGTGGATCATCCACGCTATTGGTTCTGTACCCGAATACAAATTGTTCATGTTTGACGTAAAAGAGAATATATATATATATTTTTTTCTAATTAAAAAGGCATATATTGGATCAATATATCATTTATATGCCATTTTAATTATTTTTTTTATGGATTGCTCTATTTTCAAAAATATACATATATATTTATATGTATATATACTAGCGGAAGTGTACCCGGCTTCGCCCGGGTTTTATCCGAGTGAAAGTTTGCCTAACGAATATTATTGATAATAATATTCCGGAACACACAGAATATTCTGATAATAATGATAATAATATTCGTTACATTATATATTTATATAATATATAAAATATATTTTTCGAGCAAACACATCCTCTCTCTCTACTGAATAGATTTTAAAAAGGGTATATCCTGATCGCTCACCTGAGCATTTTTAGATTGTAGAGCGCCATCTAGTGGAACAATGATTAAATGAATGTTTATTTAGGTTTATTCCAAAATATTTGGTCAACCTATTTCTTGATAAATCAAGAAAGTCAAAACATACGCAATTCCGGCTGTTGTCCATCGTCAGCGTGACGCAGGCTTTTATCAAGAAATGGGTTGGATAACTATATTATTGTACAAACCTAAATCAATGTTTAGTTTATTTTTTGCCACTAGATGGAGCTCTGCCATTTAAAATGCTCATGAGAGTAGTCAGAATATGCCCTTTTTATATTTAATATATATAAATATATTTAAAAACAATAGAAAAAAAGTGGGTCCGGTGTTGATATTAAAAATAAATGAAGCATATCCTGGCACATGTGCTTTTTAGATGTCAAAGCGCCATCTAGTGAAGCAAAAATAAATTAAACGTTTATTTAACTTGCTCCTTGATATTTGGCCAACCCAATTTAAAGCCTTAAATACCCATTTATTGGTTTCTCAAGAAGCCTCTGGGACCAAAATTCTTTTTGGTCGCAGTGGTACAGCCTACTCCACGCTGACGAGCGCCAACAGCGCGAAACGCGTTCGTGGATGGCTTTTCTTGATTTATCAAGAAATTGGGTTGGCCAAATATCACGGAGCAAGTTAAATAAACGTTTAGTTTATTTTTACTCCACTAGATGGCGCTCTGCCATCTAAAAAGCACATGTGCTCGTGGTCAGGATATGCTTCATTTATTTTTAATATATATATATATTTTGAAGATTTGGCAATCCATAATTAAAATATATTTTTAAAAGATGCATATATTGTATTTACGCGTGCGCGCATGTTCTAGTGAAAAACACAAACATCCTCGATAAAGAGAGGCGAGTTGCCCCTAGAAATATTGGAACAATAAAAATAATTAGAAATCCAATATATGCATCTTTTTTGAATATATATATATATATAAATGCATATATCCAATATACACAGAAACGAATATTTATTATCATATGAATATATGAAATAGGTATCAACATGTTTCTTCATTGTAGCATTGAACTAGGCAGCTTTCTAGCCAATAATTAAAAAGAGACATAGGAAGTTACACCTCGTAGCTATATTTTAAATTTTTGATGCCAATATATAAATGTGTAAATTATATCAAATTATTTGTGTCCATTTCCACCAGTAGGGCTGGATGGAGGACCAACCCCAGCCCCAGGATAACCTTGCAAGACCGTAAATGTGGGGAAAGAAGATGCGATCCAAATATTTATCACTTAAAATACCCTTCCTTTATTTACCTTTCTTCTACAAGAAATTATGACCGCCGCTGAAAAATCGGTTTTATCAGCGCATCCCATAAAGTTCAATACAACCCCCCTCTTCCTGAAATATTAACAAAGGCTGGGAGAACTTTATAAGGGCTTCTTTTGTGTTTTTACTTAGGAAATTACACGAGGTGAATAATACCCAGAATAAATTCTTTATAAATTTATGTAGGGGAAGTCAGAGCCCTGCTTATATCATAAAAATCTCAAATGGCAAATGTTATCCCTTATGGTTTGTATTATTCCCAATAGAATAATTTATCCGGGCTATAAACGCCGACATGGGAAAAGGATTTATAAAATATGTTGCAGGCTCCCATATATTGTTTTTTACCTCACTATACCCTTTGTGGTAATAATCATATTTTATATTTTTATCTTTTAATTTTTCTGAGGAATAATTTATAATTATGCCATGATAAATTATGAGAATATAAATTCGTCTTCAAATTTATTTTCGTAAAGAAAACAAATAGTGATTTAAGATTGAAGACATTTGAAAAGGAAAAGTAACCAATACTTCATAGAATGGTAAAATATAAGATTATTACCATTTAGAAATAGAATATTAATTGTATAGGATTAATAGCAGTAAGTTTGATTATAATTATTTTTAAAAGGGTACAAATACAGTAGTCGCAACTATTGCTTCTTGCAACAGCGTTCTGAAGGATGAACCTATTATGGCATCAACCAAAATATGGATACAATTAAGCCGTAAAAAAGGCCTTTTCTTTCTTTAAAATAGACGCAAAATACTGACCGTCTCCATGAACTCATTCAAACAAAAAAAATTGAGAAACACTATAGTACAAACAATTCTTTAAGAAGGCCAAATATTCAACCTCTTCCAATTCATAACTTGAGGTGTGGTTACGAAAGGTGGTCCTTGTCATTCCACGGCCGTCATGATTTGAAGTAATCCATAAAGGAATAATAAAATCTACCTTATTTAAACATGGAAGAGCTAGGAACATTTCTTGGAATTGAAAAGGAGGTTTGGAACATTGGCTAGGGCAATTTTATGCAATAAACATAGAAGGAAATTTTGCAGACAGGAAATTGAATATAATACACGCGATTATTTTCTTTCCGACTAAATATTCATCTAAATAACAAAAACCTATAATTAAATATATATTTATAAATGTGAAAAGATAATTTTGAAAAATAAAATATAAGGTTAGGTGTTGGTATTAAAATCAATAAAGGCATATCCTGGCCACGTTCAGATAAACATTTTAGATGGCAGAGCACCATCTAGTGGAACAGAAATAAACTAAACGCTGATTTATCCCGTCCCCTGATATTTATTTGGCCAACCCATTTTCTTGATAAATAATAAAAAGCGAACCAAGAACGCGTTTCGGGCTGTTGGCCCTCGTCAGCGTTGGAAAGGCTGTACCTCTACAAACAAAATAATGTGGTCCCAGAGGCATCTTGAGATATCAAGAAATGGGTATTTAAGGCCAAACTTGCATAAATACTAATAAATACTTGCAAAATTATTTTATTTTTTTGTTATTTTTTCACATGATTGGCGTATTTACGCAAGTTTGGCCTCAAATGTCTATTTATTGATTTTTCAAGATGCCTCTGGGAATAAAATATTTTTGGTCGTGGAGCTACAGCCTTACCAACGCTGACGAGGGCCAACAGCCCGAAACGCGTTCGTGGTTGGCTTTTCTTGATTCACAAAGAAAGTTGGTTGGCCAAATATCAGGGAACAGGCTAAGGCTTTGTGTTACCCATCTTCTACTTCTGTTTGCTAATCCGATGGGCTATTCACAATTTATTCTATGTGACATTTGATCAGTTCCTGATTCTTCTATATCAACCCTATATGTTCGAAATTCAAATATGTTATCAAATTATTATGGAAAAAATAATGTCAAAATTTAAAAAAATATATGATTCATTTAAAAATTCAATACTTAGTATCATTTAATGTTTGTAATTTATTCACCTGCCTTGATTACAAAAACACTAGAAAACACCAACAAATTTCAATATTGAATTATCTTAAAATACAATCATATAACTAGCCTTTCTGTTTAGAAATTTATAATTTAATTTTAATATTTATATATCAACAAGTTAACGGCATTCCAATAGGTAGTCCCCTATATCCATTTTGGCTTAATCCGTCTTAAGCCTTTTTGACACCCTGGTAAAGGAAAGGTTCAATGCCACAATTAAGTACTGGGCAAGATACGTTGATGGCTATTGTAGCTTCAGACAAGACATTGGCAATACTTTCGCATTTTAAAACCTATTTCGATCCCTTTTAAACTTTACACAGTTGATAAATAACCTAATATGGCTCTCTATACCCTGTGTAGATATACTTTTCAAAAAGGAAATTTGAAATACAAGCTATAAAATACTGTTGATATGAATCTCAGCCATTTACTAGTATATTTTCATGCAAATTTCTTTTGTACATTCTGAATAAAATACCCCTTAATAATCGCTCTTATTCGCATTGCTCAACTGCTAAGCTGAGATATGGAAAACTAAACACTATCAAAGAAAGAATTGATATCTAATGGATAACCCTACAAACGAATTCATTAATAAATATTAATTTGAAAACAACGGTCGTTCTACTAAATCAAATAATAAAATCTGATGTATCATGCCATATTATAAAGAGATTCGATATATAACCACAACTTTTATTAATACTCCATCTTTAAAACCAAGAGTAGGAAATAATATTAACAAACAGAAGGAGGAGATTGGAAACACAAAGGATTTCTTGTATAGAATTCCAGGCAAAGATTGCAATGGCTCCTACAATGGAGGAACAGGCCGCTTCCTGGGGACCAGACTCCAAGAGCATAATACTTCTTGGAAATTTACAAAATAAATATTCGCCATGTTAGAGCACGGTCTTCAATCCGGACATCAACCAGATTGAGACAAAACATCTACAATATACAGGGGCATCGAAGTGTTTACCCCATATTTGTAGATTCCTATCACAGTCTGGGAGAACTTGTCCACCGTATATATATATATTAAAAATGGCATATCCTAACCAGGAGCACATGTGCTTTACAGAAGGCAGAGCGCCATCTGGTGGAACAGAAATCAACTAAACATTGATTTAGCCTTTTCCCTGATATTTGGGCAACCCAATTTCTTGATAAATCAAGAAAAGCCATCCACGAACGCGTTTCGCGCTTTTGGCGCTAGTCAGCGTGGAGTAGGCTGAGCCACTGCGACAAAAAAATATTTTTTGGTCCCAGTGGCTTCCTGAAAAACCAAGAAATGGGTATCTAAGGCCAAATTTGCGTAAATACGCTTAGCACATTAAAAAACGAAAGAAAAAAATAAAAGATAAAAAATCAGGTGTTGAAATCAATATTAAAAATGGCATATCCTGACCAGGAGCACATGTGCTATACAGAAGGCAGAGCGCCATTTCTTGATTTTTCAGGAAGCCACTGGGACCTAAAAATATTATTTGGTCGCAGTGGTTCAGCCTAATCCACGCTGACGAGCGCCAAAAGCGCGAAACGCGTTCGTGGATGGCTTTTCTTGATTTATCAAGAAATTGGGTTGGCCAAATATCAGGGAACAGGCTAAATCAATGTTTAGTTGATTTATGTTCCACCAGATGGCGCTCTGCCTTCTGTAAAGCACATGTGCTCCTGGTCAGGATATGCCATTTTAAATATTGATTTCAACACCTGATCTTTTTATCTTTTATTTTTTCTTTCGTTTTTTAATATATATATATAATGTGACGCGTCTCTCATATAATAAAACGCCTTGTACCTAACATTAAACCCGACACAATGTTTCAGTAGAAGCACATTGTTGTAGAGAATTCTTCACTCAGTCTGGAAGGCTCTGTCTCTACAATAGCGCGTCTCTGTTGGTGAAACCACTAAAAGCTTAACAGGAAACCTGAAATAATGTTATAGTAGAAGCTCTACGTTGTAGAATTTCTTTAACCCAGTCTGGGAGATCCGTACACATTGTCGCATCTCTGATGATAACCCCTCAGAACCTACCTTGAAACCGGGAAGAATGTTCTCTTAGAAGCTCCACGGTAAAAAAAGAAGATAGAAATCTTTCAAGTTTTCTAAGCCTATAAAAGATTTCGCAATTAAATTCAGAGGTCCAATAATGGGAATATTGATTTTTGAACTTTGGATCGATTTTATAATTTGTCTTTAAAGTGTAATTTCGAATTCTTTTCGTCAAATATATTTTCAAATGCCATTTTTATAGCATAAATATGGTATGGGTTCGAAAAGAAAATGTTGGTACCTTATACCCTGGAAAAGTCATAGAAAGAGTTCAGAGAAAAAGTCAAATTAAAAGACTATTTTCGCATTTATTCCTGATTTCAATATAAAAATGTTTATAAAATTATTTATTAATATAATATATCCTAGTATGTTATACATTCCACACAAGTTTATCTATTAACTATAAATATACTATAAAGGTCATTCGATAATTCCAATGAATTGATTGCCTAAGTTTATAACCCTTTTTTTTTTCTTATTCGACAAAAAAAGGTTTAACTGACTGAATGGGACGTAATAAAACCTCATCAATTTTTTAACGTTATGTAACGACCTTTCTGCGACCCCTTGTAGCCATTTTAAAGGAAAATGTCTCAATTTGTTGCCATATTAATATCGATATTTAGATCTAAATACCAACATATAGAACGTGCATTTAAAACTCCCAATAAACACACTAATAAATGACGCAAGTTATAGAAACACATTTGTTTTTACCCTCATTTTATATTCTGTTACCTTACATTATTTTTTTTATTTATAAGAAATTAAATCAGGGGGTCGCGGCGAAGGGTAGTTGAATAAAGATTAAAGGGGACCTTTGATAGTATAGTTTTGATTTATATAAATCCAACCGAATCAATAATAATATTTTATATAAATAAAAAGTTTGATCCGACGGGTGATTTTATTAGATTTAGATATTTGTAAACTACATCAAAATATTAATAAAATAAACAATTTAAATAGAAAAATCTAAAAAAAATGATTAATAGAAATACGAGTTATCTCGCGAGAACACTTTGATGTAAGATATAATTCTTCTAATTCTTCTTAGAGGGTAGTGGGGCTATAAGCATCTCCCTGGATCTTAAATGAAATGCTGCAGTAGTTTGTTGAATATATCAGATGCAAACCACATCACCAATGGAGACGTATAGAAACCAATATAAACCAGATTGGAGGACACCCAAAAGATATTATTAAAAATCGAAGATAACAATATCAATGACAATATCAATAGGCACTTTCCTCTAACATGCCTCAGAATGATAAAGGTTAGGGAAAGAGGATGACGAAGGCCAAAAACGAACTTGATCTATAACAATAAGAAATACACCAACCCATCTCTTAGTGAGAGAGATATAATTATAGAAAAAATATTACTCGAAAATATTTGTAAAATTAAAAATGAAAGACATTTCATTTGAATGTCTTAACGAACATAGACGGACTAGACGTTGATACGAGGACAATATGCTGTTTTGTATGGTCGCGGAAATTGAAATAAATTAATATATATACTATTATTGTGCCTTCTACATGCTTTAGGATAAGCATTTTTAAGGCATAACTCATAGTTAGGAGTCTCCAAGCGCCCGCCGCAATGGAGGGCCAAGGAGAGGGCTGGAGAGGCGACGGCAAGGCCGTGGGCACCCCGGGGGAGAGGAGGGCTAGTTCGCGCCGTTTTGAGGGAACCAAGGCAGCACCAAGCACAACTAAGGCGCCGCAGGCTTCAAAAATAGTTAAGAGATCATTTCAGGGATCGAGATCAGGCGATCAAGACCCAGAGCTCAAGAGGTCTGGCTTTTATCGTCTGGCTTTTATCCTTATAAATTAATAAATATATTGATATATATAATGAATATATAAATTTATTCAAATCAGAAAAGGCATATCCTGACCACGTTCACATGAACCTTTTAGAATGAGAAGCGCCATCTAGTGTAACAGAAATCAACTAAACGTTGATTTAGCCTGTTTCCTGATATTCTGTTAACCCATTTAATTGATAAAGCAAGAAAAGTCAACCACGAGCGCGTTTCGGGCTGTTGGCCCCCAGCGTGGTGCAGGCTGTACCTCTACGACCAAAAATATTTTGGTCCCAGAGGCTTCTTGAGAAATCAATAGGTATTTGAGGCCACAAACTTGCGTAAATACGCCTAACATGTGTAAAAATAATAAAATAATAAAAAAGGTTAGGTGTTGGTATTAAAATCAGAAAAGTCATATCCTGACCTCGTTCACATGAACCTTTTATTATTTTTCATATATATATATATGAAAAAAAACAATAGAAAAAAATAAAAGATAAGTGGGTGAGATGTTGATATTAAAAATAAAGAAGGCATCTCCTGACCACAAGCACATGTGCTTTTTAGATGGCAGAGCACCATCTAGTGGAGTAAAAATAAACTAAACGTTTATTTAGCTTACTCCGAGATATTTGGCCAACCCAATTTCTTGATAAATCAAGAAAAGCCATCCACGAACGCGTTTCGCGCTGTTGGCGCTCGTCAGCGTGGAGAAGGCTGTAACCATTGCGACCAAAAATATTTTTTGGACCCAATGGCTTCCCGAGAAATAAAGAAATGGGTATTTAAGGCCAAATTTGCGTAAAGACGCTTAACACATGAAAAAAAACAATAGAAAAAAATAAAAGATAAGTGGGTCAGGTGTTGATATTAAAAATGAAGAAGGCATCTCCTGACCAAGTCTTTACGCAAATTTGGCCTTAAATACCCATTTCTTTATTTCTCGGGAAGCCATTGGGTCCAAAAAATATTTTTGGTCGCAATGGTTACAGCCTTCTCCACGCTGACGAGCGCCAACAGCGCGAAACGCGTTCGTGGATGGCTTTTCTTGATTTATCAAGAAATTGGGTTGGCCAAATATCTCGGAGTAAGCTAAATAAACGTTTAGTTTGTTTTTACTCCACTAGATGGCGCTCTGCCATCTAAAAAGCACATGTGCTTGTGGTCAGGAGATGCCTTCTTTATTTTTAATATATATATATATAACATATTTAGAGAGAGGTGCCTCGATTAGTACACATATTGGATAAATAAAAACTCTTATTATATCCCAAATAAGCCTTATTTAAAGAAAATATATTTTAAAATAAATAAGGCATATCCTGACCAGGAGCACATATGCTTATATATATATACAAAATATTTGTGATGAATGCATATCTCCAATTACAATATAAATTAAAACAATGCAATGTGGATATTCATTGCGCAAAATTCACAAATTCGGATGAATAGTAGAAATTTTATAGATTCGATCGCTTTCATAACTCGTCTAGAATAATATGAAATCGAAGTTCATTAAGTACTAATATGAATCATAAACTGTATCTATGTTATAAGGCCCTCTGTCTGAATTTGGCCATTTTGAAGTTCAGTCATCTTCTTCATCTGAATAGGTGCTATTTTTGCAAAGAAGAAAATACTTTGTTTTAAGACATTTTAAAGAGCGATATGTGCACCCTTCTGGCCATTAATATATTCCTTCCGTATAATTTTAACATACAAATTTATGTACTTCTAGCTATAAACAATCTAAAAACACAACAATAGACATTTTTATTGCCATTTTAATTATGCATAAAAACAGAACACTGAAATCTTGAATAAATACCAATCTGTTTCACCTGCGAGTTACAAGCCATATTTGTATATTCATATGGATTTATTTTAAATCCGAAATTTTCCTTTTTTTTTAATGAGTTTTATTTAAATCGGAGATGAAAGTAAGAAGTTTGAAGAAAGATTGATTAAAGACTATGGTAATTTTCTTTGTTTATGTTGAATTAATTGGGAAAAAACTTTGAAAGTTAGATTAAGTCAGGCCTGAAATGAAAATGTTTACACAGAGGGTGTAGATGTATATAAAACACATAAGAATTTGAATATTAAACTTAATCACATTAGCTTATAAATCAATGTAGTAAAAGGATATACATTTAAGGATCATGAATAGTACATAATTAATTATATTTTTAAAATATAAAATAATTTAATATCGATAACGTATTTGGATAAAATTAAATCAAATATTCAACCCCATAATACAACTTTCGAGAGAAATCATTTTGCTAAACATTGTGAAAAAAAAAAACCAATTTAATTCCAATTTAAATGAACAATAAAAAATCACTATCGCCAGGCGTCTGTTTATTTTTCAATTGGAGTCTATAAATTGATTTTAAAATTTCCCTTGAATTCACAATGTGATTTGAAAATTATTGTCAGCTCCAATAAAATGTGTGGTTTCAAATGGCACTTTTAAATTTAGTGAATGTGGTTATTAATAATAAAATTTAAAAAATGAGAATAAAGCGTATGAATTTAAATTTGGTATTGTCTTGATATAAATAGAGCGAAATATTGTTTTTATCAGGACTCTTTCAATATGAGATAAATAAATTTGGACATTTAAATATCAATTTATATCAATTGTTATTTTAATTTATCTATATCTTATATATAAATAAATGTATTATATATATTTAATTTTGTTATATATATAACGATATCAACATATACAGTATATGTTTTTATTGGCTTGCGTCTGTGGTAAAAGATATAAGACGCATGCAGATGGCAGAAGCAATCTGAAAATTATGAAAATTCAAATTAAAATTTTCAATATATATTTTAAAAGGGCATAATATATGCCAAATTATCATAATATTGTATACATGTGATAGAATGAATATCTCTACCTTTACAAATGCTTTATAACAAGGCACCTTTCTATTAGTTCAAAATGCGCATCTGGTAATTAAAGAAAGCTACAATAAATTGTATACAAAGTTTGAATGCGTTTGAGTTTGTCAAAGCTGGTCTTGTGTGACATATATACGTACGAAAATATATTGAAATGAAATTTTACTCAAAAATTCTCAAATGGTCCTTTCGCGCAAACCATTAAGTCGCCATTTAAGAAACTTGCATATATTAAATTTTAGTTTTGTTTTACTCTTGTTTTTTAATTTTTGTATTCGTTTGTATATCTTTAAACAAAATAAAACTATTCCTAAAGTTTCAAATACTGAAGAAATTCTATTATAAAGCATTGAGAATACAAATAGTAACGCATAACCTCTAGGTATAATATTATATCATATATTTAATATGTTTATTTCAACAATTTTACGGTTAAAACAACGATAATATATTTTTTAAATGTACATCAAAATGTTTATATATACAAGTTTCTTTACAAAAATATAGTTATTCTTTTATAGAATTTTATGTTTCACCATCTGATTTGGGAAATATTATTCTAATATCTCCAATTATTGCCTAACCTATATATATGAAGGGGTTTATAATATTCAATGAAAGTTATAGAAAAATTTGATGTCGAGTTGGAAGTATAATATCTTATCATAATACCTTTAGTTCTTCTTTTTTTCCTATGTTCTGCTTCTATGACGCGTAACTGCCGATGCTACAGCGGGAACTTGGTATAACCCTATGTTGTTACTTAAAATACAAAACCTTTATGATACCTTAAAGGAAATATTTTTCTAATTTGTTTTTAATTATCATTATTCCTTCTCTAATACTAAGTATCTTTAATATAATTCATATATAATTCTATATGTATATATATTAAAAGGAAGAAAAGTGCCACTTTTGGTACATGAATATCACCCTCCCGAAACATCATTTTGTATTCTAGCCTGAAAATCGACCTTGTCACTTCATCATCCTTAACACCTTTTGTAGAATTCTACCGATTTCACAACTCCTAACGTAAGATGAAATGAAATCAATGTCGTCTCTTTACTGATGAGGAACAAAGTCTGAAACCATTTCTTCACATAATACACGAGTTATGTGATGGAATATAAATTAAATATGGTATATTCAGTTAAATTAAAAATGTGTGTTTTGGTGTAAATTGGTTTATTTGAGCAAGCTGATAGACATCCTATACAGATAGGCTTAGTTGGCTTATAAACAAAGCAAATTAGCTGAAACCTAGGTGAATGAGATTATACACTCGACGTTTTAACTAAGAATATTAGTTGACATCCCAGATATAAATAGAATAGTTTGACGTTTCAAACTGAGATAATATGGTTAACATCTTAGACATATTGGCTTAGTTGACGTTTAAATATCAAAGCGATTTAGTTGAAACCTAGGTAAATGGGATTATTCACACAACGTTTCAAACTAAGAATGTTAGTTGATATTTCATATAAATAGACTTGTTTGACGTTTCAACCGAAAAACTAGTTTAACATCTCAGACATATTGGTTTAGTTGACGCTTAAAAAACAAGGAAAATTGATTGAAACCTAGGAGAATGGGCTAATTTGACGTTTTAAACTAAGTAAGCTAGCTGACATTTTAGGTTATTGAACTTATTTGACGTTTTAATATAAGCAACTTAGTTTTTATTATATATTATTGGACTTATTAATTGGTAAAAATAGAGGCTGCCTGGCCGGCATTCATATTTCTTGAAAATAAAGATACTTCAGCCAGGAGAATAATTTTTAACGCTTTGCCAAATGTTTTAATTTTTGTTTGCTCCTGGCGAAGACAAAAGCTTTTTGTCGCAATGTCAAGGTAATAAAATATTTACTGGCTGAAGTATCTTTATTTTAAAAAATAATAAAATTAGTGTTGGAACCTAAATAATAAGATTTATTTCATTTCTAAACAAGTAAATTAGTGAGTGTTGTGTGTATTGAAACCTAGGTTAATGGACTTATTTGACGCTTTAAACTGAGAAAAAGTTGGAAACCTAGGAAGATGGGTAACTTAAATTTATAACCAAGCGGATAGATAACATCCTATGTTATGCGGATCATTCTAGATGACTAATGATTTAATTGACATTGGAAGCCTTATAGGAGGATTGAACCATGGCAGGGAATGTTTATAAATTTGCATAATAGTCTGGTTTATAAACAGTTACAATTTTATATAATTATAAATACGTGTAATAACCTAGTTTACAATTTTATATAATTATAAATACGTGTAATAACCTAGTTTACAATTTTATATAATTATAAATACGTGTAATAACCTACGATTTTTAATTGTCAATTCTTCAGTATTTTCAAAGATGTTATGAGATCAACGAGATATTTAAACAAATAATAATTAAATTCCATTTTTTAGAAATCTCTCTCCAGATTTCGCGAGATATTCGATTTTCTAAGTAAGGTCTTCACTATGATAATCTTACTTCTCCAAATAAACTCTATTAACCCTTCAAATATGTGTGTAGCTTAATTTCAATATGTCAAATTTTTGCTCCTAAGAAAACAATCTAACGGACATGGTTGCGCTAATCTAGCGCACGCAGAATATAAGGGCGGCAATAAGTAGGAGCTTGTACATCACGGGTTATACACACAAGTATTGTTTATGCAAGCTTGACAAATATTTGACATTATTGCTACTTGGATATATGACGGGTATATTATCAAAAAGAAAGAAGACGGCTATAGGTTTGTGAAACCAAATTTCAACTATTAAATTTGCGTCGTCCTTTGTTATATTTTATCAAAGTATTATATATATACATATAATTGTTATTTTTTAATAATTAGAATAGTTATATTTTGCTACTCTGTAAACCTTTCTCATTGATTATCTTATATCGTATAAACGTGTGTTGATTTCGTTCTTGGCTTAAATAAATTGCTATGTCATACTGAAGTTTGTCTTTCTTAATTTTTCTTTGTAACAATATTTTGAATCAATTTTTGATTTAACTATATATATTAGATAAAAAGGCATATTTTGGATAAAATTAAAATAAATATATGCCTTTTTATTATATATTGATTTAAAAATGGATTGCTCTATTTAAAAAAAAAATTATATATATATATATTATGATGCATAACGCGCCATCTGTTATGAATATTCGAAACTATTATAAACGTGTATGATTCTTTTGAAAATTAAACAATTTCTATTGCCCTTTAATTTTTCCATTGCAGTAAGGGCAGTTGAAATTGTTAATTTTCAAAAGAATCATACACGTCTATAATAGTTTCGAATATTCATATATATATAACATACAATAGAAATTTATTCTTGAATGTTTGAGTGGGTAAAGTATTTAAGGATGTCATTGACTAAACACTACTATACGAGAGAGATATATAATATATGTACGACCGTGGTATGTATGAAGTGCTGAACTTAGCTATTTTCAAAATCAATATTCCTTTAAGCCAATACGACGTTTTAAACAATATGTTTGGCTAACTTATTTGCCTCATGATTCAGCTTATCAAAAGTTTGAAAAAGAAAAATACCATTGCATTTATATTTTTCTTAATGTATATATACAAATCACACAAGGATAAAATATTCATTACACACAAAGTTGTTATTTGACATCCATATATATTCGAGCTATCAAACAATTCCTCTGCTAAATTTCTTATCTGA
This sequence comes from Cordylochernes scorpioides, assembly GCA_030710605.1. NCBI lineage: Eukaryota > Metazoa > Arthropoda > Arachnida > Pseudoscorpiones > Chernetidae > Cordylochernes > Cordylochernes scorpioides. Next base: position 42,183,314 of record CP092886.1, read on the forward strand.
AGAAATATTTTCTTTTTTTTTCGCATGAAAGAATCTATATTTTAACTGTGATAAAAATTAAGATATATAACACCGATCTCGTATACTTGAATTTGAAAACTAAATCAATATTTTCACTGAATATATTTAATATTTTGCCGAGAAAATTGAAATATGTATATGGCACGCGATAATATAAATTCTTATTTAGAAGATTGCTCTATTTGTCTCAATTACCATGTGCTCCCTCACATCATAATAAATTATCTACTATAATATACTCCTAATCGTATGCGTCAGTTCTCTCGTCCGCTGGCTCGCTTCTGGTGACGCATGCGCGGATCATTTTATTTCTGTCACCGACGCGTTAGTAAATGCGTTTGAGGGCGAGGCCCTGCATGAGCTTGTCGGCATGTGATGGTAAAAAGGTTTCTAAGTATCAGAAAAAGCGTGTATTCAAATAGTGTTATGAAATAACATTGCACATAGTTTGAAACATATTATAATAATTTCGAAAATGATTTTTCCAATTTTAAACAGAGTGTATAAATATATTTTATTTATTTAAATATTATATTAAAGATATATAGACAAACGTTTAGAATTTCGGTTCTGGTCAAATTTGTGACGAGATAATGCTTTTGTATAGGTTTATATATGGTATAACACACTAATGCAATATTTCTAATAATCACTAATCAATTTATTTTCGCATAATTATTTTAGCCCTCAATCAAATTTATACAAACTTAATTATAGAAAGTATTCTTTAAAGATTTGCGCATGGATAATACCAATTTTCGAAAGCACGCTAATTCTGAACTCTCTTTAATTATAATTATATATTTATATATACAGTTTGGAAATTGTCTGGAAAATTTAGAATGAAAATTTATATGACACGAACGCGCGTGATCTATAATGATAATATATTCCGAATATTATATCTACATATATAATCATGTTTTGCATGTGAATATCATTCTTCCTAATAATTACATTGTCTAATATATACGTTTATCCGTGACAGTATGAGATTGGATTCTACACGAAAGATATTTATAGTAATGATGTTGTGAATATTTCGACATGGGAAATGTCATTTGATTTAATTAAATGGTGCTATCAATCATTTTTCTATTGTTTTTATATAATCGTGATTGTATTAATAGGGTACAAGGGCGGTTTAAAAGTGCACATATTCAGAATAAAAACTAATTTTAATTTTGAAATTATGTTATTTATTGATTTTTAACCATTCTACGCCACTAGGTACATTTTCTTATAAACTCCAAAAATAGAATTTGTCGAGATCTGTTAAATAACGGTAACATATATTCTCTTTTTATTATTATCAGAATTACACATAAGTTGCAAACGATAAAAGTCATAAAAGATATTTGGCAACTAATTTTACAATATCTGAACTACGTTTTTGTACATGTGAGAAAAGTATACTTTAAAAAAATTCAACGTAGTATGTTATTTTCATTTTCAATTATGAATGCTGGTTGATTCAGAAAGATTCGATGTCCAGTTATATTACACCAAGTGATATGTGAAAGCTTCACATTTTCTTAGGTTAATAAGAAGAGCTGCAATTCTATCCCTTTCTCTCTCTCTCTCACGATCCTGATTTTTTATTGAACAAATGCGGTTTTAAGTGAATAACGCTACTTACTGCTAGAAGTGACTTTTGCGTTGAAATGAACTTTGCACAATAAACTTGTCAATGTGTCCTTATGTTTTCTAAAAATATTAAACTACTTTAATATGCTCTTTTTACATTGGGCCTCTCTCTCTTTATCTCTTTTCAGCTAATTCAATATTCAAACTGAGAAGGTGTGCAGGAATCTAATTGAAATACTATCAGTACTCTAAATAAAAATCGATGTTTAAGAATTATTTAAACAATTTTAGAAGAGCATTTTTAACGCCTTGCCAATGGTTTATTTTTATATATTTCTCATGACAAAGACAAAAGATATTTGTCGAAACGTTGAGAAAATAAAAACTCTAACTGGCCGAAGTGTCTATTTTTCATAGAAAAATTAGTATTATCTAAAATTTTAAAATTATAAGAATTAGAAAAATATCGTTTATTATATCTTCAATATTGATATTAAAATGAATATATATTATCACAATATGCTACAATGGGTAACTAGGATGATCAGAGTGAAATCTCCGGGTCTATTGACAAGGAGACTTGCGCAGCGTCGAAAGTAAGATCGATGTTTATTGCTCGGGATTTAAAAACGATTTTAACAAGAGTTAAGATGAATGGATAGAAGATGATTTGTTAGAGAATAAATAGTTTCTATATTCTTCAATACTATTATCTAACAATAATCCGTTGTAATACCTATCTATACAATATTATAACACATAACTCCTTATATCACTAATCTCTTTAGATTCTTGAGCGATTGAGGAGTTCAGTTTAGATAATTGATTCAATGAATGCATGAGATAATCAGATAAGGTTAACATACACATCTCTAATATTTAGAATATTCCCAGAATATTTCAACCAATCACAAATTAATATACTTGAAGTAAATATAAATATTGAAAAATAGACACTTCAGACATTTAATGCCATGCCAAATGCTTTATTTTCATTTATTTCTCTCGACGAAGACAAAATAATTTTGTTGAAGCGTTGAGAAAATAAAACTTTATCTTGCCGAAGTGTCTATTTTTAAAGAAATATGAATGCCCCGGCTAAGCAACCTCTATCTTCAAGATAAAGTATAATATCATTCTTATTTTCAATACCTTAAATAAAATACTCCTATCCAAGTTTCTTTATACTGGTGATATGAGAATAACAATTTTTTTATATATATTGTATAAAAATTGAAAAATACTATTCGTATTACTTTTCTCTTTCAAAAACTATAATTCCTTGTATCATATGCTCAGTTGGAACTAAGAATCATTCAAAGGTAAGTTTTTTATAAATATTATAATATATTTTCTTTAAAAGTTGATCTTTTTCTCTGTTTCAGTGATTTAGACAACGAACAATATTTTTATTAAACTACGATGAACAAATTTTAAAATATAAGCGTTGTTTCACGAATAACTCGAACACTCCTCGTTAGTCTCAATTTAATGGACTGTTGACTATCACTTTGTTTAACCTATGTGGTTTATTGAATGTGTACTAAGAGATGGTAGATTGCCTCTCAAAATATAGTCATAGAAACATATTATTTGTATCAATGTTTCATCATAGTATATTATTTTATTTTAGCGTAGTCAAATATAACGTTTACTGATCTAGTTTTGCTATCTTTGTCATTCCCTATAAAATTCAACAACATTATTTCTATAACCATTTTATATTATATCTCTCTCATTATTTTAAAAAAGGAATCCAATTCTGAGACGAAAATTAAGATTGATGTTAAACAATCATATTCTACTCAAACAAGCGTTACATTGATATAATTATGATGCATTAGCGCGCCATCTGTTATTAGAATTCGAAACTATTATAGACGCGAATGATTATTTTTAATTTTAAACAATTTTTTACTGCCCTTAATGAACTGAAAAATTAATGATGAGCCTGGCCCTTCCATTCATTCTTCATTGCAGTAAGGGAAGTAGAAAATATTTTATATTTTAAAAGAATCATACGCGTCTATAATAGTTACGAATTTATACAATTAACAATATGAATTATATTCAGGACATTTATAGACCAGATTGGAATGATATTGAGATATTTCATAGGAATATTAAATATAAAAAGGAAAGATTATTTTGAGAGGTATGGGTATCAAGAGATATGAGAACAAGAACTATAAATACATTTGAAGATTATTCCGCAACAATATGTTTCATTTTAAATTTAAAAAGTAGTTGAAAGCTAGATTTAAATTGTATATACTAGTTATAAATTTGAATTATTATATGAAATCTTATTTTCATTATATTATTATTTATTTTTTTTATTATATGATTTTATTATTATAAATTTATTTTCAAGATCATAATCTTTGACGAGTTTAATATTTGTTTTTGACTTGTGCTTTAGATGTTGTACTAAATTTGAAATTTCGCATGAGAACGACCTTTCAACCTCATAATAAGTTTCAACGCTTTGCTAAATGTTCCATTTTTTTTATCCTGATGAAGGCAAAATATTTTTTTTGAAACGTCGAGGAAAAAAAAACTCTAATTGGCCGAAGTCTATTTTTCACAATATTTTATTGGGGTTATCTGTATTTTCACTATTGTTGAATCTAAGGTCAAAAGCATTATATTATTCTCAAAATGTAAAATGATTCCCATAATTAATTTTGAGCAAATTAAATAATTTCTTGCCATCTCAAATGATGATTCTAAATGTAAAGAGTTTGGAAATGAATGGAATAACTAGAAAAGGAAAATTGAAATTTATCAAACATATATCAGATATAAAATTATTATTAATTGTTTATATGGTACAATTTAATTGCTGATTTCCTTTTATGTTTGAAAGCTTTGAACCTTAATTGCCTTGTTTATCAAATCTGTAAATTTTAAAAATGTTCATAGAAGCTATATAGAACTGGTAATCAATTTACGATGTAGGCCTTTCAACATCATCGTTGTTTTGTTAATCAACTTATATACTTCATAAAAATGGCTGTTTAAACTAAAAGTTAGGTAAAGATGAAGTTAATAAACTTAGGTTAACATAATTAAGGTATTTACCCAATAATAGTGAATATTGAAAAGTCGATTTTTAAATACTTCGAAATTATACAAAATTGCTGTATGAGAGTTAAGTTTGAAACTATCTCAAGAAACACAAAGAAAACAATGTTTGAAAACTTTCTATTAATGAAATTATCTTTCTTCTTTTTCTTATGACGTGATTTCCAAGCATTTAACGGTATCTGGATATCTGTGTGCGCTATATGAGGGAATAACTGATTTATCAGCCATACACAAGGAAGTTGATATTATATTTACGTTTAAATATTTACGCAACACCATATATGAACCGTTTCTGCGGAATATCAGTATCGTTTTCAAATAGATGGGCCCTTGCGAATTGATGCATTCCAATATTTCACAGATAAGATTTTTAAGTTCCCACGGTAGGTTAAATATATATATATATCCTAGGTGGACGCTTTGTCACCGACCCGAGGCCGCTAGTTGCGGCGACGGTCAATAGATGGCGTCTGGTTTTAGACGTCTATTTTGACGGGAGAGGCGATCCTTGTGTCTATAGATCAATTTCCTTCCGGCAAAAATTTCATCTAGATATATATGATGTAATTCTACTATAGATGTGTGAAAAATTAGCAGTCGTTTGTGGCTGTCTCCACCTCAATCATCTCTCTCTTTATTTTACAAATCTTTTTTTCATACAAAAACAAAATTTACATACATGTTAACTGCTTTAAAATTTACATATTAAAAGATTTATATTGTACAATTGAATTTAGAGATTTTGGTTTTATTTGCATACATAAAATTGAATTTAAGGAAATGAGAGGGAGAGAGAAACTATGAACAAAGCTAAACTGGAAATTTACTTTCTATCATTCAAAATGTATCATATATATATATATACTATACGAATGGCCCGGGCAACGCCCGGGTTTTACCCGCCATACACAAGGAAGTTGATATTATATTTACGTTTAAATATTTACGCAACACCATATATGAACCGTTTCTGCGGAATATCAGTATCGTTTTCAAATAGATGGGCCCTTGCGAATTGATGCATTCCAATATTTCACAGATAAGATTGTTAAGTTCCCACGGTAGGTTAAATATATATATATATATCCTAGGTGGACGCTTTGTCACCGACCCGAGGCCGCATTTTAAAAATGTTTTAATTAAAATACTATTTGTTACAATTATAAATTGGCGCCTTGGATGTCTCTTTTGTGAAACGTCCCGCCCCAAACTGTGTGTGTCTTGAAAATATAAAAATAAAAATGTGAACGGAAAAATATGTCCAGGGTAGCCTAGAGTCATGGCATCTGCCCGGTAAGCGGAAGGTCGTGGGTTCGATTCCCATCCCTTGACACTTTTTTTATTTTATCCATTCTGACCAAAATCTATCCGTGAACTTCACACAGTGAACTTCACACAGACAGAATAAGGCAATTATATAAGTAGATAATCCAAATTGTGCCTTATCACACACTATTTTTTTATTTGGCCTTATTACCTTGTGTTTATAATCTATGACGTAATGCCGGCGGCGCGCGCCCGTTGGCTGCCGGCGAGCACGTGACCTCCCTGTGCGCGCGCATCCGTGACAGCGGCCGATGAGGAATTGAGGAAAGACGGTCGTGACTATATATGTTGATAATAATAATAATAATAATAATATAATAATAATTATTATTATTATTATCATTAGATAATGATCATAATGATGATGCGCGCGCATCCGTGACATGAGGAATTGAGGAATTGATTGAGGAGGAAAGACGGTCGTGACTATATATGTTGATAATAATAATAATAATAATAATATAATAATAATAATTATTATTATTACCATTAGATAATGATAATGATCATAATGATGATGTGTGCGCATCCGTGACATGAGGAATTGATTGAGGAGGAAAGACGGTCGTGACTATATATGTTGATAATAAAATAATAATAATAATAATATAATAATAATAATAATTATTATTATCATTAGATAATGATAATGATCATAATGATGATGCGCGCGCATCCGTGACATGAGGAATTGAGGAATTGATTGATTGAGGAAAGACGGTCGTGACTATATATGTTGATTCCCCACTTGCACAGGCATATCTCTCTTGTAATCTCGGGGAGAATCCTCTATTTGACCAGTGTTTCTTAATAAAGGCTTTTGTGTGTGTGTATATATATATATATATATGACAAATGAAAACATAAAAACGCGAATGTTTCTTTTCACAAATAAATCAAACCTCTAATGTCCTTACTGTACATACATAATTAAAGAACTATGTTTTGCGAATTTTTGAAGTTAAAATATTATGTTGAAGAAGGTAAAATGTTGACTTATCTGAAAATAATATTTTTACTATTTAAAGACTGATATTCATTTTTGGCCAATGTGACTATACAGCGTGTTTTTCTGACTTTCAAACTTAAGAAGTGTTTGTAACTATAGTTATTCATTCAAGTTTAATATTTTATAACCACATAATATTAGGTACGTTCATAGAATCGGATTATCCTCAATATCATTCAAGATTTATTCCTTAGTTTTGCCAAGAACATCTTCCATTCGTGTTCTACTCTGGCTGCCGGATAAGGGGACATTATAATTAACATAAGTACATAAACCTCTACTGATATATAAATCAATGGAATCAAGACTACTACAGTTAAGACTACTACAGTTCAACATGCTAAATGTTACGACATATAGTATGAAGAAAGTTCTGAGAATTATCCATAACATTGTTATAGTCGACAGGGCAGCCGTCCAAAGCTATCAGCCCCGTATATATCAATGCCACAACTTACTCGGAATTTAGTCCGTGAAGCGTGAAGACACAAGCTTAGCCACTGACTGACGCCTTTCCACTGACAAACAATCCATTCCAATTATCTTCGTAGAACTCTTCATTAGAAGTTTAATAGTGATGTGCCCCACACACTTTTATATTATTATTTTTTACTACAAATATATTACGGAAAATATTTAAAAATTCCATTGATTTTTTATTTTAAAATATTTACATTTAAAAATTTAAAATCTCTCTAAATACGTTATTGGTAGAAGGAAGATAAACTATATAAAAAGGATATACCATCTACTCTATGAATATCCAATTGATATTTGTTATTGAGCCACCATATGGACCGCAATTGATATATAAGAAAATACTTTATTAACGTCCCCAATGTATGATAGTGAAATGAGATGGGTCGAACACAAAGCCAGACTAAGCGATAACTGTTGGACGATTATTTACTGACTGGTACCAGAAGTAGGTGGAAAGAAGATCGAGTAGACGATCTGTGAAAGGTGACGATCCCAAGAATAAGAATTGTGGTGATAGCTAGAATAAGATGGCGAGTGACACTGACGAGTAGCGTTATTGCGACCTGCAGAAGTAATATCCTCTCTCTAAAGTTTAAGATCGTCAAGGTAGCGGTTATCTGTACTTTATTCTTGTGCTTTAAATGTGTCGTGTCAACAGCAGCAAGAGCCTGGGATTTCTCCCTACTCTCCCACCGTTGAAAATACTAATTCACACAGATAAGAATAGAGAATTGAATCGCATTGTTACATGTTTTATTCCATGAAGACTAAATGTTTAGTACTTCTATACGTACGCCACATGTTTACAGGTTGGGTTAAATTAGTTCAGAAATCAGATGGCAATGTAGGCCAAAATATTTCCATTATCTATTTATAATATAGCCAGTGTTTCCTTTCTTCTCCTTTCTCGAACATAAACAAATAAGTAGTTCCGGAGAGAGAGTGTGTGATAGAGGAATGATTGATATTTATTGAAGTACTAACTCAGGTCTCTATATACAATAATAGGAATGTTTTAAAGAATTATAATGTCTTCTTTTTCAAAGACAAGTAAAATAATAAATTTTACACAAACAATAACAGAAATGATGCATTAGCGCGCCATCTGTTATCAAAATTCGAAACTATTATAGACGCGTATGATTCTTTTGAAAATTAAACAATTTCTACTGCCCTCGCTGAAATGGAAAGTAATTGCAGTAAGGGCAGTAGAAATTGTTTAATTTTTAGAAGAATCATACGCGTCTATAATAGCTTCGAATTTTAATAACATAAATACTCCAAAGAAATAGTAAGTTTTATTTTTGACCAGACTACTAATAGGAATAAAAAATATATCAATGTGTATTTACCATGGAAATGCATGATATCTTTGCATCGAAGTACAAACTGAGGTCTATACGAATAGGAATTCTTTAAAGTAATAGAATGACTAGAAATTACGAACAGAAGTATGCAATGATAAAATACTAAGAGGATGTAGAATATCGTGTTTTGGGATAGTACAAACTATTGAATAATAGTTTATGTTTCAGTGAAATAAAAGGGCATTACACAAAGTAGGTCTACAGATATAAAATATCACAGGGAAACGTAATGCCTAACCCACTAAAAGAAATGTCGATTGCCATTATGTAACCTTGGTCCTTTCCCCGGCTCAAACTAAAAATCGTCCAACACTTTGCTTTATTCTCCCTCGAGGTCCGAAAAAAATATTTTCAAATCAATCCAATCCTTCTTCATTTTAAATGTCCAATTTGCGCCGCTTGATTTCCTCTAAAAGGCCTATGTTCGATTGTTCTCTAACATCTCATTTTATAGCTTTATATCATATATCAACATCTCTCTAATAAATAAAATATACTCCTTAATACATTCTTTTTATTTAGGTATTATTTAACGAAATATGTAAAAAGGAAAAAAAAAATTATATATATGAAATATATAAAGATATACAGTTATTAATAATATAATTACATATATTTTCTTTCTCTCATTTACATTTTATAAAATTACTCTGCATATACTTGTATATGGAAACATGAGGTAATAAGACCAAATCCAAATAAATAGTGTGTGGAGTTTTGGTAACAGCGTTGTTACAATCATCAGCCAGAAATACTGAATCAACATGTCTGATGATGGTAACAACGCTGTTAACGAAACGCCACACACTATTTATTTATTTGGATTCGGTCTTATTACCTTCTGTTTTTAATTTATGATCGATATATCGTACCTAATCGTAATCTCTGTGAATTATTTTGCATATATCTAGGCACACATACATTTAATCATTCTTATATTTGTCTTGCATTATATATTTTCTAAAATCCTATCCTACAGCCTCAAAGTGGTGGGAGGGTGTAAACGGATAACACAGGACGTCGGGAGTTTAACTCCTGGTAGGGCTACTCTAGGCGTGAAGACTGTGCTACACACCGGGCTAATGTAGTGAGGTATCAGTTGGTAGCGTCTTTTCTCCATAGGATCGGCTACAAAGGGCGTCTGCACTCCATGTCAGGAGCGGCCAACCAAAAGAAGCAAAGTCACACTGAGTGGTACTTCCAGGTCTTCAGACCAACAGCATATGCACCCGTCTTTCCTTCTCCATGATGTCTTCAATAGAAAAGCTGAGACAATGGAAACTAATGGAGATAGTTTAAACGACTTGAGGAATAAGCAACAACAACAAAATATTTTATATGTAAAAGTATTATAGAAGTATATTTAAAAATAGCTCTCTATATACGAAAATTATATATTTGAAAAAAAAAAAAACAGAAATTCGTTATTCTAAAAGCTAGAAGAGATTTGGAGTTGAGTTAGCTTTGTTATATAAATGTGTTATTCTAATTGATTTATAGTTATATATAGAGTTTCATATTATAAATATTTTATAGTTTATTCCTTTCGGGGAGCAAACACACTCAAATTCCAAAGTAAATTGGTTTCGACATTTTAATTGAACTTTTCCATTCTTGAGAAGATAGAATAAAAGGAGTTCTTTACCTATAACTAAGTTCTCTGTAAGGACATTTATAAATGGAGTGATGTTATTTATTCAGATCCAGTAACTCTCTCTATCTTTAATTTAGTTATGCATATTTACGAAAATAATGTTATGTTTCTTTAACCTTATATAACTATATCGATGTAATAAAGTAGTTTCATTCTTGTTATGTGAAGATATTGTATATAAGATGATAAAAAGGTATATATTGGATTTAATAAAAGATTTATTTTGCCAATATTTCGGCTGGCTGAACGCCAACCTTTATCGAGACATTACATTTTTGTATACACAAACTCATATTGTATATGTGATATCTTGGGACCTCTGGGACCAGTGTTACCTGATGCTAGACGAACCTCGATGTCAACTCTACCGTGCAGTCGTGGTGGAAGGCGACACAGCTGGGCCAAAGGTGAAATAAACAAACAGAGATTCCACTAAGAAGCGTCTGACGTCAAGAAGGAATGGGATGAGCGGAGAGAGAGATCTTTAGAGCAAGTGTTACCTTGGTGGGATCCAAGCGCATACTGCCTAACCTAGGTTCTCGATTTAACACCACGACCTTTCTTCTTTCTAATTAGTAGGAAGATGTCACGTGGCCGTTGGCTATTGGTTGACCTACTTAGGTATTGTTTCCTAATTGGTAGGAATATGTCTTTGTCGGAAGATATTACCGGCCTTGCCCAGGAAATACTGGTCGTTAAACTCGACTTTTATGATTTCCGCGATCATAAAATTAGCTGTAATTTTATTAATAGTTGTTCTAACTTTAAGCCTCTTTGTTAGGCCTTACTTCTACTCTCACCTAAGCCTGATTAGTTTTAACCTTAATTTTCTCCTGTTAGTCTCCATTCCTTCTATCTGTACAGTTGCTATACTTTATTAGATTCTTACGCGGTACAGATTGATGTTAGTTGAGGCTTTCTATTTGCAGTACATAAGAAGTTATATACAGTCATGGGGTGGAACATGTGGTAGTAGATATCTAGACTATTTACAACAATTCCATGGTCTTAAATCATCACAGATGGCCCCGGATGTGAGAGGGTTCATATGGAGGGATTTAAGAGAGCGGAATAGGAAGACTGTTATTAAGGAAGTAATTTTTTAAAAATTAATTAAAGTGAGTTGGTATATAACATGGGGTTGATGTCTGTATATCCATAAGAGGTAATAAAGCATAAACAACTAATACCAAACATACAAGTAAAACAAAAATAGGAATAAAAGAATTAATAGAGAGCATATAATGATGATAGGAAAAAATATAAATGATTGGATGGGTAAATCATGATCTCTTCGTGATGGGCGTTAGAAAGGGTTGAGGGGTTAGTTATTGGGTTGAGGCAATGTCACTTTGACTCAAGTCCCAAACCATTTAATGTGCACGGCGCGGAAAACCTAGGCCATGTTTCACATGTAAATTTAAGGACCGAATAAAGTTACAGTACCACAATCGAAAAGTAAGATAAGGGTGATTGTTATGGGTTTTAGTAATTAGTCGTTAAGACGTACGCATGCAGGATAAATGAGGGCGAAGATCAGTGACCAGAAATCAAAGTTTTAATTGGAGTCGTCAGGGGCTTAGCGAGAAAAAGAGTAAAATAAAAATAAAAAAAGATGTGCCAGCGTGTGGCATGAGAGTGCCCTGGAATATATAAAAAAATACAATTTGCACGTATCCAAGCCAGAAGTTGGGATAGGTAAATCTGGGGGACGGTGTGTCAATATTGTTAATTACGAAATCAAAGTAGGTCAAGTCTAGCCTGCGAAGGAGTTAAAAGTTCCTGCGGAAAAGGGTTAGTATTTATCAAGAAGTAACCTTTAAAGTGGTTGTTTAAGAGGTTATTGAAGATTGCCCTGTTTTAGATCATGATTTTTAGTTTGATTATAAAAGAATATATCATTGAGATATGAAATTGCGAAATTAAGGCTTTGCATATAGCGTTAAAGGATTTGAAAAATCGAAAATAGAATTGCGATGTTAAATGCAAAGTAATCTTTAAAAAAGTAAAAATAGTGATGATATGATACAAAGATTAACACACTACAGCAGTATATAAGGGGTAATAGAAAGTGAAAATATTAAATGAAAAAAAAAAAAAAGCAATAATGTACTCGATAGCATTGAACATTGTAGCGGAAGATGAAACAATGTAAATAACATCGAATTTATAAAGTGAGAGAAAATATAAAATGACAAATGCAAATTAGTCATATAAGCATGAAATATAACTTGAGATTATTAGATATGAAAGATTAAATATAAAGTTGATTATAAAATAGAGTCATAAAGCAAAAGTAAATAAGCTTTGGTAAAGAAAAATAAAATAAAATGACACTAATCTAAACTGATTGGTTGACGTAAAAAAAAACTTATAAGAGCTAGATAATGATTATATAAAAGATATTAAAATGAAAATTAAAAAAAAATGTTCATCGAGAAAGAAGAGCAAGTAAGATTATACATAGAAATTATATATCGGGAAAGAATGGAAAGTTGTAGGCCAAATGTATGTTCCTGTTTTTTTTTTTTTTTTTTTTTTTTAGGATGGGTGGAGAGAGCTTTAAATTGTCCTCGATCGCGATATCTTTGGTCTTGTTGGCATGAGTTGATCTAACTTATCGAATTTGTTTTATGTTTGACGCGACTCGTGGATCACATTGTTTCCAGCTGTGAAACTAACTGAGTCCTAATGTTGTCGATTTTTTGTTCCCTGCGCCACGTTTAGGTGAAAACGTGATTCTTCCTAAAGCGGCATTTATTCTGTTAGTGGACTGATTTGTTAGTAAATGTAAACTAACGTGTTAAGCAAGTTATTAGTAGCTAAACGGGATATTGGAGTAGAATAATGGGTTAGGGATTAGAACGATATATAGTAAAAGGTACGCACTAATATTTAATTTAATAGGTAGCGAAAATCCATTAGAGTGACATCGGGCAATAACGATGGGTCGTAACAAGATGTCGGCTGTTTGTTTGTCCATCTCCAGCGGAAGAGGGGGGAGCGAAGCTATTTTTAATGCGATTCCGGATTTAGGTCAGGGGCCCTTTGCGAGGCTGCTTGCTTCTTCCAACTTATTGGATTTGTTAATTCGAACTACGTTCGAAGATATTATTTCTATAATTGTAAACGCAAAAGCGTTTTGATTTGTCACGTTTGGTGACAAGCGTTATGGGACTGACATAGGGAGATACAGAGGTTGTAATTATCCTGTGTTCAAGCATTTGTTCGATTTGTGTTTGTATTTCGAAAATCCGGATATTGTATCTATTGATATTAAATCGAATGGTTGTTGCGGACTTAGAAAAAATGTTATTCAGTGATATCAGGTTAGAAGTGAATGAAATTGCGACTATCTACGTGGACACGCTTTGAGGTTAAATGTGTCACAGGCGTTATGAAGGCGTCTTTGGCCTGAAAAGTGAAAGAGTTTTGTGGTGTAGCTCTGTGACACGAAGCGAAAAAATTGTAAATGAAAAGGTGTCACGTGAAGTCTTTGTTTTGTACAAAATCTAACCTGTTTTACTAAGAATAACAAATTTACTCAAGTCAGGGGTGCTGGTTGTACGAACATATCGAGAATATTTATATTGTTAGTGGATATGGCACGTTTAATATGATTTTTTTTGTTTGTTTAGTGTGGCGACGTTATGGAGCTTGTGTGGCTCGAAATTGGATTTGGGTGTTAAGTCGCGCACTAAAAATTTGTTGCCAATTAGAAAAAGTGATGTGAGAGGGAGTTGTTTATTTTGTTGAGAGTGATTTGTCGATATTTAAATATGCATGTAAAAGGAAGGAGTGTAGTTATGTGGGAATTTAACGATTGGAATAGTTTTGGAAGGCTGTTACTTAGGTTATTTCTGTCTAAAGCTATGAAAGAAAAGGACATAGGGGCGTTGAAAATGGGATTAGGAACATTACAATGAGACCAAATAAGAGTGTTGTAGTTCACCACGTGTGAGCAACCCGTTATAGGAGGGGAAAATTTAGTAAATGGGACAGTTTTATTAACCTGTCCATGGGACACGTGTTGCTTGCACGAGGTGAATTTGTATAAGGTAGTTGGTAGAGGTACATTATCTTGATACAGGAGTAGCTGAGAACAGTTTATAATTAGTAGAAATCGTTTTATGGATTTAAGGAATAAAATGCCAAAAGGCAAGGGTGTATCGATGATATGGCACTTCAAGTTTCGCGTTATATTACCTATTTTTACGTTTAAAAAGATATAACCTATGGTGAAAATATTGTTAGCTATGGCGTTAATAGTTAAGTTAAATGGATGGACAGGCATTTTTCTTTTACAAACTGATTTCTATTATTTTAAAAGTATTCTGCCTAATTATAGCGATAGATGCTCCTGTATCAAGTAGTAGAGGCAGGTTTACATTATTGGACAGTTCAGCTCGAACGAGCAATTGTTCAACAAAAAAGTATAGAAGGAGGAACCTACTGTTGTGCTGTCTTGTATGTCGGAACAGTTCTGGTCTTATGCCATGGTTGGAGGTTCCTTGGGACAGTTAAGAGTTCACTGCTTGCGCTGGGCTCGTGGTTTAGAGGTGGTCGGGGGGAGCAGGTAACATACGCTCGCGTGTTGGTAACTCGGAGGGGCGCTTGCAGGAGGTTTTCTGGCTTTCTCAGTCTTTCGGTGTAGTGTAGTTGGGCCAGATCAGCTTGGGCGTCGTAGTTGTCGAAGAAGCTCTGCGCCTCGTACGAACCATCGTAGCGCGGTAGCTCTACATCTCGCGATAGCCCTGTCGCCGAGGAGAGCTGATATATCGTCCTGGCTAAACTCCCCAGGACATCTGACACCGGCGGCGGGGGCGTGACGTCCTCGTGGTTGGGGGGAACTTCCTGCGTCCTACCGAGGGTGGTTTCTTTCTTTGGAAAAGTGGTGTTTTCGCCACTTTCGGAGTCGGGATCGGACTCCATTGGTTCCTTTGGATCCTCCTCTCTTACCTGTTCCATCTTTCTGTACAGACAGTGGTCTATTTGCTTACTTGTACCTTGGCGTCCACTATCCTGTCGACCCTTCGGACGGGGGAGTCTGTGATATCTTGGGGACCTCTGGGACCAGTGTTACCTGATGCTAGACGAACCTCGATGTCAACTCTACCGTGCAGTCGTGGTGGAAGGCGACACAGCTGGGCCAAAGGTGAAATAAACAAACAGAGATTCCACTAAGAAGCGTCTGACGTCAAGAAGGAATGGGATGAGCGGAGAGAGAGATCTTTAGAGCAAGTGTTACCTTGGTGGGATCCAAGCGCATACTGCCTAACCTAGGTTCTCGATTTAACACCACGACCTTTCTTCTTTCTAATTGGTAGGAAGATGTCACGTGGCCGTTGGCTATTGGTTGACCTACTTAGGTATTGTTTCCTAATTGGTAGGAATATGTCTTTGTCGGAAGATATTACCGGCCTTGCCCAGGAAATACTGGTCGTTAAACTCGACTTTTATGATTTCCGCGATCATAAAATTAGCTGTAATTTTATTAATAGTTGTTCTAACTTTAAGCCTCTTTGTTAGGCCTTACTTCTACTCTCACCTAAGCCTGATTAGTTTTAACCTTAATTTTCTCCTGTTAGTCTCCATTCCTTCTATCTGTACAGTTGCTATACTTTATTAGATTCTTACGCGGTACAGATTGATGTTAGTTGAGGCTTTCTATTTGCAGTACATAAGAAGTTATATACAGTCATGGGGTGGAACATGTGGTAGTAGATATCTAGACTATTTACAACAATTCCATGGTCTTAAATCATCACATATATATATGTATTTATCATATATATATAATTATATTGTTCTGAATATAGAGCAATCCATATTTGTATATTTAGATAATAAATATGCCTATTTTGGATTGAATAAAAGATTTATTAGCCAATATTTCGGTTGGCTGAACGCCAACCTTTATCAAGGCATTACATTTTTGCATAAAAAAACTGTTTTTTTTTTGTTTTGTATTAAAAATAAAGAGTTTATTCATACAAAATTGTAATGCCTTGACAAAGGTTGGCGTTCAGCCAACCGCTTGTCAAAAATATATTTTATTCAATCTAATATATGCCTTTTTATTATCTACATATCATTATTTATATTTATATATAATTATTTTTATTGAATTTTATTATTCATTTTATATAACCATATATAATTTTATATAGACGCTATAATAAAACATTTTCCATCTCAATATCTTTCAGCTATCTCTATAGTTGTTCTAAATACCTTTTAAATGAATATTTCATTGTAATGTTCTTTCAATAAGCCACATATTTATGCGCCGTCATGTGAGGTTGGATTTACGTCAGTTGTTGATTGGTTCTTATCGTGAATTTAAATAAAGCCATATGTCATTAAATTAATGGATTTTTTTAACAAAGAACCATATAGTTGCCGTTGATGATATTCATGTTTAGAAGAAAGAGGTTGCCTGAACGGTATTCATATTTCTTTAAAAAGAGACACTTCGGTCAAAAAGGTTTTTATTTTCAAGACGTTTCCCAATTATTTTTGTCCTCGTCAGTAAAAATAAAAATAAAACATTTGGCAAGAAATTTCAAATGATTCTAAGGCACTTCTCCCTTTAAGTATTCATCAGAAGGATGCATTATGTTTTATGGTAAAGGTTTTTGGATCGTTCTAATGCATCATTAAAGGGAAAGGTTCCTATTATTTAGGTAAACACACACACACATATATATATAAATATAAATAAATAAACATATAAATATATGCTATATATTATTTTTGTCAAAGTAACTAAATCCTCTATTTTGATGAGAGATTGTTTGCCGATTGAATACATGCGTATTTGTTACTTGTTGTGCAGGTATATAGAGTAAAGCCGTCTAGCGGCCGAATTTGTAAGATTGTTCTAGAACATATATGTATATACTTTAAAAAATTATTAAAGTTTTATTCTCTACAAAATTAAAATAATTACAGCCTTTTTTAACCTAAAGCCAGCTTGAAATTATGATATACAAAATATATTTAAGAGAAAACGCTGACGTAACGTCACTTAAATTTCGATCTTTATCGTGGAGGCCCCCGTAGGTTATTCAGTGACAATATTCCAAGTGAACCGTCTGGTAGGTAACTCTGGTAGAACATATTAGGGGTTTCTCTTTGATGAGCCAGGCTCTCTCTGTATCATCAGTATAGGAACTATAGAAAATATCATTCAAATATAGATGGAGGCAATTTTATAGAATTATTATTATCATGTATATATATGATTCAATAAGCATTTTTAGACAGCTTATTATACGCTACATAATTCCAATAGGATCAGCGAAACATCTAAATTTAACCATTTTAACTATACTCCTACGAATTAAAACCTTCCTACCATCACTATCGTGGACTTTCTTTGTAAATAAAACACAATTTGTTGTTACCTAAGACAACCAAGTAATATACACTCATAGATAAAACTAAAGGAAGTGCAATTTTCCATTATGTCGCGGATCGTCTGTTTATTTTTGAAGGAGACAGAGGCAATTTTGTTTACACACGGTAATATCGTGTGTCTTCAAAAATATCACTGTGTATCAAATATATTTAAGAGTTATTGTCTGAATACCGTTATATATGGTAAAAGGTACAAACTCTTTAAGTTTTGTTCATGAGTGTATATGTACAGCTAATTCATGTAAATTCCTTGTATCTACTTATTTTTGGGTGGTTTCTTTTGAGAAGTAGGATTGTATAACTTGGATTTCTTGGTTAAAAATATTCTTCTATTACTTGCTTACTCTTATATATTTCTTTATTTAAAACAGAAGGGAATCCTATATATCGATAAAAAAATAGCACAATTCTTTGCCAATAATCAAAATAGAAACTGCGGGTATTTAGAACCCGGGTATTCCATCAAGCCGGTGCTCGGAGATCCCGGGTAATTCTACTCCATTACACGGCGAGAGAAGAATAATGGGATTTAAAGGGCTAATCGACTTCGCCGGGTTAATTTGGGGTCTACCACCGCACGTGTCTACGATCCTCGTCATCGATATATCGCCTACGTTACAATATACAGCTTCAATATCTACGTTTTATAAATAAATTTTAGATTAAATAGAAAAGGTGTGCTTATTTACATATATATTGATAGGTCCTTCTTATAGTCTGTCGATGAAAATGACTTATTACTGCAATTAACAAAAGTGCTGTAATAAATATATGTGAATACAGAATTTAAAGATATTGGCATTGAAACTGTACGGCAATGGAAGAAGAAAGAGAAATTCTTCGTCAAGAGACCGGCTATAATAGCAATTCGCCTTATGTTTTAATGGCAAAAGTCGTAAAATCCAGACCCTTTGCATTCGCTTTTTATAAATACTGGAAATCAGCTCAATCAAAATATTTAGCACAGACACCGGATCCAACTCGATAATTGGTCGAGGTCAATACCCAATATTTGTATATAACTACGATGCTAATCTGTTATTTATTTATTTTGTCCTACAGGGAGAATCCTGTATGGCACGTGTGCCCAATAAAGGCTTTTGTTGTTGTTGTTGATTTCTTATGTATTTATAATATAACATATCATTTTATAAAATGAATAGGGAGACTGTGTATAAGTTTATTATACAGTAGAACTTGGATAATTCGAACTTCTTTAATTCGAAAACCTCTTTAATTCGAATATTTATCTTGGTCCCTAGAAGCCTTAAGCCTTTATTCAAAACATCTTTAATTCGAATTTTTGGATAATTCGAATTTTTTTATGGTCCCTTGGGGTTCGATTTATCCAAGTTCGACTGTATTTTAATACAGAGTATGATCTGTGATATATTATTACTCTACTCTGTATTATTGATCATCATCTTGTAAACAACAATATACGTATAATCGAATTGTAAAAAGAATAAAATAATTATAGTAGCTTAAAAATAGTGTATCTTTCATTTATCTATATATATATATATAAAGTGCAATTTCTTACAAAATAATTTTCACCATTAATATTTAACAATTAATAGAAACGTATCAAATGGCGACGAAGAATTAACGTAAGTATGGCCACCACTAATTTAAATTATCCAAGGTTTCGTGAAGGTGAAGATCTAAATTGTTATTTGGAACAATTAGAAGAATGTTTTAAATTGAACAAAACATTAGAAGCAGACAAAGTATCTGTGTTATTAACGTCTATTGATGTTAATGTTTATAAGACTTTGCGCGATTTGTTGGTACCCAGAAGGCCAAGTGACCTTAAATATAAAGATTTAGTAGAGGTTTTAACCAACCATTTATATCCAATAAAAAATAAGCACTATGAAAGATATTTATTTCACAAGATTGTACAAAAAGAAAATGAGCCTGTGGGAAAATTTGTTTTGAGGCTTAAATCTCAGGCAGACAAGTGCAAATTTACTGACATAAATGAAAATTTGTGTGATCAATTTGTAAGTGGTTGCTTCGATGAAGCTACGCTTAAAAGGCTGCTAAGTGAACCTTTTTTAACGTTTAATAGTGCAATAAATATTGCAAATTCTGTAGAGGCAGCGAAGTCACAAGTAAATTTGATGAAAAATCCTGGTCATGATATTGATAAGTTGAAAGCCAGATCTAAAAATTTTAAATTCCCATGTAAATACAATAATCCTTGCAAAATTTGTGGAAAGTCTAACCACGATACGAAGTTATGCAAATTTAAAAATGCTCAATGTTATATTTGCAATAAGAAAGGGCACATTGCTCCAGTATGTTGGAATAAAAAATCGGCCCAAAATTCTGGAATGAATAAACCCAATCAGAATAAATTGAATACTATTCAGTGCAACACATTAGAAAACGCACCAAAAATAATGGTAAACGTTAAAATTGAAGATGCAGACACTATAATGGAGGTTGACACTGGTGCAGACGTGTCTGTAGTTTCAAAGAAATTTTTTCTTACAAATCTCAAAAATGTCACTCTAGAGAAATACAGTGGACATTTGAAAAGTTTTTCAGGAAATTTGATTCCAGTTTTTGGAAAATGCTTGGTAAATGTTAGTTACAAAAACTATCAGAAAAAACTACCCCTAATTGTGACAGGCCAGTTTAATAACCAAACGCCGTTACTGGGCAGAAATTGGATAAGAATTTTAAAAGCTGATTGGCCCAATTGCGTTTTTGATATCTGTAATAATATAAATGTAATTTCAAATTTAGAACTGTTTTTAGAAGTATATAAGAGAGTATTTGAAAATAAAGATTTACCAATTCAGGGCATTAAAGGTTCAATATCATTGAGGCCAAATGCTAAGCCCAAATTTTTTAAATTTAGACCAGTACCCTTTTCCATTAAAGAGAAGATAGACAAAGAACTAGACAGACTTGAAAAAAGTCAAATAATTGAAAAAGTTAATGCTAGTGATTGGTCTACGCCTTTTGTAACGGTAATAAAGTCAAATGGAGAACTACGTTTGTGTGGTGATTTTAAAAATACTTTGAATAATTGCATTGAAGATGAGAAATATCCATTACCTACTATAGAAACTATGTTGGGAAATCTAGGAGGAAACAAGATTTTTACCAAATTGGATCTCTCCTCCGCATATCATCAAATTGAAATGGATGAAGCATCAAAAAATCTGCTAGTGGTATCTACCCATAGAGGACTTTACCGATATAATAGATTGCCTTTTGGCATCAGTCCAGCTTCAGCCATTTTCCAGAGGTGTATGGACAGCCTTTTTCATGATGTTCCCAACACGGTGATATACTTAGATGATATTTTCATTGGTTCTAAAGATGAACAAGAACATTACAGAATTCTAAAAATGATCTTCGATAAATTGAAAGAGCTAAATTTCACCCTTAATAAAGAAAAATGCTTATTTTAAAAAAAAGACATTTGTTTTCTAGGTCATATTATAAATGAAGATGGTGTTAGACCAGATTCAAAGAAATTGGAAGCATTAGAAAGGTGTAAAAAGCCTTTCGACAAAACATCATTAAAGAGTTTTCTAGGGATGTTGAGCTTCTATTCAAAATACATACCTAATATGTCAACCTTGGCTGGTCCTCTTTATCAACTCCTAAAGAAGGACAATCGTTGGAAATGGTCTAGCCAATGCGAAAAGGCATTTCTGAATTTGAAGTTAACTCTATTAAATTCCCAGGCGCTTATTCACTATTCAATGAAGCTTCCATTAACTTTAACCTGCGATGCATCTGCCTATGGCATAAGTGGGGTCTTGTGTCATATTGTGGAAGGGGAAGAGAAGCCAATCACCTTTGTTTCCAGAACATTGTCAAGTGCAGAAGTCAAATACTCTCAGACTGAGAAAGAAGCACTTGCTATTGTGTTTGCAACTTCCAAACTGAGACAATACTTGTTTGGGAGAAAATTTGTGTTAAAGAGTGATCATAAAGCTTTAACGACTGTTTTTGGAAACAAAAGACTTCTTCCACCTTTAATTGCAAATCGCTTGCATAGGTGGGCTTTAGAGTTGTCTAATTTCGATTTCGATATTAGATATACAAATAAAGATACCATGCTCTGTGCGGATGCATTTTCAAGACTTCCACTTGAGGAAATAAATTCAAGGGAAGACAACATTGATTTGGTGACACATGATATATCATTTTTAAATGTAACTCCATTGGACCACCTCATTATTGAAGAAGAAACCAATAAAGATCCGGTTTTAAATAAGCTCAAGGAATATCTATTAGAAGACCCTCAGTTAGCAAAAAAGGATGAAACAATGAAACCATTCCTTTCAAAATTGGAAAATTTTTCTGTACTGCAGGGATGCATTTTTGTTGATTCTAGGGCAGTGATTCCAAGAACCTGTCAAGATCAAATGTTGAAGTTACTTCATCAAAGTCATATAGGAATCAATCGCATGAAATCTCTAGCCAGATCTTCGGTTTGGTGGCCAAAAATGGATAGTCAAATTGAAGAGTTTGTGAAGGAATGTTCTCCCTGTATGCATCATCAGACAGCTCCTCCTGCTGAGAACACACCTTGGCCCAGGACTAACCAACCGTGGCAGCGAGTTCATGTTGACCATTTCTATTTCAGAGGTGATTGTTATTTATTAGTAGTAGATGCAAATTCAAATTGGATTGAAGTATTCCCAGTTAGAGGTACTACTTCGCAAGAAAATATTAAGCTTCTACGGGAGTGTTTCGCCAGGTATGGATTACCGCAATGCTTAGTGTCTGACAATGGCCCCCCCCTTCAATTCGATTGAATTTAAGGAGTTCTTACGGAAAAATAATGTATACCACTTAACCTCGCCAGCATATAATCCCTCGTCTAACGGAATTGCTGAAGTTTCGGTAAGAATAATAAAAAAATCTCTGGAAAAGTCGTTAGAAGAATCTCCAAACTCAAATATGGACTGTATTTTACAAAATGTTCTGTTTAATTATAGAAATACGCCTACCTCTTTAGATAAGCCTCCTGTAGAACGTCTCCTAAGTTATGTGCCTAGAACATTTGTAAATTGCTTGAACTCTGAATTTATCCAGAAGACTTTTGGGAGAAATGAGTGTGGAAGGCGACATTTTCAAGTTGGAGATAAAGTGCTGTTTACAAGAGTAATACAAAATAGGCGCAAATGGTTCAAGGCCCAGGTGATACGACGACTAGGTTACAATGTTTATCTAGTAAAGAACCTAAAAGGCACATTTAAAGTGCATGTCAATCAGATGAGGACAGGTTCAGATACCAAATATGCTGAAGATTCTGATTGGACCTTGAACAACGCTGGAGCAGGACCTCACCGACTGGAACAAGACCCTCAAATTTCCACGTCACCTCCACCTAGGAGATCTACCCGACCTCGATGCCCTCCTTGCCGGTTTTCTCCAACTATGAACAATATAAGGAAGGAGGAATGATCTGTGATATATTATTACTCTACTCTGTATTATTGATCATCATCTTGTAAACAACAATATACGTATAATCGAATTGTAAAAAGAATAAAATAATTATAGTAGCTTAAAAATAGTGTATCTTTCATTTATCTATATATATATATATAAAGTGCAATTTCTTACAAAATAATTTTCACCATCAATATTTAACAATTAATAGAAACGTATCAGAGTAAAATATAAAACAATATATATATATATATATATAATAATAAATAGTTATTTAATTTTATTTGCTCCTTAAGTTTTAAAATTAGAATCACTGTTATAATTTTGTTATATAGTTTCTACACTATATATATATATATATATATTATATATAATCTAAAATGAAAATATTTTATTTAAAAATATATATATTTTTTATTTTCATTCATTGACTGTTCTACATTTTTTGCCCATAGATTTAGAAGATACCACTTTGAATATTGTTGTAAATATGTATAGTTAACCTACCTATTTTTTAAATCACGAATATAGAGAATTCATTTTATAAATTCTATATTACTGTGATAAATAATTTTTATGTGTAAATTTACTTCAAGTAATTCAAAATAAAAACTACTTGATGGGTAAATAACTATCTTTTCCTTTTTCACGACTGCACCTCATTTCTCTATCCTTTTCAACAACAAAACAAAATAAATCATAATATATATATAAACTAGATGAAATAATCGGAATAATAATAAAGATTCTATATGGCGTTCTATGAAAATCTCACCCCATTAACAACACGGTGTATTACAAAGGTGTCGATGCCACAAGCTGTAAATGTTGTTTCACCGCACGCAACAAAATGCTAACTAGCAGATGTCGTGTAGCCGCCACGATGAATGGCCCAGCCTTATCTCGCATTGATCTGGACCGATGGCTTCTCTACTCCCAATCTTGAATTATGATTCTAAGTGTGGAATATATGCTCAGACGATCAATGTTTGGTAAATTCTCAATATTGATTCTAGTGTGCATGTGCTCACCATTTTTGGTGACCTTTCAGTTTTTTAAAGATTTTTTCAAAATTATTCTCCCAATATGTTGAGTAGTAGCGTAGTAGCGAGAGAAAATATAAAAAACATGTATTCGTTGAATCATCGTTGAAAGTAAAATAATTTATTCTCCAAATTAAGTTGGTAAAGATATGTTTCAAAATGTGACATATATATATATTTGAAAATAGAGCAATCCATATATTATATTATTTAAAAATGCTTATTTTGGATCATAAAGTTTTATTTCCGATATTTCGTGTGGCAACTCGCCAAACTTCTTCGGCGAACAAGATTGTTTTGAATAGCTCGCGTTTCAATTCACGAGTATGTAGCAGTTGTACAAAACTATCTTGTTCCCCGAAGAAGTTTGGCGAGTTGCCACACGAAATATCGGAAATAAAACTTTATTATCCAAAATAAGCATTTTTAAATATATATATATATATTGCGAATTATATATACTAACAATTAGAAATATATTCAAAGATAATTCGTTCGGACGTCGACACTGTATATGAGGTTGGAACTGCCTGTCGTGATTTCTTCGTCTTAAAACCCGTGTCCTGGTACCTTGGACAAATCCGGTTGCTTGTAGTTATATGGAAAACCATTATAGATAATGATGTATGTTTTTGAATATTTATATTCATTATCTTTTCAAAATAGTGTTTCAGTGAAATCGCATTTGTGTGATTTAAATTTTCTGGACATAAATTAAATAATAAAATGGATTCTATAGATGAGATTTTTAATTTTATTAAAGCAGAATCAAACTTTCAGGCATCTCTGCATTAAAACTATGTTCTTATCTATCATGCCAGTTTCCAGAGTAGTTGGTGATAAACAAATTTTGACACAAAACTCAAACAGCACTTTGTCTCAGAGTGCCAAAACTGGCTTTGTAACATTCATTTACGACCAACTTTTCAACATGCAGTGAGATAATAAACAATAGGGAGAGGTGTCCCCTCTTTATTACAAGTTATTAACAACATTATTCTAAACATTATGTAAATAAATTATACTATATGTGATATAGTATACCTAATACATATTGTGACAATTTTAAAACGCTATATAATATATATATGAAAAAAAAATAATAAAAAATATATAAAAAGGTCTAGTGTTAATATTAAAAATAAAAAGTAATATCCTGACCGTGCTCACGTGAGCATCTCTAGGTGGCAGAGCGCCATCTAGTGGAACAAAAATTAACTAAATGTTTATTTAACCTTTTATATATAATGTAAAATAAACCTTGTTTTTTAAACATCGTTTTTATAAGCGATAAAACATAAGTAAAATATATATTAATATAATTAGAAAGTTAACGTAAAATTATTATCCAAAAATATAAAAAAATCACTCTTTTTCTAAGAAGGTATATTAAATAAATATATTTGCTACAGCTTCCCTCAATATTATTGTTTCTAATTAAAATAGGAATGTTAGGTTTTAATTATATTTAATTATGTTTTCCTTATTAATAAAATACTACTATAATGAGAAGAAAGTTGGTTGCGTTTTTTGGTGTAATTAAATATATTTTTATCATTTAATTAAAAAGAATGAGAGGTTTTATTATAATTCATCATTTTACCATTTTCCTCTCGTATATTTTACAGAAATTCATCAGTTTATTTATTTTTTAATAAATAAAGATAATTATTATTAACTTAAATTATAAATAACACAATTGTGGCATACTATATAGTTCGACCATGAAAAAAAATGCTATTTTTTTTACCCTTTCAATATTTTTTTTTTCATTTCTATAATTTTAAGAGAATAATTCAAATAAACTTTAATGGCCTAATTGGGTTGGAAGTAAAAACTGTCAGAATGCAATTCAATTATAGGTAGATTTTCTCTGAACTTTTAAATGTGATAAATATAATTATTTTAATCTACTTTAAATAATTTTTCTAAGGTGACAAGAATTCTTTGGAACGGTTTTAAAATAAGGTCGCGAAAAAATGATAGTTGATTATTTACCAGGAGTAGTTTACAATTTAGTAAAGTACAGTAGTAGTATAGTAAAGTGTAGTTTAGCTCTATGAATATATATCTTTAATGTATAAATACAAGTGTAATATTATAATACAATATAATGCGGATTATGATTGTAAAACGACATCTGAAAATCATACCGCATATGTTTCTTTTAAACGAAAAATCGAAATTTATTTTTAAGGAGAAATAACGATTATTTCTAACCTTAGAGATGAGGTATGAAAGAATGAATTGTGAATAGTAATGATAAACTATTTTTATTTTTTTCCGTTTATCATTACTATTCACGATTCATTCTTTCATACCTCATCTCTAAGGTTAGAAATAATCGTTATTTCTCCTTTTAAAAAAATTTCGATTTTTCGTTTAAAAGAAACATATTCGGTTTGATTTTCATAAGGGTAATGGTAATTCAATATTATAGATGAAGTATAAATAGGCGACAATATCTCTCTTTCACTTGCATAATTGAGAGAAATGGAATTAAAAATTATATAAGAGAGAAAATCAGATAGTAACTATTAGGTATAGAATTTATATGTTAGTATGTTAATTAATGTGTAAAAAAATAAAAAAATAAAAAATATATATATGATCAGATGTTGATATTAAAAAACAAATTTGGCATTTGACAAAAATATATTATAAATTAGTCGTAGAGGTAAAGTTTACAATACGCTGAAGGTTGGCATAAATCAAGGATTAATTGATTTTTCATATATATAAATATCGGAAAATATCAATAAAATATTCAATCCAAAATTAGCGCTTCGTAATATATGTAACAAAAAAATACATATCTTAAAAATATATTGCAGCAATGTATTTTTCAATTCTTCCAGTACAGAATGTAAACCTGTAATGAAGAATGAGTCATAGCAGCAAATCCAGACAAAGCCCAACATGTAAACCATGTATTCGGACTATGTCCCTCATCAGTACAGTAGAGGCTTCGATTTTATAGCATTCTATGAGAGGATCTATGAAATAAGTGAAATTTAAAATAAAATAGTTTTAGTTGGTAAAATGGTAGTATCGATTTTCAGGCCAGAGTACAGTACACAAAGTTTCGGAAGGATGTTATTCTATTGAAATAGCATATATTTTATGAACTTCATTACCTTCTGTGTTGAGTTAATTAAACAGACAAAGGCTTAACATTGGGACCTGTAAGTTCAAATGGTATGAGCGTAAAAATCAATAATTACCAATATAAAGGAGTAATAAATATGAAAGGAATAAACGTGAGGTTTGATATATTCAGACAGAACTAAAAATAATCTGTATCATAGATTGGTCAGAAGTAAAGGGGTGCCTCGCGATGTAATTGAATTTATTGAGCTTCATTAACAGGCTTGCGTTAATTACCACAACCCTGGTGTCTTCGAACCAGGCCGCCGCATTTCCCTAGCAACGCTTTGTTTACTCCGCATAATTATTTGCGGCACGGCGGTTCAATGGTATTTTAGGAAAATCCCTCAGTAGCAAGGCTGCTCGTGGATACTGAGGCTATCTATGTTTTGAGAAACTGTACATATGTGTTGAATAATGTATATGATTGCACAATGTGAACTTGTGCATTTCACTTATATATAATTGACTAAGATATTCAACAATGATATTGAAATTCTAACACTGTACCTTCTCCCCGAGATAGGACGATCATCCTGTGGCATAGAAAGTGTTAATCAAACACAAATCAATGCAGCGTTATCTATATAACCGAAATGAAACTATCAATGAACAAACTTCCTAGTGTCCTTATATGCCTTGACTCATCAGAGATGAACTTTCTCAGCGGTTTTGCTATTTTAATCTACCATGCCATCTTTTAGAGCTTATATATGGGAACATTCTGCTTAAATATTCATTTATATCCAACAGTAAAGGGTTGAATCTAGTAGCATATAGTAGAATTTACTATACAGTGTCGAGTATTTAATCAGAATCGTTCAATACAAAGGTAAAGCTCTAAAAGGTGGCATCGTAAATTAACCTGGCGAAACCGCTGGTAAGTTTCATCACTGATATGCCAGGAGGCCTTCCTCAATATTTTCGTCGCATTAAAGGCAATTGAAGCTTAAGAGTTTGATTTTATTTATACCAAGTATGGAAACCCAGTATACTGCATCGTGCAATCCTCACAACCATACTGGAGCATTCAAAAAGGAGGAGCCATTCAAAATCCAACAACGAGGGACCATATCAAATTTAACAACCAGGGGCCACCCCAAATCCAACAACGAGGGGCATCCCAAATACGTCGGTGGGTTATCAGAAGAGAATTATTAAAAAAAAAGATATTTCCAAATGTATCAATCTACTGACGATTCACGTTAATACGTTTAAACATAGATTTATTATTAAATTGAAAAACACATTATAACATTTATTTATAAAAAATATATTTTAACATTGTGTAAATAAATTTGTATTGATCACCCTATCATTAATTCATAAAAATATTTACTCTCTAATGTAAATATATTCATTTTATGATTGTCATAGAGATAAATAGAGCGAGATTGTAAATAGGATATTCTCTCCCTCTAGTAATCCATAGGAGATCAATGGTCAAGTTGTCATTTAAAATGGGGAGAAGAAACTAAATGCGGATTCCAAATGTGTTTTGTTTTCGACCAATATCAATCTTCAACCCCAAATCAATCACGAATATAAAGGCAGCAGATCCGGGCGATGAATCAAACGATGGACGGATCAATTTGAAAAATTAGAGATATCTATCACAATCCGCGAGAGAAAGAAGAACTCTAATAAAAAGATTTTCAAATTTCTGACAGTAAAACCTCGTGACACTTTCGTTGAAGAGGCTCTATTTACAGATGGGCGAGCAAAGCTCAAGTTTTCCACTTTATCTTTCTTAGAAATAGAAAAAGTTTCAAGTTGAATCTGGCCTCCGCTAAAGAAAAGGGAATCACTATTTAATACACAACAGAATCGGAATTTATTATTGATATATGTGTGTGTACATGGTTGATGGGGAAATGAATTATTTATTTGTTATTATTTTTTTTTTATAATGTATGCATCACCCTTTCACTCAGTATATCAACTCAACTGTTGAAGATATTAAAGAAATTCGATTGGATTCATTTTATTTTGCGTAAATATCTAACTACATTTTTATTTAAATTTAACTACAGGCGACCTTTGCCATTTTAATGATGATGGTTTTAAATTCCTTTTCTAAACGTTTTGTTTTGAATATATTTATAATATATGATTTATGTAAAAATGAGTTGATCCTTATCAATAGTGATATGACAATCCTTGGTTTTTAATGAAGACAAAAAAAAAAATCATATGAAGATGAATAAATATGTTACTGAAAGGTTTTACACTGAATATAGCTGAAATATGTTTGAAGGGATAAAATATTGTAACAAAGTATTTATTAATTTTATTATTTTTATTAACAGAGTGGTCATATTATGTCTATATTTTGCTACTCTGTAAATTTCCCTTGTGGCTTATCTTTTGTTTACCATTCAAATAGCTTGTTCTTGCCTGAAATAAATTGTTGTCTCATTCCGAAGTTGGTCTTCCCTAATTTTCCACGTGGCAATATAAATGAGATTTAGCTTCAAACCATACAAATATATTATCTCATTATTTAAGTTAAAATTATATAATAAAATATTATAGACGCGTATGATTCTTTTTAAAAATAAACCATTTCTCTTGTCCTTACTGCAATGGAAAAAAATTATTATGCAAAACCTTTTTTACATTGCAGTAAGGGCATTAGATTTTGATTATTTTAAAAAGAATCATACACGTCTATTATAGTTTCGAATTTTGATAACAGATGGGGCGCTAATGCATCATTTTATAAAGTTTTTACAATTATTATTTTTAGTTATTAGAAATGCTAGCTTTCTGGAGAATTAATTGAGAGCTAGAACTTATAATAAAAGGAAAGAAACTCACATTGTGAAAATTTTATAATTTTAATTTTAAATAGAATTTTTTAAAATAAACTTCGCGAACTCGATAGAGAGGATACTCGGAATAAATGACACATCTTGAATCTATACGAAATTATCGTTATTACAATATTTCCTCGCCTTTATCAAGATAAAAGATTCTATTGTATAAAGTTGTTGTCTACAATTATCTACAACAATAATATCTATTATAGATTCGCCTGTCTACAAAATTATGTGCATAATAATTAATTAGGTAGTAAAAAGGCATATTTTGGATTGAATAAAATTTTGTACCAAAATGTAATGCCTCGATAAAAGTTGGCGTTCAGCCAACCGAAATATTGGCAAATAAATATTTTATTCAATACAATATATGTATTTTTACTATCTAATGAATTAAGTATGGGTTGCTCTATTTTCATAATAATAATTAATATAATTTCTTGGTCTCAAATATCTTGTTATAGATAGTGTATATTTGTATATTTTAATTGTTCTTTTAGTTTTTAAAATTAATATTGTACACATCTTTAAAATAAATATATATATATATATTTTTAATATTTTTATTCGGTTTCTTAATTATTTTCACGTCACAGGGCATAGAATATATACTTAAATGAATTTGTGAAATCTATTTAAGAAGGAACTTCTGTTTATCAGCTAATTATTTATAATTGCTGCAAAGTATAGTTGGTGCGTATTTTGTATCGCTGAGCAATGAATGATTTAACAATAAAAACTATTATAGATATAGACTATTTGAATTTATTTTTAATATATAATATTTATTGTCATTTATTCCTATAAAATAATCAAAATTGAAACAGCCCTTTTCTTTAATTATTCTGGAAAAGAACCAATTATACTTATCTTATAATGAACAGTTTTGAGAAACATTGAGAAAAAAGTTATTGTGACATTTCTGGCGCTAACCGATTTAAAATTTCAAAGTTTTAGAAAGAGAAAATAACTATTTTAAAACTAGAATGTCTCTTTAAAGAGTGCAGCATCTGGCATTATTCGCAAGTCCTTCTGAATTTGTTCCTGCTTTCTGAACTAAATGACGTTGTTCTAATAGATCCGGCCCGGTCATTTATTTTAATGTCTTTCCTGACGGCTTTTAGTTTATTGTCGCCAAGTGTAAATATGGCACGAGGATACTTGTAGCAACTTTGCACTTGTTGGGGCCATAAAGGCATGGCCTCTCTAGCCCTGAGATAATACAACCTTATTGTTAAGCTAATTTGCATTCGTTTGAACCATAAAGGCATGGCCTCCTCTAGCATTGATTTAATAAAAACCTTATTGTGAAACTACTTTGCACTTGTTGGGACCATAAAGGCATGGCCTCCTCTGGCATTGATTCAATAAAACCTTATTGTTAAACTACTTTATACTTGTTGGGACCAAAAAGGCATGGCCTCCTCTAGCATTGATTTAATAAAACCTTATTGTGAAACTAATTTGCACTTGTTGGGACCATAAAGGCATGGCCTCCTCTAGCATTGATTTAATAAAAACCTTATTGTGAAACTACTTTGCACTTGTTGGGACCATAAAGGCATGGCCTCCTCTAGAATTGATTTAATAAAAACCTTATTGTGAAACTAATTTGCACTTGTTGGGACCATAAAGGCATGGCCTCCTCTAGAATTGATTTAATAAAAACCTTATTGTGAAACTACTTTGCACTTGTTGGGACCATAAAGGCATGGCCTCCTCTGGCATTGATTCAATAAAACCTTATTGTTAAACTACTTTGCAATTGTTGGGACCATAAAGGCATGGCCTCCTCTGGCATTGATTCAATAAAACCTTATTGTTAAACTACTTTATACTTGTTGGGACCATAAAGGCATGGCCTCCTCTAGCATTGATTTAATAAAACCTTATTGTGAAACTACTTTGCACTTATTGGGACCATAAAGGCATGGCCTCCTCTAGCATTGATTTGATTAAACCTTATTGTGAAACTAATTTGCACTTGTTGGGACCATAAAGGCATGGCCTCCTCTAGAATTGATTTAATAAAACCTTATTGTGAAACTACTTTGCACTTGTTGGGACCATAAAGGCATGGCCTCCTCTAGAATTGATTTAATAAAACCTTATTGTTATATTACTTTGCACTTGTTGGGACCATAAAGGCATGGCCTCCTCTAGCATTGATTTGATTAAACCTTATTGTGAAACTACTTTGCACTTGTTGGGGTCATAAAGGCATGGCCTCCTCTGGCATTGATTCAATAAAACCTTATTGTTAAACTACTTTGCACTTGTTGGGACCATAAAGGCATGGCCTCCTCTAGCATTGATTTAATAAAACCTTATTGTGAAACTACTTTGCACTTGTTGGGACCATAAAGGCATGGCCTCCTCTAGAATTGATTTAATAAAACCTTATTGTTATTTTGTTTCACACTTGTTGGGACCATAAAGGCATGGCCTCCTCTAGCCCTGAGATAATACAACCTTATTGTTAAGCTAATTTGATTTCGTTTGAACCATAAAGGCATGGCCTCCTCTGGCATTGATTCAATAAAACCTTATTGTAAAACTACTTTGCACTTGTTGGGACCATAAAGGCATGGCCTCCTCTAGCATTGATTTAATTAAACCTTATTGTGAAACTACTTTGCACTTATTGGGACCATAAAGGCATGGCCTCCTCTAGCATTGATTTGATTAAACCTTATTGTGAAACTACTTTGCACTTGTTGGGACCATAAAGGCATGGCCTCCTCTAGCATTGATTTAATAAAACCTTATTGTGAAACTACTTTGCACTTATTAGGACCATAAAGGCATGGCCTCCTCTAGCATTGATTTAATAAAACCTTATTGTAAAACTACTTTGCACTTATTGGGACCATGAAGACATGGTTTTCTCTAGAATTGATTTAATAAAACCTTATTGTTATATCACTTTGCACTTGTTGGGACCATAAAGACATGGTTTCCTCTTCAATTGATTTAATAAAACCTTATTGTTAAACTACTTTGCACTTATTGGGACCATAAAGGCATGGCCTCCTCTAGCATTGATTTAATAAAACCTTATTGTAAAACTACTTTGCACTTCTAATGGAGATAGAGTTTGCCTGGCCAGTATTCATATTTTTTAGAATTAAGAGATACTTCGGTCAGAATGAGGTTTTTCTATTCTCTCGACGCGATTTCGAAACAAATTTTGTCCTCTTCAGGAAAAAAATAAAAATTAAAGCATTTGTACTTGTTGGGGCCATAAAGGTCTCCTAGAGCACTAATAACACTTTATTTATTACTGGATTCAAAATGCAATGAGTAAGTGGGAAGGAAAATATCAACTCTATTGTATGTAACACCAGGCATCTGTATTTAAAAATGAGAAACTATGAGCGTTAAGTGTCATTTTCTAGGCAAATATAATGGTATTTTAATGCTTAGCGCATCATCTGTATAAAGGAATTGAATCAATTTTGACGTTATTGATAAAGCTTCATTATAAACTGCAATGAGAAAATAATTGGTTAGCCGATCAGTTGTGAACTCTTCAAGTGCGTCAGTTTAATCTACACATATTTGAGAAATATATTTACGCATTCTTTTGAACGCCAAATTTAAAGAAGCAATAACTAGTAAGTTAATGATGGTATTCATCAAATCCAAATTGATACAATTATATTAAACAAACCATATAAATATTAGTTTTATTGTAATTTATTTTCGTAATGGGTCGAGCCCAATAGAAATTGCGGACAAAAGAAAACAAAGATGTTGAAGAACGCAGTCTATCTGCGGAACGTAAACAATAGGTTTCCCCAGAAGAGAGGCGCTGCCATTATATTATCACTTGAAGTTTACGAGAAATGAGATTTTACACCCTTCTTTATGTCCAAAGTAATTCTTAAACTAAAAATGCGTTTAGTATAATTAAGGCTGGAACTTAGCTATCAACATTTTGTTTATTTTGTTTTACTCAACTTTCGTTAAATTTTCCTCCCAATAAAATTTTATGTTCGAAACTTTGTTTAACTAGCTTCCTGAAATATGATAGGAATATTTAATCTATTTTAAATATACTTCTTTTTTTTCAATAGGGCTAGCTAATATTGAATGGAGCACTTTTCTATAAAATAACTTTACTTTTTAATTGATAATATTAATATAAAATTAGGTATTAGAGGATTATATTTAGAATTATGGAAAGTTTACAATGTAGTCGTAATTAAATATATTAACATTGAAGAATACAATTTTACTTTTTTTTACATTTTGATAAAATTCATTATATTCTTTTAATTTTTACTAATTATTTTCTTATCATGTGTAATTTAGTAAATTTAAAATTTTGCTTTGACTCTCAATTCTTTGATTGTTATAGAATCCTATAGAACTAACGTTTGTTCGCTGAGTTACAGCCTTCACCACGCTAACAAGGTCAACACAGTTAGATGGTGGAAATTTCTTGATGCATCCAGAAAATGAGTTGATCAAAATCAGAGAATATACCTAGATCAGGGTTTAATATATATATATTTAATTAAAAAGGCATATATTCGATCAAAATACCATTTATTTTACCAAAATATGCCTTTTTAATTAAATATTTATTTATGGATTGCTCTATTTAAAATATATATATATATATACATTAAAATAAAAATATATACTGAAAGGTGGCCCTCTGCGATCATTGATCGATTTAGGTGTATTCCACGACATTGGCAAATTCATTTTCTTGTAAAATCAAGAAAGATCAACTAACATTTTAGATCTGTTGGCCCTTTTCAGTGGGGTGCAGGTTGTACCTTAATGTGTGCATAATAATCAATGCTACCAATAAAATAGCCAAAAATTGAGTGAAATCATTTACTGATGTCACAATGAAGGTTGCTGATGACTTAGCATGAACAGTAGATGACTATTTCTTAATTGATCAACTGATCCTAGTACACAATTTCACTTAGAAACTAATTTATCATATATTTCAACGATTCTTTTAAAGAGAGTTTCCATATATATTTATAATGTAAATATATATAATTTTAATGGTAGACATTACCTTTATTGAATCAATTACCTATATATAGAGCTAGTTTTACCAATACCCTAAGGGTTGAATATTTTACATATCATGCAATTTTCTACTTGTCATGTAAATTTTACATATGCATAAACTGGCCTCTAAAATTCAGTGAGCACACACTCAAACCATATTTTATAAAATCCTTGAAATATAAGCCGAAATTGGGAACCATATGATAAATGATCTGATAAATTTAATTTTATTTTCGCTCTTTATATTAATTTGACTTATTGAATCATTATTTATACAAAATATTTGAATTATTTCTTGGTAAGCCTTTGAACACGTTTTATAATATATATTTTTGAGTTTTGTCAAATTATCGAAATTAATAAATTTAAACGTGAAACAGCTATCGACTTTAGGACTTTGTGAGCATTTAATATTCTGCAATTACTTATTAATTTCTATTTCCCTTAGGCTCTAGATACAAGAGCGATGTACCAGCTTTTATTGTTTTATATAGAATTTAATATTATATGGCAAATAAATTTTGAAATAGCTCAAACCTATAAAATAAGAAGCACCGGGTGGTAATATAAAGAAACAGCCTCTCCTTATAATGCAATTAAACGTTTAATTTATTTTTTACTCCGATAGATGGCGCTTTTCCAGCAGTAACCTCCAGTTGCATGATCGGGAGAGAGAAGTGTTTATTGTATAAACTTATCAAATGTTTTAATGAAGATGCTCATTTGACTATGAAAAACGAAATATAAAATAAATTCCGGCTCGAAATTATAGAAGATAATGCACGCGCGCGCGCATAAGTGATTGATTAGAAATAATAGTATAAGGCTTATTTTCTATTTAATGAGAGTTTTTATTTTCCAATATTTCGATGGACCAATCGTCCATCTTTTACGAGGTGTTTTGTTTTCAACCCCCTAAGAAGCGCGCAACTTGCTCTGTGCTTTGAAACAAAAAACCTCGTAGAAGATGTATGATTGATCCATAGAAATATTTTAATAAATAAAAACTCTTATTAAATCCAAAATAAGCCTTATTTTTAAACTATATGGATATTTATGAAATATATTAATGGGGATATAATCTCATACTTAGTATAAGTATATATATATAGATATGAGTATATTATAGATACTAAACGTTGACCTCTATATTGACGTTTTATACAGAGCTGAGGATGTAGGTGAAATAAAGAATCTAAAGTAATTATATCCCGGCGGAAGCGTAATATACCGCCGCGGTACATATTGCACTTTATGAGAGCAATATGGGCTAGGACTGCGGACGGAAATTAGCAAAGAAAGCCGTCTTCTCATTCGAACCCGTGTCATCGTGGTTTCGCCTGGCTTTTTATGCCTCAAGTTGGAATAAAAATTCAATAAAATGGTCAGCTGCGATCAGAAGTGTAATTATTGTTCGGGCAGGGGGAGCTCGTCCCATTTCTCTTCCCTAATTCGCTTAATGCTAATTTAATTATTTTCTTAATTTGTGATCTGGAAATTGTTTCTATTCGTTATTCTAGAGCGAATTGTAATTATACCAAGGACTCTTTCCCGGTGTAATTGGCATCTGGAGATTCCGGGAACATATCGGGCGTCCAATTGTCTCATTGCTGGCCTCGCTGTACGGAAGGCAAGCTGTATTCTGAGTCCCACATATGAGAGACAAGCCATCTTATTTATTTAGAATTTCATTCTCATTACAATAATTAAAATCTGCCATTAGTCACACCATATGAATTAGATGCTCATTTTTAAACTAATTGGTGGTTATTTTTAAGGATTGTTTCAATTATATAATTTTTTAGAAGCATGGATATATGATTAAATATTTATTAATAATTGGTTAGCTTTTTTACATTTGATTTATGTTTGAACATTCTAGATGTTTGCCTATAACCTTGATAAACTCTAGATGTCTATCTATATGATTATGTAAATTCATGAATGGTCCATCATCGTTCGAGATTTATTGTTGAATAAAAGAATAATTTAAACAACAGTTGATATTCTGTGGCCATTATATAATTTTCTGACTGGTTTAGAATTAGATAGATGCGGTCGGGTAAAATATTGATTCAAGTTATCGCAAAGAATTGAAAACATCAGTTTTGGCATGTCCTTCCTCAACACCATAACGTCCTGTACTCGGGTGATGGCCTAAAATGCTGTTTTCTAATACAATCTTTATTGGAATAGGTGCCTGTTTTGGTATATATGTGAATATATCTTATAACATATTATTTCTCTACTCTCCATTACCCCATAACATAGTAATAATAAAGATAATAACGAGTTTACAAAGTGGGAAGAGGAGCTTCTTTTTATTGGCATGCACACAAGCTTTCGGACATATCGTCCTTCATCAGGTAAGAGTAATAAACGCGCTGAGGATCCATATATACACAAAGCTGAAAAGAAAATTTACATAATTGCAAAAGATAAAAGTATTTAAAGATAAAAATAAGAACAAATATGCTAAAAGGTTATAGGGATTAAATGCTAATAAATCTGGACTAAGTACATATGCACTATGAATGGTGTTAATCAAGGGCAGGTAAATGCAACTTATGGCTATTCACATAACATATGGTATTGTTCCGGTATATCTATATGCCTGTTGATGCTGTTTGTTTTTATTGACACAAATGCCTCTAGTAAAAGTCTCTGGTACTTATTATTGATATTGTTGTATAGAATGGATGGCTTTGTTAAATTAAATGTATGACCGGTTTGCATAGAATGACTGTAAATAGGGGAATTTAGGTTTTTATTAGAGATGTTTCTGGAATGCTCAACCATTCTGATGGCGACGGATCTACCCGTCTCCCCGACATAAGTGGCATTGCATTGGTCGCAAGAGACGGAATAGACAGCACCACCAGAACGGAGAGCACCCGCATGAAGGGAAGATCTGGTAATGGGGTGTCGGATTAGTGTGGCGATGTTAGGTGGGTTCTGGAAGTATGTTGTAATGCCATGTTGCCTTAAAAACCTGGCTATGGTGATAGACTGGGGGCAAAAAGGAAGGGAGCAAATATTTCTGTGTATAGCTGGAGCACTGTTGTGGTGAGGGTCATGCATGTGTTTAAGAATGAAGGGGATCGGGTAGCCGGATTTGGATAAATATGAAAATATTTTAGCCTTTTCTATTGTTTGGAATAACGGGAGGGAACAATGAGTAAAGATACGTTTAGTGAGAGCTCTAACTGTATTGATTTTGTGTGGTGTTGGGCAATGTGACCGGAAGTTTGTGTGGTGTGGGGGTGTGTTGTTTTTATAGTATACTGTGGTATGGAAACTGCTGGGGGTGCGTATGACTAGTGTATCTAGGAAAGGTAGGACTGAGTGATTTTCTGTTTCATGGGTGAAGGCTATGTCTGGGTGGAAGGAGTTGAGGTCAGATAGGATGTGAGAGGCAGATACCTCACTTACCAAGCAAAAGGTATCATCGATGTACCGCCTCCATAGAAAGATGTCTGAAGAATAGCGTGAAGTGATCCATTGGTCCAGTGACCTCATGACAACCTCAGCCACCACGGTTGAGAGGGGACTACCCATGGGGGAGCCCTTGGTCTGCTTGAAAAACTGGGTATCAACTGTGAAGGTGGACATGCCTAGGCATATGGAAGTGAGCTCGACAACCGTCTCCGCGGTGAGGGTGTCTAACAGGGGGGCATTTTCGAGGAAAGTGCGTAAACTATTGATGATCAAGGGGTGGGCAAGTGAGAGATATAGAGACGTTACATCGAAAGAAACCATTATGGACCTGGGGGGAGGTGTGAGGCTGGTGATATAGGACACAAACGAGGGGGAGTTTGCAATGGTATATTCCCATGGGGGAGACTGTAGAAGGGGGGTCAAGAAGTTGGACAAAAATTTTGACAGGGTATATGCCGGAGAGAGATGGTAAGATATGATTGGTCGGAGGGGAACATCGGGCTTGTGAATTTTTGGAAGGCCGTAAATGTAGGCTATTTGGGCGAGGTTAGCTGTGAAGTCGTTATATTGCTCTCCAGTGATCTGCTGGGACCTTTTTAATCTTAACAATAGTAAACGGAAATTCTTAACGGATGCTTTATGTTCCTGTTCAGTGATGGCATAAAATATGGAGTGTTGGTCGAGAACGTTTTGCATTTTTTGCTTGTAAACGGTAGTGTTGAGAATTACGGTCTGTGAGCCTTTGTCGGATTTTGTTATAACTATGTCTCTATTGCGTTTAAGACGGGAGATAACCCTATTCATGGCTAGGGACGGTTTAGGGATATTGTAGGGTCGTTGAAGGGTGGAGGTGACAAAATGCCTAATCTTATGGGTGTCTTGGTGGTTAAGGCCTCTGAGAGCGGGTTCCACACCAGCTATGATGCGAGGAATATCAGAAGGCCCAGGCAGTCTGTATTTTAGGCCCAAAGACAGAATCTCAGCATCAGCAGATGGCAAGACATAGTCCGAGAGGTTGACCACTCCTTGGGGTGACTGGGGAAGATAGGCTTCTAGTAGATAGGCAGGGAAGTTGTACTTCTTGATCCAGTGATGAAGCTTGGA
This sequence comes from Cordylochernes scorpioides, assembly GCA_030710605.1. Classification (NCBI taxonomy): domain Eukaryota; kingdom Metazoa; phylum Arthropoda; class Arachnida; order Pseudoscorpiones; family Chernetidae; genus Cordylochernes; species Cordylochernes scorpioides. The sequence continues at coordinate 42,223,294 of CP092886.1, forward strand.
GTTGTGACGTTGCGTTATATCGTTCTTCTGGTGCCGAATGTCCCTTGTGATGGATTGCAACAGATCGGCCATTTCTGGATTGGTTAGTAGCTGAGAGACCAGAAAGATCAATCCCTTGACAGACTTAGAAATAAATCGGATATTGGAATGGCAACCTTTGATTCTAGACGATAACAGATGGAGTTGGGCGCGGCGTATGACGACGGATGAAAATGGATTGCGAACAGGATCCCTGATTCGAAGGGATGGAGGTATAAAATCAGCCGTTTCACACAGTTTGTTAAAATTCAAATGGAGGCGCCATCTTGACAACTGTAACGATTTCTTTCGTAACTGATAGGTATAACGAGGTAGGTCTTCAGCGGAAGGATTCATGATGAATTCCAGGATAAAAAGCGTAAAAATAAGCGAATTAAGTAGAACTGCTCTTCACTGAAGGTTAATAACGAGTTTACAAAGTGGGAAGAGGAGCTTCTTTTTATTGGCATGCACACAAGCTTTCGGACATATCGTCCTTCATCAGGTAAGAGTAATAAACGCGCTGAGGATCCATATATACACAAAGCTGAAAAGAAAATTTACATAATTGCAAAAGATAAAAGTATTTAAAGATAAAAATAAGAACAAATATGCTAAAAGGTTATAGGGATTAAATGCTAATAAATCTGGACTAAGTACATATGCACTATGAATGGTGTTAATCAAGGGCAGGTAAATGCAACTTATGGCTATTCACATAACATATGGTATTGTTCCGGTATATCTATATGCCTGTTGATGCTGTTTGTTTTTATTGACACAAATGCCTCTAGTAAAAGTCTCTGGTACTTATTATTGATATTGTTGTATAGAATGGATGGCTTTGTTAAATTAAATGTATGACCGGTTTGCATAGAATGACTGTAAATAGGGGAATTTAGGTTTTTATTAGAGATGTTTCTGGAATGCTCAACCATTCTGATGGCGACGGATCTACCCGTCTCCCCGACATAAGTGGCATTGCAACCCCAGTCACCCCAAGGAGTGGTCAACCTCTCGGACTATGTCTTGCCATCTGCTGATGCTGAGATTCTGTCATTGGGCCTAAAATACAGACTGCCTGGGCCTTCTGATATTCCTCGCATCATAGCTGGTGTGGAACCCGCTCTCAGAGGCCTTAACCACCAAGACACCCATAAGATTAGGCATTTTGTCACCTCCACCCTTCAACGACCCTACAATATCCCTAAACCGTCCCTAGCCATGAATAGGGTTATCTCCCGTCTTAAACGCAATAGAGACATAGTTATAACAAAATCCGACAAAGGCTCACAGACCGTAATTCTCAACACTACCGTTTACAAGCAAAAAATGCAAAACGTTCTCGACCAACACTCCATTTTTTATGCCATCACTGAACAGGAACATAAAGCATCCGTTAAGAATTTCCGTTTACTATTGTTAAGATTAAAAAGGTCCCAGCAGATCACTGGAGAGCAATATAACGACTTCACAGCTAACCTCGCCCAAATAGCCTACATTTACGGCCTTCCAAAAATTCACAAGCCCGATGTTCCCCTCCGACCAATCATATCTTACCATCTCTCTCCGGCATATACCCTGTCAAAATTTTTGTCCAACTTCTTGACCCCCCTTCTACAGTCTCCCCCATGGGAATATACCATTGCAAACTCCCCCTCGTTTGTGTCCTATATCACCAGCCTCACACCTCCCCCCAGGTCCATAATGGTTTCTTTCGATGTAACGTCTCTATATCTCTCACTTGCCCACCCCTTGATCATCAATAGTTTACGCACTTTCCTCGAAAATGCCCCCCTGTTAGACACCCTCACCGCGGAGACGGTTGTCGAGCTCACTTCCATATGCCTAGGCATGTCCACCTTCACATTTGATACCCAGTTTTTCAAGCAGACCAAGGGCTCCCCCATGGGTAGTCCCCTCTCAACCGTGGTGGCTGAGGTTGTCATGAGGTCACTGGACCAATGGATCACTTCACGCCATTCTTCAGACATCTTTCTATGGAGGCGGTACATCGATGATACCTTTTGCTTGGTAAGTGAGGTATCTGCCTCTCACATCCTATCTGACCTCAACTCCTTCCACCCAGACATAGCCTTCACCCATGAAACAGAAAATCACTCAGTCCTACCTTTCCTAGATACACTAGTCATACGCACCCCCAGCAGTTTCCATACCACAGTATACTATAAAAACAACACACCCCCACACCACACAAACTTCCGGTCACATTGCCCAACACCACACAAAATCAATACAGTTAGAGCTCTCACTAAACGTATCTTTACTCATTGTTCCCTCCCGTTATTCCAAACAATAGAAAAGGCTAAAATATTTTCATATTTATCCAAATCCGGCTACCCGATCCCCTTCATTCTTAAACACATGCATGACCCTCACCACAACAGTGCTCCAGCTATACACAGAAATATTTGCTCCCTTCCTTTTTGCCCCCAGTCTATCACCATAGCCAGGTTTTTTAAGGCAACATGGCATTACAACATACTTCCAGAACCCACCTAACATCGCCACACTAATCCGACACCCCATTACCAGATCTTCCCTTCATGCGGGTGCTCTCCGTTCTGGTGGTGCTGTCTATTCCGTCTCTTGCGACCAATGCAATGCCACTTATGTCGGGGAGACGGGTAGATCCGTCGCCATCAGAATGGTTGAGCATTCCAGAAACATCTCTAATAAAAACCTAAATTCCCCTATTTACAGTCATTCTATGCAAACCGGTCATACATTTAATTTAACAAAGCCATCCATTCTATACAACAATATCAATAATAAGTACCAGAGACTTTTACTAGAGGCATTTGTGTCAATAAAAACAAACAGCATCAACAGGCATATAGATATACCGGAACAATACCATATGTTATGTGAATAGCCATAAGTTGCATTTACCTGCCCTTGATTAACACCATTCATAGTGCATATGTACTTAGTCCAGATTTATTAGCATTTAATCCCTATAACCTTTTAGCATATTTGTTCTTATTTTTATCTTTAAATACTTTTATCTTTTGCAATTATGTAAATTTTCTTTTCAGCTTTGTGTATATATGGATCCTCAGCGCGTTTATTACTCTTACCTGATGAAGGACGATATGTCCGAAAGCTTGTGTGCATGCCAATAAAAAGAAGCTCCTCTTCCCACTTTGTAAACTCGTTATTAACCTTCAGTGAAGAGCAGTTCTACTTAATAAAGATAATAACTATATTGAAACAAGACTAGTCAGGCCAACATTCACTCGAGCACAACCCTGACAAAATGGACTGGTTGACAAATATTTCACAGCCCTTTCAACACGGCGAGGTCTCAACAGAATTTGATCTATACATTATATTAGAATAATTCCTTAATTAATAGAGGTTTCACTTTATTTATTTGTCTCTTATTTACATCAATATTCTCAACATTTCCCTGAAATATAGAGCTACATGATAAATTCTATATTAGGTAAATGTATTTTATAGGGGAAAAATCATTTTGTTTCTTGTATATTTTGTGTAGTGGGTTATTATTATTTTATGTGTGTTGAGTGTTTTCCTTTTTCTGCTGTGTGTATTTTCCTTTTGTCGTATGTGCCTTTTTTGTGCTTTGTGTGCTGTGTTTATTTGTGTTATGTGTTTTATACATACTGTGTGTGTTTATTGTGTTTTATTTGTGTTGTGAGTGTTCATATGTGTTATTTGTGTATGCTAAATTTGTGTTGTGAATGTTTATGTGTTAGGCGTGTTTTCTGCGTGATTATGTGTACCCTGTGTGTGCTGCGAGTGTCTATTTGTGTTGGTATAAGAAAATGAGAAGATTGTGTTGATTTCCTAGCAGCACTACCCGACGCCACTATAACCCTGGGCAACCGTACTAATCCCTGCAATAAAGGGCAACATTAGAGAAGTAGTTTTATCGCGCCCTAGTGACAAATGGCAAGACGCGTCATTAGACCTTCTGTGGGACAGATAGGCTGAAGATACTCAGGGGAAAGATTAAAAAGACTTCCTAGGGAAATACCCTTATGATTAACGGTATGAATAACGGATTGTCACAAATATTTACCGTTTGGTGAAGAAATAACAAATGGTATAGCCGTAACTTTCCGTTATTACTCTGGAACGCTTTTGTTCTTAATTAATATATCTGAACTAAAAACATATAGAATATATGAATGTGTTAGAATATTATGTGTATGTTCCTTTTGCCAATATATAACATAGATGCCGAACATATGTATATATATTTGACAAACAGCAAATTATGTCTTGTTTGATATGTTTATTATGAGAGAGTTAGACTTATAGAGATGAACGCTTTCTTTGTGAAATATATTGCTACACGCATACATATATAAATAGTTATTTTAAAATAATAATGCATATATTGAATCAAAATATCATTTATTAAAATTAAATGAAATTTTGATCTAATATATGCCTTTTTACTTAAAAATAAATATTTATATATGGATTGCTCTATTTTCAAAAATATATATTTATATTTAAGTATTTTATATACATACGATTATAAACAATTATTTATTTTATAAAACTATTTTAGAGGCGTAATATTCTTTTTATGTCCATAGTTCTTCTAAAATACCCATTCCAAGAGTCTTACAACAGTCACCTATAAAAGGAAGTTCCAAAAATGCAATATAACAGCGGTATGGTAGATTAAACTGGCGAAACCGCTGGGAGGGTTCACCACTGATGAGCCAGGCCCTCCCTTTAATTTTTCCATCGCAGTAAGGACAGTAGAAATTGTTTTATTTTAAAAAGAATATTACGCCTCTAAAATAGTTTTATAATTTGATAACAGATGGCGCTTTAGTACATCGTAAAATTATTTATTTATTTATTTATTTATATATATAATAGTTTATAATTGTATGCAAATAAAATACTTAACATTTCTAATTATTAATTATTTTATAAAGCAAAATGTAAACAACATCCATTAGTTCTTCTCTTTTTATTTCTCGCTTGTCATGGAAATTGTCATGTCATGGAAATTTACTTCTTTTGTGAATATTTAGTTCCTTTGAAAATAAATTGGTATTAAATTCGAATGGTACATATAAGTAACTATTTTTAAATGAATCATTAGTAGTGTGTGATCGAGAGAAATTATATATTAGATATTTAATTGGAAAAAGGGATATGAGAGAAGAGATATGAGACATCTGAATTTATCTTGATAATTGTCAATATGTCTGAATAGAGAAAGATAATTCTGGAAAAATGTGAAATATTGGAAAATTGAATACGTTAGAATTGAAATAAATGCTATATAAAGTGAAGGCTAGAACGCGACTGATTCCACACTAGCCTGTTCATTGATTCGCTAACCATGACGTATACACGAAGGAACGTGTGGCCATTGGACATGCGTCGTACCAATATGCTGTTGTTGGGTGCTGCGCTGCCTGGAGTATAGGAGCTCCATCTATTATTTCTTCTTGTGGTGAATCTGTATAAGACCGGTGGTCTTAATAAAGCTTTTGTGTGTGAAAATAATACTATATTTAGAAAGAGATAGTAGGCTGTTTTTATATTAAAGTTTTATAATAGTTATTAGTATAAACCTCCATAGAAGTATCTTTAGTAACTTGTAATATTTTAAGTAGATGATAAAAGCGCAAATGCCGATGCTTGGCTCGAAGATTTGCCGTTGCTGGTGTTGTGGCTTTGTCAGTGAATGCTAGTTTGCGGCGACGGTGAAAAGACGGCGTCTAGGTTTGAATTGTTGACTTCTAGTTGAGAGGCGACCTATATATATATATATATGTATATTAAAAATAAAGAAGGCATCTCCTGACCACGAGCACATGTGCTTTTTAGATGGCAGAGCGCCATCTAGTGGAGCAAAAATAAACTAAACGTTTATTTAGCTTGCTCCGTGATATTTGGCCAACCCGTTTCTTGATAAATCAAGAAAAATATATATATATAGGTGTGCAATAAATTGATAAAGAGGAATGAATCTCTCGAAATATTTTGAGAAAAAAAATGTTTTTTTTTTCTTTACAGATCCAGGTACGCCCTTATATATATATGTTATATAAAAATTGTATTTAATTTTAAAATTATAATTACCAGATAAAATGACTCTGTTAAGTCTACCATCAGATGTCACCGCTTTCCCTATATAAACATGTTGTTGTTGTTGCCCATTGGCCGCCACAAATCTTTCTGTAGATATGTAAATAGGCTTTTGTTTTCTTTATTATACACGCCTTAAGTAAAACAAGGCAGTACTTTCACAATATTATGTATTCTATACTTTATTAGCGCAATTAAAGCAAATTGTAATTCAAACTTTATTTTATTAATATATTTTCAACGACTGCATATCAATATCATAAAAATATTCATGTATACAAAAACAAAAGCAAAACCTTATCTCAACAATTCCAAAATATCAGCAGAATCTTTTTTATAATATATATATATATATTGATATTTTGTTATTATATGTTCAAAGGCGTAACGCTATATTACGATACGCATATTGATAACCTTGTAAATTTTATTTGAATTATAGAATATCTTAAACGCCTATTATATAGATAGTATCTGCACAAATAGTTTCTATACAGGATCGTGCAATGTACAGCGTTTATGCTATTATATATGGTTGCAATATAAAATGCGCTTAGTGATATGTAATTTTTGTGGTGATCATATAGCTAATATTATCTTTATATGATAAATCTATTATAAACACTTGGAATTTCAAGATATCAATAATATATATGATATGAAAAATACACATTTATTTTCTGGAAAAACTTAATTGAAAAATATTTCCTTGAAAGGAATGTAAGCAGCAAGAAAAACCGAAATATCTTTTAACATTTGGTTTCAATGTTGAAATGTTGTTTAGGCGCATAAAACATATCATTTTCAATTGAAATAAATTTCCTATTTATTCTTCTATTAGGTTTAGGACAATTTTATCTTTTGAAGAAACATTTTCATCCATCATGCTCTGACGAAACCGGAAGAATTGCAAAAAGAAAAATAAGACCTTTAAATCTGTTTCTTCGCCGTTAAAAATTTAGTTTCAATTTTGATACGTCCCAGAATGGAAATATAGAAAATGAAAGAAAAATAAATAAATAATACATTTTAAATTGGTCGCTCTCTACTGCAGGTTTTTCTACCGGAATCATCTTTAATATTTCCTTTAAAAAAAGTAAGTTTTGAAATTTGATAAATCGTTGTAGCCTAAAATTGCTTTACCTTTCCATAGGTTCTTTTTTTACAATAAGTAGGACACAATAGCGAATATAAAGATTCGTTATATATATACTACCACTATTTTTTTAATTTCCTTATATATTTCCACAATATATACTATTATTAATCTCATGAAAAAAAGGTGATATTATCTTATATGCCAATATTAATCTTATATATCATAATTTTAATATAAATAAATTTCGATTGGTGCATTCATTCTGTTTTTTTTTGTTAATACATTTCAGATATACCATTATATATATTGGTTTCTTTTAATTGAGAAATGCGAGTGTAGTGGATAGAAAAAATATCTCTAAAACTATTGATTATTCAAACTATTTAAATTTAAAATTTCAGTGAATATTTTCAGATTAATCTGACAGTAGATCAAAACTCAAATATTTGAGTTGGATCTGACAAATACTTCTCGTTTAGTTATTAATTTATCTTTATTAATATGTAAACTATACATATAATATTTATTATTTTTATACTTAATAAGTTTTAATTAATCTGATATGAAATACGAATACCAAAATTGTCGATATAGGTATTGGGGTGACGGTCAAAAGATGGCGCTTAATTTTGACGTCAATTTGGAAGGGATATATATTTAGTTTTTTTAGGTAAAATAGGTATTTCGTGGTGGTTTAGCTATCCTATTGACATATTTGAGTAATGGGGTCTAGTGAGCTCCCAAACACTTAGTTATTTGAGAATATAGGTGGGCTCAACATATTAAAATCTTGAAACATTTCAATTATGTATAGACGACAAAACCTAAATGTTTAGGAAATCCTAAAACACTGCGCCTTTTTCAAACTACAATGTATATTATTTGTAGACACTCTTCTGGAAAAATGTTCGACAAATTTCAGCAGCCAAGCGAAATATGGAAAATATTTTAGTACTATTTGAAGATCCCAAAGATATCTGTTCGTAATGAGACGATTTGACATCAGATCACTGTCAATGGGGACCTATGTGTATGGTACTACACTTGTGTCATATAAAGATACTGTAACAATGAAAGTCACTGTCATTAAATAGGGACGATCTAAATGAATGATCTTCTTTCTTATCTCCACTTAATCATATTAGGGTATCAAATTGTGACCCTTGATGTTGTCTGTTTGACAACCATCATGACTGGGTGAAATATCATGCGTCTGCCTTTGTCATTAAGACTGGGATCACTACTCAGTGGCAGGCCGATTTAGCTCCAGAAGAAATGGCCGCCTCTGACATGAGGAACAGACGCCATGTGCAGCCGCTCCTAACATGGAGTACAAACGCTGCTCATCCTGTATCCCTGGAACAGGTGCCGGGCCAGCTGAGCCCAGTATCACGAATGATAATCTGGTGGTATAAAAGCGCAAAGCAAGTGATCGCGCACAATACCGCGTACATAGCCGTTTATTTTATATTCAATGATGGATATACCATTAAGGCTTTCTAAAAAATAATTTTCTTTAATAATATTCTGCTTAACGGAGAAACTTTGAAATACTTTTTTTAGTCAATAAATAGTGAATTGATATTTTTTCAATCAGAAGTAACGCACACTTTTATTTGTAACTAGCCGAATGACCCGGGCAACGCCCGGGTTTTGCCCGATTAAATGTTTTTATTCAAATACTATTCGTTACAATTATAAATTGGCGCCGTGGATGTCATTCTTGTGAAACGTCTCGCTCTAAACTTTGTGTGTTTTTAAAATATAAAAATAAATATGTAAATTTTCACAACGATATTTGAAAATTATATTATTTTGATTTTCAAATACTATTCGTTACAATTATAAATTGGCGCCGTGGATGTCACTCTTGTGAAACGTCCCGCTCCAAACTTTGTGTCTGAGAACCGATATATTTATAGAAAGATGATCTGGCTTTTTTGTTTTCTGCTCGAATGAATGTTTTTCTGTTAGAATTTTGTTCCTGCGTACAGAATAATGAACTGGTTTCTCCCGTGGTCTGCTTCTAGGAACTTTTCCCGATATAATTTTGTATCTGATAATCAAACATGATACAGCAATATCGTCATCATCATTTTCTGACTAAAAATATATAGTATTAATAATTGATTTATATATATTTTTAAAAAGCCTATAGTCTTCCCCGTATTTTTTACCTATGTATGGAAATTTTGGTTTGGATTAGTGAACTACTGCGAATTTGTATACCGGACATACAAACATTCATTTTTATATATATATATAGATATATAATTCAAACCATAAAAAAGATGAATAAAAAGGGAATGTATATTCAAAATAAGTTATTTTATCGATATTCTTACTGGAAGACAATCAATCTTGATCAAGGTACAACAAAGTGCTATTTTGATGTGTGTTCTTTATTGTGTCTTGATAGAGAGATTGGCGTTCTATCTGTGTGAAAATTGAAATATTTGTTAAAATTAATAAATTAATATATATATATATATATATATATAATCATGTATGATCATGTATAGATTAATAATGGATTTCCCAATTATACAAACCTTTAAAAATACGTCAAATACCACAAAATCAATTGGGCTGTTCAACCATTTATTATTAAATTATTTGCATACAAATATTTGTCTCTACATTAACAATGAGCTAGTATGTAAATTAGCAAACATCTATATTTGAAATCAATAGATGGTATAGACTATATCCTCAGATTGAACGATTTAATAATTTATTATTAGATTCTGTCCATACAAATATTTGTTTCTACATTAACAATGAGCTAATATTCAATAAATTAATCTCCTGTATCAATATTAAGGTGAGCTAATATGTAAATAAGCAAACACCTTTATTTTCAATCAATAAATGGAAAATACTAAATTATAACCTCATATTATATAACAATTTATTAATAGAATCTCTGTATACAGATATTGTTTCTATATTACAATGATCTGTGATGTGTGTGAATTAGCAATTACCTATATTTTATATTCAAGATAGAATGAGTAACATTATAGCCTCAAATTGTCCTATACGTAACCATTTATTAATATATCACTACATACAAAATTTGTTTCTTAACATAAATCAATGGACTGATATGCAAATTAACAAACACTTGTATTATAATCAATAGATGTTATAGGCTACATTATAACCTCAAATTGGCTTATATAACCATTAATAGAATCTTTGCATACAAATATTTGTTTCTACATTACAATGATCTGTGATGTGTGAATTAGCACTTAACCTATATTTTATATCCAAGATAGAATGGGTAACATTATAGCCTCATATTGGCCTATATATATAACCATTTATTAATATATTCACTGCATACAAATTTTGTTTCTCTAAATTAACACAATTGGTTGATGCGCAAATTAACAAATACTTGTATTACAAATCAATAGATGATATAGACCCCATTATAGCCTCAAATTGGCTTATAAACCATTAATAGAATATCTGCATACAATTATTTGTTTCTACATTACAATGAACTGTGATGTGTGAATTAGCAATTACCTATATATTATATCCAAGATAGAATAGACTACATTATAGCCTCAAATTGGCCTATATATATAACCCTTTATTAATAGATTCACTTCATACAATTTTTTTCTCTCTACATTAACACAATGGGTTGATATGTAAATAAACAAACACTTGTATTATAAATCAATAGATGATATAAAACCCCATTATAGCCTCAAATTGGCTTATATAACCATTAAAATAATCTTTGCATACAGATATTTGTTTCTGCATCAACATGAGATAATGAGCTGATATGTAAATTAGGTGACACCAATATAATCAATCAATATTTTTGATAAAGACTTTTATCAATGTTTGTCAAGTTTAGAAATCTGAAAATGGCCAAATCCTGCTGAATAAGATAGATTTTGAATGCTGAAATGTGATTATGTAAATGAGAAAGCTTGCGAGTTATTCAAGAGAATTATTAAGGCTTTTAATATTGTGCATATAGTATTTTAAATATTTCTAGTTGTAATTGAATTAATAGAAAATTTATATTTTATATTTATGAGAGTTAACAAATGCGAATGTAATTTGTGTTTACTAATAAGAATAATGTAAAGCAAGCGCTAATGTTAATTCCATCTTTATTTTACTATTTTATATTATTTATATAGTAATTTTATATTCCGTATTTTTCAACCTCATCAGTTTGTCTATTATTGTAATATGATCTGAATCTATTTTGATCCTTTACAAATACCTAGTTCTGAGCACATTTTAATAAGGTGACATAGATTTGGAAAAAATTAGAAATTTATATATTGTAATTTAAAATCCCTGCTTGGTTCCACGCAGACGATGTAAAATGGTCCTTATATTTATAAAATTATCCGAGGAAAGGAAAAGCGCCATGCCATGATAAAAATATCAAATTTTGATAATTAAATTCCTTGAAACCGCTATATTATT